>CM077027.1:124251186-125451186 GCA_039090855.1 Macrothele yani | reverse complement strand
TGTGATGAAAGAAATACAAAAAAGTTTTTTCAGACAAACCAAAGGGAACTTGATCTCGAGGAAGGCATAAACTACAATGGATTGATAATGTTATAGAGATTTCGCACTTTTAAAAGCCAAAAATTGGAGGACGATTTCCAAAAAAAGGATAGAATGGGAAAAAAAACTCCTTGAGAAGGCCAGGGCTCACACAAGGTTGTCGAATCATTGAAGAAAAAAACACCACCTTATCTCGCACATAATAAAATTCGAAAGATTTGTATGACATAGATGAAATTTAGGAAACCACTCGAAACGAAAAACGTTTTCCGAATATGTTCTGTCTAAAATAATGCGCAGTTTCTCCGGCATAGGGCGTAGATGTATATCTAATTTTTCTCGATATCTTTGCTTCTAACCACCGTCCGATTTAAAAATTATTTCTTTGTCGGAGGGAATTTCTGATGGGAAAACGTTTTGCTCATAATTTTAAATTTTTAACAACGCGTAAGTTTGCCACTAGGGGGCATTAGTTCACGTTTCCGTTTACAGCCTATTTGCAGCAACATCTGCACGTCTAAAAGGTTGAAAAATGAGCTAGGAAAAATCCCAAGTCGTGCACAAACCATTTCTCATAACGGGAGATATCCAAGGCAAAGGGGATTTTCCAAATCGAGGTTTTAGAAACGGAGATACGGTTCCAGGCATGGTAGAAATAGAAGAACACTTACGCCCCTCGTGGCAAAGCTGCGTGGTACAAAAAAAATGGAAAATACATTTTAAATATCCCTCGCCACAAACGCGATCGGTTGCAAAAAGATTTTTTGTAAATCCGACTTTTAGAAGTAAGGAGGATCACCAATACAGTGATTTACATTAACGCTCCCTTGCCGGAAAACTAAATATCATTTTGAGAAAAATAAATACATATATTGGGTTGTCAGAAAAGTCATGACGTATTTTAGCCATGTTTTGCAAAGGTCATTTATTGATAGAAAGAACAAAGATCAATCAATGATATAATGCCCGTTTTGTTCGACAACCTTTTGCCATCTTTCAGCGAGCTGCAGAATGCCTCGTTCGTAGAAGGGCCTGTCTTTCGTGGCGAAAAACTGTACAAGGTGCTGATTTTTAGCCTCATCTGAATTAAACGTTATACCACGCAAGGACTGTTGAAGAGAGCGAAACAATAGAAGTCTGACGGCGCAAGGTCAGGCGAGTATGCTGGGTGTGGCAACACATCCCCTCCAAGCTCCAATAATTTTTTGGCGGGTGATCAAACTTGTGTGTGCTCTCGCGTTGTCGTGATGGAACACAACACCTTTACGATGAACGAGCACTGGACGTTTCTGGATGATGGATTCGTTCAAACTGTCCAATTGCCGACAGTACACATTCGAATTGATTGTTTGGTTCTGTGGTAGGAGATCGAAAAACACGACTCCTTTAAAATCACACCACACTGAGACCAGAACCTTCCGCTGATGAATGTCTGCTTTGGATGTCGTTTGAGGAGAAGCAGCACGTCAGGACCAAGCCCGTTTGCGCAGCACATTGTTGTACACAATCCACTTTTCGTCACCAGTTATCAGTCGCTTCAAAAAAGGATCGTTTTCCTCACGTTTAACGAGCATATCGCAGATGTTTATACGCGCCGTCAATTGAGCTTCTTTGAGTTCATGAGGAACCCACACATCGAGCTTGCTTACGTATCCCAGCTTCTTCAGGTGGTCGTGAACGCTTTAATGATGGATGTGCAATGTGTCTGCAATCTCTCGTGTCGTGTACCGTGGGTTTGGCTCGATCAATGCCTTGATTTGGTCGTCATCAACCTCGGTGGGCCTCCCGGACCGAGGAGCATCGTTGAGGTCAAAATCACCAGCACGGAATTTTGCGAACCACCGCTGGCATTGACGTTCTTGTAGAGCATTATCATCGTACACTTTATGCAACTTTTCACAAGCTTGACGCGCGTTCTTCCCTTTACGGAAGTAAAACAGTAAAATATGGCGAAAATGCACAGTTTGGTCTTCCATCTTCAACTTGATGTTAAATCTCCGCAAATCAACCAAATCGCTCACTATTCCTTTTAGACTGCAGCTAGAACTGGCACCTGTCGAATGCCATAGCGATAACAGAGCTGCGCATGCCTCTAGTACTTTCAAAACCGCCCAACCGCCATCGGGTGCCAAAATACGTCATGACTTTTCCGACAACCCAATAAATGTTTTATGTGGTGAATGGAGTCTGACTATAAGCAATTTTTTCCGTTAGATATTAAAAGTAAAGATTTGCAAGCATGTTAAAAACGGGTGCCAAAATACGTCATGACTTTTCCGACAACCCAATAAATGTTTTATGTGGTGAATGGAGTCTGACTATAAGCAATTTTTTTCCGTTAGATATTAAAAGTAAAGACTGCAAGCATGTTAAAAACATAAATATACACTTACAGCCCCCCCCCCCCCCAACGTGGAATAGCATTTTGTCACGAAATATTGTAAAACGCATGTGCAAAATATTCATCGTCATAACCTCCAGCGCAAAAGTAATTGTTAAGATCCTATTCTTTGGAAGTCGATATTTCTGTAAAAATACAATATACATTTACGCCTCCTAGCGGTGACACCATGTATTAATTAAAATAAAATATGTACCTAAAAATGGCCTCCGTGGAATAAGGCAGTGGTTCCCAACCTTTTTGCATTCGCAGATTGACAAAACGTTGGAGAAACTTTCGCGGACCGGTGATGTCGAAACACAATCTGACTATTTTCGAGCATTTAATATCGTAATATTCTATATATATAATGATCACTGTGTACAATCTATAATTTATATACCAGATTATTCCGTGTCACCTGCTTTCAGCTAATATCATTTAGTCTGTCAATATTCTTTAGTGATTAATAAGTGCAATCCATATTCAGTACAAAACAATATTCTCCTTACCGTTATCACTTTTTCTGGGGTGAATGCGACATCTGTTGCTGCTGTTTCGCGATTATTCTCCAGGGCCGGTTCTGGGGTGTTAGTCACCTACGTGCCACAGATATTTGGCCGCCAATGCCGATCAAGTACAAATAAATATGCTATTAGATTCCTAACCTAAACCACGGTGCGGGGGATGTTTCTTTCACTGTTCTACATTGTATATGCACTCACGGAAAATGAAATTTGTGCAACAAGTAGGAAGCATCAGATTGAACTGAAATCTTATGGACGTAATGATACAGATGAATACACATGATAGCAAAAACACATGATGGCAAAAACAGAACAGCAGGACAATTACAGAAGGATCTGTGGCACTCAGTCCGGTCATCTTCAATAGCGCGTCGCACCGCCTCGTACTGCGATACGGTCAGGCATGGAGGCAAACAGATGCCTGATGTTGTCCTACGGCAGACTGGACGGTGTGCTCCAAATCCCAGATAGTGCGGCACGGCGGCAGCCGGCGTTCCAACTGGTCCCACACATGCTCGATAGGGGACATTAGAGCTAATCGGCTATCATAGGAAATGGCTCCCGAGACCATAATGCCTGCAGTGGAGGTGTGGCGCTCGATAGCGAGGTTGGGATCGTGATGTTGACCCGGAGGCCCCTACACCCGGACACGATGATCATCTGTCCTCAAAACGAAGCGGCGCCCATCGCTAAACACCACACGTGGCCAGTCTGTGGCGTTCCACGTCGCTCTGGCCTGGCACCACTGCACACGGAGCCGGCGATGTTCCGGTGTTAATGGCAGCACACGTAAGGGGCGCTGGGATCGCAGATTCGCTTCCGCAAGGAGTCGGGAAATAGTTTGTGGGCACACAGGAGCCACTATACATCTGCCTGTATAGTGGACCGGGTCTCCGTGGGATCCGTTTGTGCCTGGCACACGATCCGTCGATCCTCTCTACCGGTAGTCCTCCTGATCCGTCCGGAGCCGCTCCGCCGTGTGGCAGTGCCGTCACGTGTCCACTGCTCCCAACGCCAGTCGGACGGTATGGTCAGAACGATCCACATGGCGGGCTATTTGGCGCGCCAACCAGCCTGCGGTTTTCAGCCCTATGATCAGGCCTCTCTCGAAGTCCATCATAAGTTGCGTAAATCAACGTATCTGGCATCTACCCGGCATTCTTGTCACTCTGTACATTTGCTTGCGTCGGCCGGTGCTTTTCGCTTTAATGGGGCATCGACTACACGCCGGTTCATAAGGCTGCCGGTTCGTGCTTGCAGCGCCACCACAGGGTGTGCGGTCATACGCACTCGCACCAAACGTGGATCATTTGCATACCAGCACGGACTCTAGCTATTTGCAAAGTTTCGCGGTTGTAGCATGTTTTCTTCTAAGTGCGCAAATTTTATTGTCCGTGAGTGTAGTTGGCCGGGTACAAGCGTACCTGGTACAAATATTAGATAATAATAACACAACACCGTATACACTTTTTTGTTTATCTATATTTAAAACAAAACCGTTCAAAACTATATCACAGTCACACAGAGAGTGACACATTACACATAAGTATTACCACCATAACGTAACAAAATGTATGTATGTATCCATGAAGTTAAAAGTGCACTTTTCATGCTTTGTTACTTGCCAATTCGTCCATTACATCTGATAATTCCAAACTTTCACACAATTCGTTCTCTATAGCCAATAGTCCTAGATCACTAAACCTCTCTTGAGTCATGACGTTCTTAAATATGGCTTTACAAGTTTGAGTTTCGAAAAACACCTTTCACCTGATATTACACTAACTGGTAATGTCAGAAGAATTCTCAAAGCTATAAACAGATTAGGAAATGATGAAATTAAGTTTTTTTTTGTTATATATGTTAAGTTTTTTAATGGGTTTGCCCCGTCTGCAATTCCACTGCTCAAAACTCAATACGTTATCAGCTCGTTGAAGAGCTCAAAACCGTCAATATCCTTAAAATGTTTGCTTCCTTTGTTAATTAGAAGGAAGACATCTAAATCAAAGCAAAAAAAATTTAATTTCGTCTTAAGTCATTACTCGAAATTCAGAAAGAAATTTAAATACATCATCACATTCCTGTAGATTTTCAAACGTTTCCTGAATGGAATTTAAGGTGGTATCAACAATCTTTAGATTAAATTGTATTCTGAACAATTCATTTGGATTTGTGATACATTCAATCAGGACTCATAATCAGAAAGGCGAACTTTATTCCTACTCCTTACAATTGGAAATTCTGCCTCCACATTTACTTCTGCAGCCCTAATATATTTACTAAATGCCTCATCAGATCTGGCTGGACTTAGAAATTTAACAAGCTCATAAGAGATTCATTTATGTTGGATTGAGGGCACTGAAACGTTTTACTGACATCAATTTTTGACAAAAAAGCGTTCCATGTAATGATTGAGGAGATGACGCAATCCGATCTATCAAACATTGAGCTGCATGTTTTGTTTTCGTGTCTCTATAATAGTCGTCTATTAGATCATTTAAACTTTTCATTACTTCACCCAATCGCAATCTCGGAGGTCGCACTGCTTTTATTCTACTCTCCCACCTGGTATAACTCACAGATTTCAGTGTTAATCTACTTATATTACGCTTTAGCATATCCCAGCTGTAAGTGGATGCAGAAATAAAATGGTACAATTTTTCGATAATGTTAAAAAAAAAATTAACTCTTTTAAATGTTACTGTACTTTGGCAGCATCATTTACAATTAAATTCAATGAATGGGATGCACAAGGTACAAAAAAGGGTCTAGGATTTATACTCCTAATTTTCTTCCACAAGCTATTATGCTTACCACGCATATTTGCCCCGTTATCGTACCATTGTCCACGCATATCTTGAATATCTAGTTCATAAACTGCTAAGAGTTCACTTAGAAGATAATTACATAGTCCTTTCCCCGTTATGTCTGAAACTGGATAAACCCTAAATATTTCTCTAACTACAACATCAGAATTGTCAATATTTACAATTCCAACTACAAAAGCTATCTCTTCAATATGACTGGCATCTGGCGTGCAATCAAGAATTACCGAAAAATATTTTGCTTTCTTTGCGAATTCCTTGATTTTTGATTTTATGCCACTTGTTAAAACAGATATGGTTTCCTTTTTGAAAAGCATGGCCTAAATAATGAGGCATATGACTGGTTGAGATTTTGTTATGCTATTGATATGCTGTGAGATAACGGGGTCAAATTTGCTAACATTTCTATAGCCTTTAAAAGTTCCCAGTGTTTGCTTTTTATCATTTTCACTCCGGAAAGCTAAACACTGCCCTGCTGGAAACCGGACAATTGCAACGATTATCAAAATAATGGCTCACCATCGTCTTTTTCAGATTCAAAGTACCGTTGTTGTTCTTTATCAATGTACAACTGTTGTCGAGGCGTGTTTCTAATTCAAAACACTTTTTGCTGTTTTGCACGTGTTCTACACAAGAAGTCTCCTTGGTTCTACACTCGCTTCATGCAGCGATAAATGAGTAGCTAAATGCCGCCAATCTGAAAACCGCTGACAATCTGTAAGTTTGTTTTGTTATAAAGCAAACAACTTGCAACCAAAAGCAAAACACACAATTGGATTTTGTAGAATGGATTAACCAAGCTCTTTGAACTTTTTTACCGTTAGGTAAAACTCGCGTTGCCAACGCGAGTCTAGAGTAAAAGTTCCGGAAATGGTGGTTCCGCAAATGTACCACCGAAAGAGACTGATCGGGCCGCCCTTAGCATTTGGCCGCCTGCGTGCATACACGCACTGCACACCTGGCAGAACCGGCCCTGTTCTTCTCGAACAGTGGTCCTAGCATCGTTTCTGCAAAGCGCAGTGCAGCATTAATGTCCATTATGTTCCTGTGCCTTGTTTTGATTTCCGAAACGGCTGGAATGGTTTTCTCGCAATAAACACCTGGTCTCAAAAGTTACCAATAATTTTAAAGCTTTGTCGCTGAGACTTGTATATTCTTTCTCCATAATACTCCAAAACTGGGTCAGAGATTTGGATCTGAATATCGATGTTACCGTTAAAGTGTATAATTCAGTTATTTCATAGAATACCTAGTTATTTCATAAAATAACTGATCAAGTTAGTTAAAGCGTGTAATAAATTAATAATTCCACACGTTAACTAGTTATTCTATGAAATAACTAGGTATTCTATAAATTAACTAATGATAGACAGTTGAAGTGTAAAATAAACAATTTAACTGAATTATGCAGCATACAAAATGTTATTTATATAAAGACACAATAAAATCATTTGTTACAACAATAATTACTTAAATTGCATTTGGAATTGCATAGAACATTATTTCTAAAACAAATACATTTTTTGTTGACACACTACGTTTTACATGAACGTTTTTTAAATCCCTGACCGATACCTAAACTTTGAGCTGTAGCAACCGACCGGAGCGATTTCTCTATATCTGGCACTTCTTCGATCTGAATTAGTTTTTTTTTTCACAGACGCTGAACTGGGATCGGGAATATAGCTGTTTTATGCGGCCGTTTCTTGTTCCCATTTGAAAAAATTCTTCTTCGGTTATTTTCATGATAACAGCTAAAATAGATCTGACGTCACTCCTTCCACTGTCAACTTCACGTACTGTGATACGGACTGTAAGCCCCACAGAGGCTTCAGAATGAGATTTATCTCACATTAATTTCATCTTCTTAGCTTGAATTTCCAAACATTCTTTAGAGTTTTCTCTTTCCCTCTGAACATTCAGTTCATTAAAACACAATTTGCAGATCTTCTGTACAAATTATTTCCGAAAAATTCATAAATAACAAAACGAAACATAAAAGTTAATATCATTGTTATTATATAACACTTTATAGTGGGTTGAAAATGATGTGCTATTTCTGCCAGTGGTTCTCACTTTACAGCCTTTTGAATTTTGGATTTATTTACTTGGTTATTTTACACTTTAACTGGGTGTAGATCGTTATTCTATGAAATAACTAGTTAAACCATAGAATACAAGTGAGTTTTACGCTTTAACTGACTTGATAATTTTTTTCATGAAATAACTAGGTATTCTATGAAATAACGGATTTCATACTTTAACGATAGCGTCGATACCAGATTGGCATCAGAACGAAGTTCAACAAAGCTTTCCTTTTCCTAGTTAGTTAGCCTGCAGGAGTTCAGATCTTCTGGGAAGAGATTAGCGATCCAAGCTTCCTTTAATCTTCCGCGACAGGAGTTCAGAAAAATTTAGATCTAGATTTCCTCTTACTTCGACTCAATTTCGATTCAAAAGAAAAATAAATAAATTCGCTCGTTCCTCGCAGAACGGTGGTTGGGAAACACTGGTATAAGGTATTGAAAAGTAAAAATTAATGTTTTGAAGCAATTTTACAGAATGAAAAAATATTTTGGATTTAAAAGCATGTGCATTAACGTCCCCTAGCGGCGAAGTCATTCTGTGCAAAAAGACCAAAACTCATGAGTCGTCGTTCTGACAGTTCAGGCTTTCCCACTGCAAAAAGAGCCATTCAGATTGGACTCATATTTGCAGAGATACGGCGCACGGGCGATCAGACGGACACAGTGATACTACACTGAAGAGCAATTGAATTAGAGATACCTGTCTAGTAACGTGTAGCACCACCTTTCGCCCTGATGACGGCGGCGATTCGTCTCCGCATGGACTCGACAAGACACCGGAAGCGTTGGGAAGCCATACGGATCCACGACCCCTGAACAAGCTTCCACAGTTCACGAAGATTTTATGGAGGGGATCAGAGCCTGGAACATCTCTCTCGATGGGATTGAGGTCAGGTAACCTAGCTGGCCAAGGAAGCGAGGTCACGTCGGTGGAGTGTTCATCCAACCATTCGGATACGATTCGGGAGCGATGGCACGGTGTATTGTCTTGTTGCAGGATGAGATCCCCAGTAGAATGTTGAAAACGCACAAACGGGAGCAAATGGTCTTCCAGGATATCCCGGTAACGTTGACCTGTGAGGGACGATATCGCGCGTACCAGGGGTCCCATTTCAGTCCACGTAAACAGTCCCCAGACGAGAATGCCACCCCTACTAGCTTGAAGAGTACCCTGCTGGCAAGAAGGATCTATCGCTTCATGTGGTTAGCGCCGTACTCGTATCCTGGCGTCCGCATGTACCACGTGAATCTGGACTCATCAGTCCAGGCAACATTTTCCCACATGTCTAGGGTCCAGTGGTGATGTTCCCGCGCCCATGCTAATCTTTGCACCCTGTGATGTGCGGTCAGCAGCGGTACCCTCGTGGGACGATGGCTTCTGTATCCCATAGCGAGGAGATGGTTCTGGATGGCGTGGCTGCTTACACGTTTATGTGCACCAGCGTTAAATTTCCGAGTGATTTCTTGCACAGTGGCCAGTCTATCCGCTTTTAAAATGCGAGCTAGCCGACGATGACCCCGCTCATCCACACGCTGTTGTCCACTGCAGTTGGCTCCTGCAGGGAGGGTTTTACCGGATTCGATGTACTCACGGTGCACCCGTGACACAGTGGCGCGTGAAAATCCCAGTGCCTGCACAACTTCCGAGATGGAGTGACCCATTCGTCAGGCCCCGACAATTTTCCCACGATCAAATGCGCTTAGATCCTTCGTCTTACCCATACTGCGTCCGACTCTTACTGATTCCCGTCGCATCACTCCTTATATTGTCGGATCGCTGCATACGTCATGTCGTTTCCGTTTACAGGGCTGCCCACAGCGCCACATTTGCATAACGCCAGCTGTCTCTAATTCAATTGCTCTTCAGTGTATAAGCACGTAATTTTTTTTATGTTAAAAACACGGAAGCAATTTCTGTATCATTTTTTGAACTATGGATTTCACACAGCAGACCTAGTTAGTCGACTACATTATGTAGCACAGCACAGATCGCATATGATCGGTAGTGGAGAAGAAAAGCGATAACGGGAAAATGCTTCATCATACTAGCTTGAGGGTCTTTCACAAGCTACACTGCTTTCCATAAATTAAGGAAAAAACAAACAAAAATGCTATTACTTGTGAAAGAAGAGTTGGATACGCACGAAATTTGGGTATGTGACGTTTAATGTAATGCCGAGTTTTGGTATCGTATGCAAATAAGTGCCAATGGTGTCGGTTTATGGAAATGAGCCACAGCATAAAAGGGGGCTGCTGCAGGGGTGTGCGTCACATAATTTGCGGAGTGAAAAAGAAAAGCATTTTAAGATGATAGATTTGTGGCAATGACTGCGAGACATCATTTAACAAATGAACTGAGGTGGAGACAGATCGGAAGGCTAGAGGGAGGCCAAAGTCAGGTGGAAGTTGCAAAATGGCTGCGTGTGAGTCATTTTGTGGTCCATAGACTGTGGAACCTATTTCAAAATACACCCTCAGCTTCCCGAAGGTACAACAGTGGAAGTCCACAACATTCCTTAATTACTGATCTCTCCTGCGCGGAGGAAAAGGACGGCTAGCCCGACGCAGCTGCCATAATCCCTTGCTGCGGCTACAAGAACGGTGGTACCTGCTTCCTCTGTGGGTAGAATGCAAAGGAGGTCTTTATGTTTGGCGACCAGCACTCTGTGTTCCCCTTAACCCCCGTCACAGGGGTGAACGTTCGGCAAGACTTCACGTCAACTGGACTAAACAGCAATCAATGTCAGTATTATTCACAGATGAGTCCAGATTTGCTTTGCACTGCGAATCCAGACGTGTTTGTTTTTTTTGTGTGTGTGTGGAGAGAACGAAGGTCACACTATCATCAGGCTATGACCCGTGAAATGATACTTATGATAATGGGTTGAGGTGGAATCTCGTTAGGTGGACGCAAAAGGAACCGTGAATGCTCGACGCAATAGCGATTATGGCCGAACCCCCCCCCCCCATATTTGCCGTTATGCTGGTGCCGTAAGAGATACATTTCTCTTACAAGATGATAAAGCTCGTCTCCACCAAGCGAAGCTGACAGAACGTCTTCAAGAATTAACCATTGTCCGTATGGATCGGCCAGCCAGGTCTCCCGAATTTAATCCTATCGAGCATGTCTAGGATGATCAAGGGAAAAAAGTGTTGTTGCCCTCAACTTACCTCTGCAAGACCTCAAGGGGTTTAGACAACCTTTACACGAACCACGAACAAACCACCATCAACAGCATGAAACATCGGCATGAGGCCTGCATTGCTATAAGGGTTGACCACATTTTTTATTGAGGTACTTTAGCTATTTCAGTTTGACACCGTACATGAAGTGTTTCTTACGAAATGCTTTAGGGTCTTTCTCTTACGCATGATGTGATACGATACAAGGTTTTGAAATATTTCATAATATTTCTTTATCTATTTTTTGAATCATCGCGATTTTTCAGATTTTTTTCCTTAATTTGTGCAAACCAGTGAAGCTTGTGTGTCTTCTACAAGCTAGTACAATGCATCGTTTTTCCCTTGTTAAATAATAATAATGCGAAGTTTTTTCTCAATACATCGTTTTCCCCTGTTAATAATAATGCATCGTTTTTTCCTTGTTAAGTGTGAGCATAAAAAACTCTACACACTAAATTTCAAAGCTGCCATGTCAATTTCGGTTGAAGTTAACTTCGTTCCGCGTTCAATTCATAAATCACTACTTTCGCATGCGTTTCAGCATCAATATTCTTGCAATTCACGCCAATGTCGAGCGTTTCAGGAAAAAAATTTATCAAAACTTATTGCTATCGTTAGGTAGGAGATTTTGTTGCTGTTGCTATTTGATGTGTTTACTTGAAACTACTTTTTTTCAGGGCGTTTCACCTGGAAGCTCAATTTCTCAGTGATCTGTAATTGCAGTGAGTAATGTTTGAGCTCGTATTCCGACAGTTGATACCCATACTGGGCAATTTCACATACAAAGCGTTGTTAGGAATTCTTGTTGAAATATAATTTATGAAGCAGCGAGTTCAGTAACTTAAATTACATGAAATCAGAATATTCCCGTTTGGTTAATATCTTTTAATGCTGGGTGTAGATTTTCAGTTAATATTCTAATAAAATGTCCTCATTCTACGTCACGCCTTTTAAAGTCTCTCCCAAATGTCCTTTCAAAATCACGCGCAACATAAGCTCTAAGGGCATACTTAACAATTCCCATCTCTCTCAAAGTCTGAATGGGACTATTGATCAATACTGCAAATCACGAGGCGGAATATTTTGTAATTAAGCCCCTCTCGAATGTTACGAAGCTCTGTTTGTAATTCCAAGACACTATGATTCTGAAGCAATTTCCTAAATTAACAGCTCTTTCAAGTGCGATATTAATTCCGCTGAAAATGTAAAACTCCTTAATTTAATTATCGAATCGACCAGCATTTGCCAAGCTACAAAGATGGCGTAGTCACGTTTATTTTAGACAGAGCAGCAAATTTTTGCAATTCGTTCTTTTTTCGCAGATGGCAGTCTCATCTTTTGGAGGTTAACGTAGCAAGATTTGATAACATTATGTCGAATACTAATACCTTAACTTGCACAAAGAAATCAGAAAATGGAAAGACGATTTCATAATTACTTAGGAGAATTTCTTTTCCTTATTTCGATCTTCATTAGCATATTTATTAATTATTTATTCCTTTCTACGTAATTTAACGACTCTTGTGCAATTACCAGCTGTATACGATAAATTAGATCACAGGCTGTGCATAGAATGATAAAATTAACTTCCTTGACAATATGCTTCGTCTATAATTTTCAGTAAGGACAAAATCAGGGTTTGAACAACTTCCTCTTTTCCCCAACTTTAAATAGTGGAAGCAATGTGAAACATTTCAAGCACAAGCTTTCAGAAAGAAGTTACGAAATTGGAATAAAGTTTTTACACGTAATTCTGTGTCTAAATTATGTTAAAAGGCTTTTTAATTACTTTACGCCATTGCACACTCTAAAGCAAAAAGGCACCAGGAAACTGCAAGATCGATTCTAGAAAGAGAACCGAGTTCTTATCATTCCACAGACCCCTAAAAATCTAGAGGATCAGAAGCATAGCGACGGAGGTAAAGCAGACAGATGCACTTACCCCTGAGCGCCAGTCTAAAAAGAAAGGTTGGAATGATGTTGCAGCTAAAAATGAAAATGAGTCAAGGCAAGCAATTTCATAGTATGGAAACTCACTTTTCGCACGTAGAAAATTTTATTACAATTGAATGTTGACTTTTTTGTTTGTTTGTTCGTTTGTCGCGGAGTTTAACGACCACCACCGGTGAGCCATTTTATTATGACCACCTACCTATTAAACTGTAGGACCCCCTTTAGCCCTCAAAACAGCGGCCACTCGACAAGGTATCAATTCGATGAGGTGGCAATAGGTATCCTGGGGTATCTCGTACCATAATGTCAACAGCAGTTCCCGTACACTTCGGGGTGGCGATAATTTAGCGCGAACCCGCTTTTCCAAGTCGAACGACAAATGTACCATTGTCAGGTGAATTTGGAGGCCAGGGCATTAAGTCACCAGCATGTTCCTTTAACCACTCCTTGACGATTCTGGCAGTGTGGCATGGCGCTTTATCTTGTTGGTAATGGCCATCACCAGCAGGGAACACAGCTGCCATGAATGGGGAACTTGATCCGCAACGATGTTCAGATACCAGACAGCTCTCAGGGATTATGCTATTGGGACAATGAGGCCTAAAGTGACCCAAGAAAACATCGCCCACAGCATAACACCGCCACCGTCGGCCTGTTTCCGCCCAACAGTGCATTCAAGTTCCATAGCCTCCGTTGGTAATCGGCGTATCCGCGTTCGGCCATGTACGTGATGGATTCTTGATTCGTTAGACCAAGCCCCTTTCTTACAAACATCCACTGTCAGATCTCGATAATATTGTGTCCATTTAATGCGTTGTTGGCGATGAGGTACAGTGAGCATGAAGACACAGTTGGGTCTTCGGTTACGCAAGCCCATGCGCAGAAGGCTGCGATGAACTGTGTGCTGTGACACATTCCCCTTGCAACTGCGGGTGATTTGTCGCACCATGGCACTGCGGTCGCTGTGAACAATGCACGACAGTCTCCGCTTCCCTCTGACATCAATGAGCTGAAGGACGACACACAGCTGAACGACAGTTCGTCGTTTGGACATTTGTGCACCACTTCTGATACGTACTCACTACAGTGGCACGTGAACAACCCACAAGCCGCACCGTTTCCGAGATCGTAATTCCGAGGCGCCGAGCCATCACAATTTGTCTTTTATCAAATTCCGATAAATCGGCGGCTTTTCCAATTCTGACTACGAACACTACTAACCGAAACCCGGTCATCGGGTGGTTTATATATATTGCTTTGTGAACTTCACTTGCGCCACCGTTCGGTCTCCAGGCGCACTCATATCTTTAGGCTGGTCGTGATGGAATGGTTCATCGGTGTATATATATATACACTGGTCACAAAAGAGTTACAGCTATTGTGGTTTCAAAGGGAAAACGTGGTGATATTCAAATTCAGCGACTACTGCAGATCGGTTATCAGCGTGGGTAGCTACGTCATATGTAAAATTAGCATCATGACAAGACAGCACCTAGCATGCGAGCTCCGACAAAATTACCCTGCGAGAAGTAGAAAACGGGTAGTTTAACCGCTTGGTCTAGAAGTTTGCAAAATGTATTGGCTTCAGTGTGGGATTAACATGAAGTGATGTCCACACGACGTTTAAGCATTGAAAATAGAAACAAGTCTGTCGGTATGTTACAGGCAGGTATATTGCAGATCGGTATGGCTGCTGCTGTAGGAGTTTCGGAAAGCGTAGTAAGTCGGCTATACACACAAGATTTCTTCGGCATGGAAATGTCGCAGATTGACCGAGGAGTGGTCACCCGAGGAAAACCACCAGAAGGTACGATCGCTACCTGATAGTAAGAGCTCGGAGGCCTAGTATCACAAGTAGCCAATTCCGGGAAACGCTTCGAGTTGCTTCAGGTCACAGTATGTACTCAAACGGTATGAAACCGTCTTCACACGTGCGGACTCTGAGCAAGGAGGACGCTGAGATGAATGGCATTCACAGCAGCTTACCGTCGTCAAAGATGTACCTGGGTACGACAGTACATATCATGGAATACACAGAGTGGCACCATATACATTTCACAGACGAATCCCGTTTCGCTCTTCATCCTGATACTCCATGAGGGCATGTGTGGAGAAGATCCGGCATATATGTGCAGTCCATCTATCTTTACCAGCGGCAGTCAGTTCTGGTTTGAGCATGAGTGTGTTTTAACTGTCGCGTTTCCTTGTATGTTTATCAAGGCAACATAAATGCCTCAGTGTACCGAAACGATATCATTGTGACACTGTTTCACGTTGCTATTCGACATGCATTTTCATTTTATTGATGACAATGAAACCAGTAGATGCAAAATCATGGGACTGAATCGCTACGGATGCCTCCAAAGTCTCCTGACCTTAATTCTATTGAGAACATTTGGGATGATGTACAGGGACGTCTGGATAACCACATTCCATACTCCAATACACTGGCAGACTTCCGTAACGTGTTGTTTGTAATATGGGACCATCTGCTCCAGACACTCATCAATAATATCATTGCAAGTATGCCTTGTAAGTCTCAAAGCATTCTTTGACACAGCGATGGTGTTACCGGGTACTGAAATCCAGAGGTACGGAGATTCTCCGAATTTACCATTTTGTCCATGTTGCAGTGCTACTTTGTTGTGTGCAGAAATTGCACAATAAATTGTTTTTTGTAAACGCGCTCTTTATCGTTTGTGTTACGCAGCGTCACTGATGTTACTTCAATGCGTGTTACTTGAGTCAGATGAATACATCCTACATTTCATGCACTTTTCCTAACTTTTTGTGACCAGTGTGTGTGTTGTCCAGCTGGGAGCATCTTATGCCGGAGGTCCCCTGTTCCACCCACCAGTTTTTCAAATTCTCCCTCTAGTAAGCAAGGGCTAGGTGAGTGTAGTTGATCGCTACTGTTGTCTCTTTTTCTGAGTGCAAATGACCCATCAGATAGAGATCATAGATTGGGATAAGTGCAAATGATCCATGCCCGTTCCAAGAAGGAGGAAGTGCCAACGCCAGCAGGAATCAAACCCGGGCCCATTTCGAACGAATAGTCAGAAGCCAATACGTCTGGGGGAGCGATAAATTTTCTGTTTTTGATTTTAATTTGCCATTTTGTTAGGTGCTATACGTTTTGTGTGCTCCTTGATTCCGCCTGCCACTGATTCATAACATATACCCTTTCCTGCGCTGTCAAATATAGGCGAAAGTAAAAGTTTTTAAACACATCATATGAAATTAAATTTGCTTTGAATAAACACTCAAGAGTATATTCAATATAGAAATAGAACAAACTTTCTTCGGCTGTTTACCAATATTACTCAAGTCACTTGCGGAAGATACTTTCTCAATCGTCTGTGTTGCTGTTTTCCACAGGACTCAAATTATATCTTGCTTTCGGGCGACAGTCAGCTTCTCTACGCTCCTGGGGCAGCATTCTGCCAAACCTTGTCTCCATGAGATTGCTGACCTTTTTAAGGCCTCGGGGGAATAAAAGGTTTCGAAGAAAATTACTGAGCCTCCATTTCACCATGATTTTTCCTTTGCCCTCTAAATAGTCCGAAAAGGACAGTTTTTTTTTTTTTTTTTTTGGAATCTATACACCCACCTCCAACACCTTCATAAATTTCTTCAGGCACTTCTCCAGAAAAAAATCTCAATACCTCTCCATTTCAAGGTATAGCAAATTTGTGAATGACAGTTGGCATTTACATGAATACCTCAGCTTTATCTTGAAGCACAGACGCGGAGCATGCTCAGTTGATTAAACATGCATGCTCGATTTCTGCAGGGGCAACCAAATTTATGTTTTGGTAACAATTTGTATATTATAATTAGAATTTGTGTAATAAGATCCTAATAACAATTCACACCAGCCATATATTCAAAAAAAAATAAAAAATTCAACACACTTTTAAAAAAGTGTATGTTGAATAGATTATTTTAGTATAAAGAAATTCTGTAATACAGGGTGATCCATTTAACAGTACCATGTGATTTACATATAATTTTTTTATAAATAAAAACAAAATCATACAGTAAGTTGAGATTTAAACATGTGGTATTGGAGAATCATTTTATCAAAGCAAATGTTGGAATTATCCTCCATTTTCTTGTAAACACAGTTGAACACGCCGCACCATATTCAGTGATATCTCATGTAGAGTACGAGCAGTAACATTGCCAATTTCAGTCGTGATTGTTTCACGCAATGCATCCAATGTTTTTGGATGGGTTTTGTCAACTCTATCCTTTAAGTAGCCCCATAAAAAAAAAGTCAGGGTGTAACGTACCAGGAGATGTGACGTACCTGCCAGAAGGACGCACACGACATAAAGGCAGATAGGAATCAGAATAAAATGTCCGCGTAGCTCAATTGGTAGAGCAACTTATTCCGGAATGAGGGGACCCGGGTTCGAATCCTGGCGTGGATAAAAATGACGGAGAAATTCACTTCGCTATAATGGCGCCCGAACTATCCGGATGACCCGACCGTTCAAAATCTCGCAATGGTGTGATGTTATTTCCACACCGCGAGATAGGAAAAATAAGAGAAGCACTTCGAAAAAAAAAAAAAAAAAAAAATAAGGGGGAGATGATGTAACGTACCAGGAGATGTGACGTACCTGCCAGAAGGACGCACACGACATAAAGGCAGATAGGAATCAGAATAAAATGTCCGCGTAGCTCAATTGGTAGAGCAACTTATTCCGGAATGAGGGGACCCGGGTTCGAATCCTGGCGTGGATAAAAATGACGGAGAAATTCACTTCGTTATAAGGGGAAGTTAAGTCCGGAGATCGGGGAGGCCATATATTTTTTGAAATTAATCTGTCATCAAAGAAGCTGGTTATGAGTTCCATTGAGACTTTCGATGTGTGACACGTAGCGCCATCCTGCTGAAAGTAGCCCTCTGTCAATTCAGTGTCATCAAGTTGTTCCACAAATTCATTGAATATGCGGCAATAAACGTTAGTGTTGACAGTCTCTCAGAGAAAAAAATGGGGCCAATAGTTTTCGTAGACGAAACAGCACACCATACACCAACCTTTTGTGAATGCATCAGTGTTTCACACATAACGTGTGGGTTTTCGGCAGCCCAGTATCTGCTGTTTTGCGAATTGACGTAGCCTGACAGATGAAACCAGGCTTCATCCGTAAACCATGTGATGGAGAGAATATCAGATCGCAAATTAAGAAAATTTTGAAACCATTTGCAGTAACTTACTCTCTTTCCCTTGTCCGGTTCCTGCAGCTGATGGATTACGTGCACTTTAAATGGTCGAATATTCGCTTTTTTTTTTTTTTTTTGCTGCCCTTTGACAAGTTCCGTATGAATATCCTGTCTGTTGGCTTAATCTGCACAACGATTTCGTCGGAGATTGAAGTAAACGTTGCCGAACATCGTCCACACCCGTTTGGGACATCGGAGGGTGATGTCTACCGCTACCGCTGAGAAGAGAACCGGTTTGCTCCAGTTTTTTTGCCATCGACAGAATTGTTGACTTGCTTGGAACTTTTCGAACTCCAAACTCTCTTCGAAATGCTCGTTGCGTTTTGATGACAGAATTGGTTACCCAATACGATTTCACTAAAAAAACACGCTCTGGAACAGAGTACTGCATGTTTCCGAATGCACGCAAGTGAATGACAACGCAACAACAAACAAATCACGAGCTGAGTTACAGTTACGGTTAACAATTTTCTTCACGGTGGTGGTTTTTATTCTAAAGGAGTTGCTGCTTCTATTGAAAAAAGAAGTTCCTTGCGCGATCCCTTGCAAAAATGTAAGGTTTTTTCAGGGTACTGGTTTAAATGGATCACCCTGTATATCAGTTGAAATTTTATGCTGAATGCAATAAAACAAACATTTTTCAGATTAATTGAAAAATGAAACAGTTATTAAGAGAAATATGAAGGAAAACAAGACGTCGCGCCCGGTGGCCGAGCGCTACGAAGTGGGGGCTACCAATCCTTCGGCCTAGATGGTCACGATAGGTTTTGGCGAACATCCCGCACGTGCGGTTATTTGAGATAGAACATGGCGACCGACAGAGTGCATATTCGTCACTGTCACTTGTTCATGTTTAATCTCGGGAAAACCGCTGTAGGAGCAAGAGAATGGATTTCTTTGGCGTACGGAGAGAAAGCTGTAACAACAGGCACGTGTCGTGAGTGGTTTGTGAAGTTCATGAGTGGTGATTGCATCGTGGAGGACAAGCAGCGTAGCGGAAGGCCGAAAGAGATGCAGAACGCAGATTTTTCTAGCTCCTCTGTACGAAAATGCCGCCCAATCAACCACAGAAGGGTCAATACAGTTAGGTATGTATCAGCCCACCGCGGTCTGGCGGTTGCAAGCGGTGGAAAAAGATCCAAAACGTGGGTGAATCCCCACACGACCAAAAAAAACGCGGGTGAATCCCCACACGACCAAAAAAACGCGGGTGAATCCCCACACGACCAAAAAAACGCGGGAAACTCATGCATAGACCTAGACTACGACACTTGGGTGAGTGCAACGTTGTTTGTATGTTTGTCTGGCAAAACCAACGACACACCAAACATTCAGACAACTGGTCCACTGACAAATATAACAGTGACCCATTAACAAATAACAACGGCACACTGGCAAATAACAATAAGCCACTAATAAAATGGATGACTCAGTAACAAATAAATACGCCGCACAGTCAAACAAGTGTGAAATCATTTTTTTTTTTTTTTTGCACAACGCAAAATAAACTGATCTTTAGGAAATATTTCATTCCCCTTTACACTTTAGTAGGATGAATATGACACTCAAATACACTCATCGTCGCCGGTCCGGTGGCGCAGTGGTGTAAGCGCTGGCTTGTGACCATTCGTCCGTGATGGGTCTGGGTTCGAATCTCGGTGAGGCATGGATGTTGTGTTTGTCTTACGGCCCTGGCTCTCTCCCTTCCCTGGAACCAGTGATCCTATATTATGGACGGGCGACTGCTTATAGCCCATTCAGTTGCTCACGGTGGTAGTTAAACCTTCAATAAAAAAAAAAAAAAAAAAAACACTCATCGTCAAAAAAAAAACAGTAGCACTCAGAAGAAAGCAACCGACAGGAATGAAACTTGGTGGGTAGGTTTCACATCGTGAGACATGCAAATAATTCAAGTATCACACCCGGCCACGCATGTGACGCAAGCAAGGAGGGGTCGTGCGCTGCCTGACCGGCTATATAAGGTCGTGCCGTTGCGCGCGCTTGTCATTCTGACTCATGCTGTTGTGTTGGTTGCATCCTTTGCAAGTGAAGTATGCCTCGGAGAAAAGTTCGGAAGCAATTCGAGCAGTTGGAAGAGTTCGAGAGGGGCAGCGGGATGGTCTTATCGCCGTATTGCGCGCCATACAGGTTGTGCGGATATCACCATAGCAGGCTTTTGGGCGGCAGTGGACAGAACAAGGCACGCAGCAGCGACAGGAAGGGTCTGGGAGACCTAGACGAACAACGAAAGAGAGTGCACCGACGGGTTGCCCGACATTCACGGAGTGACCCAACAACCACGATTGAGGATATTCAGCGTGCAGTGGTGCCCTCCATGCATCATCCGATTAGTGCCATCACCATTGGCAGACGGCTGCACGACGTAGGACTTCACGCACGCAGACCGTTACGACGACTGCCCTTAACACCACTGCATCGTCGCCAAAGACTGCAATGGTGCCGTGCCAGACTGTCATGGAGCCACTCAGAATGGCAGCGGGTGATCTTCAGTGAAGAGCCCCGCATTTGTCTTGGAGGAGACTACCAACGAATCCGTGTGTGGAGGTATCGTGGTCAACGCCAAGATGAACGGTTTGTTGTGGAGCGTCACACGTCCAGAAGACCTGGTGTCATGGTGTGGGGTGCGATTGCCTACGATGACAGATCACCATTGGTGTTCATTACAGGCACTTTGACAGCCAAACGTTACGTTAATTAGGTCCTGCAACCAGTGACACTACCTTTTCCGAACGCTCACTCCAGTGCGACTTTTCAACAGGACAACGCTCGTCCGCATACTGCTGCTGTCTCGAGAGCTTGCCTTCAAGACATTGACACAGTCATGGCCAACAATATTTCCAGACCTATCGCTGATTGCAAATGTGTGAGGTGCTATTAGACGCGCTATCCACACTATACCCCTATCGCACTATTTGCAAGAACTGCGTAAGATCATTCAAGCTGCATGGAATGGCTTATCGCAGGACACCATTAGGAACCTGTACTACTCCATGCCGAGACGTCTGGCATGCTGTGTGAGCAAACATAACGGCCCGACGCCATACCGCGAGACACTACTTATTGGTGTGTAGCTCAATAAATATTGCCCATATCAGTCTCAATGTCTAATCATTTATTGTTCCTGGTAACCTTTACCTTTCTCCCGAAATGCATTGCAATACGACACGTCCTTCTGGGTGCAACTATGTTCTTGACGATGAGTGTAAAAAAAGAGCGTTTACATTATTTTTAAAAAACATAAACTGTTAAAAAAATTTTGGTTTTGTAAGCTACAGTAACAGTAAAGTTCTTTTATAGAAAAAGAAACGCAAATAAAATAGCCACGGCCATAGGTGGCGGGTGAGGGAGGCTTGGGACAGCTAAGCCTCCCCCCCCTCCCCACACACACACACCCCAGTACATTTAGCCCCACAAGATTTAATTTCATAGTAGGGAAGGGGGTTTCGTCTGGGACTATCCCTTCACCTAAATCTGTAACCATGCTCCGCCCGTGGCTTCTTTACACCAGATTAAAATGTATCGAATTAGTATACGGCGAAAGACTGATTGGTTATACTGCTAGTGTACGAATAAACCGATTTCATTAATAACGACAAAAAAATTTCTATTTGGGGTAATGCTTAAAATAGTCTACATAACGAGTATAATATACAAACACCAATGATATAAACACACTAACTACAGTGCACATCGTAATTCCTTTTGTTCTTCTGTTCTTTTACATTCTGGACCCATTGTCGGAACTCGGACTTGGCGACGTGCCAAGTAGCAAAAGCGTAGAAAACCAGAGTGAGAGACATTGTGGTGTGCAAGTGTACCGAAAAGAAACAAAAATAAGAAAAGGTTTGCGCGCTGAAGAAAGAGGACCAGAATGTAAAAGAACAGAAGAACAAAAGGAATTACGATGTGCACTGTAGTTAGTGTGTTTATGTCATTGGTGTTTGTATATTATACTCGTTATGTGGTAGTGTGTTACGTTTTACGTTTTTGTGTATGTTGGTGTTAAATCATAAAAAGACTTTCAGGAGTGCTCCTGGTAAACATACACTGGTGTGCAAAAATTAAGGACGAAGAGGAGAAATTAGCATAACAGCGGAACGAGCAGGCAGAACGGACCGAAAGACCACTCAGGAGATAGACTAGGGTCCGGTACGGTACGGCATGCGCATATATGCAGCCTGTCGTGGGGGGGGGAGTGTCGGAAGGGTATAAAGCACACGGGCGGTGTACGCTCAGCAATTAGGTGAAAGCTATTGCACGGTGTACATCGGTTTGAACGACGTCGAGTTGCTGCCACCGTGTGATATGGCCAACAGGCAATCCAGTAGACTACATCTGGATGACTTTACCCGAGGTCACGTCATTGGGAAGTTGGAAGAAGGTCGAAGTGTGACTAGCGTGACCGAAGAGTTCGGGATCGCTCACAGCATCGTTTCACGAGCTTGGAGAGCATTTCAAACGATAGAAACAGCTGTCCGAGAGTTTAGCAGTGGTCGTTCACGAGCAACCACGGCGGCGGACGACCAGTATATTGTCCTACAGGCGAGAAGAGACAGACGGCAGACAGCGGGAGAAATCGCAAGGCACATGCAACAGACAACTGGACGTTCGTTATCGCGGTTTACCATGGCCAGGAGGCTGTACAAAGGTGGTCTATTTGCACGACGACCAGTACGGTGTGTGCCATTAACGCTTGCTCATCGGAGACGGCGGTTTCTGTGGTGCCAGGAACACAAGAACTGGACACATCAGTAATGGGGTCGAGTTCTCTTTACGAATGAGAGCCGATTTAGTCTGACGAGCGATTCTGGACGTATGCACATCTGGAGAGAGCAGGGAACACGCAATCACACCTCCAACATCATCGAAAGGGACCGGTTTGGAGGTGGCGGAGTTCACGTTTGGGGCGGTATCATGCTTTGCAGCCGTACTGACCTCCACATCTTCCAAGGAGGTTCAGTCACTGGTGTCCGCTATTGTACCGAGGTTCTCCTGCCTCACGTGCGTCTGTTTAGAGGTGCTGTGGGTCCTGAGTTCCTCTTCATGGACGACAACGCTACACCTCATCGTACAGTGGCTTTCGCAGAGCTGTTGGAGAGTGAAGATAGTCAACGCATGGATTGGCCCGCAAGGTCCCCGGACCTAAATCCAATCGAACACGTGTGGGACCTTCTCGGGGGACGCTTAGCAGCACGTCACCAGCCGCCAGCAACGATTCCGCAGCTGCGATTGGCGCTACAAGAGGAATGGGCCACGATGCCTCAACAGCTCCTTGACAACCTCGTCCTCAGCATGGGCAGACGTTGTAAATACTGGAACGCAGTCTGGGGTGAACTACTAAAGACTGGATTTTTCTTGGCAGCCGCCTGTCACATGGACGTTTCTGTCTTCTGTCCAGTTGTGCTCGAAGCTACCTTTTTAATAAAGTGCCTTTGTATCCTTTGGATTCCTTGTTTGGACGGTTTTGCTCACTTGTCCCAAATTCTTACATCTTAGGGATCTTATGGTATGATTTGAGGCGATGTGGAGCACTTCTGCACGACGTTACATTCGAAAAACCATCTCGTCCTTAATTTTTGCAAGCCAGTGTACTAATAAAGACCTCAATATGTTTTGACGCCAGTAAAAGATCTTTTTTTTTTTTTTTTTCGCTTACGAGTATTCGCGAGGTTATAGAAATTGTGATAATAATAATAGGAATATCGGAACTAAATTACATTTTTGCATTACACCCATAGCAACAGCATTATGTAAAAGTAACCAGAAATTAATGTTTGTAAAAGCAATGGGAATTGTTTTACAGAAGTTCTAATGTTCGATGTTACCTAGAACAAAACGGCATAAAACATAAAGAAAGCTGCACTGCAGACAGGAAGAGGTAGCAGTAACAGATAAATTCCATCATTTTACCTGGCTTCCTTAAGGGCTTGTTTGATGGCTTCTTCTGTCTTCTCGCCGTCGGCACACTGATCTTCCGGAATCGGAACACCAATCAAGATCCCAGACTCCAGCTGCAGCGAGTCCCTAGAAACTGATCGCAAAGAAGACGTCAATGAAAGAATTTAAGAAGCATCTATACGGTTGAGAAATCACGACTGAATTAGAAAATACTAACAAAATGTTAGACACAAACTGTAGACTGATACGAAAAACACCAGTGTCTATATATATCACGGCGGGTCTGAAATCAACACATTTTTTAAGTGTCGGGATTTATAAAGAATTACGAAGCAAACAAAAAATAATAACGTGCTTTTCGTGAAAGATAATATCTTTGAAAACAAAGATAACAAACTTCGGCGCTACAGGGACAAGCCCGTAATAATTTATGACAGAAACTGCCTTTACCTGATGCATTAATTCCTCGCTTCAGAAGGTTACTTGCTTTACTCACATTTTTTTTTTTTTTAAATAAGAAAAATATTTAAAATTTAAAAGGGTGAACTACAGACTTTGTACTAACATATTTTTCATTTTAATATAAAGAAAACAACGTTTATAAATGCGATAATTAATAATTTAACGTCAACTATAGTTTCGTATGGAATCCTGGTCTAGCTTCCTCAAGACTATGGCGTGTTCATTTCTTGCGACGTCTGTTGTTTGTTTCACGCAGGTCTGGCTGCATAATTTGCTGGGCCCAGTGCAAAACGAAAATGCGTGGCCCTTTTCTCAGCGAGTTCTACATCTACAAAAGCGACTTGGACGTTGGAACGTTTTTGAAAGCAAGGCCGGGGTCAGGTAGAGAAACCACATTTTTTCTAATTCTCATGAAGCTTAATAAAGCATAGTGGCACTAAGGAATATTATTATTTATTCGTGAGTTATAATAAGTTGTTTTTATTACTCATTGAAGAATAAAAAGAGACATTTTAAAATTACGCTATATTAATTTACATTGTCAGATCAAATTGAAGTTGATTGCATTGAAGCGACAAAATGTAATTCCCGCACCTCGTCGAAATGCGAGCTGATGACAAAAATTAATGTAATTTATCTAAAATAAAGAAAACAGCTATCGTTTAAACAAATAAGATAGGATAATAGGAAATGTCATTTTCAATGATTCATGGTTGAAATATTGAGAGGTTCTAAAGACACAATACTAAATGAGTAATGCAATTTTCAGAAAACTCTTGCCTAATCAACCGCGGAAACGAAGGAAAACTTGAGAAATGGTTGAGATTTCACCAGTAGAAACAGGTCTGCACAAACGTCCTTGTACATAAAAGCAATTTCGTGCCGGTCGGCCCATGAAGCAATTTGTGAAATTTTACAGGTTCACGGTTTGCTTGTAAGAGTCTCTGGGAACCAGTGGCAGTGGCCTAGTGTCCTGATAATCCCGAATCGGCGCTATGTTGCAATTTATCAATTTCCGGCACTCGTCGTCGCCAGGTACAATTGATCTGTCAGTTATGTTATAATTAAAATTTTAGCCAGTTTCGTAAAAAATTCGCAAAGATACGTGTTTCACTTTTTTTATTGATAAACCATCTGCCAGAGATTCGCCGCCCGCACGCACACGAAAAACCAAACTGACTGAGTGCGAATGCGGGAGAATGCAGACGTAGCTGTAACATTCTGTGACGTCAGCGTTCCAAAGAGATCTGGGTGTCTATACATATACAGTAGGGGAAAAATTAATAGCAACTCTGGACATTTTAGAAGTTTTTGAGGTTTGAATGTTGCTACATTCAAACCGAAGTTTTCGGCGTGCTCGTTGAATTCTATTAAGCTGTTCCCATTCAGGTTACAGAATGGGAATAGCTTAAATAGAATTCAAGTTATGAGCAGAAATGTGCTGCGAAGGAAGCACACGTCGTGATGTGAAATGTCATCGTCGTTGTACAAGGCGACGGAGCTTTCTCCGACGTCCGGGTACATGCGATATAAAGGGCAGCCGAGGTGCCTGGGGTCATTCCCGAAGAGCCGCGGATGGCTTAGTGGTTAGTGTTTCAGATTATCGATGCTGGGTCCCCAGGTTCTAGCCTGGGCTGATCTTTCAGAGATGGTGTGATTTACTAACAATCGCTGAATATCCGCCGTGCATCGGACGAGCACGTAAAGTGACAGCCCCCAGGCTGGACCCACTGGTTAAATGGGTATCCTTTCCTATGTCCTCCCTGAAATTCTCTCACCCATCTATGTGCAATATCGTACTTGTACGGTGGCGCCATCTACTGTACTCTAATCTCACTACAAACTGTTCTGTCAAAAGTCGCTAGACTTGCTCTCATTCCTTCCGTTTCTGTGTCCTGCCCAAAACGCGATCTCGCTGTAGGTGGCTGGGACCTAAACTCTACTCCCTGTGGACGGAAGTCCTACATGAAAAAATGACAAATGAGTCGATGGGGTCATTTATTTCCATACTTTTCTTTCGTACTATTCTATCAGGGAAATCTGTTCCCAAATATCTAATATTCCTCTTTTTCACCTGACAAAAGGAGCATAGCGCTGAGGGTTCGGGTCTCTCAACCTCAGATAGGAAATCTCTCTCTCTCTCTCTCTGGGATCATTCCCGAAGTTTTCGGCGTGCTCGTAGGTAGTCGGTTGCATTGCTGTGTGTGTAGGCGTGCGTGCTCTGGTCTGCAGTGCAAATCTGAAGTTTGTCCTTTCCGATCACAAACTGTGTTGCAGGTATGGGAAGATTAGGTGATGTTTCGCCACGAAAGGCTTCCAAGAGAGGTGACATTAAGCGACAGTGGCAAAAGCAATGCCGAAATTGCCCGCATGACTGGGGTGCACAAGAGCACTATTGGACGGCACCTGGCGAAGATCTGTTTTATGGGTGGTATCAACAATTGCAGGCTGGGTAAATGTGGCCGAAAAAGGAAAACAACGGCGAGAACTGACAGGGCCTTTGCAGCGGTTATGTCTGCGAAACAGGTTCCAATCGTCAACAGTTCTTTCCAAAGAATTGTGGAAGAGCTGTGGTGTTGCTGTTTGTCCTCGAACAGTGAGGAACAGGTTACGTGATGTGGGTCTGACGTCTCATAGGACGGTTAAGAAGCCCTTGCTAACCCATGTGCAACGTAAGAAACGTGTAGAATGGGCTAAGGAACATAAGGACTGGAGCACTGATCGGTGGCGTCAAGTTTTATTCAGCGATGAGACCAAATTGAACATTGAATGTAACGACGCGGGGTGTCAAGTGTTTCGCCGACGAAACGAGGCGTTGAATCCCTCTTGCACACTGAAGACCACAAAGTACCCAGCCAGTGCTATGATTTGGGGATGTTTCGCTGCTGCTGGAGTGGGCAGAATCCATGTGTGTGACAGCACTGTTAATGCACAGGTGTACAAGAGTATCCTACAGGACGAGATGGTTCCTTCGGGATGTGATTTGTTCCAGGGTCAACCATACATCTTCCCAGGACGATTCGGCCCCATGCCACCGTGCAAAAAGCATTAAAGCTTATCTGACGTCTTTAGGAAATGTTGTGCCTCTACCTTGGCCTGGTAATTCCCCAGACTTGAACCCAATAGAGAATTTGTGGCGCATTCTCAAAAGAAAGGTGCACGACAGTCACCCCACAAGTAAAGTGGAACTCATTAACGCCATTACTCACGTTTGGAACAACTGCATGTCATCCGAGATGTCGGTAACTTGGTTGACTCCATGCCCAAGAGATGTGCAGCGGTCGTTAAATCCAAAGTTCACTCAACAAAATATTAGGGACGTTATTTCTTTTCATGTCATCCCGTTACTTTGCCATGATTTCTGTTTGGCAGCACATTTCTGCGCATAACTTGAGTTCTATTTAAGCTATTCCCATTCTGTAACCTGATTTGGATTCTGCATAAAATATGCTTTCCAATGATGTACATATTGCCCGTATTCTCTGCATATTTACTTTTGTAGCAACACTTAAACCTCAAAAACCTCCTAAATTTCCGGAGTTACTATTAATTTTTCCCATACTGTATATAATGTCATTAATGCAAATTATCTCTCAGTGATACGGTGAATTATCCCGATGGATCCAAGATACTTGAATTCTGTTCATTAAGGCAATCAAGTGTAATGATATAAAAATTTTAAAAAATGTCATTTTTACATCGTTAATAGTCATTTACTTTTAATACAAGAAAAACAAATTACGAAATATTCAAAAACATCATACAAGCGCGGGCACGGCGCCCTGTGCCGCTGGACAAGTCGCACACCCATGAAGCTAGCCCTGGTTTCACGTGTCACATATCGTACATAAGTCAGACAGGAAGATCCCTTAGATGCAGGTTAAAAGAACACCGGCTATATGTTAAAAACTGTTAGCTCAAAAAAATCTTCCATAGCTCAGCACTGTCGAGAGAATAACCATTCTTTTTTGTTTGATGATGCAAAATTGTTAGAAAGTCAAAGACCTAAATCAGTGTCTGATCTTGGCTTTTAAGAAGCCTCCCACACTTTTCGAAATCGTCCTTTCCTGGTGAATGATGCTAACTAAGGACTATATCTCTCGAGCGTTTGGAATGCACTCGTCAAAACCATTAACCACCACGTGACATGTAAAACAAACAACAGTCGTCGCAAGAGATGAAAGCGCCATAGTCCTGAGGAAACTGTACCACGGTTCCATACAAAACTATAGTACACGTTAAATTATAAGTAATTGCATTTATATACATTTTATTTATATTAACATGGAAAATACACTGAAGAGCAACTGAATTAGAGACAGCTGGCGTTGTGCAAATGCGGCGCTGTGGGCGGCCCTGTAAACGGAAACGACATGACGTATGCAGCGATCCGACAATATAAGGAGTGATGCGACGGGAATCAGTAAGAGTCGGACGCAGTATGGGTAAGACGAAGCATCTATGCGCATTTGATCGTGGGCAAATTGTCGGGGCCCGACGAATGGGTCACTCCATCTCGGAAATCGTGCAGTCACTGGGATTTTCACGAGCCACTGTGTCACGGGAGCACCGTGAGTACATCGAATCCGGTAAAACCATCCCTGCAAGGGCCCAACTGCCGTGGACAACAGCGTGTGGATGAGCGAGGTCATCGTCGGCTAGCTCGCATTACAACAGCGGATAGACGGGCCGCAGTGCAAGAAATCACTCGGCAATTAAACGCTGGTGCACAAAAACGTGTAAGCAGCCACACCATCCAGAACCATCTCCTCGCTATGGGGTAAAGAAGCCATCGTCCCACGAGGGTACCGCTGCTGACCGCAAATCACAGGATGCAAAGATTAGCATGGGCGCGGGAACATCGCCACTGGACCCTAGACATGTGGAAAAATGTTGCCTGGACTGATGAGTCGATATTCACGTTGGTACATGCGGATGACAGGATACGAGTACGGCGCAAACCACATGAAACGATGGATCTTTCTTGCCAACAGGGTACTCTTCAAGCTGGTGGGTGTGGCATTCTCATCTGGGGACTGTTTACGTGGACTGAAATGGGACCCCTGGTACGTGTGACATCGTCCCTCACAGGTCAACGTTACCGGGATAACCTGGACGGCCATTTGCTCCCGTTTGTGCGTCTTCAACATCCCACTGGGTACCTCATCCTGCAACAAGACAATGCACCGTGCCATCGCTCCCGAATTGTATCCGAATGGTTGGATGAACACTCCACCGACGTGACTTCGCTTCCTTGGCCAGCTAGGTCACCTGACCTCAATTACATCAAGCACATCTGGGATGCCATCGAGAGAGATGTTCGAGGCTCTGACCCCCTCCATCAAATCTTCGTGAACTGTGGGAACTTGTTCAGGGGTCGTGGATACGTATGGCTTCCCAACGCTTCCGGTGTCTTGTCGAGTCCATGCCGAGACGAATCGCCGCCGTCATCAGGGCGAAAGGTGGTGCTACACGTTACTACACAGGTATCTCTAACTCAATTGCTCTTCAGTGTATATTTATCTGAAATTGGAAATCTAAATTTATTCAAACATTCTTTTTTTAGTTCTCGAACATTTCAATTTTCGATACACATATGAATGCAACGATCACTTTTTTTTCTCTTCATGCAAAAACACCAGGCGCGAAGCTAAAGCCACCCAACTTTTGACGTAGTAATACGTCTAACTCCGTGGGCAGTATGCGGCGTCTTACGGCCAACCGTCTGTGACAAAAATAGGTCCCAATTGAAATCATTATAGCGTTAAAAACACGTGCGCGCACACTAATCGTGTTAGCATATTCGTAAATAGCATGGAGTTCGATTCGCGTACTGCGCAATACATCATGAGCGCGACGCTCTCCTCGCTCTCTGTGCACGCGGGGGATGATGCAATATTTCTGTGTGAGCCGCCGCGTTTGACTCACTCTATCTCGGCTACCGTGAGCGCAACACGACTGTGCGTGGTACGGTTTTAAAACTCTCAACGAGATATATTCAAATACACGAAGAACATTTCGCAGTGGTTTGAACTGAACATTTTAAAATTTGTTTTCTTGTGAACCGGCGAACACTGTTGACAATATCGCGGTTTATCTGGACAACCGTGAGTGCAAAACGACTGCGCATGGTATCGTTTTAAAGCTCTCGACAAGATCTACTCAAATATATAAAGAACACATCGCAGTGGTTTAAATTAAAAATTTTAAAAATTGTTTTCTTGTGAACAGGGTAACATTTTCGACAATGCCGCGGAATTCGCAGAATAAACGCAGCAAAAGTGGAGAAAATCAAAACGAGAGGCGAGAGCAAGTGATGAAGAATGTAAGAAGCCAAAAAAACAGAGCACCACGTTGGGTAATTCGTGTATCGATCTGCTTTGTGTTCGCAATGTATCCAGCATTATTGGTAAAAATTACATGTAAGCTACTTTTCATATCATAGACCTGTGTTGGCTATAACAAATTAAATAAACGTTTGGAAATCATACTCGACTAGCTCATTTCAACTATCCGATCTGCAAGTCTTAGTCCAACGTTCTAAACTGGCGGTTCAATCAGAACTGAGCTTATCTGCATTTTAGCCCCCCCCCCCCCCCCCCTCGTCAAATATTTAAGCAGTTAGAACTTATGGCGGATGCAACCATCTGAGATTTTGGGAACTTAGATAAAGGTGCGTTAAATTCTCGAATTCACAGGAATTTTGTTATATAAAATGAATTATTTGTTAAATTCAGTGTTTGTACTTCTGGAAAATGGAAGGAGTCCTCTGAACGAATTTCTAAGAGAGTAATAGAAACACACAATTTTTGTAATTATAGTTTTAAAAGATGAGGGAGAGAGAAACAGATATTCCTTGTCAGGTTACAAACTAAAATTCATAAACAACCTTATGAAAGCATACAAAGAAAAACGACGTAAGCATGCTAAAATTGCGAAGAAATAGTAACTTTCCATAGAGATTCGTTTATCCATGGTTTCCATACTACATACATTGAATACATAGTGCGTACAGTATTCAGTTGAAAACTTTTTTTTTTTTTGACTAGGGATAATATCAAGCGGTGGGGAAAATGTACATGATCAGAATTTTTTGCCAAAATTTCGGCCAAGCACTTAAAAATTTGTGCCCCCTCCCTCCCTCCTCTCATACTTAGCCCCCTAATAGCCCACCCAGTTCTGAGTGAGTGGTGTCGCCAATGTTATGCACACAGGAAGAACAATTCTTGCATACTTCGAATGCAGATTTATGAAAGTTTGCTGTATCTTGGTAGGTTTTAATGGATACCATCACCGATAGATGGCAGCTCATCACAGCGATAACTTCTTAGATTTCCATTAACAGACAGATCGCGACACCCTCTCCAAAAATTTGGGCCGCGGGTGGCCTAGTGGGCAACTTTCGTGAATGCCACGGAAAGGACCTCAGGTTCGATCCCAGGCAGGTACGAACGCTCGATCCACGTTAAGCCGGGGTCCGACGGCTTAACGTGGATGGGCACGTTAAGCCGTCGGACCCCGGGTACTGGCTTCCCGGTAATAAATAAGGGTGCCTTCCTCCCCCTTTCTACTTCGCTTCCGTGTCACTTTCCTATCGAGCATTCTAGCCCAAACCTCCAAGCTTCCTATTTCTAAGGGTTGTTTAAGACCTGGGGTCAGACACTCCCTTCCTAAAATCCTCTACATATGATCTGATCTCCAAAAGGAATTGTTTTTGCACCTCTTCTCTTTCAGGAAACACACACAGTTGTCGAAGTGGCACAAAACAACAGCCAGGATGATATATTGATAAAAATCGAGGATCGAACCGAAGTATGCCATACAGAAAACGAAGCATTCAAAGTAACAATATCTCGGAAAAACTCCACGCCTCAGCTTTTTTGTCGCAAATTTTTATTTTGTTTTGTTAAATTTAGTGTTAGTTCTTCTGGAAACAGATACCACATTTTCTTGTGTAATTTGTTCCTTGAAATCACAGATGGATGCATAAAATATGTAAGGCATTTTTTAAGAAGATAAAAATTGTAATAAAGAGCTTTATGAATGTCTCGTAGTTTTGTTTTTATACTAACAAAAAAACAAAGAATTTAAATGAAATCCAAATTCTGTAGCGAAAAATTGAGTATTTTGTTTTGTACGTCATTTTATGCAGATACCATCTGGCAGAATTTTTTTTTTAAAAATGCATGCATGTTCGCAACTGTGTTTTACTGCTTCTTGTTTAGACGCGTCGTTATAGCGCTCCACTAGTCCATTCTTGCAGTAGACGTAGAGTTCAGATATGTTTCTGTAACCAGGTATGGATTTAAAACTGCAAAGGGCAGCTATAAAATTTTGCGTGCGTTTGAATAAAACCACCACAGAGACGCACGAAATGATTAAAACATCCTATAAGGGAGATGCTTTGTCCCGTGCAAGAGTTTTGGAGTGGCACAAGAAATTTATGAATGGTGAAAACTGTCTGGAAGATACGCCACGTTCGAGTAGGCCTTCGACATCGACTACGGAGGTTAATGTCAATTCCATCCGGTCACTCCTGCGCAAAGACCGCCGAATGGCCATTGAGGCTGCAGATGTTGATCACATTGTGAGAATCCAGTTGGGGTACCGAAAAGTTGAGGCAAAGTGCGTTCCCCACTTGCTCACGGATGAACAGAAGGCAAATCGTGTTATCACTGGTCGCAATGGAAGTGCCGGCTATGATGTGGCCCATACTTTTTGGATCGAGTCGTCACATGTGATAAAACATTTTTTAACCATTTCGATCCAGTAGCAAAACAACAGAGCGCCCAATGGAAACACCCACAGTCCAAGATCAAAGACAGCAAAGGTTCAAGCAAGTGCTGGGAAGGTCATGTATTTGTTTTTGTTTTTTCAATAAAAAGGGAATTGTGTTTGACCATGTTGTTCCACAGAGGAAAACTGCTCCCGGTGCCTATCATTCTGAAGTTCTCAAAGTTCTTCTAAAGAAAAAATTACCAAAGACGCCCAGAATATGAACTGATTGAATTTTGCATTAAGATAATGCCCCTGCACATCGTGCTTTGCTTACCCAGCAGGTTACATAAGATCTAGGCACCGAAATGACCCTCCGTATTCACCAGACTTGGCGCCGTTTGACTTCCACTCATTCCCTGAAGTGAAAAAACAACTTCGTGGGCGTCGGTTTGCATCAAATATGAATTGAACAATGCTGTGATGGCTATCCTGAACCACATGTCAAAGAAGAGCTTCGAACACACCTTCCGGAAGTAGATAAAAAGGTGGGACAAGTGCATTCAGGTAGAGGGACAATACTTGAAAAGTACGAGGATCATTTCAAAAGTTTTGCACACTGTGATTTCTCTCTTAAAAAACTAATTTATTTCACAACATACCTTTACAGGCCTTCGAAGTAGTCTGCATGTTTCTTTTTAACAGCGGCCCAACGTTTGGGCAAGTCTTGTATTCCAGTCAGGACATCTCCATTGTTGAGGCGTCGGATTACTCTGGCCACCTCATTAGAAACATCCTGAATCGTATTGAATCTTTTCTCGCGGAGTGGCTTCTTCAGTTTCGGGAACAAGTCATGGTCTGGTGAGCTCATGTCAGGACTGTATGGCGCGTGGGGAAGCAATTCCCATCCATACTTTTCCAGAATGTCTCTTACTGTACGAGCAGCATACGGCCTCGCGTTGTCGTGCAAAATGATGACACCAACTGCGAGCATCTCGGGCCTTCTTTGGCGAATTTTTTAGGTAGACATGTGAATCTTGGGTAGACATGCAAATCTTTTGTAGACAAGAAGCGGAAGTCATGTTTGCATCATATGCAATCTCTTCATATGTTTTCCATCGATCTTCTTCCAAAATGCTGTTGACGATAACCCCAGATCTGTCGTCCGTTGCATCTGATGGCCAGCCGCTTCTTGGGTCTTATTCGATGCTTTCCCGACCTTGGCGGAAAGGATAAGCCCACCGTGACACTGGGCTACGATCCACTAAACTAACCCCACAAACTTCACACAAAGCTTAATGAATCTTTATGAATTTCGGTAGGGGATTGTCCTCGCAAAGTTTCAATTTTAATGTAGGATCGCTGGTCACTACGCGAGATCTGACATGACCCACTTTCTTCCTCCATTTCTAGGCAGAATTTTTCGGAACAGGAACAAATTAGCCATCAAAAGTAGACACAACTTTGTATACTGAAGTCTGACTCACAACTGGCGCAACGATTGGAGCGATTGCATCATCCTACTGGCAGCGTCTGCGCAGTGTGAGAAACTTTTGAAATTACCTACGTACGTAAGTACACTATATTGACAAAAGGCACCGGACACCAAGAAGAGAAACACAACATAGCATTTATTGACATACGGTGTCCGCCCACCTTTGGCCTTAATGCATGCACTGACCCTTCGAGACTTGGTTTCGACAAGGTTTTGGAACACAGCGATAGGTATGCGCTTCCATTCAGTACATAATGATGCCGCTAACTGTTGCTTAGTAGTAGGCCTTGGTTCCAAACTTCTTATGCAGAGCTCTAATTCATCTCATAGATGTTCTATAAGAACAAGATCAGGGCTCTGTGCTGTCCAGTTAATACACGATACGGAATTATCGTCAAACCACGCCGTAACAGTCTTAGCTTTATGACTCGGTGCATGATCCTTCTGGTACCAACTAGGCTCAGTTCCATAATATTGCCACAGAGTTGCTAGGGCTTGTAATTAATTGTCCAGAATATCGAGGTTGACGTGCTGGTTAACAGGTTTGTCCAAGATAACCAATAGGACACGACCATACCACGAAAAACACCCCCACACAAGTGCACTGCCAGCTCCAAACTTGACCGTAGGAACAGTACACTGTGGTAAATAGCGTTCCCCCGGCTGCCTCCATACCTACACACGGCCATCAGACTGATGGATCGTGTATCTGGATCAGTCCATAGGACCTGTTTCCACTGATCTACGGCTCATGATAAATGTTCTTTACACCATGCTGAACGACGAGTAGCATTCCGAGTGGAGATGAAAGGCTTATGAGCAGCCGTACAACCACGGTAACCCATGGAATGAAGTTATCTGCTAATGGTAAGTGTACATACCGAGGTTCCAGCATTTTTACTCACCTGCACACTGAGGTCTCGATTAGCTGTAACGACTCTTCTGAGACTTCGACGTCCACTATCACTCATTTTCTCTGGTCTGCCGGTACGTTTTGCTGCTTCAGGTACGCCATGTGTCTTTCACTTATTCAGTACATCCAAAACAGTTGACTTGGATATGTTTAAACGCCTCTCGGTTTCTCTTATGGACAGCCCACTAATATAAGACCCAACAATCTTTCCGTTCTCAAAGTCAGTTCTCTCCCGCCGCAACATTTTCACTCAACCTCACAGTGTGATATGATCGCGGTCAGCTGCAAGCTTGTTTTATACCGTTTGCAGCTGTACCGCGCATCTTAACAACGCAGCGGATCCGTTCATTTGCTTTTCAAGGGATGTCTGGTGACTTTCGTCAATATATTGGATGTTTACTGCATTACACTTCTGCGGCATGTAAAATTAGTCTCGAAGGACATTCGTACATTAGTTGCAACACCTTGTACAAACCGCAGCGCCCAGTTCACTTAAATTTGTTTAAAATGTATAGGTATGCTGAAAAAGAGAAATTCTACGAATTCAATTAATGTTTTGCAAAATTTGCTGCGCTTTAGTGCATTAGAAGATTCTGTGAAAAGAGATGTTAGTTTTTATTGTTCAACACGCTTAATTTTTGCAAATTAACGGGAAACGTTTTTCTTTTCTTCTCCCGAAATACTTACAAATAACAAAGAATAGCGATGCCCTTTCCACATTTCCGGGAAGCCTCGAACTCTCCTTTCAGGGAAGAGCAACCGCATTTTAACTTTAAAATCACTCATTTAAGACAACAAGATTTTGTTTCTTGAAGTGGTTGTTGAGAAATTTTCTTTTTTTTTATTTCCCGTAAGAAAAAATGAAGACAAGCCTCAGCTTCCAAAAACCGCATTTCTTAACATTTTTTTTTATTCTCTCTCTCTCTCTCTCTCTCTCTCTCTCTCTCTCTCTCTCTCTCTCTCTCTCTCTCTGAGGAAAGAAACATCAACAGCCTCAAAAGAATGACGGCAGCTCCTGAGAAATATAAAAAAACAGGAAGGTAATTCACTTTGAGGTTTCCCACTACGCGAAGGTAATTAATTATCTTTTGGTTCATCAACGGGTTCAGTGTGTCTTCCAGTTTTGTTGAACTTTTTTGAATGGTAGAGCATGGACATCAGGAATTACCACAGATGCTATTAAATATTAAATTTTTAAAATTTGCATTTCGTACAGTTTAATGTACCCTCTTGCGAGAAATCGATAACAATTAACGAAACTAATCATTTCCCGCTCGGCTCCCGGATGCGATAGCAGTTATTCTTCATAGCGGAAGCACTATCATTCAGGTCGCCAGAAAAAGAAGAGGTTATTTTGTATAACAACGAAACTCAAAGTATATATTACATAATTTTAATGAAAGGACTCGTAAAAATTGATGTGAAAAATCTATGTTACTCATCAAAATGTAAAATGCTTCAAAAGTTCTTTACAAGTAAACATTTCACTGTGAGGGCAGGCTTTCATTATTTCAGCATATTTCTTTGTCTGAATTTTTAAAAATTGATGTGAAAAATCTGTTATTCATCAAAACTTCAAAACATAAAATTCTTCAAAAGTTCTTCACAAGTAAACATTCCACTGTGAGCGCGGACTTCCATTATTTCCGCAAGCTTTTCTGTCTGACTTTTTAAAAATTGATGTGAAAAATCTATGATTACTCATCAAAACTTCGAGAGAATTCTTCAAAAGTGAATAAAGAAGACATCGCTCTTCCCACGTTTATCAACACATAGCAACCGAAAAATTGTGTTTATAAACGTGGAAAGAGCGATGTATTTGTTTATTCACTGATGCCACGTATTTAGAGGACTTTCACTATTCTTCAAAAGTTCTTCACAAGTAAACATTTCACAGTGAGCGCGGTCTTCCATTATTTCAGCAAGTTTCTTTGAAGTTTTTGCAGCAAGATCAGTATTTGCTTATAAAACTCCAGGTACAGCGATATTGTTTACACAGTCGACTCGAACCATGGGGTGAGCTATCTCCAATAGATTTCTGCAAGGGTTTGGCCCTAAAGCCAGGTCAGCCTTTTATTTCATCAGTTAAGTGAAAATTTCGGGGTCGGGCCAGTCTTAACTGAAAGGTTTATCCTTTTGCTCCTAAATTTAAAAAAAACGTTTCGACGGACGAAACAAAGGCTAACTTGTTAAATAATCAGATGGCGAAGATCACTGAGTAAAACGAAAGACATGGAAGTATTAGGGGTATGCAAAAGTTTCCGCCGCCAGCGTGCGTTGTAGGAGTTTAACCGACCGGCGACACCCGTGTTGTCAGTTCGTACATGAAGCAAAGCACGGCGGTCCATAAAGTTCATTTGCGGCGCTTTTGTTATTCATGTTTAATTTAGGGAAAGGTGCGAGTGAAGCATACGGTTTAGTATGTCAGGCGTATGGCAAAACGGTTATGGGTGAGCGGACGTGTCGAGAATGGTTTGCCAGGTTTAAGAAAGGTGATCTAAGCTTGGAAGACAAGCCACGTGCAGGTAGACCGCAAGAACTCGCAAACGAGGAGCTGGAATCGCTGTTGCAAGAGGATGCCACACAATCGACCACGCAACTGGCGAAACGTTTGAAAGTGGCTCAAACGACGGTGGTACGACGTCTACAGGCCTTGGGGAAAGATCCAGAAGATTGGTAAGTGGGATACGCATACTTTAACGGAGCGTAATATTGGTCAACGATTGGGCACTTGCATGTCGTTGCTGAAGAGGTTTCAAGGGAAGAATTTCCCATTTTTCACCGGGGATGAAAAATGGGTCTATTGCGATAACTCTGTAAGCAAACGATCCTGGGTCGACCCAGGCTAGCCATCAATATTCACTGCAAAACAGGATCTCCACGGGTAAAAGGTGCTGTTGTTGTGTGTGTGGTTGGATATACATTACTTCAAACTGTTGAAACCGGGCGAAACAATCACTGCACAACGATATAGCGATCAGTTGATGAAACTGAACGCCACAATCGAGCAAAAACGCCCATCTGCAGGTAAAGGACGCAGCCCAGTCATCCTGTTACACGATAATGCCAGACCACATGTCGGTGCCTCCACGAAATCAACTTTTGAACAGTTACCCTGGGACGTTTTACTAAACCCGGCTTACTCCCTGGACATTGCACCCTCAGACTTTCATCTGTTTCTCTCTATGCAACATGCCCTATCCCAACAGCGGTTCACCACAGTTCCAGAGGTGGAAAATTTTGTCACTGCGTCCTTCAGCTCAAAACTCGAGTCCTTCTATCATAGGGGGCATTCATTTGTTGCCTGAAAAATGGCGAAAGGTCATTGATACTAACGGCCAATATTTCGTTGAATAAATGTGTACTGGTTTCCTGATTGTTTCTGTCTCCTTTCTCCTTAAAGCGGCGGAAAGTTTTGCATACCCCAAATACATCCACTGGCAGATACGTTGATTAATTACAGTTAAAATCGACAAGAATATTCAAAGCCAAACAGAATATCAATTAGCATACTCGAACGGAAATCGGGAGATGCGGGTTCGATTCCCGCTCCAGGGCGATGGAATTTTCACGTTTTCTGAAAGGTGTCACATTTTTTTTTTTTTTTATTGGAGGTTTAACGACCACCGTGAGCAACTCAATGGGCTATAAGCAGTCGCCCGTCCCTAATTTAGGGTCACTGGTTCCAGGGAAGGGAGAGAGCCAGTGCCGTAAGACAAACACAACATCCATGCCTAACTGGGATTCGAACCCGGACCCCTTTTGGACGAATGATCAGAGCAATCGCTTAGACCACTGCGCCACCGGGGCGGCACCAGTAAGTGGTACAAGCAAATTCAGAATTTATATTCTGTTTAGTTTTGAATATTCTAACGATTTCCCATGTATTATGAGGAATATTCCTTCATTGATTTATGAAAATCGACATGATGAGAATTTGGAATCGGTTGGTTATTTCTTTAAAGGTTGAAATCAAATTCCGTTTTCACGTGGAGGGTGGGGTGGAGTGGGGTGGGATAACAACCATCGTGAGCAACTAGATGGCCTATATAAGCAGTCGTCCGTTCCTAATTTAGGATCACTGGCTCCAGGAAAGAGAGAAAGCCAGTGCTATAAAAGAAACAAAACAACCATGCCTCACGGGATTCGAACCCGGACCCGTCTTGAACAAATTATGGCCACTGCCCCACCGGAGCGGTCATTTTGACTTCCTTGGTTTTAATTTCCTTTAAGACTATGAACGCGATGGCGGTCTTGATTTGAGCAACTACCATTCCCACAATACACACAACGCAGTTAACTTCGTGACTCATTCATAGTTGGAAAAAAACTCGGTTATGACCACTTATACCTAGAACTGCGGCAACGGTCAGCTTCACAACTATAGATTTCATGTAAAATGTGATAATTACTCGGGGTTTGACATTAGTCAGGGTCTTATCGATGTCATACAACACCTGACTCACACGTCTCAAGAAGCGAAGCTTCAATAATTTTGAAAGCACTCCTCGGTTACTGTTTCGCTCAAAAGATTTGTTCGCCCGCATGCAGTTCTTACGAATCTTTACAGACGGGAAAGACGTGACGCCGTAGGTCCAACCATCTGGAAATTAGGAATGAACAGTTGTTCAGATAGGAAAGCTTCAAAGCAAAGCAATGAAAAATTAGTGGAAGAGTAGATCATATCAGATAATATGAAGAGGATTTCAGGAAGGGAGTATCTAACCCCAGGTCTTAAACAACCCTTAGAAATAGGAAGCTAGGAGATATGGGCTAGAGTGCCCGATAGGAAAGTGACACGGAAGCGTAGTAGAAAGGGGGAGAAAGACGCCCTTATTTATAACCGGGGGCTAGTATTCGGGGCCCGACGCCTTAAGTTGCTCATCCGACGCACGGCGGATATTTAGTGGTTCGAGCGTTCGTACCTACCTGGGATCGAACCAGAGGTCTTCTCCGTGGTATTCACGAACGTTGACCACTAGGCCACCCGTGGCCCTAGTGGAAGAGTATATGCAATGCCTTTGGCTAATTGCTAAATCGGTGAAAAGCTAAGTTCCACACTGCGAACTAATGTTTGTTGTTTTTGAATATTTTTAGCTATTTTTAGTTTGGTGTTCTGAATGAGCTTAATAAATTTACTTACTTTTATTTATTTATTTATTTAATTTGGTTTATTTTGTCGGGAGTGGCATTTATTATCAGTGCTAAGCAGGGTTTGTTGTATTGTAATTCAGTTAATTTCTTTATTGATTAAGCAGGTATCTTAATTTATTTTATTTATTGCATCTTGCTCTTTTTAATAACTTGTATTGGGTTTATTTTTCCCTTAAATGCACATACTATATATGATGTTTATATGTTGTTTATAGGAGGGCAGTTCAGTTTTTATTTATTTAGTTATTTATTTGTTACTCTTTGCTGTTTTTTCGCTGTGTGATGGATCTGGAGGTTGTAGTTTGTGTCATTCTTTTAAGAGCCAAGCATTTGTTGTTTTTGATTAGTTAGTTTTAACAATTTATAACAAAACTTGAATGAACTAACCATTTGCCTTTATTGAAATTAATTTGTAGGCTCTTACTAACTTTATTTTTGCTTGTGTTAATGCATAACATAAGAATACAAAAAAAATGTCGCCAATACTGATAATTTTAGAGTAAGTGTCACTAACATGTAAGTATTTACGTTAAATACCCCATTTGTACTGTAATCTTATGAATTTTTTAACGTTGTAATTTTTGTTTACTTGGTACACTTAAAGAATTACATTTACTTCGGTCTGTTGGAGCTTTAACATTGCCCTTTGCAAAGCAATTTAAGTCGCATAAGTTAAAAATAGATTCTTTTGCTTAGATTTACACTGCTGGCCATTAAAAGTGCAACACCAGGAAGATCACATTCCAGGGCCGCGGGTGGCCGAGTGAGCAACGTTCGTGACTGCCACGGGAAGGGCCTCAGGTTCGATCCCAAGCAGGTACGAACGCTCCATCCACTAAATACCCGCCGTGCGTCGGACGGGCACGTTAAGCCGTCGGACCCCGGATACTGGCCCCCCAGTAATAAATAAGGGCGTCTTCCTCCTCCTTTCTATTTCGCTTCCGTGTCACTTTCCTATCGGGCGCTCTAGCCCAAATCTCCTATAGTTTCCTATTTCTAAGGGTTGTTTAAGACCTGGGGTCAGACACTCCCTTCCTAAAATACTCTACATATGATCATGATCACATCCCAGAGGATCGAAAGTTGGCAGAAGGGCAGAACACGGACGCACATGTAAATGCTTAACCAGGCAGCACCAACAGAAATCATGAGAGACAGTAACGCCCCCTGGAAGTCGTATAAGAGAGGTGAACAAGGAGACGGCGTTAAGGACTCGAATTGTGTTTGGTGGCCGTTCCTTGCCACGGACAGCTGCAACATACCCCGTCGAAGGCAACGGCATCAATACCAGCAGGTTTCTGATTGCGGTCGCGAGGAGAAATTGTGGCATATCGGGATTGCGGATTATCACTCCGAGACATCCGTGCTCGTGTGTGATGGCATGCGGCCACTGTGGTGAGAATATGGCGTCAGTGGGTAACTGAGGAACGAAAACACCGACGTGCGGGATCCCAACGGCCCCGTCACACCACCGAACTGGAGGACCGATATCTAGTGCGGATCGCACAGCCACATGGACCATCGTAGCTCAACAGTTCGGGTGTGTGGCACAACACCCAGTATCCGCACGGGTGGTTCGACGTCGTCTGCAGCAGCGGGGCATTTTTGCACGGTGCCCACTGCTTCGGCCACCTCTGGCTGTACAACACGGGCGTTTGCGACTGCAATGGTGCCACGAACGTCGCGCATGGAGGAGCGAACGGCAAGGTATCGTTGTTTTCCGACGAATCCCGATTCAGTTTGCAGAACCATGATGGACGAATCCGCGTCTGGCGGTACCGCGGCGACATGCAGAATGAGTCCTGCATTATGCTGAGCAATACCAGCCAGCGTTATGTTATGGGGTGCCATCAGATTCCATTCCCGCACGCGCCTCGTCCACATTACCGGTACGTTGAACAGCCATCGTTACATCACTGAGATGTTGAAGCCTGTTGTTGTACCATATCTTCAGGGACTGTCTAGTGGCATTTACTAAAAGGATAATGCGCGCCCGCATGTGGCACGCAACGTCCAAGACTTCCTGGATCACCACCATGCGCCGCGTCTCCGTTGGCTAGCGCGGTCCCCTGATATATCGCCTATTGAACACGTGTGGTCCGTAATCTTAGGACGACTGGCACGACAGCGACCACACCCAGCTACAACGGTGGAACTGCGCGGGACATCGTATCGAAGCTGCGTGGACGGATATTCTCCAAACGCACGTCCGTCTCTTCCTGTCGATGCCGGCCGTGTAGCAGCTTTAATTGGCGCCCATGGTGGCTACAGCAGATACCGAATGCTATGTGTTCCCCTCGTCTCACCGTGTTGTATTTTTAATGGATTCACCTTTGTATTATCTGCTTTTTGTACAGTAAATATGGCTTTGATATCTCTTGCCTTTCGTCGTGTTGCGCTTTTAATGGCTAGCAATGTATTAGAGCTTTCATGAAGCAGCCGTAAACTTAATGCCTTTCTTGATACTAATTTGTACAAAGGGCATCCTGAAAGTAATGCCTCTTCCCTCATTAAGATTTTTATTTGTAGCAGCTAAAATGTTAAACTTTGTGGCAAAATACTTGGACAAATTGTTAATAATGCTGGCCTAATCAAAGTATTGTCCATCACATTCTATACATTTCCGCCATCATTGAACACATTGGTAAAATTCATTGTGGAAAAATTCCTGAGGCTGTTGTTTCACCCATGAGTTCACAGCCAGTTTAATGTCTGTCACACCATCGAAACTTTCCCCACGAAGGGTGTTTTTCAAAGGGGCAAACAGGAAAAAGTCTGAGGGAGCCAAATCGGGACTGTAGAGGAGTTGGGGCATCACCGTCCACACCATTTTGGCAATAGCTTGTGAAATCTGCATTGAGGTGTGGGGACGTGCGTTATCATGGTGTAAAGCAACACTTCTTTTTTTTTTTTGATTGGAGGTTTCAATGGGCTATAAGCAGTCGCCCGTCCCTAATTTAGGGTCGCTAGTTCCAGGGAAGTAAGAGAGCCAGTGCCTTAAGACAAACACAACATCCATGCCTCATCGGGATTCGAACCCGGACCCCTTTCGGACGAATGATCAGAGGCCATCGCTTAGACCATTGCGCCACCGGCCCCTGGTTCCAGGGAAGGGAGAGAGCCAGGGCCATAAGACAAACACAGCATCCATGCCTGACCAGGATTCGAACCCGGACCCCTTTCGGACGAATGATCAGAGGCCATCGCTTAGACCATTGCGCTACCGGCCCCTGGTTGCAGGGAAGGGAGAGAGCCAGGGCCGTAAGACAAACACAACATCCATGCCTCATCGGGATTCGAACCCGGACCCCTTTCGGACGAATGATCAGAGGCCATCGCTTAGACCATTGCGCCACCGGCCCCTGGTTCCAGGGAAGGGAGAGAGCCAGGGCCATAAGACAAACACAGCATCCATGCCTGACCAGGATTCGAACCCGGACCCCTTTCGGACGAATGATCAGAGGCCATCGCTTAGACCATTGCGCTACCGGCCCCTGGTTCCAGGGAAGGGAGAGAGCCAGGGCCGTAAGACAAACACAGCATCCATGCCTCACCGGGATTCGAACCCGGACCCCTTTCGGACGAATTATCAGAGGCCATCGCTTAGACCACTGCGCCACCGGCCCCTGGTTCTAGAGAAGGAAGAGAGCCAGGGCCGTAAGACAAACACAACATCCATGCCTCACCGGGATTCGAACCCGAACCCCTTTCGGACGAATGATCAGAGGCCATCGCTTAGACCACTGCGCCACCGGCCCCTGGTTCCAGGGAAGGGAGAGAGCCAGGGCCGTAAGACAAACACAACATCCATGCCTTACCGGGATTCGAACCCGGACCCCTTTCGGACGAATGATCAGAGGCCATCACTTAGACCACTGCGCCAGACACATTTTGAAGTAGAATGTCACGTCTTTTCCTTCTGATAGCTTCCTTTAGCTTCTTCATTGTCTGCACATACAGTAGTGAGCATTGTTTATTGTTGCACCCCGTTCAAGGAAATCAGTCAAAATGACACCACGTCTGTCCTAGGATACTCTCACCATCACTTTCTCTGAGGAACGAGTTTTTTTTTTTTTTTTGGTTTTTTTTTGGGGGTTTTTTTTTTTTCACGTTTTTCTGTCGAGGTGAAGATGCGCGGTGCCATTCCATTGACGCACGTTTTGTTTCTGGGTCATGGAAGAACACCCAGGTTTCACCCCCGTCACAACATTAGAGAAAAACACCTCACCCTCCCTCTCATACCTGTCTCCAGCACATGTCAACCCTTTGTTCACATTGTTCAAGGGTTAGGTTTCCTGGGACCCACTTTGAAAAAAAAATTTCTGTAGCCCAGATTCCTAATTAATGTTTCCATCGCACTATGATCAGAATGAATTGCATCACACAACTCCTGGATGGTGACACAACGATCAGCTGTGATGAGATCTTTCACTCGTTGCCTGTTGGCATCTGTCACTGCAGTTGCGGGTCTTCCACTCTGTTGTTTGTCGACACTGAACTTTCTCCCTCTCGAAACCTCTTCATCCATCTTCGGACATTACTGATATCGATTGTGGCAGCTCCATACACCACCAGGAGTCTTCTCTGGATTTCTGGAGCCTCACATCCCTCTTTTTTTTTCAGGAATTCAATTACGGCTCGCTGCTTTTCTCTGTCATTCATGATCTTTATTTCAGATTCTGAAAAAAAAATTGTTTCCACATTGGTAGCATGTCATACATATACATGTCAATGCAGTTTCATTAAAATCAATTCAAAATTTGAAAAGTTATTAAGGAGGAGGCATTACTTTCAGGATGCCCCTTGTAGTTTCTTGCTAACTTTATTTTCAACACCTGACTCGTTTGTGAGCGACTTTTATATACGCAGCGATAGCGACTAGAATAGGTGGAGTTTTATTGTTGTTTTTTCCGTATGCGTTTCCATAAACATACTTTTTAGTTACACGAAACCAGATGACCGAGCTTCTGGCGCGATTCGTTGAAATTCAAAATATTTGTTTACACATTTGGGGATCAAGGATACCTTGTTTACACTTGAAGGGGAAGAGGAAATGCGTTTACATTTGTAACAGAAGTAGGTAGTTAGGTTTAAACCCTTATCATCTGTGGGGGAAATTCCTACGAGAAATGGCTCTCAACGTTACATTTCGTTTACTACCGAGATAGTTCAATTCAGTTGAGCAGCTCTGTTTCTAGAGAGGAAGCATTGGGTTATTTGCAATTAGTGGTGGAAAATGCGGGATGAAAATTTGAAACAAGCGAACCCCCTCAAGTTCGGGTCTAGGCCGGGCCGGGCTTTCCAAATTAAAGCACCTGCTGACTTCTACTCCAATCAACCGGGGTATCAGCTGACCCCGTGTGCTCTATATTCCAACCATAGTCATAGATACCTGGAAGTTTCTAAGAGTGCCTAAATTCAAAAGGCAGGTCCCCTTTCTAGTGTTCAAAGTTTAAATATCTGTACTTAGCCCTTTGTTCCCATTCACTTCATAACGCACCCTGCGAAGTATTACATCTTTTAAAATATCTTGCGACGGATTAATTTAACGATATAATGAGAAAACATGAATGCAGTTTATTTAATAAAAATTTTATACTGAGAATTTTGCTTCTGGGAGTGAACTTATCTACATTCTGTGTCTCAGGCGTGCTTTTACTGCCATATCAACATAGGGGTACAGTCGAGGCCTGATGCAGCCAGACTAATTTTTTACCTAATTGAATCGGACATTTTTAAACTTAAATATTCAATCGATACATTTTAGCACGAATAATCTTAACCGAGCTCTCTCTCTCTATTTTACTTTATTTTTCACGGCGGCTACGCACAAATCCATAGACCTACTGTTTACGAAACCACCTCAGGAATAGCCAGTGAAGTGGTACCAGACAGTATACACTATACACATGTATTGACAAAAGTAACCGGACACCCCTTCAAAAGCAAATGAACGGATCCACCGCGTTGTTAAAATGCGCGGTACAGCTGCAAACGGTATAAAAACAAGCCTGCAGCTGACCACGATCATATCGCACTGTGAGGTTGAGTAAAAATGTCGCGGTGGGAGAGAACTGACTTTGAGAAAGGAAAGATTGCTGGGTGTTATATTAGTGGGTTGTCCATAAGAGAAACTAAGAGGCGTTTAAACATTTCCAAGTCAACTGTTTTGGATGTACTGAATAAGTGGAAGACACATGGCGTACCTGAAGCAGCAAAATGTACTGGCAGACCAAAGAAAATCAGTGATAGAGGACGTCGAAGCCTCAGGAGAGTCGTTACAGCTAATCGACGGAGTACTGCACAAGACCTCAATGTACAGGTCAGTAAAAATGCTGGAACCTCGGTATGTACACGTATCATTCGCAGAGAACTTTATTCCATGGGTTACCGTGGTCGTGCGGCTGCTCATAAGCCTTTCATTTCCACTCAGAATTTTTCTCGTCGTTTAGCATGGTGTAAAGAACATTTATCGTGGACCGTAGACCAATGGAAACAGGTCCTACGGACTGATGAATCGAGTTACACGATCCATCAGTCTGATGACCGTGTGTGGTCATGGTGGCAGCCGGGGGAACGCTATTTACCACAGTGTACTGTTCCTACTGTCAAGTTCGGAACTGGCAGTGTACTCGTGTGGGAGTGTTTTTCGTGGTATGGTCCCTGCCTATTGGTAATCGTGAACAAACCTGTTAACCAGCACGTTTACCTCGATATTCTGGACAATTATATGCCCTACCAAGTCTGTGGCAATATTATGGAACCAAGCCTTGTTGGTACCAGCAGGATCATGCACCGAGTCATAAAGCAAGGACTGTTGCGGCGTGGTTTGACGATAATTCCTTATCGTGTAGGGACTGGCCAGCACAGAGCTCTGATCTTAATCCCATATGGGATGAATTAAGAGCACCGCATAAGAAGTTTGGAACCAAGGCCTAAAACTAGGAAACAGTTAGCGACAGCATTATGTACTGAATGGAAGCGCATACCTATCTCTGTGTTCCAAAACCTTGTCGAAAGCATGTCTCGAAGGGTCAGTGCCGGCATCAAGGTCAAACGTGGACCGACATCGTACTAATGTATGTCCATAAATGCTATGTTGTGTTTCTCTGGTAGGTTCTGGTGACTTTTCTCAATACAGTGTATATTGTGCATACACTGCTCGACATAGAAATTGCCCCACCCAGAAAGAGTGAGGATAGAGGGGTGAAACTGAGCATGCAAATAAGAAAGCATAAGGGTTTACCTTGATGCTATTTTCAGCCACGTATAGTGTTTATCAGATGAGATAATGCAACACAATGGGTATGCCGCTGTAAGTGGTTGACCAGCCGCGAACGGTAATGCAATCAGCAATACGGAGTGAGTCACACGATCGACTGATATCGTCCTGAGGAATGGAACACCAAATACGGTTGACTTGCTCCCATAATTCATCGGGATCGTGCGCAGGCCGATTCGATTGCAGACGACGACGTCCAATGTGGCCCCCACAGGTTTTCGATTGGGGATAAATCGGGCGATCCTGCTGGCCATGGCAGTGTTTGAACATGTTGCATTGTTTGGATACCCGAAAGGTGTCTACATCTTGCTGGAAAATGGGGTGCTGTAAGCCATCCATTCTGCACGCGGTATCAAAATGGGTTGCAGAATCTCGCTCGCGTATCGTGCAGCTGTCAGTGTTCCAGTGATGCGGAAAACAGGTGACCTGCTGTCATGCGCAAAAGCATACTATGTCGCCTGCCTGGCGGGCGGTGTGGCAGTCATGAACGAAACCGGAATCCGTCCGCTCACCAGGACATCGCCAGACAAGGCTCCGTCGATCGTCAGCACCCAGACAGAAACGGGATTCATCACTGAATACCACAGTAGTCCATTCGTGACCCCAATGCATGACTTTGGCACCAAACCAGACAAGCGCTGCGATGACTGGCCGTCAGCGGCAGTCGACGTAACGGTTGCCTAATGCGCAAGTTTGCCATATGTAACCTTCGGTTTACAGTTCGTGTCGTTATGGTAACGTCCATGGCCGATGACAAACAAGTAGAATATCGGCTGCAGTGCTTTCCGGTGTCGAACAATCCGCCAGTCCAGGCGTGCTGACTTCTGTCGGACTGCACCACTGCGTCGCCGACGCACGTACGAACCTTCCTGTATCCGCTGGTGCCAACAGCGTCCAACAGTTCGAGCATCCCGTTGCACATGCGCAACGATACTACGTGTAGACCAGCTCGCTTCACACAGGCGTACAGGCTCTCTGAAACGCATCCAAATGGCGATAGACCAGCGGACAGCGTTTACCCGGCATTTTCGGCCTTCTTTTTTTATTTTATTTTTTATTCGAGGTTTAACAATCATCTTGAGCAACTTAGTGGGCTATAAGCAGTCGCCCGTCCCTAATTTAGGCCACTTGTTCCAGAAAAGGGAGAGAGTCAGTACCGTAGGACAAACACAACATCCATGCCTCGCCGGGATTCGAACCCGTGCCCATCTTAGGTCAGAAGCCATCGCTCAGACCACTGCGCCACCGGGGCGGCATTCTCGGCCTCCCCAGCACATACAAAACTGAAACGTCCGCGACACTTTCACCTGCGGCCACATATTACCATCCCTGTTGCTGCTGGCACCTTCATCTCACGGACGTGGGACGTCATCGACTCCGGTTTAACATCGTTTGCATTTCTCAATTGGGTACACCGGCCTTGCGATTTGCATGTTTGTAGCACACCTCCTTCTGGATGGGGCAATTTCTATCCAGAAATGTATACATACAGACAGACATACACATTCGATTGCAAAAGTTTGATTTCCCCCTTCCCCACATTCCTGCAGGAGTCAGTAACGTCTGTGCCGATATTCAGACCGCCGGGCCACTTCTTTTATCAGGACTGCATCACCGTATCAACAAACATTGAAGATCAGGAACACTCAATAGCAACAAGACACGTGCCAAGCTCTCTTACGTACAAAACTACGACGTAGTAGAGATGGTTTTATTTGTGTATACAGCTCCTCCGTGAATCGGACGAGCACGTTAAATTACGGCCCCCGGGAAAGCCCCCCCCACACACACACACACACACTGGTAACATAGGTGTCCATTTCCTAGTCCCCCTCTAATTTCTCTCACCCCTCTATGAGCAAAATCGTACTTGTACGATGGCGCCATCTACTGTGCTCTCTTTCACTTACAAACTTTTCTGTCAAAGTCGCTAGATTTGCTCTCAATCCTTCCGTTTCTGTACCATACCCAAGAGGCGGACCCGCGGTTCGTATAAATATGGGAAAGACTCGCGATTTAATAGACTTTGAAAGAAGGATGATAGTGGTCTAAGCACTGGCTTCTGACCATTCGTCCAAGATGGGTGCGGGTTCGTATCCCGGCGAGGCCCGAGTGTTATGTTTGTCTTACGGCACTGGCTCTTTCTTTCTCTCTCTCTCTCTTTCTTTTTTCTCTCTCTCTCTCTCTCTCTCTCTCTCTCTTTCTCTCTCTCTTCCCTGGAACCAGTGGCCCTAAATTAAGTATGGGCGACTGCTTATAGCCCATCGAGTTGCTCACGGTGATTGTTAGACCCCCAAACAAAAAACAAACAAACAAAATGATGGGGGGAGTGGCGGACAGGTACAAGTGTCTCAGAAACGGCACACCTTCTCGTTTATGCAAGAACAACTGCATCGACGGTGAACGATGAGTGGGGCACAAACAACACAACATGCAGTTAGTGGTCTTCCTGGAGAGGACTGTACGAGGTAACAGACGAGCTCCATTGGGTCCTTTAACCGTGCAGTACAACAGTGGCATCGAAAGTAGAATTTCAGCATGCAGGCAGCACTTTGGTCAAAATGGCCTGTAACAGCAGATTTCCCTTCGTGCACTACTTGTTTCGGCTAAACAACGACAAATTTGTTGGCAGTGGGCAGGAAAGCACCAGAACTGGGCCCTTGAGGACTGAGAAAAAGACCCCTGGCCAATAAATCACGTTTCCAGTTAATGCACGCCGATGAACGGGACACAATATAGCGTCAACAGCATGAATCGGTGAATTTCAGCTCCCTGGCGTTAACTGTACGCGGTGGTGGAGGAGGTGCAATGGTCTGGGGTATTTTTTTCATGGAGGGCACTTGGTTCCTTAATACCTCTAGAACAGCATTTGGATGCCACGAGATATCATAACGTAATTGCGGACCAGGCGCAGCAGTATATGTGTATGTGCATTGTGTTTCTTTATGAATAGCGCTACTTTCAGAAGGATAAATGCGCCACCCATATCTTAACCCAATTGAACATCTATGGGATGAGATTGAGAGAGCCACTTGTAAAGGAAATCCTCCTCCAGCGAACATTCGGCAAGTGACGGATGTCGTCACCAGGGTTGGCAGGGTAATTTACTTGGCGTAGAAAACTAATTTTTTACGTAGAGATAAACTAATTTTCTCTAATGTGTTAATAATATAATACTAATTTAATACTTTGTTTTTTTCAAGCATCGATAATACATATTAATAACAGAGAACACGCGTGTTTTGCATATGCGTCATTATTTGTTTAACTACCCTCGGTTCCAGAAAAAAAGTCGCAATCTGTTCCTAAAGAAATTGTCTTCGCTCGTGATTTTTTTCTTTGATTGGAGGTTTAACGACCACCGTGAGCAACTCAATGGGCTATAAGCAGTCGCCCGTCCCTAATTTAGGGTCACTGGTTCCAGGGAAGGGAGAGAGCCAGTGCCGTAAGACAAACACAACATCCATGCCTCACCGGGATTCGAACCCGGACCCCTACGGACGAATGATCAGAGGCCAACGCCTTAGACCACTGCGCCACCGGGGCGGCCAACAAATGAGTTCATTCATTATATACAGTATAAGTACGTCCTTTTTTTTGCCCCTATGTGCTTCTTGTAGAAAGAAACGAAAACTTCTAAAGAACATTTACACATCATTGGAAAAATGCTTTTGAAATCTCCCCATTGCACTTTTTTTACAATCAAGCTGGTGCTTAAGATAGTACCGAAGCAAAGTGACACTAAAAGTAAACCTACACAGGACCCTCGAATCCTTCTGCTTCTGCAGAGAGGGATTCCAATGGCCCTCTGGCCGTGACGTCACACCTTTCGCAGTTCGCGCGCTGGGGTTTCCTCTCCAGGGGGTTTTGGTTCAGCTCATTTAACTCGCAAAGCATATGCATTGCTTGTTACCATTCCATGATTCAGATCAGTGTTGCATTCAGAAAGTTTTTTCCGGGAGGGAGGGGGGAGCAATTACAAATTTCGAGGGGGCTAAAACTTGTTGACTGATTATATACATATAATCACGATTTTGTTATTTATATGTATATATATATATAAACAATTTTGAATGGAGTACAAAAAGTTTCTTATGCTCTTATATCGTAAATGCAGATTCCAAGAAATTTACACATCATCATCATCATCATTGTCAACCATTATCAATCCACTGCTGGACGAAGGTCTCCCCAAGTTTCCTCCACAACGGTCTGTCTTGTGCCAGTCTCCTCCATGTCACTCCCGCATATTTACGAATTTCATCCACCCATCTCCCATGTGGTCTTTTTCTGGGTCTCTTCCTGTCCCTTGGAATCCAATCTAAAATTTCGGCTGTCCATCTATGGTCTGTCCTTCTGGCAGTATGTCCAGCCCATTGCCATTTCAGGGATTTAACTCTGATCATGATGTCTTCCACTCTCGTCATTTTTCGGATCCACGAGTTCCTCTTCTTATCTCTCCTGGTTATACCAAGCATGCACCTCTCCATGCCTCTTTGAGTTGTCTGCAGCCTTTGTATGTCTCTTTTAGTTAAGGTCCACGTCTCTGCACCATACGTAAGCACTGGAAGGATGCATTGATCAAACACTTTTCTTTTAAGACATAACGGCATATTGCTCTTGAAAATTATGCTGTTTCTTCCAAAAGCTCTCCAGGCAAGTTTTGTACGCCGATTAATTTCTTCATCAATGTGACCCTCACTTGATATCTGCTGTCCAAGATAAACATACGTATCTGTTATCTCGAGTTTTTCTCCATCAATCGATAAATCTTCATTTCTTGTAAAAGCATTGAACATCACTTTTGTCTTCTGAAAGTTCATTTTTAATCCCACTTCTTTACTCTTGTCAGCAAGTTCCTGGATCATACTCTGCAGCTCTGATGGGGTAGTTGCAAAAATGACTACGTCATCAGCAAAACGAAGGTGGGTTAGATAATCTCCATTAATCTTTTTCCCTTTGTTTTCCCAGTTCAGTGATTGAAAGACATTTTCCAATGTGGCATTAAAGAGCTTCGGAGATATGGTGTCACCTTGTCTCACTCCCTTTCCAATTTTTATGTGTGTTGTATTTTCAAACAGCCGAATCTTTGCACTTGCATTTTCATAGATGTTATTAATAATATTAATGTATGCATCTTCAATACCGCAGGATTTCAGAGCCATTGCAACTGCTGATGGTTTCACCGAATCAAAGGCTTTTTCATAATCGATAAAAGCCATGCACAATGGAAGTTCATATTCCCTCGCTCTTTCAATTAGTTCTCTCAGTACGTGGATATGATCTATTGTGCTGTAGCCACTCCTGAATCCAGCTTGTTCTCTCGGTTGAGCCATGTCCAGTGTCACCTTCAAGCGGTGTGAAAGAACTTTAGTGAAGATTTTATAAACTACTGATAGGAGGCTGATAGGTCTGTAGTTTCCGAGATCCTCAATGTCACCTTTCTTATGTAGCAGGATCATTGTAGCGGTGTTCCAATCTTCAGGAATCTTTCCTTCATTAAGGCATCGAGTGAAAATTTGGGCGAGTACTGTTTCGATTTCTCCACTTGCTTCTTGTATGATGTCTACAGTAATTCCATCTTCTCCTGGAGCTTTTCCCCGCTTCATGTTCTTGATTGCATGTGCAACTTCTGCTGGAAGGACTGGAGGAACTCTGGTACTGGTATCTTTCATGATGTCTGGAGTGCATGTATCATCCCTTTCATATAATTTGGAGTAGAAATCTTTCACTCTTGTCAAAATTTCGCCTCTATTTCTTGTTACAGAACCATCTTCTTTTCTCAGTGCCATAATCTGTTTTCGTCCCTTACTGAGATATCCCTTTGCTATCTTTAGGCTTTGGTTGTTTTCAATTGCTTTCCTCACTAGTTCACAGTTGAATTTTCTTACGTCTTCAGTGATACTTTTTCGTACTGTCTTGCATAGCTCTATATATTCCACTTTGGAAGTCACATCTTCTTTAGTTGTCCTCATCTCTCTTCTTTTTTGCATCAACATTTTCGTTTTTCCTGATAATTTATTTACATGCAACTTGTTCTTAGACCCAGCTAATTTTGTTGCTGTTTCCATAAGAGCTTTGGTTACTTTTCTGTTAACTTCAGAGATGTCCACTTCTTCCGATGTTAGGCCTTCTAAAGCAGAGAACCTGTTCTTCAGTTCCAACTTGAAGGTATTATGGTGTTTTTTAAGGTTGGTTATGTCAATAGATTTTGTTTGTCTTATGAGCTTGCCACGTTCAAGTTTAGTGTTGAGGTGCATCTTACATCTCACCAATCTATGGTCACTACCTGTGTTGAACTTGTTTAGCACACTGCAGTCTTCTATGACGAATTTTTTGTTACACATAATAAAATCAATTTCACTTGTCATCCCATTTGGATGTCTCCATGTCCATTTCCTGTGTGGCTTTTTCTTGAAGAAGGAGTTCAAGATGAAAAACCCTTCTGCCTCTGCAAACTCAACGAGAGTATTTCCACGCTGGTTTCTGTTGCCGGGACCGAATTTACCTACTGAAGTTTCATTCTGTTGCCGTTGCCCTATTTTTGCATTGAAATCTCCCATAATTATTTTCAAGTGCTGCTTACCTTTATTATTTAGATGACAAATTTCCTCATAAAATTCTTCAATTTCTTCTTCAGGATGACTTGTGGTGGGTGCATAAGTTTGAATAATCTGAGCCTGGTATCTTCTCGATAGTTGGATAACGAGTCGTGCAGCTCTGTCAGAGGAACTTTCAACTTCTACAACTTTATCCTTCAGTTTCTTGTTTATTATAAATCCAACACCACTAGTTCTGCCAGTATCTGTCCCACGATAGTAGAAGAGATGTCCACTTTTCAGTTCGATGAGATCTTCTCCTTTTCTCCTTACCTCACTTAGCCCCACGATGTCCCACTTGATCCTTTGTAGTTCCTCTTCCAATTCAAGAAGCCTTGAATCAGAAGATAGGGAGCGTCCATTGTACGTTGCCAAGGTCAGCATCAGATGGCAGCCTAGTCCGGTCCTCCGGGGATTCTTAGCACCCTCTGCCTTCATGTCGCACTGGCCGCTGCCTTGGCCAGGTACATTCCAGCTGCCGGAGACTGAGGGCCAAGATTTAAGTTGTGGAGTCATTTTGGAGGGGTTTGGCCATAACTCACCACGCTGGCCAAGCGGGTTGGTGAGTGTGGGATAGCATTTCCTCTGATCCCGATGGTATAGTTATACCGCTATTGGCGGTCGTCAGAGCCCCTTTAGTGGGAACAGGATGCACCACGAGAAGGCGGGGTTGACATTTGTCAAGGAGAGGCTGTGATGTTACGCATCACCTGACCGTACATCCCTTATATATATATATAAACAATTTTAATAAAAAAAAAAAAAAGACCACATGGGAGATGGGTGGATGAAATTCGTAAATATGCGGGAGTGACATGGAGGAGACTGGCACAAGACAGACCGTTGTGGAGGAAACTTGGGGAGACCTTCGTCCAGCAGTGGATTGATAATGGTTGACAATGATGATGATGATGATGATGATGATATAAACAATTTTGAATGGAGTACAAAAGTTTCTTTTATGCTCTTATACCGTAAATGCAGATTCCAAGAAATTTACACATACAAGTGATTAAAAATGTGAAAATGTTATACCTTTAATTTAGTAATGAACCACGGATTTCACCATGGGGTGGTGTAAAATATTGAAGATGCTAGTAAGGTAAGGCTGTGCTGGAGAAAATCCCCCCAAGACATTAGGAGTGGTAAAAATGTCCTCGCCTTACTATAAGCGTGTTTCTGATTATTAAGGAATCATTACAGTGTTACCTGAAAACGTATGGTGTAAGCTATTCTCTGCCATTTGGTTTCAGCCCCTTTAGATTATTTAGATTAGCAAACAGTAGCAAAACACTCAAAAACTAACTAACCGTTTCGATGGCAACTTGAGGTGCCTCGTTTTTTTTTTTTTTTGTTTTTTGTCACAGAGTGTAAACCACCACCGCCCGGAAAAAAAAGACCTTAGTACGGGAATAATTTCTAATAATTTCCTATTGTTAAATATTAGGTAGCAAATATTTTGTTGTATTGGAAACACTAAACGTCATGTTAGCTACACTGAGGCTTTAACCGTATACATGGAAAGTCAGCATCCAGAGAACAGAAATAAAACTGAATGCCAACTTCCAAAATATGATGACGTATTGCAGTGCAAACATCTCTGCTGTGTGGAATTAGGTTTTTATTGCGGTAGTCCGAGTTGTCAGTGCTTGAAAAATTGCCCCTTCAGCAAGGATTGTTTAATGTTTTGCTGAAGGATGATAGAAATTTCAGATTGAAGTCCATGTGGATTTTTTTTATTATTATAATATTTTCTCTCATTTTCTTATTTTTTTTAATTAATTTCTCTAAATATTCAGTTATAAACGAACACAATTAGACTAAATATAAAGGGAAATCGCCCAAAAACCTAGGGGGGGGCATTCATAGATTTTCGGGGGAAGGGCTAAGCACCCCCGAAAAGATGCCTGAATACATCACTGATTCAGATACACGGCGTCTTTTAGGTTAAGAATAATCCCCCCCCCATTGATTTCAGTGCTTTTCTTGCGTTTCTTTTCCGAACTACATACTGCATATGAACAACTGTTTTATTATTATTTAGCTGATTATTTTTATTTCTTCCTAACTTCAAGCTGTGTTTGGAACAACCGGAATGAACGGTAGTGCTTTACGCACCTCGGACCCTTCGAATATTAATGTCGTGTGTTAAAGTACTTGAATGGTTATGTTTCGTACTTTTCTAGAAAAAAATGTAGTTTTCGAAATAAAAACATGGAGATGACACCCCAAAAAAATGCGAAAGGAGCTACATAAAATAAAAAAGTCTGCTGACGAGAGAAACTCAGCTTTAGTGATTAAAAATAAACTTAACACGATAATAATGCACAACTTTAATAGCATTTCATTACCTATTACATTCTCTATTATAGGTAACATTGTAAAAAAGGCCATGCCTCGCCGCTGCCTATCAGCCACGAAAAAATAATAATAATAATAATTGAAAATCTCAAGAATAAGAAAAAATGTTTGACGCTCACGGACAGACCAGTTGACGGTCTTACACCCAAAACCATTACATAAGTACTTTCCAACAAAGCGTTCTGGGACAGGGTTTATCAGTAAAACAGCTGCATAATTAGACATATTATTTTTAAAGTGCTTTTCTCAAGAAGAAATACGGTAAATTCGAAAGAAGAAATTACTAAGAAAATTGGAGTGGCATCGAATCTAATTTTCTTAAAAAAATTGGAGCAGCATTGATCAGAGGTGGTCTTTTCGAAAAATCAGAAATTCGTCTCTGGTCCTGTTAATGAGAGTGGCTTCAGGTTTCGGCTGTAGTTTCGCTTCTGTCCGACACCCAATTAACGATATCTACATAAAAAAAAATTAATAAATCGTTCATCTATTCGTGGGAGTTAAAAACAGCTTTTTTTCACTAAGCAATTTTAAAAATTATTACTTTGTTGTCTCGTGAAAAAGAATAATAATAAGTATATCACCAATTGTTGAGGGCAGAAAGTTGTGGAAGAGACTTCATCCAGCAGTAAACTGAGTATGGTTGATGATGGAGAAACCCTTTTCGGTGTTTCAGCAGGATATGCTGTTTTTGGAATATAAATATTTTCCCCGGATTATGGATATTGCAAAGAAAATAAAATGAGAACCAATTTGTTTCATAGTTACGAGGATTTTAAAGTGCACTTTAGTCGAATAACAAATGTCACAAGCGGTATAACGAAGTACTTCCCTTTTTTTTTTTTTTTTTTTTTTTTTTCTTGTTCTTTGCTACTGGTAGTTCATTTCGTCTCTTATTTATACGCCTACTCATATTCTCGTTTGCGCAATTTTGAAAATGAGAAGGTACGACTTTTGATTCCGGATTAATCGCACAAAAGCGCTTTCTTTCAAAAGACGCCTTTTAAAAAGATGCAGTACGTGGGAGTTTAAAGAGGTCTCCATTTTCATATTTCAAAATCTGCTGTTTTATGGAGTTATTTGATATGACTCCTGAAGTTCATCTTGTTTGTGCTTTCATCAGAAAGCATTAAAAATAGATTTCCCTTTCATTTGTCAAACAATAAAGGATGGCAAAGACTTTCAGCACGAAAAGCGATGCTTGTCGTAGCGGACGTGAAGTTTTTTTGAGCTGTGCAACTCTTCAATACTCCAAATTGAATGCGGGGACAACTGCAGTGTCGTAGCTGTTTTCCATCTATCCTGTTCATAAAAGGTTTTCTTTTTCTGTTATTCTTTTTTATTTTTTTATTTTTTTTTTATTTTTGGAGGTGGGAGGCATAACGATCACTCAGACTTGCCAACCTTAACAAGAGAAAAATCCTGCAATTTTCTATGAAAACCTGCAAGCATATTTTCGTATGTTTAAAATATCAATGGCCGTAATTTGAAGCACGAATGTTACGTTAATGCATATAAAAAATGTTGAGTGGATTATATTTATCTGTTTATTTTGTTGCTCCATCACAATCATTATTAAAAGTCTACACTTTCAGAACAATCACTAAATATACAATATTATATACAAGCTATTTACATTATACCAATATGATTCTAATTTTTATGCAGTGCACTTGCTGTACAAGACTTGCACCTCCTCAAAAAATCAGTATCAAATTTCTGTTCAAACAAGGTCCTTGTTGATTAGATTTTATGATCAACAGATTTTCTAATGTTTCCTTTGACATTGTTGATCTGAACTGAGTACTGTCACATAACTGAATATCCTCTCACACTCAGCATTGCTGTGAGGGATTGTTAGTATAAGAAGCATTAAATGTGACAGCCTCTTGAATTTAAATTCTCCATTAGTACTTTTAAGTTTACCTATTAACTGCCCCTGAATATCAGCTCGCTCTTCTTCAACAATTTTGCCTGGAATATCTTCATGTTGAAGACAGCAAAACTCAAACTGGAGGATATCAAATGCTTCATCCTCATTTGAAACTTCTATTGCTCTTAGGACAAGAGAAGAGTACTTTTTCACAAAAAAAACATACTATAGAAAATGAAGATTTCTCTATTAAGTGAATGTCAGCTACTTCTGCATTAATAAATACTTCATCATCAATAAGTGTTTTTGAAGCTTTTAAATCTGAAATCAATTTTTCAGTGGACCTACCAATACCTAAATCAGCAACTAAAACAGGCACTTGAAATAACAAACTTTCAATTTGATTTCTTTTAGCACTAAATAGTGTTACAACAAGTGGGTAGTATTTTTTAGACCATTTTTGAAGATTTCCCCATTTCGGCAACGACACACGATGTTTTTGTCCTGGCACATGCATATTTTTTTGCAATGTCGGGGAACATTTTCTTTAAAAGCACACTTGCATGGTCAGCACAGATTAAAAAGTAAGTTATGTTCCACGAGGAATGAAGTAAATAAGCACTCAGCACTGATAATGGCATCGGAAGAGGAACTATCTAGAGCAAAATTTAATGTTTTGTTATTTTCCACGCACTTAGAATTGTCCACGTGTTTTTGCGTACGAATGAGATTAACGATATCTCCTTTGCCCTTGTGGACAACGGAAAAATCACATCTACAAATAGAGCAAAAGGCAAATTGTTGGCCCTTCCTTGATTCAATTATACACGGATAATCTGTCGTATAACACTTCTTAAAAACAGACTGATATTTTCTAGCAGCCATCGCTTGATTAAACACGTGCACAAAAAGTTCTCAGAAATTCCTGTGAAGACAGACGAAGTACATAAAACAAACCAAAACACTATCGCGCGCTTCCGATAGAAATCTGCGTCAGTACGTATGGTCAGAGTTTGCCAAAAAAATTTAAAGGAGTATTTTTACTCCTTTGAAAAGATTTAAGGAGTAATTTTTAAAAGTGGGGAGTATTTTAGAAAAATTAACAGATGAAATAAAAAAAAACTTACAAAAATGAAAGGCAATTATGAAAAATCCAGATGTTTTTCATAATAAAAATTTCACTACCACTCAATGCATTTAGAATTTGGATCAGTTTTGCTTCTTATTTTAGTAATAAATATAATATTTGTATTTTAAAACAATAACATTAAATTTATCATGTTTCGTAATGACCACACGCAACAGCAATGTATTCAAGAAGTGAATACATTGCACTTTTGATATTCCTATAGATAGATATCTAAAAATATCTAATAAACTTTTCAACAAGTTTCACGGTCACATTTGTCTTTTGTTGACTCTGTGGCTGCACAACATCCTGTACTTAAATTTTCACTTTGCTGATATCTTTGTTTTACTTCCCATTTCTTCACTGTTGCTTTTTTTAATTTCTTTTTCTTTTTTTAATGCCCTTGGATGACAATTTCATCTATCATGCTGAAAGAACTTTCAGTCTGAGGATCATGAATGCATGATAGCTTTCACTATTTTAGATAAAAGATAAATACTGTAACTTTAAGAATATGGATACTTTTGAACACCATGCATCAATTCATACAAACTTTTCAGCTTCGTTACTTTCGTTCCCCCCCCCTTTATCAAGCTGAAATGCAAACTTTTTGGGGGCAAATATTTAAGAACACAGGACACGTTCGCCACATCGTTCGGAGAAAAAAAAATTGCATTTACGGGGAAAATCTTTGCTACGTCCGATTTCCGTTTTCGGACATTTTCCTTCCATTTTCAATGTGAAATACAAATATTTATGAAATAAAATTATATCTGACAACAATACTAGGCAGAGGAAACATCGCGTGAGAAATAAAATCGCGATTACGGAAGAAATCATCACGGCGTCTAACTTCCGTTTTTGAAAGTTTTAGGCGGAAAGCATCCTTCACCACTACCAATTGCCTCAACATTTCCGTTCAGTCATGCATCAATCTTTAGGATAACCCAACTTATGACCGAAAACGAGAAATTCCTCGAAGCCGTGACACTCTCATGCCTAAAGATTACGTACGGTACAGGGGAATTTACGCGCCGTCGAATTTCCGTTTTCGGAAATTTTTCTTCCGTTTTCAAACTGAAATACTAATATTTATGGAAGAAAATGACATATAACAATAATACTGAACAGAGGCAACATCGCAGGAAAACGAAATAACGATTACGGAAAAAATCTTAATTTTTTTTACTTCCGTTTTTGAAAGACGAAATACCGTCCCGGTGCATATTTTTATACGTTGGTAAAATTCTTTGGTGCGTAGTTTAACGCGTTTCTCGATTAGTATTTTTACGCGTTGGTAAAATTTCGATGCTTACTAGACGCGTAATTACGCATTTTGGCGAACTTTGCGTACGGCGCACGCCAAGGCCAAGCCCGCTCCTACTCCGTGCCTGCAGCGCCAGAGATCATTAGCGGACAGAAGAGTAAACATCGCTGCCAACGGCGGAGCAAAACTGCTCGCTGCTGACTCAGAAGGGAACGGTTGCTTCTCCGCTAATGAACCGATGCCTCGGAGAACTTCGAACTTTTCCCCTAGTTACTTTTTAATTTACGCTACGGTAATCGAAGTTCTCCGATGCCTTGGAAAACTTCAAACTTTTCTCATTACTTTTTAATTTACGCTACAGAAATCATGATGGTATCCGGCAATATTAATTTATAATCCGGAATTCCGGGAAGTGTAATAAAATCCGGCATTGCCGGCCTAAACCCGGAGAGTTGGCACGTCTGCCGTAAACAACTCGATGGGCTATAAGTAGTGGCCCGAACCTAATTCAGGGCTGGCCACTGGTTCCAGGCAAGGGAGAGAGCCAGTGCCCTGCCTCACCGGGATTCAAACCTGGACCCTTTCTCGGACGAATGGTCACAAGCCAAGGCTTAAACTATGGGGCCACAAAAACGGTTTTCCGCAGCCTCTCTAGAAATTCAAAGGATCATAAACTCGGCTCTGTCGAAAAAGTGGCGCTGGACGCAGGTTTTTATGCTTCCTTTCCCTCGTCCGGAAAAAATATTCAGACAAGAACAGTGCACCGTTAGTGTTCAATGATATCCAAATTCATTTGCAGTGGAAACATGCAAGTTACTAGGGAGACAAAAGAGAAATATACTTGGCTACTTATCTAGCGTAAAAAGCGAAAGTATTCTTAGTTCTTGTAGTGGGAAAATGACAGTTGCCCCGATCGCCAAGTGGTCCAAGGCGAGGGCTTCGGATTAGCCATCCGAGATGGGCAGAGCCAAAAACCCCTGAAGAGTAAGAAAGCCTCCGAACTGGTCTGTGACGTCAGAGCTAGCGGGCCGACTGACTGACTCGAATCTCGCCGCTCCTGAGAACGCCGATGGAGTACCGCGGTGTTTACGCTGAGAAATACCTTCACGAGTGCAATACTAAATAATTCCCGCACACCACAATAAATCGACTGTTTTTTTTTTCTATGTTGTTCTTTCTTAGACAATGTCAAAAGATTACATCCTTAGTTTTCATTTTTTCTGTTACCCACAATGATATCTACAAATCGGGAAATTCCAAAGCTTTGCTCTTGTACTGTGAAAGGATTCATGTACCGATCTCAAAAATTAATGTTTCAGGAAATTTTTCCTTTAGTCTTCGATTTGGCTAGAGGAACACAAACATAATAATTTTTTGACGCATAACATCAAAAGCCCAACATTTTACGTTAAGCATTTTTGCAACTACGTTTTTTTTTTTTTTTTTTTTTTTTTTTTGTGTATGAATGGCACAAATTGGCAGGACTCTATAAAAATAATCACTTCACTCAAAACTTTTACAAATTCCCTTCGTGTTCGATTTATTGAAAACAAAACAAAGCAAAAGTTCTCGAATTACGTAACGAACGCGAAAGCAAAATTTCTGATTTGGTGAGTATATTTCCTGAAATTGCGGTAAGATATGTGCTAAAATCTTGCAACTACTTCTAGAAGGTAAAAAAAAATTAAAATTAAAATCACTTAGGAAAACGTTCTTTGTCGAATGTACATGGAAAGTATTAATTTGGGTATCTTTGAATTTATGCACATAACGTCGCAAATTTTATGTTGCAAATCTAAATGTCATATATCTTTTTTCTTTCCAACTTTGTTAAAAAAAAACATATTACACAAAAGGTATTAATTTTCTCCAGAAGTATATCGTAAAGCAAACTTTTTTTTGTCATTTTTCAGCTGAAACAGATATTGAAAATATCAATTGACACATTTACAGATCCCCCCACCACCACCACACACACACACAAACGGTAAACCGAAGAGAGAAGCATCAACAAATGAGTTTTTTTTTTTTTTTTTTTTTTTTTTCGATTGGAGGTTTAACGACCACCGTGAGCAACTCAATGGGCTATAAGCAGTCGCCCGTCCCTAATTTAGGGTCACTGGTTCCAGGGAAGGGAGAGAGCCAGTGCCGTAAGACAAACACAACATCCATGCCTCACCGGGATTCGAACCCGGACCCCTACGGACGAATGATCAGAGGCCAACGCCTTAGACCACTGCGCCACCGGGGCGGCCAACAAATGAGTTCATTCATTATATACAGTATAAGTACGTCCTTTTTTTTTGCCCCTATGTGCTTCTTGTAGAAAGAAACGAAAACTTCTAAAGAACATTTACACATCATTGGAAAAATGCTTTTGAAATCTCCCCATTGCACTTTTTTTACAATCAAGCTGGTGCTTAAGATAGTACCGAAGCAAAGTGACACTAAAAGTAAACCTACACAGGACCCTCGAATCCTTCTGCTTCTGTAGAGAGGGATTCCAATGGCCCTCTGGCCGTGACGTCACACCTTTCGCAGTTCGCGCGCTGGGGCTTCCTCTCCAGGGGGTTTTGGCAGAGCCCATTTAAGGAGACAGGGGGGCCCGGGGCTGGGCAGAGTATTTGGGGGCCCCAGTATTAGTGGCACATCTAGGATTTTTTTTTTTTTTTTTTTTTTTTGAGGTTTAACGACCACCGTGAGCAACTCAATGGGCTATAAGCAGTCGCCCGTCCCTAATTTAGAGTCACTGGTTCCAGGGAAGGGAGAGAGCCAGTGCCGTAAGACAAACACAACATCCATGCCTCACCGGGGTTCGAACCCGGACCCCTTCCGACGAATGATCAGAGGCCAACGCCTTAGACCACTGCGCCACCGGGGCGGCCATCTAGGATTTCACTATGGGTGGATGAATAAAAATACCCAGAAGTAAACATTCCCAAAATATGATGTGGAAGCCATAAAAATATCCCCGTCACACTGAAGCGTGTATCTCATGATTCAGGGAAGAATCAGTGTTAGCAAGAAAATATAAAAATGCATGGTTGAAAAATGGACACCAGTTCAGTTCTGCTTTAACCCCCTCCCTGGTTCATTGTTGAAATTACATCAAAGTAGTGGACAAAACAATATGATCCAAATATCATGAATCAAACGAATTCTTAATGTATGAAAATTTCCCCAATTACAGATGTGTACAAAACATCTGTAACGCCTTCGAAAGATTTGAGGATGGACTGGGGGCGACAATACACTTTCCTAAAAAAGAGAACGAAATAGAAAATTTTTCTCATGGAGTTTCTTATACAGTTTTCGCCGAGTTATCAGGAAAAAAAAAAAATAATAAATAAACTAGAACTCTCTGTCAATACTTCAAGCATCCAGCATAATTCTGGGGGTTCTTGAAAATGCGGGGCCCTGGGCTGCCGACCCCCGGCCGTCTTCTTAAATAGGCCCTTGAGTGGGCCCAGATTCGAGTTCCAAATACGGCATGGATGGTGTCTTTGGAAGACAACGTTGGCTCTATCCCAGTTGTAGAATTTTGGAAAAAAAAACTTCACTGGTCATGTGTATACGAGAAGTTGGTGGTTCCCACCCTATTCTCCTGGTCCACGAATGACACAAATATTAATACGTTGAATGTGCATGCTGTACTGGTTTTACTGACCTTATTCAAGGTAGGCTACAGTGAAGCATAGGGTTTTATTTCCAATGAACTAAATAATAAAATACATATACCAAGAAATATTTTCATGTTGATGATAATTTGTATGTCAACAAATTAACGTGTAAATTATATTTAATTTGTTTAGAATTTTGACGGGTGTAAGGTTTAGTAGCTTTTTGACGTAGGACTATACGTCTAACTCCAAGGATAGTATGGGTCGACTTACAGTCGACCGCCAGTGACAAAAATTGGTCCCAATTAAATTCATTATAGCGTAAAAAATACGTGCCGCACAGCAATCGTGTTAGAACATTCGTAAACGCCATGGAGTCGAATTCGCGTACTGCGCGATATATCGTATGCGCGACGCTCCCCGTGCGCGATGCAACATTTCTGGGTGTGCCGCCGCGTTTGATTGTCTATCTCGGCAACCGTGAGCGCAACACCATTGTGCGTGGTATCGTTTTAAAGCTCTCGACGAGATTTATTCAAATATACGAAGAACATTTCGCAGTGGTTTGAACTGAACATTTTAAAAATTGTTTTCTTGTGAACCGGTGAACACTTTTGATAACATCGCGGTTTATCTGGACAACCGTGAGTGCAAAATGACTGTGCGTGGTATCATTTTAATGCTCTCGACGAGATCTATTAAAATATATAAAGAACATATCGCAGTGGTTTAAACTAAAAATTTAAAAAATTGTGTTCGTGTGAACGGGTTAACATTTTCGACAATGCCGCGGAATTTGCAGAATGAACACAAGCAAAAGTGGAAAGAATCAAAACGAGAGGCAAGAGCAAGTGATGAGAAATATAAGAAACCCCAAGAAGACTGCAGCCCGACGAACCAGAGAGTATCGAAATGGCTGAAAGCAGCAGCTGCCGCCAAACAAAAATCCAACACACCAATCGAACCCGTATCCGGCCCATCCCAAACTCTGCTCTGTGTTCGTAATGTATCTAGCATTATTTGTAAAAATTATGTAAACTACTTTTCATATCATAGACCTGTACAGGATATAACAAATTAAATAAACGCTTTGAAACCATACTCTACTATCTTATTTCAACTCTCGAATCTGTAAGTCGTAGTCCTACGTTCCAAACTGACGGCTCAATCAGAACTTAACCTACTTGTATTTTTTTTTCTTGCCTTTTAACCTCATTAGATCCATTGTGACACTGCCGAAAGTGGATCAAATTGTGCAATATCTGGGGTATCTAGGAACGCTCTCATTAAATCCGAAATAGTTTTGGCGTTAAGTATGTTTCGTCAGTCTGTTTGGATTTTGCCGTTACTCCTGAACCCCATTCACAGTCGGCTGGTGTACAAGAAATCAAACATGATGCTGCGAAATGATCTCTTCCCCCGATAATATACAGGAACACAATGAACTTCTTTAAGGAAAGCTATTCAACTTTCCGTTTGAATTTTGAGTTTCTACAATACATCATGAGTGTTCTTATGTCTTTTTTCTCAAAGTTCGTTCACTAGACATGGTGTCAGTGGCAATTCAGACAAGGATAAGATCCTATTCACTGAAGTTAAAACTTATATTGATATTATGATACTCTAGTTTTTATACCCGAGGAACGCTTATAGTGTAGTAAATCCGTTTACTACACACTCAAGGAAAGTTTATTGCGTTTTATATATACTCAAGGAACGCTTATAGCGTAGTAAATCCGTTTATATACTCAAGGAACGATTATAGCGTAGTAAATCCGTTTATATACTCAAGGAACGATTATAGCGTAGTAAATCCGTTTATTTTTGTGGTGTAATGTGCATGAAGATTCGCCATGCTCTCACTCTCCACCGGGAGGTTTTTTCAAGGCAATGTAGACATAAAATGCCTCCCAGTGGAGAGTGAAAGGAATCTTCATTCATATCACACTATGAAAATAAACCGATTTAGTACGCTATAAACGTTCCTTGAATATTCACGATCTGGTGTATTTAAAATAACATTATCCTAGTTTTTAGTTGCTCAACACACTGGAAGAAATGATGCTCACTGTCCAGCACTTTTCATTTTGTACCACATTTTAATTTTGGTCATAAAACACACATTCTTTTTCTAATTTTTTCAAGGTCTTCCTTCAGGTGGTTGAGAGCTTCCATGCCTGTATATACAACTGCTGTTCCATAAAAACTGAGATTGAAATCACACAAGATTAAGAAATATAGGTACAGCAAAATATAAGTTGTTCTTTCTCAAAGTATCTTCCCTTGGATGATATGCGACGGTCCCGTCTTTCAGTCCATTTTTCAAAGCAGGTGGTGAAAGCATTTTGTGGAAGCTGCTTTAGCTACCCCTGTACAGCTTGAATAACGTCAGCATCTGTGTTGAGTGTTGCACCCATGGAACTTCTTCACTGCTGGAGACAACCAGAAATCGCACGGAGCGAGGTCAGGGCTGTAAGCAAGTTGTGGCACGATTTCAATATGCATTTCGTAAGAAACTGTTGAACACAAGCAGCCACATGTGGGCGGGCGTTATCATGGTGTAGGATCCATTTGCCCACCAGTCCCGGTCACTTAATAGATAATATGTATGTCGTCTCAGACGCTTCAAGACTGAAATGTAATACTCAGTATTGACAGAAATTTGTGGAGGAATGGCATGCTGGTAGATTACACCTTTATGATCAAAGAAAATTATCATCGCCTTCCCAGCTGATTCGGTTTGGCGGACCTTTATCGAAAGAGGCGAGCCTGTGCGTTTCCAGACACTCGTTGCGCGCTTCGTGGGGGGGGATCGAAATATTGGACCCATGTTACATCGGCAGTTATTACTGAGTTTAGAAAGTTTGTATCCTTTCCAATCATTTGTTCCACTCATGACACACCTGAACTCTGGTTAACAATTGTTCTCTCGTCGGGTGATAAGGTACCCATCAGGAACACACCCGTTGCAGTAGTAATTTGTCGCGTAGAATGCGGAATGCCGATGTTTTTGAAATACATTGTATTAGTTGACGCCGCTATGTCTTCACATGTCATTCGTCGATCTTCTTGCAGGATTGCCCAAACAGTGAATACGCTCCGTAACACTTTCAGGTCGACCAGGCCTAGGAGCGAGTTCTTCCGACAAACGCTCTTTTATGAAATCATAGTGCCATCTAAAAATCGTTGGCTCATCCAAACATTTATCTTTGTAAGCTTTTTTTTCATTAAGTCAACTGTTTCTGGAGCTGTTGTTATTCCAAACGTAGCAAAATTTTATCGCACAACGCATTAAACTTCTTGACTCTGAAACACTCACCTCCATAGCTGTATGGCGAAATGCAGACGTACCTTAAACAACTGCGCAATAACAAAACCAGAATCGTCTACCACAGCTAATAACTGTTGCCATAGGTACTTTTTTTAATTAAGTTAGTCGTCTGCGTGGTTATTTTCCCCCTTCGTACTGTTGCCAACTCAAAAGAAAAATTACTCTCAGATTTTATGGAACAGCCTTTGTACTTAAGTTTATGCGTGAAACAGTCCTGTATGTCGCTGCTGTTAGGCTAGAGAAATGTCTCTGATAATTCTGCTGCAGCAAACATGAAAGGCTTTTAGCAGTCCATCATGAGCTGCATTGTGTTTTGGATGACAAAATTAGAAAAAGAAATGAGCTGCATTGTGTTTTGGATGACAAAATTAGAAAAAGAAATGAGCTGCATTGTGTTTTGGATGACAAAATTAGAAAAAGAAATGAGCTGCATTGTGTTTTGGATGACAAAATTAGAAAAAGAAATGAGCTGCATTGTGTTTTGGATGACAAAATTAGAAAAAGAAATGAGCTGCATTGTGTTTTGGATGACAAAATTAGAAAAAGAAATGAGCTGCATTGTGTTTTGGATGACAAAATTAGAAAAAGAAAATGAGCTGCATTGTATTTTGGAAGCCTGTCCAATTATAGCTTCAGGGCATCAAAATGGCCCAAAGCTTATTCAATGCATCACCCAATGGGCTTTTTCTGCTTTACGTTATCATCAAACTAGCGTTTGCATGTGAAAACACCTCATAGGTATGAGACAGAAACTTAAAACACGGAATTTAAAATCCTCTGTTAAGTAATAAAGGCTTCTTTCCTGGAGCTATTCCAAAATTGTGTATCCGAATGTGGTAGTCATAGGGTTCAATGACATCACCTGGAAAAGGTTACTGGTCCACCGCAATTTTTACTTTGGTAGTCCGACTCGATTGTTAATGGTTTCGGACCAGCAAACCACCAAACGATTCGAATGCCGCTTTGTCCCTTCTGTGAAACTAGTGACCCTGAATTAGGAACGGGCGACTGCTTAGGGTTGCTTAGGGTTGCTCAAAGATGGTATTTAAACCCAAGAAAAAAATTACAAATAATATTTCAGCAATTTTGAATAAAAGTTTTTTTTTTTTTCAATTCGACATACAAAAGACCGAGATTCGTCTCCCCCTCCTCCCTTCTCGGTATTTAATGACCTCTGTGAGCATCTAAGGCAGCAAGAAATCGCCAGCACCTAATTTTGGGCCAATGTTTCCAAATAAAGGAAAGAACCAGAGCTGGAGGAAAAAGACACCACCTATGCCTCATCCTAGACTTGAACCAAGGACTAGCTCGAACAATTAATCAAAAACCTACACTTCTTACCACTCGACCAATGGGACGCCCTAAGAATTTTTCACGTGACTTTCCGAAGTGCACATATAAATACATAATTTCAACTGCAAATGTACCACAACAATCCCCAGAGAGGAAACACTACATATGGGAAATCAGATAGTAAGTCGACTATATTGATCACCGCTATTATCTGTTGTTGTTTTTTTTGGAGTTTAACGATGTGAGCAAATCAAACGGCTATAAACAGTCGCCTGTCCCTAAGTTGGTGCCCATGGTTCCCATCACGGTTAAAGATAGCCAAAGTTAAAAGAAAATATATCTGAACAGACATGTAGAAATTCACAGTTATGTATTTATTTGAGAGTATTTACATGGGAGAAATTTTATTAATTTGATTGTATTACATTTTATTTATTATTTACTTTTGTTATAAAATTATTGGGAGAATTTTTACAGAACGCTTTTGTCTATTTTCATTATTTCGTTTCTAATGTTCACAGCAAGAAAGATGACACTGAATTTTCGGTTGAAATGAGCACGTCTTTTGAATCCTCTTCGAAACGGAAAAAATATTCCAAAGCATATTTTTAGAAAATCTAAAAATTCAGCAAAAAAGAAAATACACCATCTGGAAAATCTGCGTATAATTTTAAATGCGCAGATTTTTTCAGATGGTGTATTTATTATTTTTTATTAATTTAAGTGAGCGGGGCAATTCATAGCCAATGGAACAGGATACCAAAAAAAAAAAAAAATTAATTTAATCAAACCGGATTTCTACAATCGATAAAACATTCCAAAAATACAGGGTGTATCACTCTGTAGTCCTCCCCAAAGAACCAACTGTTGTTTTCTTCCTACTCTACAAAGAAACACGACGTTTGGTTCACAAGTGATCTTGATCCTTGCACGGGAATGATTTTCCCGATAAGGCAAAGACTCACTGGGACGTCACCCCACCAGACGGCCGGGCACGCTAATTCTTCTGTCAGGAGGCAATCTGCGTGTTTTACTGTGTCGCTGAACGTCGTTCAGGATGGTTGTGTATACCGTTGCGGTGCGGGTGTTTATTGTGAAAAGTTGTTCGACAACAAAGTCTATAAAGGTAACACGGTGTAAATTCCTGGAGAAGTTTGACAGAAGAAAAGCGTCAGGCAAGCGTTACATCACCAGGTTAGCCAAGAAATTTGAACCAACGGGCAGTGTTTCGAACCAATACAGTGGCAGATGACCTCCTTTAGTGGAAGAAAAATTGAATAGGTGAAGCACAAGCCACTGGCATCACCGAAGTCACTACGACGTTTGTCACAAGAAACTGGGTATTCTGTTTCCACCTGCCAAAGAGCCGCGAAGGTAGCGTTGCTCCATCTGCACCATGTGACAGCTGTGCAACAATTGCAAGAACCGAATCTTGAAAAGAGTATGTCTTATTGTCACCGGTTCCTGACCTTTTTACTGGAAATTTCCATATGTCTTATTGTCTTATTGTCAGTTTCCATATGTCTTATTGTCAGTTTCCATATGTCTTATTGTATGTCTTATTGTCACCGGTCACCGAAGTCACTACGACGTTTGTCACAAGAAACTGGGTATTCTGTTTCCACCTGCCAAAGAGCCGCGAAGGTAGCGTTGCTCCATCTGCACCATGTGACAGCTGTGCAACAATTGCAAGAACCGAATCTTGAAAAGAGTATGTCTTATTGTCACCGGTTCCTGACCTTTTTACTGGAAATTTCCATATGTCTTATTGTCTTATTGTCAGTTTCCATATGTCTTATTGTCAGTTTCCATATGTCTTATTGTCACCGGTTCCTGATCGTTTTACTGGAAATTTCCATAAGTCTTATTGTCTGTTTCCATATGTCTTATTGTCACTGGTTCCTGACCTTTTACTGGAAATTTCCATATGTCTTATTGTCTTATTGTCAGTTTCCATATGTCTTATTGTCACCGGTTCCTGACCTTTTTACTGGAAATTTCCATATGTCTTATTGTCAGTTTCCATATGTCTTATTGTCACCGGTTCCTGACCTTTTACTGGAAATTTCCATATGTCTTATTGTCAGTTTCCATATGTCTTATTGTCACCGGTTCCTGACCTTTTTACTGGAAATTTCCATGGTTCGTACGCTTTTTCAACCACAAAATTCCAGACTTTTGGATTTTTTTCCAGGACATACGATCCAAACGCTCTTACTTAAAATATAGTGAAACCATAGGTCTGCAGCTATTCAGAAACTTAAAATCACAGAAAAATACTGAAATACCAACACTGTCACTGAAAATATGACCAGGTTTAATATCCACTAAGTATACTACACTGATTTTGAAAAAAAAATATTTTTCTGCTTTGGCTTTAGTTCAATTATTGAAGCAAATTACAGAATAAAAACAACAACATAAAACTAAAAAATACATAGGTATGTGGCATTACTCTTGAAATGCTTTCATATTACCACACAATCAATACATAAAATACTATTTATAATATATTTAATTATTTTGAAATAATGCTTACATTGGAAATTTAAGGGTAAGAAAAGGTGAAATATTTGGAACTTTTTCAAAGGAACTGTTATTTCTTAAACACATAATCATGGGAACAAGTATTTGTGTTACATTTTATTTGGGGAAGGAATTTTTTACATAATATTGATGCTGTAGCTATGTTTTAAATTTGTACTCACCAGCTATTGAAGTATGCACAAAAATTGTCAACGCGAAATGAAAGAGAATAATGGATAAACCTTAAATCCAAGGGCTGTATACAACTGCATTCATTAGTGATCAAGGCAATTTAACTGGGCATAATTAGAAAACTAATTATAGAAGAGGCAAAGTGATTAGTTTGCTCAGAAAATACTAAGAAGCAACTAGATTTAAGTTTCTGATATTAGAAAGCAATCTGATTTTATGGCGAGTTTTTATATAAAGCATTCATTAGCAAATTTCAGTAAAGGTCAAAATAACCCACACAAAAAAATCAGCTACTTATTTCCACCAGTGGCTAAAAAGTATGTTACAAAAATTAACAAATGGCGCAGAAAACGTTTCCCATAGCAGAAGAAAGGTATTAGAGACCAAAAGATTTTCAAATTTAACAGTTAGAAGAAGAGATATATATAGAGAAGGAAACACGATATAACTCTACGCCTTTCAGCAGAAGAATTTTGCATAATGGAAAAGTTGAAAACAGGTGTAAAGTATTCTTCATAGCAAAAGCTATGCTAAGGAAAAAGAACTTTTCAAATACGTCTCCCAGAAGCAGAGATAGCAAAAAAAAAAATGTTTTGACCTTTACAACCCCTAGAGGAAAAGTTGTACATTATTTGAAAAGGATCTTCTTATTATAGAGAAAATCTTATTCACTCTCCATCTTTGTTATAGCGAATGACATACGGTAAAAAAAGGAATTTCTTAATAGGGTTTTTAGAGGCAGAGATAGGCTGCAAACGGAAGTACACAAACACCACCTAGCAGCAGAATTGTGAACCACAAACCTCCTCAAATACAAGCCTAAAGTGTTCCATAAGGTAAATGGTATCTGGTGTTAAAATAATTTTTTAAATCCGACATTTAGAAGTACGGATATTAAGAAAAATAGATTAAATATTTGCGTTCCCTAACGGCGAAATTATGCATTATTTTGGGAAGAAAATACACACAACTAGCTTCCATTGTTAGTAGTATCTGATCAAAACAGAATATTTTTTAATCGGTTTTTTAGTCCCGCAGATATTGCTGTAAACGGAAACATGCACTTACGCCCTCTAGTGGCACACTTGTGCTTTAAGAACTATTTGAAATTATATGAGAAACATTTCACGCCAAAAATGTCCTCCAACAAAGAAAGAATTTTTCAAATCGGACTCCCAGAAACAGAGATAGGGACAAAAATAAGAAATACGTGCACGTCCCCTGGTGGCAAAATTATGCACTAAAAAAACAGGAGGTATTTTCAAAAGTTTTCCGAGGTGAGCGTATTGTTCAAGGGAGGAATTTTTTTCAATTGAGTTTCCAGCTCAGATTTTGTTGCAAATACATCAGAAGTAAAAATAAACACTTACGCCTCCTGGTGGCCAAACCATTCTTTACCAAAAATGAGAAATTATATGCAAAACATTTTTTCATTTCATTTCATTTAATTATTTCTGCTGTTACAGGTTATTGAATAATGATAACAATTACTGACAGTTATAAAATAACAGCAAGGAAGCTCCAGGAAAAGGCCTCATTGAGTCCTGTCTAAGCCCGGAGCTCCCTGAAGGAAATTTACAAGTCAAGTACAGCAATGTACACCACCAGCCATTAGTATAACTCTTTCTCCCCCCCACCCTATTATTCCCTTAAATAGTTAGCTTAATAAGTATGCTTTTAATTTTTTCTTATAGAGGTTAAAGTTATTAATCAATGTCAGTTCTCCGGGCAATGAATTCCAAAACGCGGGCCCATAATGAATTCCCCTCAAGAGCTGTATCCGACGCAGGAAGAATTTTTCAAATCGGACTTTTAGAAGCGGTGATATTGGGAAAATCGTGATTTACCTTTACGCCCCCTAGCGGAAAATGCATGCTTTAATTTAAAAAGGGACTGTAACTAAAATAGTCTTTGATATAAATGTCATCGAAAGGGAAAATAGTTTTTTCAATTGGATATTTAAAAGCAAATATATGAAAGAAAATGGATTTTAAATTCGATACGATCTCCATTGACGTCCTCTAGTGGCGAAGTTATGCAATGGAAAAAAATTGGAACGCATGGTTCATCATTCTCACATTTTAGGCTTTCCAATACAAAAAGAAATTTGCAAATCGAAATAACAATTGCAGAGATATGGCCTTCCCCGGTCGGACAGACAAATTGATAACATAAGCACGATGCAACAGATGCTAATAACGCAGCTTCAGTCCTCCTAACAGACAAGAAAACCAACAGCCCACCCCCACCCCTGCATTTTGCATGGTGTGGGAAGGGATATTTGTCAGACATAAGTATAAGTTATGTCAGTAGAAAAATCCTCAAGTTCAAAACATCGCGCTGGGACAAAAATGCAGGAATGGATAAAATTCCAGGACATGTAACAGAATTTTAGGACATTTCTAGGACTTTTCCAGGACAAAATGAAATTCCAGGACTTTTACAGGATTTCCAGGACGTGTACGAACCATGAATTCCGAACATTTTGGATTTCATATGGTTCACTGACGAAACATGGTTTAAAACAATAAGCCTAGCACGTTAGGAGACTTATAGAAAAGCAATATCAGTACAGCAATTCAGATTATTGACGAGGACATGCTGCGGATGGCCTTCGATAATACGCAACACGTTGCGTTCGAGTGTGTTCAGATGTCGGTGGAGGACATTTCCAGTATTTATTGTGAAGAATGGTGCTACATTACCATGAACTAAGTTACGTTGTAAACCACATGCCATGTTTCTAAGTAGAGTTTGTTGCAAAATATGACTGATTCTTGGTGGGAACTACCTACTGAAACACCCTGCAGAAATAGCTACTTATTCCAACTAGATGCTAAAAAGTACGCTATGAAAATTAACAAATTGTACACAAAAAATTCTCATAGCAGAAGAAAGATATTAGAGACAAAGGAATTTTCAAATCAAACAATTAACAGAGACACAGAGGAAAATATGATATAATTTACGCTCCCTGGTGAAAAAGCTGTGTGTTACTTAAAGAAGAAAATGGCTGGCAAAATACTTTTCATAATAAAGAGTACACTACCAAAACTGGATTTTTCTAAGGGATTTTGAGAACTAAATAAACTGTATTAAATTGCACCCATGCATCAGCGTGTATTTCTATATGCTGATGCACGGGTGCAAGAAATTTCAATAATGGAAAGGTAGAAAATGCATGAAAAGTATTCTTCATAACAAAAGCTATGGTAAGGAAAAAGAATTTTTCAAATTCGTCTCCTGGAAGCAGAGATAGCAAGATAAAAGTTTTAACATTTACGTCACCTAGTGGGAAATTTTTCCTTTTATTTAAGGAGAATAGTATTCCCTATCTTTACTATAACGAATTGCATACGGTAAAAAGGGGAATTTTTTTAACAGAATTTTTACAGACAGTTGCAAACAGAAATGAATACTAACTCTATTACTTTAACATCGGCGACTCAAGGTTACACGCCCCCTTCGTGCCCTCGTTCGTAACCATGGCAACGTCTGCCACGATCAAGACGCCGAACTCGTTTACCCCCACTTCAGTTTAGGCTACAGATTTGTGTGTGTAGGCGTTCTGCGTTTAATGCTTGCTTTAAAGACATTTTTTTCTGCGAGTATTATTACCATGACAAGTTCTGATATGAGAAAATAATCGAAGAAGATCATTTACAGTGTGTACAGCTGTTTTAAAGAGCTAGTTACATCTAGACCAGACTCAACAATTGTTTATCCGAACTCAAAAGAGCAACCGCCAATCCGCGTGGTGCGTCCCGCCGGACAGTGCAACGGAATTTTAAGTTTAGCCGATCAGTGAGGAAGAATAGTTGAAGAAATTTAGAAATCCTTTCACAGCACCTTAAATGAAGTAGGGTCATTCTCTGCAAATAACATATAGCATGTCCTAGGACGGTTGTTTTTAAGCTTTAAATAAATATTAATATATAGGGAATGTTGCCAGTCCAGTGACATAAGGAAATTTTTAATTGAAGCAGACTGAAAACAAATCAAATAGACGCCGGATTCCTGTAAAGATATATACACTGAAGAGCAATTGAATTAGAGATACCTGTCTAGTAAACGTGTAGCACCATCTTTTGCCCCGATGACGGCGGCGATTCGTCTCGGCATGGACTCGACAAGACACTGGAAGCATTGGGAAGCCATACGGATCCACGACCCCTGAACGAGCTCCCACAGTTCACGAAGGTTTGATGGAGGGGGGTCAGAGCTTCGAACATCTCTCTCGATGGCATCCCAGATGTGCTGGATGGGATTGAGGTCAGGTGACCTAGCTGGCCAGGAAAGCGAGGTCACGTCAGTGGAGTGTTCATCCAACCATTCGGATACAAATCGGGAGCGATAGCATTGTCTTGTTGCAGGATGAGGTCCCCAGTGGGATGTTAAAGACGCACAAATGGGAGCAAATGGTCTTCCAGGATATCCCGGTAACATTGACCTGTGAGGGACGATGTCACATGCACCAGGGGTCCCATTTCAGTCCACGTAAACAGTCCCCAGACGAGAATGCCACACCCACCAGCTTGAAGAGTACCCTGCTGGCAAGAAGGATCCATCGCTTCATGTGGTTTGCGCCGTACTCGTATCCTGCCATCCGCATGTACCAACGTGAATCTCGACTATCAGTCCAGGCAACATTTTTCCACATGTCTAGGGTCCAGTGGCGATGTTCCCGCGCCCATGCTAATCTTTGCACCCTGTGATGTGCGGTTAGCAGTGGTACCCTCGTGGGACGATGGCTTCTGTACCCTATAGCAAAGAGATGGTTCTGGATGGTGTGGCTGCTTACACGTTTTTGTGCACCAGCATTAAATTGCCGAGCGATTTTTTGCACTGTGGCCCATCTATCTGCTGTTACAATGCGAGCTAGCCGACGACGACCCCGCTCATCCACACACTGTTGTCCACGGCAGTAGGCCCTTGCAGGGATGGTTTTACCGGATTCGATGTACTCACGGTGCACCCGTGACACAGTGGCTCGTGAAAATCCCAGTGCCTGCACGACTTCCGAGATGGAGTGACCCATTCATCGGGCCCCGACAATTTTCCCACGATCAAATGCGCTTAGATCCTTCGTCTTACCCATACTGTGTCCGACTCTTACTGATTCCCGTCACATCACTCCTTATATTGTCGGATCGCTGCATACGTCATGTCGTTTCCATTTACAGGGCTGCCCACAGCGCCACATTTGCATAACGCCAGCTGTCTCTAATTCAATTGCTCTTCAGTGTAGTAAAATTATATATATATAATAGAAAGAACTTAGTAATGTTAGAAATAAAAATTAAATGCTATTTATTTGCGTTTTTCAAAAGACTTCGAGATAAATAACATTATGTGTAAAATATGTGTTGTTGTTCAACAATTGTAGATTAGAGCGTTTATATAGATCGATATTTTTGCAAAATGTGTAATATAATCAGCACTAAACTCAGAACATTGTTTTCGTGTAAACTTACCTTAATAACTTTTACTTTGATTTTTCGCATTAAATTACTTTTTCTCCGGCACACTTGTTATTCACGGCTTGTTTTAGATTGTCCTATTCGTCGGTTAGTTTGAAACCTCATACCAAACCTTTTTCTACAAAATAATGCGACATCTGGTATTAAAAATCAGAACTATGCAAATTCTTGACAATGTGCTATTTGGGACGACATTTGCTTTTAGATGCAATGTTGGTCACTTTGACATCTCAAGGTTTCAGTTTTTATTACAATAAAACTGAAATTTAGAGCATTTAGAAATGTTTAGTATAAACAGCACTAAACTCGGAAAGTTAGTTACATTTAAAAAGTAAAAAATAATTAAAGCGTACAAGTTATTATTCGAATTGTGCTAAATTAAATTAATATACAAACGCAACTTGCCGTGATATTAAGACTTTAATTCAAATTTTGTAGATCGGATAAATAGAACTCAAATCATTGATAATCCAATGTTTTTAAATTAGCACGCGATTACCTTGACATTATAATGTGATCGCGTGCAAACTCAACTTGCTGTGATATTAAGAATTCAATTGGAATTTTGTAGATCGGAAAAACAGAACTCGAGTCATTAATAATCCAATGTTTTTAAATTAGCACGCGATCACCTTGGCATCCGAAAGTAGTCGCGTGCAGGCAATCATTTTGACATCGCGAGAGCACTTACGAAGTTATCAAGAAGTCAAACAGAGGTCATCGCTCTTTCCCACGTTTATAAGTGAGTCACAGAAAAATTCTCATTGGCTGCCACCGGAAATAGAACCCAGAGTCTGCCAGTTACGCGCCGGATATGCTTCCACTGCACCACCGCGGCCTCGAATTCCTCCAGACTCGCACACACTAACTGCCAAGCCAATTTGGCAGGTTGCTTCATGGAGTGTCGCACAATGCTGGGGATTCACCGAAGATGGTAAGCAGCAACTGAACAAATAATTAGAAGACGAATGAACAATTAATACAGACATTTGACGTGGACCAGGAACATCAAACAGAGGTCATCGCTCTTTCCACGTTTATAAGTGAGAGGCCTCTGTGGTGCAGTGGAAGCACATCCGGCGCGTAACTGGAAGACCCTGGGTTCGATTCCCGGTGGCGGCCAATGAGAATTTTTCTGTGACTCACTTATAAGCATGGAAAGAGCAATGACCTCTGTTTGATATTTCTGGTCCACGTCAAATGTCTATTAATTATCAAGAAGTGATGGTGCAACAATGCAGATGTTGGTGTGACATCAAGCATTCCAGAGAGACAGGCGGACCTGGGTGTTTATATTATTAATTACTCAGCCAGTGGATTAAACGTACTCAGCGAGTTCCTTACTATATTCTTTTATAAGGGCGCATAATGGGAGATTGCATTTTTTGGCAGTTTATCATGTGCTGGAATTTTAGGCTTCAGTTACACCTACTTCTGTTCTTATATCACTATTGTAACTTCCTTTAATAGCCTTAAGGTGGCCACAGACACACACGTTTGAGTGTTATGCCAGCAAATGCGGGTGTTTTGTGCCTGAGGTGGCATGTAGCGTGGAGTGAAGCAGTTCTGAAGCCCTTCAACTCCTGCCTAAAATCCTCTTCACTCCACGCCACATGCCACCTCAGGCAAAAAAACTCCCCCATTTGCTGGTGTGACACTCAAATGGGTCATTCAAACGTGTATGTCTGTGGCTGCCTTTAAATTTTAACTGAACAAACAATCCAAATTCTAATCTTCTTAACATACCTTTATGTGAGCACGTTTCAAGTCATACTTTACAATCCTTTCCCTCCCATTGTAATCTGTCGATTTCTTAATGTTTCTTGATTTTCAAAAATCAAGAAACATTTTTCAAACAGGGCGTTTGGTTTTATATCAGTATGCGGAAATATGCGTGTTGTTGCACATGAGGAAAGCCGCCCGCTAACGGAGGCTTCAGATCTACTTTTCGTTGCCGCTGGGAGGGTTAAGCAAGCCCACCTCATGCATTCTCAATGTACTAAAACTTATCCTAAACTAAAGTACAGAAAGGGAATTTGCCATCTTGAGTTGAGTCTCCTTCCCGGTAGATGCTACCATAGTTATGGGCGAAGGTAGGGTGGGGAGCGTGTGACCTTGAGCCGCTGATTTAAAAGAAATGCCCTACCTGTGAACTACAAAAATCCCACAAGTTATGAAAAATGTTCTGCAAGGTGAGTGATATCTGGGGGTAGAAGAATTGTTTAAATCGGACTATTAGAAGCAGAGATATTGAGAAACTCTGATCAAATATTTGTGGCCCTGGAGTAGAAATTGTGAATTATTTTGAGCAGGTAATACGAGCAAAATGTTTTCGTAATTAGTAGTATCTGACCAAAAAATGAAATTTTTCAATCGGATTTTTAGACACACTGTACAAAAGGAAACATGAACTTATGTCCTTTAGTGGACAACTTATGCATCACAAAAATTTGAAGTTATATACAAAATGTTTCGCACCAGAAATGTTCTCTGACAAAAAAGAATTTTTGAAATAAAACAGTTATAGCAGAGATATCGAGAAAAATAAGACGTACAAATACCACTCCACCCCACCCCACCCCTGCCGGAAATGGTGCGCATTATTTTAAGCAGGATATTCACAAAAGGTTTTCCGTGACAAGTGGTACCCGACCACAGAATATCAATCAAATTTTAGGAAGTGAAGATATTGCTGCGTGTACATCAGAAGCAGAAATATACAATTACACTCCCTAGTGGAAAAACGGTTTTTTACCAAATATTAGAAATTATATGTAGAACATTTCTGACCAGGAGCTCTATTGGACGCAAAAGGAATACTTAATTAAACTTCTAATATGAGTTGGTTTTTTTATTTCAGGAAATATCTATTTTAAATCGCATATTTTCGGAGGAAACTCTTCTTCATCAGGCAGTCTTTTGTTGTCACTCTTCCTCCGTCACTATCGCGGTTACGGTTAACTTTTACCGTTATGGCTATTTTTCACTAAATGTTGCCAGATGTTAGGCAGGGACAAAACTCTGCAGTCACTGATGTTGGAATTCTGATTTTCCTCAATTTCTATTCTTTCTTTTAATTTTCTTTTTTGAAAATTTCTTTGGAAACTGAAAAAGAAAACGAAAAAAAGAGAGAAAATTAAAAGAGATAGAAATTAAAGGAAAGGAAAATTAAAAGAAGGAACAGAAACTGAAAAAATTCAGAATTTCATCATCAATGACTGCAGAGGTTTGTCCCTGCCTAACATCTGGCAAGATTTTTTGAAAAAAAAATCGTAACCATCAAGGTTAACCATAACCGCGATAGTGACAGAGAAAGGTAATACGCACAGAGATCCACAAGGATGACTTCACAGAAGACTTCCTGATGAAGGAGAACAGTTTTCTCCGAAAATTTGCGATTTAAAATAAATATTTACTAGAAAAAAAAACCATATTAGAAGCTTAATTAAGTATTTAATTTAAGAAACTAGGAAGACAGTTTTCAACATGAGCTTTATTCAAAGAATGCAAAAAGAATTTTTCAGGTTGGACTTTTAGAAGCAGAGATATCGGGGAAATGTCAATTTATTTCTACACCCAGAGAGCGAAAACTGTGCATTACTTTAAAAAAAACTGTATTGATAAAGACTGTGAGGAAAGCCTATTCTTTGTACTTTGGATGTCATGTTGGAGATCAAAATAAATCGTGGGATCCACATGTCTGCTGCATTTCCTGCTTTCTTGGCCTGAGTGAAAGGTAAGCTGAAAGCCATGCCTTTCGCAGTTCCGATGATTTGGCGTGAGCCAACTGATCAGTAGAAGATTGTTATTTTTGTTTAACCAAAGTGAGTGGCTTTTCAAAGAAGAATAAAAGTAAAATACAGTATCCAAATTTGTCATCAGCCTTAAGGCCTGTCCCACATGGGGAAGACTTATACCAAAACCTCCATTGAACTGTGAAAAGATAGATTCAAATTCACCCAATGAAGATATGGACGCACATGAAGATCCAGATTCTACGTACACTCCTAAACACTTAGACAAGCCCCACTTGATTGCGCAAAATGAACTGAATGATCTCATTTGAGACCTACATCTTTTCAAACAACAAGCTGAACTTTTAGGTTCCCAACTGCAAGAGTGGAACCTGCTAGCAAAAATTACACGTGTCTGTGTTCAGAAATAGAAATTTGGATCTACATTCTTTCTATGAAATGCAGGATGGTATGTGTTTTTGTTCAGTTATTCCAGGGCTAATGAGATAATTAGGACTATCTCGTGATCATACGGAATGGTGTCTATTTATTGACTCATCCAAGGTTAGTTTAAAAGCTGTTCTTTTGTCCAACAGAAACCAGAAGCCTTCCATTCCAGTAACACGTGCAGTAGGAATGAAAGAGATGTATGAGAACAAGGACCAAATTTTCACTGCAATAAAAAATGGCCAGTTTAGGTGGTCAATATGCGGTGATCTGAACGTGACATCAATCTTGCTCCGACTTTGTAAAGCTTATGGACAAAGTGGCTTCAACAAATTTTGTTGTTTTCTTTGTATGTAGGACAGAAGGGATACAGCAGAACACTACAAACAAACAGACTGGCCTAAACACGATGTTTTCATTTCTGGAGAGAGTAACATTTGTCACAAGCCCCTAGTTAATTCCTCTGATGTGCTGCTTCCACCATTTCGCATCAAACTGGGGCTGATGAAAAACTTTGTAAAGGCTATGGACAAATCTGGCCCAGTTTTCTTGCACTTAAAGCAGGTATTTCTTCAATTAAGTGATGCAAAACTCAAAGAAGGTATCTTCATTGGCTCTCAGATATGGAAACTACTGCATGATTCTGTTTCTACTGAAAAGCTGAACAGCATGGAGCTTGCCACATGGCAATCTTTCACATCTGTGGTCAAAGGTGATTTGGGGAAAACCACTAAGAGGGCAACTACAAACAGCTGATTCACAACCTTCTTAAGAACAATAAAAACTTTGGGTGTCGGATGTCCTTAAAAATACATTTATCTCATTCATTCACGTCTGGAATTCTTTCCTATCAACCTAGGAGAAGTCAGCGATGAACAAGGGGAAAAGTTCCACCAAGATATCTGAACACTGGAGGAGTGGTATCAAGGCAGGTGTGATCCCTCAATAAGGAGTGACTACATTTAATTTTTTGCAGGAGGAGAACAACACGACACATAAGAGAGAAAAATGAACTACTTGTATGGGTATACAGTATGTGTATATACACGTATATTTACATTTGTGTTAATTTTGTTTACTCTATTTCTTTTTCCTTTTGCTGTCTCATATGTAGTAATATATTAATATGGTATTTATACATTGTAACACTATTTCTATAGCCAACAAGACACACAAATGCTGTAATACATCACAATGTGAACCTGGACTTTCTAAACGGCATATGACAATGCGATCTCGGCTGAGTGGATGTAAGATTGGTGTATGGAATACTAGAGGTATAAATGGCAAGATGAGAGAGGTGATTGAGGAGATGAATAAGTATAGACTGGATGTGCTGTGTGTAAGTGAAACCAAAAAGAAGGAAATTGGGGTAGAAGAAGTGAATGGCACAGTGAGTGTGTGGTCTGGAGTATTGGATAATATGAGAGAACAGGCTGGTGTAGGTGTGATTTTAAGTGAAAAGATGAAGAACAACTTGATTCATTATAGTTGCATAAGTGAGAGAATTCTCTGGATTCGTTTGAAAGTGAAACTTCAGAGAATTGTAATTGTTGTAGTGTATGCTCCTTGTGACTCGGAACCTTCTGATAAGAAGGAAGATTTCTGGAATGAGCTAAAAGCTGTTTTGAGCCAGTTTGGTGCTAAAGAAAAAGTTATAATAGCAGGGGATTTCAGTGCTAGAGTAGGTGTGCAGAATGCAATTTCTGACAGTGTTCTCGGTAAGTTTAATGATCCTTGTGTGAAAGATAATGGTGAAAGATTAATTGAACTCTGCATTGAGAATGGTTTATGTGTATCTAATACATTTTTAACCACAAGTATATACACACATATACTTGGGAAAATCGTACTCTTGGTCAAAAGAGTGTGATAGATTTTGTTGTTTAAGATCAGCGTTTGAAACACTTAGTTGTTTACACCCGTGGGATGAGAGGTGCAGATGTTGGTTCTGATCATTACTTGGTAGTGTCACGAGTGAAACTTAATGTTGGTTGGAGGAAAAGGAATAGGAAGAGACCCAGGATAGAAAGAATAAAGGTTGATAGGCTCCTTGAAGATCATCAGCGGTACTCTGATTTATTCAGAGAACGAGTGAAGGATCTGAAATCTTGTAAGAGGGATGTAGAAAAGAAGTGGGAATGTTTTAAGAACTGTGTTGTCACTGCTGCTAAAAAGTTCTGTGGCACCACAATAGTGGGTAAAAATAGAGGTGATGTTTGGTGGAATAGTGAGATTGATGAGGCAGTAAAAAAAAAAAGAAGGAAGCCTATTTGGGGATGTTGCAAGGTAGAGTCTTTGTGGATGAATATCGCTGTAAGAAGCGTGAAGCTGCTAAGCTGGTTCTCCACAGTAAGGCAAAAGATAGGAAGGAGAAAGTGGAAAGGCGTGAACTGGCTTTTTGGAAAGACAGAAAGTCCTTCTGGAAGTAGATGAGACTCAAAAAAAATAGGGGAAACAAAGTTGTAAGTTGTGTGAAGAATGAGATTGGGGAAATGATATGGAAGCCCAATGAAAGTGACAGATGGGGTGAATACTTCTGTGAGTTATTAGATCAGGAGAGCAAAAATGATTCTGAGACAGATGCAGATGATGTCACAATGAGGGATGAAAACACAGGAGGAATCTCAAGAGAAGAAGTGTGTAAAGCTCTAAAATCTCTTCAGAATGGTAAGGCTCCAGGAGTTGATGGCATAACTGCAGAGATGTTGAAGTATGGTGGTGACTCTATAATTGACTGGTTAACTGAAATTTGCCAGTTGTGCTGGGAGTTAGGAATGGTCCCTCGGGATTGGAAGGATGCTATTATTGTTCCCTTGTATAAGGGAAAAGGTGATCAGACTGAATGCAAGAACTATCGTGGTATTAGCCTACTGAGTGTGCCAGGGAAAGTGTTTAGTAAGGTTGTTATTGAAAAAGTACAGGGTCTTACATCAGAGAAAGTGTGGGATGTTCAGAGTGGTTTTATGCCTGGTAAACGCTGCACTAACCAGATTTTTGCATTACGCACGATGATTGAAAAGTATCTGGCTGTTGGGAAGAAAGTTTTTACTGCCTTCATAGATTTAGAGAAAGCTTACGACAGAGTCAATAGGACACATTTGTGGAAGGTATTGAATGAATATGGTGTTACTGGGAATCTACTTAATAGTGTAAAAGCCATGTATGCTGGTAGTAGAGCTTGTGTACGAGTGAATGGTGTTTTATTAAAATGGTTTTCCATTGGTGCAGGAGTTAGACAAGGTTGTGTAATGTCACCATGGCTGTTTAATATATTTATGGACGCATGCATGCGTGAGGCCAAAATAGATTATAGTGGTTTATGTCTTGGCAATATCCGTGTGTGCAGATTGCTGTATGCTGATGACACTGTCCTGTTGGCAGAGAGCAAAAGTGAGTTGCAGCGTATGTTGACTCGGATGCACGAAGTTTACATGAAATTCAAACTGAGTATAAATAAGGGATAAACCAAAGTTATGGTGTTTGAGAAAGGAATGGGTAGCACTGAATGTAATGTAAGTATAAATGGCACTGTGATTGACCAGGTGAGTGAGTTTGTGTATTTAGGAAGCATGTTTGACAGAGAGAACAAGTTGGATGGTGAAATCAGTAGGCAAGTGAATTTTTCTTTGAAAGTCATAGCTGCTCTGGGAGGTTTTCACAGGAATGATGAGTTCTCTAGAGAGTCCCGCATGGCTGTGTATGAAACAGTAATTGTTCCTACTCTGATGTATGGCAGTGAAACCTGAATACTGCAGAAGAAGCATAGGAGTCGTTTGTGTGCTGGAGAAATGCGTTACTTACGTGGGGTTTGTGGCAAAACACGATCTGATTGTGTGAGGAATTAAGATGTATTGCAGTTGTGTGATGTGAAGCAAAATGTTGTTAACAAGGTGGAGACCAATATGCTTCGGTGGTTTGGCCATGTTGAAAGAATGAGTGATAAAATGCTTACTAAGAAAATATTTTCAACCCAAGTGGCAGGAAGGAAAGGCAGAGGAAGGCCAAGGAAGACATGGGTGGATCAGATTCAGGAGTGTCTACATGAGAAAAAGATTATGAGTATGAAGTATAAAAGATCTTGTGTACGGCGTGTAATGGATATCAGTGAAGCACGAGTTGTATGTCAAGATCGCTGTAGATGGCGAAGTTTGATATGACAACAATAAGTAAAAATATCTAGAAGTTTGTATTTCTTTTTGGAGCTAACCTCTGAATCTCAGAGAACAGCTTAGTGATATGTATGTATGTATGTGAAGCTGTAATGTGTACACCTTGCATTGTATATATGTATCTGGTAATATAGCAAATGTTCATACACAAAAAACTGTACGTGATTGAGTTTTTACAGTAATATTTGAATTCAGCCCCCCAAAATTAGTTAAAAACACCTTATTTCACCCATGTTATGAAAACAAAATTTTAAAATGTTGACTAGTGTATAATTAATGACAGTTCAACAGACAGGGTGATACTTTTCATGTAAATAAGCTTTAAAATAAGCATCGAAATAAAGAATTATAGGGGAAATTCAAACTATAAAAGATAACCTAAAGCCTCAGTTTTAAAACAGGCAGAATTAAAAAAAACTTGGTGGAAAAGCTGAAATTAAAAAACCCTGGTTGAAAAACTAAAATTAAAAAACTTGGGCCCTAAAACTCTGAAAGAACTGAAAAATCCTACAAATAATACAATGATGAAATAAAAGATAATGGAAAAGATGTGTTGAGATAAAATATATATATATAGTAATGTCATCAAAATAATTACTTTAGAGAACTCAGACTTAAAGCAAGCTAGGGTTCTTAAGAACTTAACAAAAAACAAACTACATAAAAAGGCATAAAGAAGTCAAGAAAATTGTTCCACATGTTCAGAAATTTTTAAATTCTTAGCCATAATTCCTGAAATGTTTCCTTCAGTTACCTGAAATAAAAAGAAAATCAGAAAATCAAATTTTATATGTATTTTGTGGACAAAAAAAGAATAGATAAAACATATTGTGTGAATTATAATACATAAAAAAATATTGGAATCAAAGAATTTAAAGTTAATTACCTGTTTGTTATCTCTACTGGGTCAGAAAAACTACAAACTTCAAAGCACTGTAGGCTAAAAAGGCAAAATGTTAGGTTAAAAAATTAAATGTATGGCAAATTATACTTCATCATTTTAAAAACTAACCAATATTTCTTTCAGATAAACACACAATCTCTATTTTTATGATCCACACAATGCATTCAGACATAGTAGATAAAGCTTATAATACAATTAAAAATATCACATAATTGAAAACGGCTTAAATTCAGTGTATAACATTAAAACATTTTAACAATAAAAGGATGACTTCGCACAATACGTCAAATGAAATGAGAAAACTCACCTTCTATGTACGATATTTAATAAAATACGAAAGATATTTACAGTTAAAATACCCCACTAGCACTTTCGGAGTAACATTTACCCCATCATCAGGTGTAACAGAGGCAATGTAGTACTCCTTTATATATAAGTGCACCGATGCATTATGAGTATAAGTCATCAAACGTTGCATGGGTCGTGACCGTTGCCATTATAACAATGTGAAGAGTATAATTTCACAAGTTATTAGTTTAGCATATCAATACAAGGATTCGTTACAAATACAAAGTTATGATCAATTTATATATTCTTAGAATTTTTAAATATATATTACTATAATTTAAAGTTCAGGTTAGTAATACGCTCTTTCCAAATTCTTGATATGTCCATAGGCAAGTAGTCATTGCAGCATTTGTCCGCTAAAGCTTCGATGTACATACTTTCAACAAAATGCAGCGAATGTATATATGCTGGAGTGTCCAGTAGTCTGATCTTTTCCCAGTCTGGTTGTAGAATCCCGTTTACCACATTCCTTGATAAAGCTGTGTTATTGCTGTTGGTTCGGATATCATATTTGTGTTCCTGGACACGGATACCCAAACTTCTTCATGTCGAGCCCACATAGTTGTTAACATGTTCAATAACTATGGTAACATAGTTACCGTAGTTGTTAACATGTTCAATAACTACGGTAACATAGTTACTATGGAATAGATCCCGCTCCTGTGTCCTAACCTTTGACCCCATGTCTCCCATTTTCAATAAAATTCGTCCCCAGGCAGGCCCCTACAACATACAAACATTTATCCAAATCGAAGCATTTTTACGTAAGTTATGATGCATAATGGCGATGGAAGTGATTCCGCTCCTATGTCCTGACCTTTGACCCCATTTCGCCCATTTTCAATAGGGTTTGTGTGGCCAGGTGGTCCTCTTCCCCATACTAAAATTTCATCTACATCGAACCTTTTTTACGTTAGTTTTGACGCATAAAAGCAGTGGAATGGATCCCGCTCCTATGTACTGACTTTTCACCCCATTTCGTTCACTTTAAATGAGGTTCCTTCCCAGGTGATACCCTACCAGATACTAAAATTTCATCGAAATCGAACGATTGTTACGCGAGTTATCGTACGGAGGGACATAGGCACACAACGCGTGACGTAATGAAGCAGATGGGAATCGCGACCATCTGCTGGCAAGAGTATGACGTCATAAAACTTTAATAGTATCCACACACAACACGTGACGTAATGAGACAGATGGCGTGACTGCGCGCCAACATTCTCAAACGCGAGATTGTGACGTCATAAGATTTCTAAGCATTGGAAACATTAATGGAACTGCGCCATGATACTAAGAACATTATAATTCGGGTTGGCTATTTAACCCACTAAACGGATTCTCCTAAAGTCGAGATCAAGCTAAATCGATTTCTAGTACCAGGAAACGGTAGGTTAACGACTTTCATCAAAATTCTTAGAGCCGTTTTCAAAATAAAATGTACATACATACATACCAGAATTGCTACTTTAAGGTGGACGTCAAGTAATTTTGCTTCCTATACTTCCAATGGAAAAACTTCTGTACACATTTTCTTCACAATTAATGCGTTCCCAAGAATGAAAATTGGAACATCGATTAAAATAGCTTCATTTCATAACTTGGAATACTTAATATTTTCTAAACCATAACGGTAATAATATTTTCTAAACCATAACCGTAATAATATTTTCTAAACCATAACCGTAATTATGCAATCCAACATTTATTTGTCCACTGACGTCATCAAAGTACAGGTCACGCCATTTTTTTCTGGTTTCAACACAACCAAAGGAAACGTTATTGTTTTTTAATATAATTATGGTTATGTTTTAGAAAATGTTAAGTATTCCAAGTTATAGTATTAAGTTATTTTAATCGATGTTCAAATTTCCATCCTTGGGAACACACTAATTGTGAAGGAAATATGTACAAAAGGTTTTTCCATTGGAAATATAGGAAGCAAAATTACTTGACGTCCACTTTAATAGTGTGGGATAAGGGCAATGGAATGGATCTCGATCCTATGTCCTGACTTTGACTCCATTTGTCCCATTTTCAATAGGATTCCTCTCCAAGTGGTCCCCTACCACATACTAAAATTTCATCGAAATTGAACCATTTTTACGCACCTTATGTCGCATTAGGGCAATGGAATGCATCCCGCTCCTATGTCCTGACCTTTGACTCCACTTCACCCATTTTCAATAGGATTCGTCCCCAGGTGGTCCTCTACCACATACTAAAATTTCATTGCAATCGAACCATATTTACGCAAGTTATGACGCATAAGGGCAATTGAATGGGTCCCACTCATATGGCGTGACCTTTGACCCGACTTAACCCATTTTCAATAGGGTTCGTCCCCTGGTGGTCCCCTACCACATACTAAAATTTCATCGAAATCGAACCATTTTTACTTGAGTTATCGTGCCGACAGACGGACAGAAAAAGCTGGAGCATATACGCTTCTTCAACCTACGATTGGAAAGCATAAAAAAGACTTTTACTCACACTAGAACAATTTTAAACATACCAAGCACAAACTATTTTGAACGTCACACATAACACGATATCCACACGGCAGAAAATTCAGCTTTGATGCTAATTTTGCTATTGCCTGCTTCTTGAGAATTGATTAAATTGCTTCTCTGTATGATTTTTACATCAGTTTTGTTGGTAACCATGGCACTTTGGGAGGGGGAGGGGCATGATCAAATTTATTGATGGAAAATACATAAAATGCTACCTGTAATACTTTCATTTTGTTCAATTTTTAGATCTTATTTCTAATATATAGAATTTATCAGTACTATACGAAACTTATTCTACTCTTGGCATTCTTCATATCAACAAGTCCTATTTTTAATATAACATTTCCGGCATATAATTTTTTGATACCAAGCCTAATTTTCAGCAGAATGATATGCTCAACTTATAAAGAGGTAATTGTGATAAGTTGAGCATATCATCTTGGCAGAAGTTGGGCCTTGTATCAAAGAATTGCGAGCAGGAAATATTATATTAAAAATAGAACTTGTTGACATGAAAAATGCCAAGAGTAAGTTCCCTATAGTACTGATATTAGTCTTAATTTGCACTTTTATTGTGGCATGGAAGTTTGAATACAAATAATCACCTGACATATCTTTATGTCAAAATATAAAATTTATTAAACATTACAAAATTTTATAGCATGTGTTTGGTTGACCATTTTCATACAAAAACTACTTTGTTTTCATAAAAACACTTACACACATTTACCATCAAGTTGAATGAAGAAAGAATTAAAGCAAAGACAATAGACAAATGGAAATGAATAAATAATTAAAGCAAAGGCAATAGATAAATGAAAATTATTTTAATCCAACATGGATTGAATAACAAAGCTTTCCTAAACTAAAGAAAATAATTAAAAGTAGAACTAACATTCTAAATTTCAGAGCTTGATTTAAGGAACATCATGCAGAAATTTATAAACCACAGGTCAACGACTCTGTAAACCATTGTTCTTTTAAGTTTTTCAAGTCAGCTTTTAATAAAGCCATTACGGCAGAACAAAAAGAAACCTGAAATCGCCGGAATTCCTTCAAGTGCTGTTAATAGGTATTTGTAGGTCATGCACACAAAGAACAAATATATAAACAGCTGATAATTAAATGTGAATTTTAAGCTGAAGTTCTTACTCTGCTTCTTAGATTAGTTCTGCAGCAGCAGATGTTTAAATCTTTTATTTCAGCAGTGATACAACTTTAGATTGCTTTCCAGATTATAAAAAATTCCCATGAGGGCACACACAATTAAAATAGTACAAAACAATCCACTGCAACAAAGATGAGAAATGCCTTTAACCAGCATCTGATACTGGCAGAAATGATACACAGAAAAACTAAATGAAAATGGTAACATAGTTACTGAATTCAGCATTATGTTGCAATTTTCATTTTGAACAATTACTCAAACACGAAAATATCATTCAAAAGTAGTTGCAGAAAGGTTTCACTGGGTAATGTTCAACTTCAAAAACTGAAGTAGTCTGAAAGCACCAATAAAAGAGACAAGTGCATCAAGTAAGTGCTGTATGCAACTTCAATCCAATGACCAACAGTCAAACAGTTATTTTCCACGCTATTTTCTGGACATTAAACACATGTACTGACTATATGCAAAAGAGATACTAGAAAGGCAAATATTTAAATTAACAGCAGCAACCAAGGGCTGAATTTTACAGATTTCAGTGAATATATAAGATCTTCCTAAGTTCTAAAAGCTATCTACAGCGGAAAAAATAATATTAACTAGATTATAATTTTTTGCAGCAAATATCAACAGAAATTAAATGAAAAGAAACACATTAATATTAATAATAGCAACAATCTATGAAAACATTTTTATGACTTACCAATAGATAATTTCATCCAAGCTTCAAATGCCTCTTGTTCCTGATGAAAACATTATTGCTGCAAATTGCGAAGGTGTGAAATGCAATCAACAGTTTTGTAATACTATTTAAGACCATAATTACTCACTGTAATGGATATGCAGAAAGATCTGAAAATAAACTCCTACCAATAAGATGAGCAGCATCGCTGACAGTTTCCACATTACATGGTGACTTAAACCCACTTCTTGGTGAGAAAAAGGCTGGAAAATCTTTGGATGGGCCAAATGATGCAACACATACACCATGTGTTTCCTGAAAAATATAATGTAATGATATGAACATAAATTATGTAAATGCAAACAATAACTCAAGCAGGTTTTTCTAAAGTAACATAATGATGAGAGCTAAAACTAATGATATATTGCAATGAATGTTAATTGTTTTCATTTGGAAAACATTAAATTTGCAATATAAAAGAATGATCTAGTATTTTAAACATTAGTGCAATATGTGATATTAAATAACAGTTTAGAAACAATGGTCCAACATACTGAGAAAGGAAGCAATTGTTCAATAAGTGTTATCCAGAGAGGAAGACAGAAACCACAATAAATTACTACAGAGGATGTTTATTACAACATGTCTAGATATCTACTTCAGCATACCTAGACAATGGGCTAAGACATAACCCAGAAAATCAGTGGTAAGTAAAAAAATCACCATTATGATATCCTATTGAAAACATTTAAAACCATTTCAGAGTTATGTAGTCTCCTTAATATCAGTATACCAAGGGAACAATTTCTGTACTATTTAGAAATTTCAAGAGTACTCTTTCTTTTTTCTTTTTTTTTTTTTTTATTCACCTAACAAGCAAGTTTTTAAGAGTTGCATAGAAAAGTAATAGAATTAAGTTAAAAAAATATCCACTGTGATATCCTATTAAAAACATTTAAAACCATTTCAGAGTTATGCACTCTACAACATAATTTTGGGATAGGACAAATGGAAGAGTAACTGAAACCCATGCAGCAGAACAGAAAGTGGCAATTAAAAACATGGCAAATAAAACAGAATTAGGCAGGTATGTACAACATGATATGGTAAATAGAAGATGAACTGAAAATAGAAAAAGAGGCAGAAGACAGAGGGTGGTTATTATAACATGACTGGATACCTGCTTCAGCAGATACCCAGATAATGGGCTAAGATATAACCCAAAAAATCAGTGGTAAGTAAAAAGATCACCATTATGATATCCTATTAAAAGCATTTAAAACCATTTCAGAGTTATGCAGTCTTCTTAACCTTTTACCTGCCAATATTCCCATTTGGGAACATGAACTTTTCAATTAAAATAAAAAAAAGCAAATGAAGCATTCAGTAATGAAATTTTTCTTTAAATTGCAGAATATATTTTTTAACTGAGAAAGCTGAATATCCTTTATATTTTTTAGCTGAGAAAGGAAGCAATTGTTTAACATTGAATTTCTTTTATATTCACTGGAGATATGCAGAAGGGTTGAGTTTATGTTGTGTTGTGATCACATGCATTTTTACAGTTCTTAATTCATTAGTAAGAAACTGTCTCCCTCTTTTTTTTTCTTTTTTTTTTTTTTTTTTTAATGTTCCCAAATGGGAACATTGGAGGATGGTGTAAAGCATTTTTCATCAAAAAGTTCAAATTACTTTTTAAACCTTTCAGCAGCTACACACAATGACATGTTTACATTTGAGAGTGTCTATGATAGATGCACAGTTCCTTTTAGCTCATTCCTCACAGCCCTTGTAACAGAACTTTGACACATAATATTGGGTAACTCCATAAAATCTGTCATGATGGGCAGGATGATTATGTAAGCACCAGTACTGGCAGTGCCGTTGTTACAGTTACATCAAATTACTCTTCACGTGAATCTATCAGAGTAGTCAAATTATTTTCAAGGGCCAAGAAAAACATGATTGATGTCCTATAACATTACCTTATTCAGAGATATAGTAAAGATATGGAAAGTGTTGAACTTTATTGTCTCCTCAGTAGCTATCGTTATAAACTATGCAGCAGAAAGTGATGGTGGAACTGGTTCACTAATGCACCAAGCATGTCCTTGGTAGCAAGCAGGATCTTGTATTCTGAGCTCCATAAAAAATGTGCTTTCACATTTGGACTTCAGAAGAAGAAAAAAAAGTCACTATGAATCTTCACCAAAAAGAATGCTTGTCAACTCACCCTACACTCTGAAGCCCCACTCCACATGGTTTTCATATATCTGAAAACTACTATCTTGTACATTCTTTACAAGGATGCTTTGTAATTTACAAAAAAAAAAAATACCAGAAACAAATGTTTTGAGTGCAAGAAAAAATTACATTAACATTGTGTCCCAGCTTACCATGGACATTTAACTATGGTATTATAGTAAGGAACAAAATAAATAAAATTCATTATTTCAAATACATCATGTAAACAAACGTATTTGTATATGCAAATAAATGTGCATTTGCAGTACCAGATGCACACACATAGGGTGTGTTGGGAGTTGACGTAAACGGGAGTGTTAGCACATCTGTCAGACTGCACTGAAAGTGACTATGCTGTGCGGAGCTGAACTGATGGACTTTGAAAGGAGGCAGGGAGATTGGTTGCCTTCTGAGTAAGTAATCATTGCGTAGCATTTTCTCTCACCTGAGATTCCCCAAATCGACTGTCGTTGATGTTCTTCATCAATAGAAAGCAGATGGTGCCACTACACCAAAGCCATACTTTTACAGGCCACACAAACTAAGTGATCATGCCATCCAGAACTTACCGAAGAATGTGAAAGCATGCACAGCTATATTGAATAAGCCATGTGGAACATCTATTTGTACCAGAACACACCATCGGGATCGTATGACGAAGGTTCCATGCTAGCTCAGCTACACACAAGACCTACATCACTCCAGGTAATGCCAGACTGTGACTGCAGTGGTGCCTCGCTCACCATTCATGGACAACAGAAAATTGAAAGAAGGTTATAAGGATAAATGACTCACACTACTCACTCTTTTGTTTGGATAGTACTTGGGTGTGGCGTTTGTCCAGGGAATGCTGTCAGATGGCCTGCATTGGCACTACACTTAAGTTTGGAGGATGCTCTGTGATGGTGTGGCGATGTTTCTGCCAGCAAGGACTGAAACCCCACCAGATGGAAACGTCTCAGTTGCTGAGCCCATCCCTATGGATTTATGAAGTCAGATGCTGACAGATAAACACACATAGTGCTGTGGATTGTTGGCACCATAGCATAAGCACTCGGCTAGTTATCAAGAGATCTGGGGTTCGATCCCAGAGGTGTCGAAATACAATTTTTCAGTTGCTGTGTGTTAATTAAAGAAAAATGCGGAAAGAGCGATGACTTTGTCTATTTACATCGTCTCCACGTATTTCAAAGATTTTTCACCAGGACTGAAACCTTTGGTTATGGTGATGTTCAACCTAACGGTCACCAGTTATCAAGATATTCTGATCAATGCTACACTACCTCTGCTGTGGCAGTACTTTGATAAAAAATCCCTGTGTGTTTTAGCTAATCTGGGTACCTTTCTACTCTACAACACCTGTCCAGGCTGGGTTTGTGAAGCAGGGACAGGTGTTAGAGCAGTTTGTGATGCAGGGACAGGACGTCTAGGTGTTGGATAGGCTGACCTTATTTCTGTATCTAAATCCCATAGAACATATGTGGGACAATCAGGAATGCTGAATCCAATCTCAGCAGGTAAGACCTTACTCTGTGGCAAGTTACAGCTAATCAGTTATTATTATCATAAATTAAAAGTGCGGAAACTAACCATTAAAACTAAAATTATAATTTTTATAATCCCTAATATATATCAGTGACCCTTTAGTGCACTAAATAACGAAAAAAACCAGTTTCTATAAAATTGCAACAAAATTATTAACTCCAAACATCAATGTTTCCAAATGGGAACAATAAAAAAAAAGGAAAAAAAATTTCCACAAAATTTCAAAATGTGAATGTTATATACAGATATAATAAGCTTTTTAAACTGCACAAAAAGTTTGAAACTTGCAGTTAACATAGTGCGGCATTTAAAAGGTTAATAACAGAGAACAATTTCTGTACTATTTAGAAATTTCAAGAGTACTCATATTTATTTACTTTTTTTTTTTTTATTCAACTGACTAGCAAGTTTTTAAGAGATGCATAGAAAATTAATAGAATTAAGATAATATTTATTGCACTCTTCGTTTAAAAGACATGTTAATGAAAATGGTCATTATATTGGGTGGAAAAATCATGACATATTTTAGCATCCGATGGCGGTTGGGCAGTTTTAGAAGTACTAGAGGCATGCGCAGCTCTGTTATCGCTATGGCATTCGACAGGTGCCAGTTCTAGCTGCAGTCTAAAAGGAATAGTGAGCGGTTTGGTTGATTAATGGAGATTTGACATCAAGTTGAAGATGGAAGACCAAACTGTGCATTTTCGCCATATTTTACTGTTTTACTTACGTAAAGAAAAGAACGCGCGTCAAGCTTGTGAAAAGTTGCGTAAAGTGTACAGTGATAATTCTCTACAAGAACGTCAGTGCCAGTGGTGGTTTGCAAAATTCCGGGCTAGTGATTTTGACCTCAATGATGCTTCTCAGTCGGGCCCACCAAGGTTGATGACAACCAAATCAAGGCATTGATCGAGTCAAACCCACGTTACACGACACGAGAGATTGCAGACACATTGCACATCCATCATTCAAGCGTTCACGACCACCTGAAGAAGCTGGGATACGTAAGCAAGCTTGATGTGAGGGTTCCTCATGAACTCAAAGAAGCTCAATTGACGGTGCATATAAACATCCTTATTAAACGTGAGGAAAACGGTCCTCTTTTGAAGCAACTGATAACTGGTGACGAAAAGTGGATTGTGTACAACAATGTGCTGTGCAAACGGGCTTGGTCCCGAAGTGCTGCTTCGCCTCAAATGACATCCAAAGCAGACATTCATCAGCGGAAGGTTCTGGTCTCAGTGTGGTGGGATTTTAAAGGAGTCGTGTTTTTCGAGCTCCTACCACGGAACCAAACAATCAATTCGAATGTGTACTGTCGGCAATTGGACAGTTTGAACGAATCAATCATCCAGAAACGTCCAGAGCTCGTTCATCGTAAAGGTGTTGGGTTCCATCACGACAATGCGAGACCACACACAAGTTTGATCACCCGCCAAAAATTATTGGAGCTTGGGTGGGATGTGTTGTCACACCCATTATACTCGCCTGACCTTGCACAGTCAGACTTCCACTTGTTTCGCTCTCTTCAACAGTTCTTACGTGGTATAGCGTTCAATTCAGATGAGGCTGTAAATCAGCACCTTGTACAGTTTTTCGCTACGAAAGACAGGTCCTTCTATGAACGAGGCATTCCGCAGCCCACTGAAAGATGGCAAAAGGTTATCGAACAAAATGGGCATTATATCATTGATTGATCTTTGTTCTTTCTATCAATAAATCACCTTTGCAAAACATGGCTAAAATATGTCATGACTTTTCCGACAACCCAATAGATGACAGGAGTAATTTTAAAAATAAGAAATGAAATCTCATACATGATTGTACAAAAGAGATTATCCTAGAAGATAACATTACTGAATAATTAATGCTGAAGAATAACAATAATAAGTTCTTAAATAGTATTTTAAACAATCAAGGATTAAATGAATTCAATGAATTTTAGATTAAACAAAATAAGAAAACATAATAATGTTAATAAGTACTTCACAAAAATTTCTAAAATACAAAGTAACTTCTTTTTACAAAGTAAAAGCATCTATTGTGTACCTACCCACAAAATATTATATTTTATTAATTTCAGTTATTTGTTTTTCAATATGAAAACTGGAAAACATACCAAAACTTCTAAAGTCCGTCCAATATCCAATATTGATTTAATTCCTGCAGATATCACAGTCATGGGAGTTCTTGAGAGTTCAAGCAAGTCAGCACTTACATCCATGCCTAAAAATACAAACCTTATTTAAGAATTATAGGAGCATTAAACGTAAAAGTGTATGGTCAGTAAAAATAAATTTAAATTGGTACAAGACAAAATGACAATGCAACACCACATAAATAAATAAAGATTATGAAACTTTTAAATAAGCAAACTGTTTGCCATATTTATTATATAAAGTTTTCCAAATGTCTTATTCGTGCATAATGCCATATACTAATATACATTGCAGCATGAAGTTCATTACAGAGATATTATTATGGGTAAACAAATGGCACAATGTGTACACATGCAGAAAAATCAAAGTTTAGAACAAAGCAAATTAAAAAAATAAAACAATGTATATAACCCATCAAAAAAGTATAACAGAGGAAAGAATAATCATCATCAAGAACTTGCTATTAAATAAGGATTGCCTTTATCAGTATATTTTACTTTCTCATTCGTTTCTTTACCTCTGCAGTTACTATCTTGCATATCTCTCATTCCCAAGGCTCCATTGAATCCAACCGTCCATCTCTGCATTGAATTTCCTCTTTGTCTTCCTACTGGTAGCTCCCGTTTCCAGATCCCTCTTGGCCAAATTTCCTCTGTCAATCTGCACAAATGCCAGCACCATTTTTTTTTTTTTTTTTTTCATTTTGAAACCTTTGATTTCACACGAGAGCTTCATTATCACCATAACACTTAAGTTAAGTGAAAATAATGCCTCTAACTTTATAACTTGCCAATAAACGGGAGCTGTGATGCACTAGAAGTTAAGTTGTGACATGTTCTATAGCATCTGTCCTTTCAACTCAGTCGGCGGCAGGCTGATGTGTTAAATGGTTGTGCTGCTGTTGTGTGTGAAACGGAAGCCCGTGCTAAGCACTAGTTGATACGCTTCGAGCAACGATGGAATTTATAACTGCAGAAGGAGTCTCTCCAATTGTGTGTGAAATTCACTGCAGAATGTAGTTTGTTTATGGTGATGACTGTGTTGACATGAGCACTGTGCATCGCTGGGCTATAAATTGTAAATATTGCAAAGAAGGAAGCGCTAATTTATAAGATAAGCAATGAAGATTATGTATGACTTGTGACACAAACTAATAAGTTTGACAAAAAAAAAAAAAAAAAGGTTGATAAATTGATTAAGCACAATCAACAGATCACTCAAAGGGAAATTGCTGTCAAACTTGTCATTTCACAATAACATGTGGGTCACACTATTTATGTTTTTCAAAATTGAAAGTTTTGAGCGAAATGGATTCCTTGCATGCTGATAGCACAGATGAAAGCTTCGCAAGTAGAAATTTGCCATAAACTTTCATCATGCTACGAGAACGAAGGGAAGGAATAATTTCTACACAGCATCATGACAGCAGTCAAAATACGAGTGCATCATTATGAACTCGAAACTAAGCAGTCCATGGAATATCATCCCAAAAGTTCACTGTGAAAAAAAAAAATTCCAAACTACACCTTTGGCAAGAAAACTCATACCTATAGTATTTTTGGATGCAGATGGTGTTATTCACATGGATCATCTCGAAGCTGGGACCATAATCAACTCAGAACATTACATTTTCAACACTCAAAACTGTGAAACAATGATTAAGAGTTCAGAAGCAAAAGAGGGCTATTTTGCTGCATCATGACAATGCTATGCTATTTTTTTTTTTTTTTTTATTGGAGGTTTAACGACCACCGTGAGCAACTCAATGGGCTATAAGCAGTCGCCCGTCCCTAATTTAGGGTCACTGGTTCCAGGGAAGGGAGAGAGCCAGTGCCGTAAGACAAACACAACATCCATGCCTCACCGGGATTCGAACCCGGACCCCGTTATGACGAATGATCAGAGGCCATCGCTTAGACCACTGCGCCACCGGGGCAGCTGCTATGCTATGCCTCGTACTTTTTCAAACTGCCATGGAGGCAATTGAAAACTTGGATTTGACCATCACTCCTAAAATAAATCATATCATATGCCAAGCAGAATCTTGGTTAGTACAGTACTGGGCTGGTTTTCAGAGCAACATATCTACAATAGATGAATCATTTGCATTACATCAAATTTTTTGAAAAAAAAAAAAAGAATGTGAGAACAACAAACAAATACATCTTTTCATTGATTTTAAAAAAGGACTTTGATAATTTATTTTAAAAAAGGACTTCTATAATCTTTGAAAAAAGGATATAGAAGGTAAAAGTCTATGGAGGGAACTCAAGGAATTTGTAATACCCCAAAAAATAAAAAAATATATAATTAAAATGAAGGTGAATTAAATTAGATGTATTGTTCCATCCAGTGGAATTAGTTCAAACCCTTTTCAAGTTTAGGATTGAGACAGAGAGAAGCTGTTTCACTTATCTCTCCTATTTTGCTCTCAATTAGGGCATTATACAAACTGTGAAAGTGTATTTTGCTCTCAAAGAGGGCATTATACAAACTTTGATCTCAAATAGGGCATCATACAAACTGTGAAAGGCTGCATATAACTGTGGGCAGTGGCCCACAGTTATGTGCAGCTAAAAATAAAACAAACTGTTTACTCTCACTGGCATTATAATGCTAATGTTCTTCAAAAATCCTTTCAACCTTTATTCTTTTCATCACATACATCTTCCTATTCCTCTTTCTCCAACCAGGGCAGGCAATCTTATGGGAGATATGAGCAAGAGGATACTTAAGGGAGAACCCTTCCTGACACAAAATTTTGTCAAAAAACTGCCATTAATCATGGTTTTATCTTGTGTTAAGAAATAGTTGAAAGAGTTGCATACAAGGGTGATAACAAAAGTTCTGCACATGTTAATCTAAAACGGAAGCAGATGATGCAACTGGGAAAATGATTGTGTCATGTCAAGGTCAGACTCTCAGCAACCCAGTGGCGTCAGAACGATCATTTGCTGTGTAGAGTGCGAGGGTTTGGAAATGGAAGCGTACATCTCCTCAGGTCGAGTCACAGTGTTAGACAAGCGCTCGTGTATGATAATAGAAAATCTGCGGGGGAAAACTCCGACACAGATCCACACTGCCTTGCAAGAAGTTTGGGGGAAGGAACTCTTGATCAAAACACAATTTCTTGCTGGGCATCACACTTTCAGGAGGGCCGAAGCAGCATCGAAGATGATCACCGCTCAGGCCGACCTCAAAAGGCAACAGACAAAACATCTGTCACCATTGTTGCAACGCTTCTCAAAGAGAATCGCCATTTGACAGTCAAGGAGATTGCTCATCAGGCAAATTTGTCCACCATGTCTGTTTACCAGATTTTAACCAACTCACAGGGAAAAAGATAAATCATCACACTCTGGGTGCCCTATCAATTCATTCCCAAGCAGAAGGCAGCCAGAGTGAGCATCACACAGGATCACTTCCACAGGTTCGAAAGGGAGGGCGATACCTTCCTGAACAGAATTGTTGCAATTGATGAGACTTGGACCTGTGATTTTGAGCCGGAACTGAAGTCACAATCAGTGGAGTGGAAGCATCCAAGTTCTCCACGCCCCTCAAAGTGTCATCGGCTAAATAATCTAAAGTGAAGTAAATTATTATTTCTGCATACGATGCCCAGAATGTTGTGGTCGCTGATTGAGTGCTAGTAGGGCAAAATGTCAAAGCACAATATTATCGTGACTTTCTGAAGACAAAGTCGATACCGAAAATTCATCAAAATTGCCCCAACTTGTTGGAAGCAGGAGCAATCTTGCTGCATGATAACGCATCGCGTCATGGTGCAGCGTCGGTATGGAGACTTTTGTCGAAATATGGCTGGGAAATTTTATCCCACTCACCATACAGCCCTGATCTCAGTCCTCCTGACTTTGATCTTCCCCTAAAGTTAGAAGATTGTCTCTGTGGCATCCGCTACGAATTGCTGGACGAACTGTCATTGGGCGTGACCCGAGTAATTTGACAGCTGAACAAATATGGCGTACTATGGAGCATCCAGAACCTACCTTACCAATGGCAAGCTGACATTAGCAGTGGAGGGGAGTACACAGAATGGCAATAAGGTAAGTTTTCTCTGTCACGTCACACTTTTCTCAAAAATGGACAGTGTGCAGTACTTTTGTTATCACCCCCGTAAGCCAAGTTTTACTCGGTGCTTGTTTAATGAAACAACTGATGAAAGTTGTGTTAAACAGTTAGCTATTAAGCATTCATTAATTTGACAATGAAGAATTTACAGTTCATGAGGATTTTATAAAGTTTGCCAATACTGCTGATCTCACAGAGAGAAATATAGCTAAAACAATCCTAAATATGTTGGTGGAATCTAACTTATTAAAATGGGCAAGGACATGATTAGGGCTTCTAATACAGCAGGCAAACTTTGAGGTATTCAAGCCTGCATTTTGAAGTTGCAACTCCTGCAACGTAGACTCACTGCTACAGTCATTACCTTAATCTGGGACTACAATGCGCGTTTACGTTAATAATTAATATCTTTAAACATTTCAGCTTTACAGTTCAGTTCAGTTTCAACCCTCTACATTTTGTTTTTGTTTTTTCCTTTTTAAGTTACTTGTGTATGTGTCTCAAGTTTTTCTTTCATTAATAACACATTAACGTGAAAATTTTCGGCTGATTTTTGCCATTTTTTTATTAGTAAGAATGACAGATGATTAATGAAAAGTGAATTAGATAATCAAGCTCATTCTGCGTGGTTATTAAATAGTTCATTGCAATAGTGTTCCAATTTAAACTTTGAATTAAAGCTATTCAGTTCATGTATTACTAAGACTTTGAGGGAAACAACTTTTTTATACCACAATGCATTTTTACTAGGGTGTGTTTTTGCATAAATTTTAGAAAGTAAATGCTTATAATAGTAAATGTTGTGCAGATTACTCAAATCATGGACTGTATCAACTATGGATTTCTAAGCTTTACAACACAATTAATTAATTTTTCTTTCATTCATTCATTCTAATCCAGAAATTAAAGGTTGTGACTCATGATGACACTTAAAATCAGTTTTCTGATCCTTTGAATAACAATATTAAGAGTAGTTGAAGTTATTTTAATGTTCAAAGAACATTGTTTTTATTATTTTTAAATTATTATTTTTATAAAGCGTTGTGAGACTGGCATATCAAAATTTTCTTCTCGGAATGTGCCCTGATACATATATATGGCAGCAACAGGGGCCTCTTTGAATCTGACACAAATTAAGTTTCAGTATAAATATGGTTGACAGACTAGGTAATTCTATGTGATAGTTGCCAAGAGATTACAGCTCACAAGATTTTGTTTCCCTTAGGTTGAATGACCAATTGGATTCGTATTATGTGTGCTGATCCCCCATGTTGATGTACTTTTTATGATTTCCTACACTCACAGGAAGATTCTGAAGGACTCAATTGTGATATATGGTGGGCACCACACTTGTGGAAGCTGGCCCACATTTCAAAATGATTTGGCAGTTAGAAAGCAAACAGTTAAAAAGTTATTAGCGCTAAGAAGACTACTAATAGCAGGAAACTAATGCCTAGGTAGGCATTGTTTTCTTGAACTGCACAAAAATGAAATGAGATTGTAACTCGATCACCACAATCTTCACAGACTTGTGTTTGCATTTGTAATTAATGTTTGTAAGGATAATCCAAAAACTGGACTTGTTATGAACTTCAATAAAAATGAAGACATTAATGAACCTACTGCAAGTTTCTATGCGTGAATTACAGTTGTTCTTCAACTTAATTAGTAATATGAATTCATAAGATTAATGTATTTAATGATAAATTACTTCACATTGTATTCGGAGACTAATAATACCTATTCAGTGCCCCTGTTGTCAAGTTACGGGTAAATTGATAGAAGCATATGAGGAATCTAAAGGCCTCAAGGCATTTCCTTGGGAGCTTCTTTTTTATTCACTGTCCTTTCATGGGCAGTTGCATATTTCCAGAATGTGAGTGCATGGACTCTTTGTTCAGTATGCATTTGTGTATTTTGGGAATGCGTAGCTTTGAGTTCTTTGTTCTAGAGCAGGGGTGCACAACCTTTTTATAAGTGGGGGCCAAGTTTATTTTTACATAATAAGTGGCGGGCCGCAAGTTACCTTTTCACATAGGCACTTGCCAAACCCTACCGCTAAAGCTAATTTTACTATTATCCGAATAACCTATTTTACCAGCAGACAAAAAATGTGTTTCAATACCATTTTTGTGTCCTCTAAATGGTTTAAATCCATTTTTGAAGTTTTTTGGCAAATTGCGTTATTAAGTTATCAAATTACTGATTTACAATCAACTTACTCCTAATTGGAAAAGGTTTAGGGGTATATAAAATAAAATAATACTATCACAAGGTTGTAAAATTTTTATTTTTACAAAAAACAGAATTCTTAACATCAAAGTATATAAAAAATTAAAATCAGTATATCGTCAAACTGACCATCAAATCAAGTAGTAGCCTAATGCTCCTAATGAGATGCTTGGCATTGTTTATTTTTCAATAGTCTGTCAATATCAGGTTCAATGTTAGAGATGGTAATGCGCAAGTTTCCCTCCAATAGTGTATCACTTAAACGGGAACGACACTTTGACTTTATTTGTTTCATCAAAGAAAACGATTGCTCGCATAAGTAGGTACTTCCAAACAACATTGCCGTTTTTAAAGCATGATCTTTGAGCAATTTCATTTCTTTCGGTAAGTAATTTTTGTAAAATTCTAGGAGAGAAACTTCAGAGTATTTTGTTTTTAACTCATTGTTACACTGAAGATCAATTAATTCCATCTGGAAATCTAGTGGCACTGACGCAACGTCAGTAGTGAATGGTAGAGAAAACATATCAAACAAAACCTCAAATTTTCTTATATCTTCAAATCGTCTTTTAAACTCATTGTGAAGGTCCACTACAAGAGATGCATATTTAGCCACATTTACATGGAATTCAGAACTTTCAACAAAACTTTTCATTGTTGGAAAATTTGCTAGTTAACGAAACATTTTTATAATTTTCTTATTTCAACTAGGGCCTACAATAATGGGAAAAAATCTCATCATTCACAATATATATATTCACGTTTTCAATAGTATAAAATATTTATCCGAGGGCCGCATAAACTGACTTTGAGGGCCGCAAGCGGCCCGCGGGCCGCGGGTTGTGCACCCCTGTTCTAGAGTAAGATAAAAGAACATGAAATTGAGATTCTGAGCGCATTTTGTTGGAGGTTGTTGCTTCTGTCTTTTGTTCAGTTGCTGTTCATTGGCTAGATTGCTGACCTGATGTAGTTTATGCAGCTGGAGGCCTGTAGCTGATGGGAGGATGTTGAAATGGACCTTTTCCAGTTGCCTACCTGTGAGCGAACGCCTGTGCAGACAGATGGATGTCTATGCTGAGTCCCTGCTGAAGATGCACCCTGCCAGGTGTTTCGGATGGACTTTCTTGACGGTTTCCGCTAAACCATTGCCTTATGTTCCAGTGCTGCTTCTTTTACCTGCTGGTGAACATCTGTGCTACGGAGGGGTGTCTATGCTAAGTCATTGCTAATGATGAGAACTACTGCATGTGTTGAATAGACTTTGTCAACAGTTTCTGCTGGACCATTGCCTTGTGTTCCAGTTCTGCTTTTACCTGCTGGTGAACGTCAGTACAGCGTAGGGGTGTCTATGCTAAGTCACCGCTGATGATGCAATCTTCTGTGTGTGTTGAATGGACTTTGTCGACGATTTCTGCTGGACTATTGCTTCCTGTGCCAGTTTTTTGTATGTGTTGTCAAAGGGCGTTTAACCCAAGGCCTGGTATATGTGCTTCAAGCGATAATCTCTTTGGATCTGCTGAATATTTCCTTTGTATGCTAGAACACCTCAAGGTAAATGTATTCTTGACCTTTAAAGAAAATTTGTGATAATTTGGAATTGATTATTTAAAATTACATTAAACAGTCAAACTTGAAGTGTGTTGTTAAATTTTGTGCACTGTCACAATTTACTTAACTTAGTGTAAGAATGTCAACTTATTTAAGACTGTCCTTCCTGCACAGGTTTTTTGAACTAGCTTGGGCCAGGCAAAAAGATAGTTGCAGGTTGGACCATCGCACTATACACTTGTAAAAATATGTACATCATCATGATGGTGCACCTTTACAAAATATAAAAATGTAAATTTACATGCGGTATATGAAAAAATGTGGATTCAAACAAATATTCCACAAAATGCCAACAATACTCAAAATAACACATATTTAGGAAGAAATTAGTCATTATTGTGACAGAGTAATGCATTGCTAAATTTAAAGAAAAAGTCATGGCAGTATACTTACTCACTTCACCGCCCCTATGCACACCCCCAATTCCACCAGTAACAAAAATATTTATTCCTGCCTTGTATGCCAAGAGCATTGTGGCAGCTACTGTTGTTCCACCAGTCAGACCCTATAAAGAAATAAAAAGTTATTATAAGACCCATAATTTCAACTTTTGTGGTTTAACTCTTCTCATATTCACAAAGAAGGAAACAAGAAATACTAGGTATGAGGCAACTAAAGTGTCTCATACCTAGTAGGTATAATACATCAATTTCAAGTCATTGTTTGTTTGTTTTTTCTCTTTTTACTTTAAACTTCTCAATCAGTGTGATTGTATAACAAAAAAAAAAAAAAAAGGTTTTGCACCCACAGAGGAAAATTTTGTATTTAAAAATTAGAGGAGATGGTTGCAGTTACAGCAATCAAATGCTGAAGGGATTTTTAAAATAAAACTTTTAGAAACACAAATTACTGTAGCACCCCTTAGTTGAAAAATCGTGCATCTGAAAACCCCCAAAATATATGGAGAATATTTATTGTGGTCAGAACTAGCCAGTGCTGAAAATATTTTCCAATCAGGCTTATAAAGCTGAGATTTGCTCAAATGAAAAAAGGGACATTTCCTGTTATCTGCCCACCACTATTTGCTGTTGCTGATAGGTATATAAAATGACACTTTACATAGCAAATACCTACCTTTTTGCTTTTTAATACAGTTGAAACTGTTTAAGAAATATATGAAAGAAAAAAAAATACAGTATAAGAAAATAAATACCAACAAATTAGGTAGCAATGTCATTCTGGGGGCCAATACACTACAATCTCTTCCAGAATTTTTAAAAATGGATCTTCATCACTGGTTCAACCTTTTCTGCCACATAAATTCACCTAGATATGAATCCAATATGCTCCTATGAGTGCCCCAATGGGTTTTGTTGTTAAATTTTGCCTTTTTCCGCATGGATTCCACTGACTGAGTGTGAGCACCTGTAAATGCTAATTTCATCTCATGATCTAAAGTGCAATTTCTTCGAGCACGTAAAACTCCTTTGTCTTGAAGGAAACGTATGGCCGATTGTCAGAGTTGTTGATAAATCAAGGAAATGCATTACAAAGATGGGTTATAGGAACTCTACTGAATGGACAACATTCACGACCTCAACACACAAGGTAAGTTCCTTGGTTCCTTCCGAATGACCACACGGAACTCCCAAGCACAGACAAGGGGTCACCACAGATTGAAACATACAGACGGGATTGCTCTCTGGTGAAAATCCAGCAGATGCGCAGTGATCTGCTGCCAAGAGCTGTGTGTTCTGCTGCTCAGAGAGCTCGTTGATAAAATGAATCTTTCCTATTAGAAGATAGTGGTAGCAGGCAGATAGCAGGAAAGGTCCGAAAAAAAGCAAAGATGACACCACCTAAGGGGTAAATTATGCATAAGAAATGTTCAATAAAGTATGGAAAATGGTGGTTATGACCAAACATAAATCATGTACAAAAAAGAATTTTCCAAATCAGTCATTGAGAAGTGTAGGTACAGTTCAAAATGCTAATATGCCATGACTACCCAAAGACAGGAGATTGTACATTTGGAAAGTTAGACAGTGTGTGTACTATATATACTACTAGCAAAGAGGCCCAGCATCAGTAACATAGCTACCACCCCGGCAGCCCCCACAGCTGCAGGGGCTGCTGGGTGGTAGCAGAGGCATACTGCAGCTGCCAGTTATAGTTTTATGAAAAAGTTGGAACATGCACAATAATTAAGCCAAAGATTCATATTTTGCTTTAAGATATATTTAGCTTTGCCTAAATAAATGCCTAGTGTCACTTTTAAAACACTGAATGTCCTACATATTGAAAGTATTCGACTCTTTCACTTTGAGTTGTAATATGATTACTCTGCAATGGGTTGTAAATAATATGATCGGTCTCCAATCGCCCTCTCGCTGTGCTGCTGAGGAAAAGTGCCAGGCCACAGTGGGATTTCCTGCGGAGGATGTGGGAAAACAGTCAGTTACTTAGGATTACGTGCATGACAGGGGCCAACATTTATTCACAGCAGCCGCAGATCTGCCATATGTAAGAGGGTGATTTCTTCAAGAGATTTATTTTAATTTGGGACAAAGCAATTACATGTATTGTTAAATCTATTACTTAAAAAGTTAAAACTACAGGGCTTTAGGTATGGTCCTTCCTTTTCCAGACACTCTCCCTAACTTCCTACCCCCTCTCCCCCAAATCACCAAAACACACACACACACACACTGTGAAAGATGCATCCTCCCTCGTGTTCAAAATCCTGGGGAAATTACTGTGCTTAGGGGTGCTGAAATAAATCTTGCAGAGGGGGCGCACATTGTGCTAGTTACGCCACTGCCAGCATGGCTGGTTTTCAGTAGAAATACATGATTTGGCTTATGGAACAGCCTTATCCAGTCCAAATGGAGAAAATACCTCAAAATAGGGCTACAGTTGACCACATGAGATACCCATGTTACTTCCCAGGGGCAACTATAGCCAAAAAGTCTCTCTCTACACAAAAATTGCTAGTCTAACATTCCACAATTAAAGACTTCACATTACAAGAAAGACAACACACCGGTTTGAAAATTACAAGTTACTAAGCAAACAGTCAGAACAACATAAAAATTTGTTGAAACACAACCTTAACAGAATGGTCTTGTGTCAGTTGCATTTGTCATTCATAGCCATATATATCCCCCCCCCATCCCAATGGGAATGCTCCTTGTAGGATCAGATAGATCAGACTCCTAAGTACATGTGTACATATTGACATTTTTCTTTCATTATTTTATAATATTCAATTTCCTTTGTCTCACCTACAAAAGCAAGCACCTTGTTTATAAGCAGAACTCTGGAACCACACCTGGAATTGAGATAATGTGATTAGGACACTCTGTTGATTCATCCAAATGGCTTCGTTTAGTGTTAAACTGGGAATGGCTAATGGACATCAGTAATATAGAAGTCATTATATTTATAATGTAAAGGCAAAACTTCTTTGTCAACAATGAAATAGTTGTGCATCTTATCTCGGTGATCAGTTTGTTTCCAATGAAATGTTCCAGCTTCTCAGAGACAGGCGGTTGAGTTCGAAAACGACTAGAATTTTCTATAAAAGCTGTGACCTGATCAGCTAGTGGGCTTTTTGGCAGAAAATGATAGCTCTGTAAGACAGAACAGATAATATATCCTAGTCAAGGGAGAGCTGGCAAAGTGCTGGAAGAGGTATTTTTCAGTATGGATGTGCGGCGGACCTGGAGTGAGTGCTCAGAGAAAATGAGTTTCATAGTAGTCCTAATTCAGAAAAGTTAAGTTTAACAAAGAAAGAAACAGTGGCAGTTGCCAATAAGACAGAATATTTGCCAAGAAGTCAATGTTTTCAAGATAATAAACTGTTGTTGTTACTTACAAATTCCTGTTGATCTGACTGCCAACTACACAAACTCTACATTCTACTTCAACATCAGATATCCACGTAAAAAAGATGTGGTAGGAGGAATCTCAACTACACAGAAAAAGTATCCACAGTAGAGGTGTTGGGAGTGCATTATGAATATTCATTGCATTTGGTTAAGAACTCCCATCTCTCCTTGCATCCCTGCTTTTGGAATTTTAGCTTTGTTTGGTAATAAGCTGTTAATCTTTAATTGGCATATACATTTAATTATGTATTAAAATTAAAAATTAAAATTAGTAGGCTTTTTCCAACACAATTACCTTCGGTCATCTTGAAATTACAAATCAAGCTTGATTTCCAAAGAACAAATGTGCTGTCATTTATAGTACATCTGTTTTGGTTCCTACAAATAGATTGCCTAAAAATGCATTATGAATTTCAAAACTTTGAATTTCAACAAAAGTTCTCCAAGATGAACGCATGCAAGTGTGCTTCTGAAAATTTATGCTAAACTTCAAAACTCTATTCAATGTTTTGTTTTTTTTGGAGGGGAGGGGGGGGCTGTCTGTAAGTACAGACAGCCCATTTTGTCATTATCCATAGCCACTGGTAAATGAATTTTTTAGTCCAACAGGTAAATACTGAGGTATCTCAGAACTAAAAATCTTATTTTACACCAAATGGTGGGAATATTTGACTCAACAAAAGGTTGAAAAATGCATAAAGTAACTACAGCCACCATACACACACACACACACACACACTAAAAAAAAGAATTTTTCAAAAATGACCAGTATGAGAGATATACTAAGAAATTTAAATACAGTGGACCCTCCACTAATCAGAACAGTTAGTTCTTGCTAACTGGAAATCTTGTTAACTGAATATATTATTTCAATGACATGTAAATAATTAGTTCCAAGTCAAAGATTCCCTTTAAATTACTATAATTTGGAGGCTAAGAGCTGCAACTCATACATTGTAGAATGTTAAGTTTTTCAAATGGGCAACTAATATGCTGAGGCTGTTATGCTAGATTTGCTTTTGGTAATTACTCTTTCTTTTTTACCATTTTTTTTTTCTCAGAGATTTCCATGCAGATACTCAGTATTTTTATTTATTTTTTTCACAATTGGCTGGTACTGTTTTTTTTTTTTTTTGTTATTGGTTTTTTTTAACCTCTGCACATTTAGTGACAAGATAGCCTGTTGTTGCTCTTGGTCTAGGAAACTATGGGGAAGTTAACCACTGCAGTTTATGCACCTCGGAGGGTCAGAGGTAACCAGGCTTATTTATCATCCATTGTTATAAAAGCAAATGACTCACTTAAATGTGCTTTGGGGTAAGAAGGGGGGAAGCAAATTCCATGAGGCAATAACATGGAACAGGTAAAACAAGAGTAGAGAGAAAGGCAGATCAATTGGCAACAATATATGCCAAAGAGTGATGGAATGGTAACATAAACACATCCTGCATGCAAGCATAAAGAAATGGAGAGACCAATATAAGAAATTTTGAAATTATCATTAGGGAGATCAGTTTAATAAGTGCTACAGCTTGTTTCCCTTAAACTGAAATAACCTTCCGAAATTTTTTCAGACCCACGCTTGATAATTTCAGAAACAACAATAGTTTTAATCATGAAATAAATACGGGATTACACCATGTAATACAAATTTTCAAGAGGACAATCCAATATTTGATGTAAATGTGACAAGGATGGTAAGTCAGATAATATCCGAAAACTTGAAAATTTCATCGTCCTGGAGTGGAACTCGAACTCGCGTCTCCCAGATAGCGCCCGGGCGCTATCTGGGAGACGAGAAATTTTCAAGTTTTCAGATATTATCTGACTTACCATCCTTATCACATTTACACCAAATATCGGATTGTCATCTTCAAAATTTGTAATAATTTTAATGCAAAAATGCAAAAAATACCATATTGAGAAGTACAACTTTTTCATTGTTTACTCTACTGGGAACAAGGCTAAACAGAGAAATGATTATGTATTGACAGGCTTGGAAATCTTTGAATGCATGCATGGCAGGTGAGCCCATCAACAAATGTGCATATAAGGCTGTCATTAACAGAATTTATGCTCTTTAATAGAACTGAAAGTCCTTACAGTAGGTAACTCATTAATAGAACTACACACTCGTTCACTGAGAGCCCACTGTATAGGTTTACGTGCTTCGCAGAAATACACATTTGTGCCACCTGGCAAAGAGACTGTTTTGTTTATTGATCAATGTGTCACGTTACAGGTAATTTGATAGAAGCATATGAGGAAATCTCAAGGCCTCGAGGCATTTCCTTGGGAATTTCTTCTTAGGTCACTGTCCTTTCATTATTTTATTGGGCATTTGCACATTCTTGGAATGCATGTGCCTGGGTTCTTTGTTCTGTAATACAGATTATGCGTGCTCTCTCTCTCTCTCTCTTCTCCTTCTTTTTCTATGAGAAGCTGCTTGCATTCTGTATTTTGTTAGAGGTTGTTGCTTTTGTTTTTTGTTTATTTTCTGTTCATTGAATAGATTGCCGACCTGATGTAGGTCATGCAGTTGTGGAAGTCTGTGGCCAATGGGAGGATATTGAAGTCGACCCTTTTCAGTTGTTGACCGGTGAGCGTCTGTGCAGCAGAGGGGTGTCTTTGCCGAGTCCCAGCTGATGATGCGAACTACCGTGCGTGATGGATGGATTTCGTCAACGGCTTCTGATGGACCATTGCCTTATGTTCCAGTTCTGTTTTTACCTGCTGGTGGACGTCGGTGCAGTGGAGGGGTGTTTACCCCGAGTCCCTGATGATGATGCGTACTACCATGTGTGCTGAATGTACTTTGTCAACATTTTCTGCTAAATTATTGACTTATGTTCCAGTTCTGCTTCTACCTGCCAGTGAACGCCAGTGCAGCGGAGGAGTGTCTACACTAAGTCACTACTGGTGGTGCGAGTTGCCGTATGTGGACTTTGTCGACGGTGACTGCTGGACTATTGCCTTATGTTCCAGTTCTGCTTCTACCTGCTGGTGAACATCGGTACAGCGGAGGTGTGTCTACGCTAAGTCACCACTGATGTTGATTCCGTTGACGGCTTCTGCTGGACTATTGCTCTGTTCCAGTTTTTGTGTATGTGTTATTAAAAGACATTTAACCGAAGGACTGGTATATTTACTCAAAGCTATGACCTCTTTGGATTTGATGAATATTTCCTTTGCATGCTAGAGTGCCTCAAGGTAAATATATTCTTGGCCTTTAAAGAAAATTTGTGATGATTTTGAAGTAATTATTTGAGATTGCATTAAACAGTTAAACTTGAATTGTGTTGTAAAATTTGTGCACTGTCACTATTTAATTAATGCAAGAATATCAAATTATTTAAAACAGTCCTTCCTGCAGAGGGTTTTTTAGCTAGCTGGGCTGAGCAAAAAGATATTTGCTGGTTGGTCCATCGCAAATGTAAAAATGTGTATTGAAAGTTTCACACATATAACTTCATCTATAAAACACTAAATTAATTTTTCAAATCTGACTTTCATAAGTTCAGAAATTGTGTAAAATATAAAACTACTTTTATGCCATCTACTGTGAAAAACTGTGCACTGCAGAAATTTTAAAGTGAGTAAAGCATAGTTTTTGTGGTTAGCTTATCAAATGCAAAACCAATATTTCACATCTGTATTCTAGTGCAGAGATGAAAGAATGGGCAAAGTGATTCCAATTTTTTTTTCTTTATTTCAAAAAAAAAAAAAGAGGGTAATAAAAAGTTTTTAAACATATTAGGGTTTAGTGCACATAAGAATTACTTAGCACCTTCATAAAAAAACTGAAAATAAATACTGTATTAGAAAATAACAATGTTCATGATCTAAAAATAAAACTATGTGCTAAAAGTAACCTCTTTTGAGATGGATATACTGATTCCTGCAGTTCCACCTACAGTGTAAACATGTTAGATTTTCTTCTTTTACAGCAGCTTCAATTTGCTATTGTAACATACAATGGAAACCGTAAATGCTTGGGTTGAGTACTATAAGAAAAAAAAGTTGGTTCCCAGAATGTCATGAGGATCAATGTGACTACTTTACCCTAATGCTTTAAATGTTTTAAAATTTTTAACAAACATTTTGGAAAGAATAAAATAAACTTGAACCAAGAGGAGAAAAAACTGTTTGCAAGGAATAGCAGAAAGAGAATTTTTTAGAATAATCACCCAGACAATATGTATATACACTGAAGAGCCATTGAATTACAGACAGCTGGCATTATGCAAATGTAGTGCTGTGGGCGGCCCTGTAAACGGAAACGACATGGCGTATGCAGCGATCCGACAATATAAGGAGTGATGCGACAGTAATCAGTAAGAGTCAAATGCAGTATGGGTAAAACGAAGGATCTAAGCACATTTGATCGTGGGCGAATTGTCGGGGCCCGACAAATGGGTCACTCCATCTCGGAAGTCGTGAAGGCACTGGGATTTTCACGAGCCACTGTGTCACGGGTGCATTGTGAGTACATCGAATCCGGTAAAACTATCCCGGCCAACTGCCGCGGACAACAGCGTGTGGATGAGCGGGGTCATCATCGGCTAGCTCGCATTGTAACAGCGGATAGACGGGCCACAGTGCAAGAAATCACTCGGCAATTTAACGCTGGTGCAGAAAAACGTGTAAGCAGCCACACCATCCAGAACCATCTCCTCACTATGGGGTACAGAAGCTATCGTCCCACAAGGGTACCACTGCTGACCGCACATCACAGAGTACAAAGATTAGCATGTGCGCGAGAACATCGCCACTGGATCCTAGACATGTGGAAAAATGTTGCCTGGACTGATGAGTCGAGATTCACGTTGGTACATGCGGATGGCAGGATACGAGTACGGTGCAAACCACATGAAGCGATGGATCCTTCTTGCCAGCAGGGTACTCTTCAAGCTGGTGGGGGTGGCATTCTCGTCTGGGGACTGTTTACGTGGACTGAAATGGGACCCCTGGTATGTGTGACATCGTCCCTCACAGGTCAATGTTACCGGGACATCCTTGACGACCATTTGCTCCCATTTGTGCATCTTCGACATCCCACTGGGACCACATCCTGCAACAAGACAATGCACTGTGCCATCGCTCCCAAATTGTATTCGAATGGTTGGATGAACACTCCACCGACGTGACCTCGCTTCCTTGGCCAGCTAGGTCACCTGACCTCAATCCCATCGAGCACATCTGGGATGCCATCGAGAGAGATGTTCGAGGCTCTGACCCCCTCCATCAAATCTTCGTGAACTGCGGGAGCTTGTTGAGGGGCCGTGGATCCGTATGGCTTCCCAACGCTTCCAGTGTCTTGTCGAGTCCATGCCGAGACGAATCGCCGCCATCATCAGGGCGAAAGGTATTGCTACACATTACTAGACAGGTATCTCTCATTCAATTGCTCTTCAGTGTATACTGTATATAAATATATATCATCATCATTGTCAACCATTATCAATCTACTGCTGGACGAAGGTCTCTCCAAGCCTCTTCCACAATGGTCTGTCTTGTGCCAGTCTCCTCCATGTTACTCCAGCATACTTTCGAATTCCATCCACCCATCTCCAATCTAAAATTTTGGCTGTCCATCAATTGTCTGTTATTCTGGCAGTATGTTTAGCCCATTGCCATTTCAGGTATTTAACTCTGATCATGATGTCTTCCACTCTTGTCATTTTTCGGATCCACGAGTTCCTCTTCTTATCTCTCCTGGTTAAACCAAGCATGCATCTCTCCATGCTTCTTTCAGTTGTCTGCAGCCTTTTTATGTCTCTTTTAATTAAGGTCCACGTCTCTGCAGTATATGTAAGCACTGGAAGGATGCATTGATCAAACACTTTTCTTTTAAGACATAATAGCATATTGCTCTTGAAATTATGCTGTTTCTTCCAAAAGCTCTCCAGGCAAGTTTTATACGCCAATTAATTTCTATAATAATAATAATAATAATAATAATAATAATAATAATATTAAAAGAAATCAGTCTTGTTGCACACGATGATATTTATTCAGCTAAAAAATGAAATCTATATACAGTTTAAAAACACATGAGCACTTTCGGTGTCACATTGACACCTTCATCAGATGTAATTTCACCATGTGGCTACATGCTGGTCTTAAGTACGTGGAGTAGATGCATCATGGGAAAGGTAATGTCAATGTCACATGATATACCAGATAACAAGACAGTCAAAAAAAGGCATAGTTAGCCAATGATCACTTAACAGAAGCCATTGCTATTGTGCTGTCCTTCCCAACAAGATTGCTCCAAGGTTCAGGTAAAACATAAGGATAATAGTCATTACAGCAACTTGTATTATAAGCCGAAATATAGAGGCTTTCTGCAAATAACAAGGAATGAACAGAGTTAGGTGTGTTTATGATTTTAGCGTTGTCCCAGTCTGGGATGGAATTTCCAGCACTTATGGTTCTTGCAAAAGAGGTGCTTTGGTGATTCATTTTTAGATCATATCTGTGTTCATTTAATCTCAAATCCAAATTTCTTTTGGTAGAACCCACATAATGATTGTTTAGTTCACCAGAGATAGTGTCAAGCATAGGAATAACATACACACCCCATTTTTTCCCTTTGTCAATTTTGTCACGATCATTGCGGATAATGGTATATAGATTGCATGATCGTATTCCAAATTGTATTTTATGACGAGAACATATGTTGGTAAGGAGGTTTACAATATGTGGATTAAAATCAACAGATCCAACATACTTTTTAGGCACCTGCTCACTAATTAAAGCAGTTGACATAGAAAACCGTACTTTATTGTGCACTCCCCTAACAACGTTGTCCGGGTAAGCATAGTTTTTAGCAAGGGAGCAATCTTGTTGGGAAGGACAGCACAATAGCAATTGCTGCTGTTAAGTGATCATTGGCTAACTATGCCTTTTTTTGATTGTCTTGTTATCTGGTATATCATGTGACATTGACATTACCTTTCCCATGATGCATCTACTCCACGTACTTAAGACCAGCATGTAGCCACATGGTGAAATTACATCTGATGAAGGTGTCAATGTGACACCGAAAGTGCTCATGTGTTTTTAAACTGTATATAGATTTCATTTTTTAGCTGAATAAATATCATCGTGCAACAAGACGGATTTCTTTTAATATTAGTATTTATGCACAAATTATAGTGTTAACCGTCAATTAATTTCTTCATCAATGTGACCCTCACTTGATATCTGCTGTCCAAGATAAACGTACATATCTCTTATCTCCAGCTTTTCTCCAATCGATAAATTTTAATTTCTTGTAAAAGCATTGTACATCACTTTTGTCTTCTGAAAGTTCATTTATAATCCCACTTATTTACTCTTGTCAGCAAGTTCCTGGATCATACTCTGCAGCTCTGATGGGGGTAGTTGCAAAAATGACTACGTCATCAGCAAAACGAAGGTGAGTTAGATAATCTCCAATAATCTTTATCCTTTTGTTTTCCCAGTTCAGTGATTGAAAGAAATTTTCCAATATGGCATTAAAGAGCTTGGGAGATATGGTGTCACCTTTGTCTCACTCCCTTTCCAATTTTTATGTTTGTTGTATTTTCAAACAGCGGAATCTTTGCACTTGCATTTTCATTGATATTATTAATAATATTAATGTATGCATCTTCAATACCGCAGGATTACAAAGCCATTGTAACTGCTGATGGTTTCACCGAATCAAAGGCCTTTTCTTAATCGATAAAAGCCAAGCACAATGGAAGTTCATATTCCCTCGCTCTTTCAATTAGTTCTCTCAGTATCTGGATATGATCTATTGTGCTGTAGCCACTCCTGAATCCAGCTTGTTCTCTCGGTTGAGCCATGTCCAGTGTTATCTTCAAGTGGTGTGAAAGAACTTTAGTGAAGATTTTATAAACTGATAGGTCTGTAGTTCCTGAAATCCTCAATGTCACCTTTTTTATGTAGCAGGATCATCGTAGCATTGTTCCAATCCTCAGGAATCTTCCCTTCATTAAGGCATCGAGTGAAAATTTGGGCGAGTACTGTTTCAATTTCTCCACTTGCTTCTTGTATGATGTCTACAGTAATTCCATCTTCTCCTGGAGCTTTTCCCCGCTTCATGTTCTTGATTGCATGTGCAACTTCTGCTGGGAGGACTGGAAGAACTCTGGTACTGGTACCTTTCATGAAGTCTGGAGTACATGTATCATCCCTTTCATACAATTTGGAGTAGAAATCTTTCACTCTTGTCAAAATTTCGCCTCTATTTCTTGTTACAAAACCATCTTCTTTTCTCAGTGCCATAATCTGTTTTCTTCCCTTACTGAGATGTCCCTTTGTTATCTTTAGGCTTTGGTTGTTTTCAATTGCTTTCCTCACTTGTTTACAGTTGAATTTCCTTACGTCTTCAGTGATACTTTTTCGTACTGTTTTGCATAGCTCTATATATTCCACTTTGGAAGTCACATCTTCTTTAGTTGTCCTCGTCTCTCTTCTTTTTTGCATCAACATTTTGGTTTTTCCTGATAATCTGTTTACATTCAACTTGTTCTGAGACCCATCTAATTTTTCTGCTGTTTCCATAAGAGCTTTGGTTACTTTTCTGTTAACTTCAAAAATATCCACTTCTTCCAATGTTAGGCCTTCAAAAGCAGAGAATCTGTTCTTCAGTTCCAACTTGAAGGTATTATGGTGTTTTTTAAGGTTCTTTAGGTCAATACATTTTGTTTGTCTTATGAGCTTGCCACGTTCGAGTTTAGTGTTGAGGTGCGTCTTACATCTCACCAATCTATGGTCCCTACCTGTGTTGAACTTGTTTAGCACACTGCAATCTTCGATGACGAATTTTTTGTTACACATAATAAAATCAATTTTACTTGTTGTCCCATGTGGATGTCTCCATGTCCACTTCCTTTGTGGCTTTTTCTTAAAAAAGGAGTTCATGATGAAAAACCCTTCTGCCTCTGCAAACTCTACGAGAGTATTACCACGATGGTTTCTGTTGCTGTGACCGAATTTACCTACTGAAGTTTCATTCTGTTGCCATAGTATTGCATTGAAATCTCCCATAATTATCTTCAAGTGCTGCTTGCCTTTATTATTTAGATGACGAAATATATATATATATATATATTGTAAGAGAGTATTATGTTTTCAAGAAGTATCTTCTTACAGGATTCAGTGAATATCAGTTTATACTGAAAAAATGACATGTGATGACTATATAATAAAGAAAAATCCTCTGCTGGAGTACCACTTCAGTTCAGCCTTGCCTAGCCATTCTCCCATTTCAGTTTTCAATTTTAATTACATCTTCACTTCTAATAGGGAAAAAATATATATCCTACAAACACATGTACACGTGGAATGATTTTGGAAGATTTTTTTTTTTTTTTTTATGAGAAAGGGGTCAGCCAACATATGGTCAGTAAAAAAAATTAAAATGCAACAGAAATAAAAGATGAAGCAACATGTACTAAAATAGAAAATGACATACCTCTACAGTGGAAGCTTCTCACCAAATGCCAAGGTGCATGCTTTACCAATAAGCCAAATGAAGCACCATATCATATGGCTTATGAACCCATATATCTTAACAGAAGTACTATTTTTTTTTTTACTAACCTTACTCAATATGTATGGAAGGTCTCTTCTGGAAATCTTTACAGATGCCTTTTCTTTTGCAGCAAGAAATTCTAGCTCTTCTTGACTCAATCCTATAACCAAAAATGAAATATCAAAAATAATTATGTGAACATGCTGATATTTTATTCATTGTAGTATTACTGTTTCTCTTACTTTTCCTACCATTTTTTGCCTTAGATATGCTTTTATGAAAATTAATCACATATTAAGGAAAAAGGTTTGATAACACTAACACTATTTCAGCCATGACAAATAGTCTACAACAACACGAAAACGTTGCATACTGCTATTACATATTTTCTGAGTTTGTGGTCCAGAATATTATAAATGCCATGTCATAATTACACTACAATGAAAATTCTAACTGCATGAGTGGGTACTGATTGACAGTGGGTTATGCACACATAATGCATTTAGAGAAGAACATTTTCTTTTCATATCTTTTGAAAACATTCTTTATACAATAATTTAATCTTTGTTCTTGTTACAAACTCTATATGCATGTCTTGCTTTCAAGAAAGGTTCTTAGAAATATATGCAATAGATTCATTCAAGCTGTAAATGTTTTAGGGCCAAATAAAATTTCTATATCATCAGTTGTAATGTTTAATACTTTCAAGATTGACTTTCTGAATTCTAGAGTTGGCAATCTAAAGGCATAAATAAATTTGAAATTAAAGAATTGTTGTAAATCACCAACAGTCCTTGGATGCTGTTCTCAGGTTTTCCTCAGATCCTGTAAGTTGATTCAAAATGTAATAAGTAACTCCAATAGGAGGAACTACAGACATTGCAGATGGTGGCAAGCAATGACATCAAGATTACCAAAGCCAGTCTTTTTGTTAAAACTTTAGAAATGGATCTTCAGTCATTTTTCTTTATGCAAGAACTGCTGCAGATTGTCAACTGTCCTTGGATACCATTTACAGGCTTCTTCAGAGCCTGGAATTTGATTCTAAGTGAATAAGTCAGGAACTGTAGTAGGTGACAGGTAGTAACATTGCAATAATCAGTCTCTTTGTAGAAACTTTAGTAGTGGATAATTGGCTAGTTTCCTCCATGCATATTTATTTTTTTTAAAGTGAATACACTTAAAAAAAGGAAGCATTTCATGTACAAAGTGCTTTTGCATACAAGTAAAACCTTTTCATTTACGAATTAGTAAAATGGTCAGTTTAATCTGTAGAGGATTAAACTGTGTTTGTGTGTGTACAGCACTAAGAAAATATAGAATTTCTTTAAGCACTTGAAGAAACATAATCTTTGTAATAAAAAAACAACACATACTGACATCCAGATACATAACTAGAGGACACTGAGAAAAAAAATGGAGCATAACAAATATTATAACTTGGTTAAGAAATAGTGAATGTTTTCATTATGTTTGCTGATATCTTAATTCGCTTACGATAACAACTATCCATATCTACTTATTAAACTAAAAAGAATGTGCTTATTGCTTCACACAATTCTTGAAACAGAAAATGACATTTTAATCACAGGTGAACCCCAAAATAAATGCTTACTTGTAGACAACAAAACCCATATACAGGTTTAAATAATTTAATAATGATCCATTTCAGCCATATACAATGGTGCTGGAAAGCTGAAAATTGGCAGGCTGATTAATTATTTTCTAAATAGCCACCAGCCAAAGAAATGCACTTTGACCAGCAATTCACACACTGGTGAATGCCTCTTTGCAGGAAAACTCAAATTGCCTTTTTAACTATGACTCTGTCATGGAAATGATGGTATCATCAGGAAAGTGTTTATTTTCTGGAAATAAATGACTTCATAGTTGGAAATAGGAAGAATTCAGAGGCTACAAGGTTAGGCGAGTAGGTTGGATGAGAGGGCAGGGGGTATCAAAGCTGTATTTATGGCCTTTTGTTGTGGCAGCAAGGGAAGCATGAACTCATGTGTTGCCCTAATGCCATGAGACATCTTTCATTAGCATTCTTTGTCTGTGCTTCATCAAATTTTCCCAAAATTTGCCAAGAAGGTGAGTGCAATATATTTCAATGATGCTAGAGACAAGGTTGGAGAAAGAATAATTCATAAGGTGTAAGATCAGGTGAGTAGGGCAGATGGGAAGGAAATATTGATGCCATATTCATATCCTTTTGTTGTGACAGCAAGAGAAGTATGTACTGATATATTTCCCTGAATAAGCAAAACACCTTTCATTAGCATTCCTTGTCTATGCTCATCATATTTTCACATTATTTGCCAAAAAGTTTATTGCAATATGTTTCAGTGATACTACAGACCTTTGGAAGGTAATCAGTGAATATCACACATTGCTGATCTCCTCCCCTAAAGAAAACTCCCACTGAGCATCACCTTTCTAGCAGAAGTTCAGACTCGCACTTTTTGTGAGGTGATGACTCTGCATGCTCCCATTGTTCAGAGCTTTCGTTTGTTTCTGGATCAAAATAGTGAAACCAGCTTTAGTATGTTCATCACTAATCAGGAAAAGAAGACATCTGGGTCATCACTGGCCATAGCTAAAAGTTACTGTGAACACTCCACTCTGTACCTGTTCTACAAAGGTGTGGAATCCATCTGACCACTACTTGACTCATATGCAAGTGCTTGCAAATTCCACAGCGCCAACACTAATTCTGACCTCATTAGCCAATTCTTGAAATATTATGTGTTGATTTTACAGGATTAGTGCCTAGACTTCCATCACCATCTCTTCGGTCACAGTAGCTGTTGGTCAGCCAGGACTTCCTTCACTGTGGACGCTCACTCATCTACATATGAATTGTTTGTACCATTCTACTACAACACTATAGGATGGGCACTCAGCCTCATATACCACACCCATTATCTAACGAATCATCTTCTGACATTTGCCTTGGAAAAACAGGAAATCAATCACAGCTCTGTACTCAAGCTTGTCCATACTTACACTTCACTTATCCCTTCCATTTGTGAAAAGAAAATCGGTCATCACAATTTGTGCCAATACTACACAGGTCATGAACTATGTACATTGCAAAGAAACAGAAAATCGTATTATAATTTTTCAATCCGAATATGGAACTTCACTGAGCAGCTTTCGTACAGTTGTGGAAAATTCATTTGACGCTGAGGAGTTACATTGCTGCATAATGCTCTGTTGTTGAAAGCTCATATATTCAGATCTATATCAAATGATAGCACCAGCAATTCTAGCTTTATGAAATAATTTCTTTCCAAATGCAAAAGAAAGCCATGATTAATGACTTTGATTTTAGTAAAATGCTCCTTGATGAATAGCACGCACATATTATGTAAACAGTGTTCCTACCCTTTTGGAGGGGAAAAATTCAAGGACTTTCCAGGACATATACAAAAAAAAATTTCAGGATGATTATTAAACTTTAATTACTGGTCAAAATACTTTTTAAAATGCAGTCAAATTACCTTTTTAAAAGTAATCTCGGTTTTAAGTAATAAAAATGATGAAAGATGTAAATGGATGAGTGTGCTTTTTTACTCATTACATTTCTTTTTAATGTTTTTAATTGAAGAATTACCCAATAATGCAAAACTGAGTCATGGTGGTGCAATTACCACAAGGCCTATCTCAGAACATCCTTTCTCTCAATCTGAAAATGATTAATTCAATCAGTCATTTTAAGCTGCATCACTATTCTGCACTGTCTTCCCATGTAACCAGTCTATTATTGGCAACAATTGAAAATATTATAAAATAAAGCAAGGACAGATCCAGAATTTAAGAATAAGGAGGGCACACGTCTAATCAGTTAATATAAGAAATATAGAAGGAAACATGATATAAGTCTACGCCTGTTAGCGAAAGAATTGAGAATAATGGAAAAGTTGAAAATAGGCGAAAAATATTCTTCAAAGAAAAAGCTATGCTAAGGAAAAAGAATTTTACAAATACAGCTCCCAGGAGCAGACATAGCGTGGGGGGGGGTTCCAAGGTGAATGGTATCGGTCCATGAAAGGATTTTTTCGGTCGAGTTTACGGGAACTCAGATTTTTTTTCATATATATCGAAGCAGAAATGAACACTTACACCCCCTGGTGGCTAAATCATTTTTTACCAACTATTAAAAATTATATGCAAAACATTTCCTATCAGGAGCTGTATCCCACACAGGGGAAGAATTTTTCAAATCAGAGTTTTAGAAGCAGAGATATCGGGGAAACACAATTTACCTTTACACCTGCTGGCAGAAAGTCTACAAGTTACTTGAAAATTTTGAAAATATATGAAAAACATTTCACACCCAAAACGCTATTTGATAAAGAAGGAATTTTTCAAATGGGACTCTTAGAAGCAGAGATATTGACAAAAATAAGATACATATTTACGACCCCTGGTGGAGAAACCTAGCATTATTTTAAGAAGAAAATATTTTGAAAATGTTTATCGGCATGAGTGGTATCCGTCCACGAAAGAATTTTTTTTTTTTTTTTTTGATTGGAGGTTTTAACGACCGCCGTGAGCAACTCAATGGGCTATAAGCAGTCGCCCGTCCCTAATTTAGGGTCACTGGTTCCAGGGAAGGGAGAGAGCCAGTGCCGTAAGACAAACACAACATCCATGCCTGACCGGGATTCGAACCCGGACCCCTTACGGACGAATGATCAGAGGCCAACGCCTTAGACCACTGCGCCACCGGGGCGGCAAGAATATTTTCAATCGAGATTTTAGAAGCTCAGATTTTCCTGCATATTCAGAAGCAGAATTTGACATTTATGCCCCCTGGTGCCCAAACCATTCTTTACCAAAAATTAGAAATTACATGCAAAATATTCCCTATCAGGAGCTGTATTCGGTTCAGAAAGACTTTTTCAAATCAGAATTTTAGAAGCAGAGATATCGAGGGAAATGCAATTTACTTTTATGCTCCCTAGCGAAAAATCTATACGTAACTTGCAAAAGTGACTGTAACTAAAGTAGTCTTGGCCATAAAATGGAATAAAAAAGTAGAATTTTTTCAATTCGATGTTTGGGAGCAACTATATGGAATAAAGTTTATTTTGAATTAATATCATCTGCATTTACACCCTCTAGCGGCAAAATTGTGCATCGTAAAAAAAAACGGACCATCATTCGCACATTTCAAACTTCTCAATGCAAAAAGAATTTTTCAAATCGGACTAATTGTTGCAGAGATATGATGTCCACGGACGGACGGACAGACAAAATGGTGACATAAGCATAATCTTTTTTACAAAAGACGTGCTAAAAAAGAGGATTTCCTAAAAGAAATTTAAATATATTTTTAATCATTTATTTCAAAATTCAAGGCTTTTCAAGACAGCTTTAAAAAAAAAACACTGTTTTTTCAGGATATTCCAGGCCTTGAAAACATTATCATGATTTCCAAGGACTTTCCAGGTTTTCAAGCACATGTGCACACCCTGTGTAAATTTTTGAATAATGCATTCAGATACTGAATGTTCTCCAAAAACATTTCAAAGGTCATGATAAAATGTTTGTTTAGTCTCTCTTTTCTCAAACACTTAAACTCTGTTTTCCATGAGAATATGCCAAACACAAAGTCAATAATAAATATTTAAAATTCTCAAAGTCAAGCATAGTATAGTTTTTAACCAAAACTCACCTCTGCTTATAACTTTTTACTAGCTGTATGTTTTTCACATATAACCCTCTGACATACGTAGATAGGGACAACCTTGAGCGATGTATGAAGGTATTATCAAGAACTAAGTTAAAAAGACTTCCAACACTACTTCAACTACTTTTCATTATTAAATAGTAATACTTTCACATGCAACTAAAAAACACAAACTTTAAAAAGACTAAGCTAAAAACTTACATATAATTCTCATAGTATTTAAATTTATCATGATACACTAAAAACGCATATTTCTATTAGCATTTTGTTATTGCTGAAGACATCAGAATTTTTTAAATACGTATTTTTAGTGTATCATGATAAATTTATATACTATGAGAATTATGTGTAAGTTTTTAGCTTAGTTCTTTTAAATTCCGTGTTTTTAGTTGTGTGTGAAAGTGTTACTATTTAATAATGAAAAGTAGTTGAAGTAGTGGTTGGGTCTTCTTAACTTAGTTCTTAAAAATGCCTTCATACTTCGCTCGAGGTTGTCCCTATCTACATGTGTCGGAGGGTTGCATGTGAAAAACATGTTCCTAGTGAAAAGTTATAAGCAGAGGTGAGTTTTGGTTAAAAACTATACTATGCTTGACTTTGAGAATTTTTAATGTTTTGCTTCACAAGCTGAAGTACTTAAAGAACTAATTGAGATAATGTTAATGCATTTCTCAAGAAGTTTAGTGAATATTAGCATGAAAAATACATTCTTCTTGTTTACTGAGTTTAGGAAGCATCAGTTTTACTATGTCCAAGAATTAGTCGCATGTAGAACTTATTTATTATCTGGAATTTTTCAGGTAAGTTGCCTATGGCAGGTCTTTCTATTGAGTTTTATTTCCTTATTTAAAAAATTTCTGATGTCTTCAGCAATGACAAAATGTTAATGGCTTGTTCAGCACCATTCTCTCATACTAGTCTGGTGTTCAGGAATATTTTCGTCACAGACCACTTAAAACAAATGATGACTGGTTTGCAACAGACTTTTTCCACCACTTTCTGTCCATTGCAAATTGTTTTATCTCTAACATACCACATCCACAATCACTAATGGCTGATCTCACACCTTTGATCCACTTTTTCCCATATCGACTTTTCAACCTGCAGGATAATACAGAAGTGCATGAGCATGGTCCTGCCTGTAAAGCTCAAGCCTGTACTGGAAGTTTGCTCCTTGATTAAAGAAAAATATTTTAACTCACCAAACGAAGACTGACATGTTAAATAATAGATGATAAAGTTCAATGAGTGCAAAGAAATACATGGTAGAATGCCCACCATAAGATGCATTCATTAACTATAGCTGAAATTGAAAAGTCACAGTGTAACACGAGAATCCGGAATGGGCCAGTATATTTCTTAAAGGTTGAAATATCAAATTCCACGTCCATTTTGTTGGCTTTAATTTCCCTTAGCTCTATGACCACAACAGAAGTCAGGATTTGAGTAACTACCCTATGCACAATTTTTACACATAATGCAGTTTCTTCATGACTTTGTGGGAACTTTTGAAATTTTTACTTTAAAAAGAAACTAGGTTATGATTATTTTAGAACTGCAGCAGAAGTTAGCTTGACTGGTATGAAAATTTCACGTACAATGTAATAATTACTGGAGATTTGACATTAGTCAGGGTCTTTGGATATCATACAACACCCAATCGTTCCTGAGCAATGTTTATATATATGCAAAGTTGGGGGCTGAAACAAGTGGCTTTTTTCTTTTCTGAAAAATGTTTACATAAACAGACTTTTCAGTTGGACGAAACCACATGACTGAGCATCTGGCATGATTCCTTGCAACAATGCAGATGAGAAAGTTTGAAGTATTTGTTTACAGTTTGGGAGATCAAAGCTACCTTGTTTATGCTTAAGTGAGAACAGGGTCACAGCTAGGGAGGGGTTTTGGGGGTTTAAACCCTCCTTGAAGTGCTGTACTTAAATAAAGCTAGGGTAGATAGATCCATATACTTGTGTAAGTAGTATAGCTTAAAAGTCAGTATTTGAAAAATGGGGAGCATTAAATAGAAAAATTCCAGGTGCAAGTAAAATGTGACAGAAAAAATCTAACATATGTATAACATATACAAAGTATTAGATTTGCACGTGCCCAAGCAATATTAGCTAATAACAAAGATGAACTACAGCATCTAATGCAAAAATTTGAAAGTGTATGCATAACATATGGTATGAAAATTAACCCAAAGAAAACTAAAATGATGAGTCTCTCCAGGAGACCAGGAAACGTTGAGGTGATGATGAATGGAGATAATGTAGAGCAAGTGTGACTCTACAAATACCTTGGTAGTATAATCCAAGAAAATGGAAAATGTTACTGGAAATAAAAGAAAGAATTAATAAAGAAATTATGCATTTTATAACAGGAAAAATTTGTTTAGTAATAAAAACGAATAAAAAAAAGGCTTTTAAGTGCTGTATTTGGAGTACAACTTTATATGGGGCAGAAAGGTGGACAATCGGGGAAAATGAAGCTAAAATGTTGTTGGAGGCTTTTGAAATGTGGTTATGGAGAAGAATGGAAAAAATAAAGTCGATTGAAAAAATTACCAATGATGAAGTGTTACAAAGAGTTGAAGAAGAAAGGAATATTCTAAAGACCATAAGAAAAAGAAAATATAACTGGACAGGGCATGTGTTAAGAGGAGACAGCCTATTGAAAAGAATGATAAAAGGGAAAATTGAAGGAAAGTGACCAAGAGGAAGGAGACGACTAATTATACTTGATGATATCATGGTACAGGAAGTTATTAAGTATTGAAGGAGGAAGCAAGGGACAGAGGAAACTGGAGGAAGAGAACTTGTTGAGTTATTGTTGAACTTGTCAAGAGACAGAACACCAATGATGATGATGTATAACATATGGTAAAAATTAATTTTGAAATTCAGAAACCCTCACCAAAAATTCAATGGCTTCAGCCCTGAGTGGAGAAGAGGTAGTGCATTTACATTTCTAACATAAGTAGGTAGTCTGTTCTAAAATTCATCTGCAGAAGGTGTTCCTACAAGAAATGACACAGCTCTCTGCATTACATTCCATTTATTATTGAGGTAATTCAGCTCAATAGAACAGCTTAGTTTCTCCAAAGGAAGCCTTGCATTATTTTTAATAAATGGCAGATAATTCTGGATTAAAGCTTGAAACGGGCTGGGCAAAGCTATAAAGAGAAAAATCTAAGTTGAGCTCCCTGAAGCTCAGGTTTGGGCAGAATTCTCGCATTTAGGGATAGTCTCAGGACATTTAATTTTGTCTGAAAAAGAGAGGTATCCTTAAAATAGAGTTTTCTGCATTATTTTCTAGGTTACAGTATGCAGTAATAATGTAAATCTATCTTTTATGTTTCTTAGGGTGTTAATGTCTTATATGTTTGTTGGCCATGGGTAAGACTGATGACATCATCTTGCTCTGCCGATGGACTGGCTTCGCAAGGATAACTGGAACTCTTATTATTTTCATTTGGAAGGTGCTGCGATGGTAACCCTATAATGCAAACACAAATATAAATATAACAAAAAAGAAATGTCAGCAAGGGAGGCAACAAGAATCACAGGCTGCAATCTTGGTGGCAGAGTGGTTAGAAGCACCAGTTTCTGGTTAATTGTAAGACTTAGCCATGGCTTGTGTCCTGGATGAATCATGAGTGGTGCACTTGTCTTACAGCACTGCCTCTCTCCCTTCCCAAGAACTAGTGGTCCCAAATTATGTTTGGATGACTGTTTATAACTTTCAGAGTTGCTTATGCAGGTATTCAATCCTGAGCCAAACAAACAAAAAAAACTGATGGCTTTTGGCAGGAGTTCAGCCCAAATGTTTTGGATGGTCCATCCATCACAGGAGAGATGATTTGTCAGTTGTGGGCAAAAACGAAGCCATCACTGTCACTTAGGAAACACTGCTGGTTCATGCAGTATTTCCTGCTGATTCATGCAGGTTAAGTCATATGTACAACTGTCCCTTAAAACTGTACCATAATCGGGTGGTGTCCATATAAGGGTGTCTGTTAAAGGAAGTGATACTGTATTTTGAAACAGTAGTAACACCTCATTCTACAAAAGATTATAAATGTTCATACAAAAGTTTACATAAAAGGCATGGCATGATCTTACCTATACATACTTTTCCATTAATAACTGCGACAGTAGCAGGCATAGCACCATTCTCCCTCACAATATCTTCAACTTTAAGTGCAGTCCTATAGTAAAACAACCAAACTAATCAAAATGTCCTATAATAACTAAACTAATTTTCCAAAGTTTAATTCATTCCACCAAAATTAGAAAACACTTGAAATACCACTATGGTGAAACGTGTTCAAACTGAAATGTTACTGTACTGGTGATTCAATAAATCAAATCTTAAAACTATCCACATGTTTAAGTGCTATTAATGAACTTCATGAAAATGATATCTATGATAAATAGCACTTGAACATATCTGGCACTCATTTATTTCTAGCCAGTGTCGAGCATCATACTTTTGCTTCATATCAGAAGCTTCAGTCCTGAAACTTCTGATGAGTAAAGTATGTTATATATGCATCAAATAACAATAAATTTCACAAATCAAAGTACTAGCATTTCATCATAAAATCACTACCAAATTGAAAGATAAAAAAAGAATATTGTATCAAATAATAAAACACTGAACAAAACGAAGAAAAAGCATTTCATCAGAAAATTACAAAATATGCAAAATCACTACTAAAGTGAAAAATCAAATTATTTATCAAAAAAAAAACTAGGACAAAGTTTTACATGTGACAAAATAACTATAACTTACATCATGAGACATGAATCAAATAAATATGGTAAGGCATCCAATCTAAGTTAAAACAACATAATTGATCTCGATAGAATTCCTATTAGTAGTTCCAATTCCGACTATTATATAGCCCTAATCATTCTACTATTCTCTTTTACGTGCGCTATTTCAAAATAACTTGTACAATATTCTAGAGGATAATGCTTACCTTGGCATTCCTTGCTAGCGACGAGAAACATTTCACACACATGTTTTCCGGTCTTTATTGCTGTTATTGTCCTAAAGTCCAGTGTATGAGATGAAATAACTTTACTTCACACACTTTTCGCTGGGTATACTTTGTGGATCTTTGCTTTAGGATTCAAACACACCAGCTTTTACCGTTCTTTATACTCGAAATTTTCGCCCAGTCTCTGGGCATCCTCAGGAGCGTGGTGACTTTTCCACCGATGTTCGCGGTTAACTTCGCACTAATGGAGTCCGATACTCCTTGTTGCCATTCGTCGGATATACTTTCTTGGATATATTTTGTTATCAAGCCCGGCTGGTGCCATCTATGTTTCATCAAAATCCAGCCGGGCTTGATAACGAAACAGTCCAAGAAAGTATATCCGACGAACGGCAACAAGGAGTATCAGACTCCATTAGTGCGAAGTTAACCACAAACATCGGTGGAAAAGTCACCACGCTCCTGAGGATGCCCAGAGACTGGGCAAAATTTTTGAGTATAAAGAACGGTAAAAGTTGGTGTGTTTGAATCCTAAAGCAAAGATCCACAAAGTATACCCAGCAAAAAGTGTGTGAAGTAAAGTTATTTCATCTCATACACCGGACTTTAGGACAATAACAGCAACAAAGACCGGAAAACATGTGTGTGAAATGTTTCTCGTCGCTAGCAAGGAATGCCAAGGTAAGCATTATCCTCTAGAATATTGTACAAGTTGATCTCGATAGATTGTGAAAGGATGAAACACAATATCTTAAAATGAACACACATGATCTTAAAGACTGCCATACTTTGCTACTGTATTTCACATTAAATCAAAATAGATATTTGTAATGTTCTTGATCATGGAGCAAGGAACAATTTATACTTTCACTCACCTAACTATCAAATTACTGTGTAATTAAAAAAAAAAAAAAGATTTTTTTCTGATGTGCAAGAAGAGCCTATGCATAATAAAAAACACCTGACTACAGTATCGGAGAAAAATATGGTACATAAAAAAAATAAAGTTTACCAAAAATACAACATTTATTTATTAGATATTATATTTTAAATATTACTTCTCAAAGATGTACAGGAAAAAGAAAACAAGACTCTTTCAAAAACTTTCCTCTATTTTTTCCTCTTTTTCAACGCACATACTTAGTTAAAGTAAGCTATTGCCACACAGTAAAACCAACTTTCAATTATTTTCAGATGAAATATTGCATTTTCAACATTAACTTAAGGTTACAGTGAAATCCATTATCAAACTGAATTCTGTAGCAATGCTGATTCTATGATAGCCCAGCCCTTGTGATAAAAATTTGTTATTCCTTTTCCTTTTCTTTGGGGTTCAAAGAGTCCCATGAACATCTAAGTAACAAAGGAGTCGTCCATTCCAACTTCAGAGCCACTAGTTCAAAGGAGCAAGCAAACTAACACCAGAAAGACAATCACACTATCTATGTCTTCCCTCAGGATTTGGAGTCAGAACAAACAGAACAAGGAGTATGAAGCCCATGGATGCCCTAGGCCATTCCTCCTCAAAGTCTCTGAATTTCACTTGATAAGGTAAGACTAAATACCAAAGATTTTAAAGCAATTTTTCACTTCATTACAAGTTTGTTTTAAAATAAAGGCAACTAACATAATGACTGAAATCTTGCTATTATGATCTACCGGTGTAACAAAGACTGATATTCAACAGACAAAACTTGCTGAAAATGAAACTTTTTAACTAATAAGTACATGTCTTTAAATACATTCATGTCATAAAAATTGCGCACCAAGAAAAAACCGTGCAATAAACGCGAAACTCGGTGAATAGCTACGGGGAGGGCAGACATGCAAATGATTAAAGTGTCGTATGATTTCAAATGCCTGCACGTCCAAGACCGGCACTGCAATCGCAATCCTTAGGGAATATAGGGCACTTTTGGGGCTTAAGGGACTACGCACGAGTGCTGAAGTGCATGGTAAGAATCAGGTGAGATCCCTTAGCGATGGACATGTTGAAGAGCAGCTGTAGATGCGTGTATACAAGCAATTGACAGAGTTTGAACGAGGCCGTATCGTCGGGATGAGAGAGGTAGGGTGGCCGGCACCCCAAATCGGTCGCCATTTGGGCCAGTTGGACAGTACGGTGTGATCATGTTGGGAGCAATGGACACGGGAAGGCACCCAGACATGGTGGACTGGCTCTGGACGACCCAGACACACCACCAGCAGAGAGGACCGTCAGATCATGACAGCGGCATGCACAGATGCACCGATGTCCTTGTCCAATATCCAGAGACATGTGGCGGCTGTACAAGGGACTACTGTGCCAGCCAGAACCATTTCCAGACGTCTAAAAGAGGTGAATCTGCACTCTTAACGGTGCCTACGTTTTCTGCCATTAACACCTGATCATCGTCGCCGTCGATTGCAGTGGTGTTAGCAGCGAGCAATGTGGAATGCTACGGACTGGCGAAGTATAGTGTTCAGCGATGAATCCTGCTTCTGTATGGGAACAGACGACCACTGTATCAGAGTGCGAGGGACCGCAGGTGAGCGCTACAATCCCAACCTCACTATACAGTGCCACATGTCCCGAACTGCAGGTGGGATGGTCTGGAAAGCCATTGCATATGACAGCCGAACTTCCCTTGTAGTGATCTGAGGGATGTTGATAGCCCAGCACTACGTACAGGAGATCCTGTGGCCCCATGTGCTGCCTTTCCTGGTGAGATAGCCCGGAGTCATTTTCCAACAAGATGATGCCCATCTGCACACAGCTTGGGTTTTCCAGTACTGTCTACATCATGCTGCAATGCTTTTGTGGCCTGTCAGATAGCCTGATTTTTGCCCTCTTGCCTATCATGCACATGTGAGGACCAGATGAGATGCCAGCTTTCTCCATTTCCCAGTGTTCGTGATTTAGAGCATCAGTTGCAAGAAGTGTGGACCAATCTGTCCCAGGATAACATACAGCATCTCTTTGACTCCGTGCCAGACCATATCACTGCATGTATTCGAGCATGAGGCGGTCCGACATGGTATTAACACTGACCGGAATGTGTACTGTATGTCAGCGGGAAATCGTCCTGCTGTTGTGATATTGTAATCACTTCTGTCCTTGGTATGTACCATCTCACTACTAAAATCTCATTTCAATCCAATGCCTCCTCCTTGGTGAGTGGATTTTTATGGCAATGAGTGTATTTATTTCTATCATTAACAGTATTTCTTTATTTCACTTTTTTTATGTACTCCATTTTCGTATTTTAAATATTATTAACAGCTTCATGTTGGGCTTTCTAATTTCCAATTACATTTACATTTATCCAGTAAGTGGAACAAATTATGTGAACACTGTACACTGTAAATCACTGCCCAGGCCATCTAACAAGGCATAGCTTTCTGGTTGCTGAGTCTAGAGAGAAATATTTCTATTGTACTAATTTGAGCTCATAAAAAAAGTGCTATTTCAAACTCTTGCAGAAATATTCCTGAAAATCTAAAATAGATAAATAATGTACACAATACCTCCCACCAAGTTTAGAAAGCGATTTTCAATTTCTACTATTCTTGAATTATTTAAAATTAACGTACATAAAATCCCCCATTCCTCCTATCTAAGAGAAAGAAGTAAAATATAGCAATTTTTAGGAGAATTTGGACTCATGTTCAATGCAAACCTGTGGATAGAACATTAAGTGAATGTAAAAAAAAAAAACAGTACCTATCACTTTACAAAGTTTAGTGGCTATATAACGCAGTTGCTTATACGAGTCAAAATTGGAAATATTAAAACAAATTTAGAGTTTACATATAAGCATCACTGCTTACAAGAATCACTTCCACCAAGTATATGGAACAACAGACAGGTCTCTTGTTTCTAAGTTTTGAGTTTTCTACTTTCACGCATTAGACAACATTTGGAATTTTTAACAAACAAAACTGTGCTTTCAGTATATTCATTGAGTTTTCCCAAAAGTCCAGTGTTCTTCACTTCTCTTTAGAAGATAAATTTTCTAACTTAGAAACTTATTTTGATGAGGGAGACCCATGTACGAGTATAAAGCCTTGCTTTACTTTGTTCCCTTCTTGCTTACCTTTAGTGACATTAGCTGTGAATTAAACCATACTGACAAAGTAAGGAATGAGGTTCTCAACAATGTGACTCAGAGAAGTAGGTGTGTGTGTATGAGGGGAGGGGGGATTACAGAGTCTAACAGCCATAGCAAATTGCTCTTCCACTGCTTTTCCTGCAAAGAGAAAGTCTCAAAATTTTCTAGGTGCAGAATTGCAGATTTAAGATATGATGCTTGAAAGTACAGGGGGTATACCCCTGTACTCCTGAGATAGAGCAGGTATTCACTTAACAGCAGTAACAACCAGAACACATTTTGCCGCAAGCATGCAGTTTAAGATATGTACAAGAAAGCCCAAAATTAGTTTGAGAAGCACTTGGTTCTACAATTGGTTATAAAATTCAGTCAAAGGGTTACTAAATGTTGAAGTTGATTGTATCCCAACACACACATTAAGCAAAAGTTTGCAAATGAGAAAACAAAATGCAAAATTTCACTTCTTCTTTTTCTTTTCAAATATGAAGAGAAATATGCTGATAATAAAAAAGCATTTTGCAATTATCTAAGGAAGCAGGACTTACACATGCCTAAATTAGCAGTAGAATACTACTTGAAAAATGTGAGAATGTTTCTACAAAACTTGGAAAGAAAGAAAGCACAATTGACAAGTGGTTGATATGGAGAAAGCACAAAATTGAGCATAAAATATCATGCTACAAGGGAGATACCTGCAACTGAAGTACAGAAAAATGGCCGTCTGAATGCTTGGCTGGAATTCTAGAAAATTATAAAATTCTTCAGCTGATCTCAAAATGTGATTAATAAACATGAAACTGGATTTCTTGCTCCCAAACATGACCCATTACCCAGAGTCTTGATAATGGATCAAAACTGTAAATTGCAATGCCAAAAGAACAAGAAAGGGGAAATTGTGGTTAGAAATGGCACAGGTAAGGGTAAGGTATCAGCCTCAGAAATCACCGATGAGATCTGGGTTTTTTTATGCAATTCACATCCAGTGCTTAGAAAATTGTGACACACATTTGCATTTATAACTGGATATGTTAAAAAACAATTATCCTAATGTGAGGAGATATGGAAAGCAGAAGAAAGAAATAATTTTGAAAACTGATTAATATACAGTTACACACACACACACAACTTTGTAAAGAGCAGATGATAAAATCGTTGAAGAAAATTCAGAAATCAACAGAGGTTGTACAGAATAAAATTACAAGTTCAGGTAAAAACCAGTTGAAAAAGAGGAATGTTAAACTCACAGATTCTTAGAAAAACAGTGAAACAAAAAGGATGCTCCTGGAAATATGAAAATTTTATGATATGAACTCAAATGTGCAGTGCAAAATCTTGTTAGAAATTCTAGTTGCCAATCGACAAAAAGTTTTTACATTGGAGTTTGTATAAGAAGCATGCCAGTTACTTTAAGAAATTTTAGAAGCATGTCAGCCTTTTGACCTACCTTGGATCTTGATCACCTGTAAACATTTTGAAATCCTTTCTACTGTTTTTCTTCAAGGATTTGAATGCTTACCCGGAAAAAATTAACTTTTTTGCTTTCAAAGCAGCAGCAAGCTCGATGCTCTTGTTCAGTTAATGGGTCTATTGCCATCAGTTCCCACTATCTAAATCTTACACAAAAGGGAGCAATAAGGCAATCCCAATGCCCCCTTCTGTCAGACGGTGCCTGCCTAATGGGCCAAAATCTTTTCCAGCATGAAGAGTAAACTTGCCTCATTCTATTTCTCTCCTTGAAGCAGCCATTCAAGGAAACAATCTAGTTCACCAACCTTTCATCACGACTAAATCTGCCATTGTTCTTTCTACTAAAAAATCTATCAACCAGTTACAAGATTCTTTAGCACACAATGAACACATGTTCACTCTGGATGCTGCTTCTCTGTTTCTTTTCTGTTTGATTCTATATGCTCCTGGTTCACAAACTCAAGGATCTTAAGAATATTCCTGCCACACTTGCCAAGGACCTGTATGCCTGCTTGCACACTTTAAGGCATAACTGTCACTTCAGCTGCAACAATATATTATACCTTCAACAACAAGGAGTCCATATGGAATTTTGACTGTCACCCCTTCTCACAGAAATCTTCTTGCAAAATATTGAAAATTCTGTAACTGCTAAATATCACCTTCAACCCACTGTCTGGCTTTGATATAGATGGCATGTTTGTTGTCTCACCCCATTCTTCTCAAGACTTACTTGAGCTCACTTCAAGAGTAACTGAATTTTTCCTTTCCATCAATCTTACTGTCCATGAACTTTTCTTAAAAAAAAAATTAAGATCAATAAAACCATTAATTTTCTGGATGTTTTTTGCCTTACATAGATATTAGCAAGACAAAATGTTATGTTTTGCATAAACCTATTGCTGCTACTAATATAATGCCCTTCATTCAGCACACTTTCTGGTGCTTCAATTTTTTTGAGTTGACTTCTTTTGTTGTTCATGCCAACATCATCTCCAATAGCTCAGCATCTCTCTCTCTCTCTCTCTCTCTCTCTCTCTCTCTCTCTCTCTCTCTTGAATACAAGAATACCGAAACCATTCCTAAATCACAGTTACCTATAAAGATGTCAAAAACATTCTTAATAAGTTTTTAAGTAAAAATGTGCCAAATCAAAACTATTTAAACAAATAATCTCGTAAGAATATGAACATAACTCACTTTCTTCATGATCTATTCATTTTCCCACATTTATAGCATGTTACTTCTTCCGACTGTCGGTCAATTATAAAATTAATAAAAACAAAAAATATCATAATCCAAAATGATCAAGTATATATTTACTAATTAATGTATGAAAGCCTGTCCCTCCCTGATAACATAAAAACGAACGGACAGTCAGAGGAAGTAAAGTGCAATAAATGTGGGGAAATGAATAGATCATGAAGAAGGTGAGTTTACTCATATTCTTACAAGCTCATTTGTTTAAAACTATTGCTGTTCACCACTAATTCCCTAATGGTTTGGTGGACAAACTCATAAAAAAGTTCAAAGTCAAGAATTCCACTGTTCTTCAGAGGTTAACAGACAGTTTCAATTTGCTGGATGTATTCCATTTCTTGACCAGTCTACTTACCAGTTGCATCAAATTTTCAAATCCTATAGTTATTTGATTGGTACCAAATCCAGTCCTACCATCATAAAACTTATTCTCCTGAACAGAGATAAAGTCAAAGACCTTAATGTTGCTGGTGTGTACAAAATTCCCAGGTTGGTACCACAGTTTATGTTGGCAGCACATTTCACAGGACTACTGGCTGAATACAAAAAGAATGTTACACAAGATAGACCTAATTCTTCCTTGGCATTACTGACTCTCTCAGATACTTATAGTAGTACTCTGAAAGAACACCAAGAAAATTGCTCTTTTCATCAACAAAAGGGCTCTAAGTCTTCGTGAAAGCATTAAAATATCCACCTCTTCAAAGTGCAGTACTGATAGCCTGTATTTTATCTCCATCATTTGGAAACCACTCCTATAATTTAGCAACAATCATAGTGAAGAACTTGAAACTCCAAACTTCATATCTTATAGCCGTCATGCTTTCCCTACAAACTTCATTTATCTGTTATGTGTGTGTGTTGCATTCTTCATATCTTAAATCGGACTTTTAGAAGCAGATATTATCATCATTACAACAACTTACATTAATGCTCCAGCAGCAAAACTAAAACATCATTTTGAGAAAAAAAATTCACACATGTCATAAACGTTTCCACAGCAAGTGACATCTGACTAGATTTTTTATATATTCTTAAAGTTTTATTACCAATACTAGATTACTAGAATTTGAATGTCAATATAACACTAGATTTGAATATAAAACAGCATTTTTGAAGATTTTGAGAAGCAGAGATACGATTGCAAGCATGTTAAAATCAGAAAAATGTCCTTATGCCTCCTAGTAGCATTTCGTCACAAATTATTGTAAAATGCAGGCAAAACATTTGTTATCATGGCCTCTACCTAACACAAAAATAATTTTTAAAATCTGATTTTTTAGAAGCAGAGAATTTGGGAAATTACAGTATGCATTTGCACCCCTTGTAGTGACACCGTGCATTTGTTTCAAATAGAAACTGTATATTAAATTACCTTCATGGTAAAAGGTATTAAAAATTAAAAATAATGTTAATCATTTTTAAGCAATTGTGTAGGATAAAATAGTTTTTTGAATTACATGCTGAGGGGTAAGAACCTCTGCAAAAATGAAAAGAAATAGTTTGTTCATTTTTTACATAGAATTTCTAATTTGCTACCCTATAGCATACCTTGAGAATAATCAAACATGTAAATTTGTTAATAAATTGCTAGCTAGGTAGCAACAAGATCCAAAAAAAAAAAAAAAAAAAAAAAAAGTAATTTTTTGTATACCATGATTACAAGGATTTTTTCCAGTTTTGGTAAATTTCCAAATCAAATTTAGAGGCTAACTATCTTTAAATGTATTCCGTATAGTTGAAAAAATAAATTTCTATATTCTTAATAACTAATAATTTGGACTCAATCTGCAGTTTTTTGCTCCATTTTTTACAATTGACAAAGTGAAACAAAATCAAATAGAAATTTTTAAGAACTGACTAATTTTTAACTACTTTGAAACATTATGTGAAATAAATTTTTCAGAGTATCAGTGCACAAAGCATCAACAGGAGTAACCATTTTTAGCATCGCATAGAACAAATTTCAACATATCACAAGTTTGCTTTTTCAGCTGATTTAATCATCACAAAGGGAAGTGGGTAGAGAAAATGTTGAAAGATAAGAACTTTCTAAAATATGTTTCAGGGAATGGAGTTTTATTTTGGGTTTTAAACTTCCAGTCAGTGACAGTAGGGTTTTAAACTGACAGGCAATGTTTCTTTTTGGTTTGGTTATCAACTGACAGGCAATTTTTATTTTTGGTTTGTTTTCAACTGCCAATCAATGTTTAGTTTTGGTTTGGTTTGGTTTGGTTTCCAATCTGCTGATAAATGTTTAGTTTTGGTTTGGTTTCCAGCTGCTAATAAATGTTTAGTTTAGGTTTTTCCAACTGCCAATCAAAGTAATAAATGCTTTGGTTAGGTTTTTCCAACTGCCAATCAAAGTTTGGTTTTGGTTTCAGCTAACAAGCCAATGAGGTTTTAGTTTGATCTTCTTTTGTTTTGGTTTGTTTCACTAGTACCCTGGTCATGACCAACCCCTTTGGTTTGCCTTTCAGTTAAGAGTTTTAGCTTGCTGAGAGAGTACGATTTAAGTTAACTGTTACTGTTCCTTAGCTGAGAGGGAAGTTTTCTTAGTTTGTACATATTCTCTTACTGCTTACTTCCTTAGTAATGGATCAACAAAGCCTCTGCAGTGTTGGGCAGTTGACCCAAACACCATGTCACAAAACATGCTATATGTCACAAAGGGGACTGAAAAGAGTTGAGGAGATAAGTGAAGTTGATAAGGAAATACTGTGTTTAAGAGCTGAAATAGCAGACTGTGGAAGTATTGTGACATTATGTTTTCATCATGAATACTACTGTATAACAAAATTTGAGGAACAACAAAAATCATGCGGCAATCCACTTAAAGTTCATAAAAAATCTGTTAGAAGCTCTCTAAGGATGGTCAGTCTACAATTAGCAAAGGAATTTATGCAAACACATGTTAATGTCAAACGTGGGCAGAAGATCTGTCATAACTGTAGAAATAGGGCTATGAGACTAGAGGAAGCAAGCTCTGAATCTGGTTTAGACATCACAGCTGCACAGTATGAAAGTGAAAGCACAAGTGACAATGAATTAACGCTACTACAAGAATCAGTAGAAAAAGAACAAACACTGGATGAAATCAATATTGGCATGAGTAATATTGGCTGTTCTCCTTTGAAGCTACATTTTCTACCACAGCACAGAAGATTGTCATATGGAAAAAGGAAAATAAAACAAATACAATCAAGTGTTAAACATAAAGTTGCCCATGTACTGCAACAGGATTTTTCAAGCTCTGAAAATGAAGATACCCCTGAGACTAGTGCAACAAAGCAAAAGGCCAAAGATTTAGATAAGCTTGTGGCTCTGATGAAAGAGAAACTTCCCACATCGAACAGGCAAAAAAAAAAATCCAAATGCTAACAATGGCACCTCCATCCTGGTCCCAAAAGATGATTATTGAAACAAGGATAGGGACAAAACTGAGCAATAAAACATTGCAATTAATTCAGGGATTTTATGAAGATGACACTTCTTCTTGGTAAATGTCAGGAAAGAAGGATTTAGCATGTGCAGAAGAGGCTAATTTTGTGCAATCTTAAAGAACTGTATAGCTCTTTTAAACAGCAATATCCTGACAGAAAGGTTGGATTTTCAAAATTTTGCAGTGTAAGACCAAAATGGTGTGTTTTAGCTGGTGCTACTGGTACTCATTCTGTATGTGTGTGCCCTATACATCAAAATGTTATATTACTTCTAAATGCTGCTCAGTTCAAGGAATCGTATGGAACACTAATGGGTTACACGGTTTGTGACTTGAAAGATCGTAACTGCATGCTCAGACACAGCAAAAACTGTCCATTTACAGATAACTTAGCAAATTTTTTGAAAACAAAATTTGAAGACTATGATGAAAATGATACTATAGCATTAAGTCAGTGGGTATCAAGTGGAAGAACAGAATTAATTAAACAAACTTTAACAATGGAAGATTTTATGCAAATGCTGTTGTTGAAGATGGAAAAACTTATCCCACGTGCATACATTGCAAAGGAACAATCTAAAAGAACTAAAAGAAATGCTTACGCCAGACATGGCAATTGTTCTTATGGACTTCAGTGAGAACTACTCATTTGTCATACAAGATGAGGCACAAGACTATCATTGGACATCAGAGGCATGCACAGTTCACTCAGTTATTATGTACACAAGAGGTGAGTCACAGTTGCTTGAAATCTCCAATCACTGCTTCTTTTCTGATGATCTGGACCATGATGCTTGTATGGTGTACAGAATTCAACAAACAACAATGCAGGACATTAACCCTTTAACTGGCTGGAACGAATTAACTCGGGGTTAGCAAAATGGGCTGAATTCAGCTCGAACATAGTCTAAGGTATTCGCAGTCTATGAAGTAGGCAGTAATTGGCTGTGACGAGTTAATTTGCGCATCAGAAAGATTTGCTTTTCTGCTCAAAATAGTATTTATGGGGAGAGACCATTGACACTAATTCTTTCTGACTCATTACCTGCTTAAAAAGCTAAAACAATGGAGACCAACCTGACAAAGATTAGTTGTAAATGCATTTATGGCACCTCTATTCATAGTGATTGTGGAATAACTCTTTTACGGGTCTTATAGAGGTTATTTTTCTTCAAAGTTGGTTGTCAAATTTTCGAACTAAAGCCTAGTTCGTCATCAGGACTATGTCACTGGAGTAGTTGCTGCCACTCAATTGGAAGAGTCCATCCGCAATTATAAATAATTGCGGATCGACTCTTCGCAATTATAAATAATTGCGGATCGACTCTTCGCAATTATAAATAATTGCGGATGGACTCTTCCAATTGAGTGGCAGCAACTACTCCAGTGACATAGTCCTGATGACGAACTAGGCTTTAGTTCGAAAATTTGACAACCAACTTTGAAGAAAAATAACCTCTATAAGACCCGTAAAAGAGTTATTCCACAACTGACAAAGATGTTTTAATCAATTTTCTATACTTAGTGTGAGGATGTCCGTGTCAAGGGAACTACGCCCTTTCCCCATCGTGCCTTAGGTCCTGGAGAAAAGAATAAAGTACAGCACTAATCACCAGTGAGAGGTTTGTGGTAGGTATTGATGAGATAAGAAGGGAAGAAAACTGTTTTACGGTTGCTTTTGTATAACCCAGCCGCTTAAAGGGTTAAGAATAAATATCCAGAAGTTGTGAAGGTTCACTATTTTACATATAAAAATCGCAAGAATTTTTTGAATTTGTTTAAGCATGAAAATGATTCTGCAATATCTGCATCATGGTCATTTTTTGCCACTAGCCATGGGAAATCAGCTTGTGATGGTATTGGTGGTACAGTGAAGAGAATTGTAAGCAGAGCAAGCCTGCAACAACCTATGAAAAATCAAATCACAAAACTGATGGATGCCTTCAATTTTTGTGTTGCAAACATAAAAAACATTGAGTTCCACTTTATATCAAAGCCTGAAATTGAAATTGTATGAAACAACCTACGGGAACATTTTTTTAGAAACATCAGTTATTCCAGGAACCAGGAGTTTTCACTATTTTTGTCCACTTTCATCAAATGCCATAGGAAAGAAGAGGATAAGTAGAGATGACAAATATTGTTTGATATTTAACTTCAAAAGCAGCACTGAACTTATAAATCGGCCACAGTTGCACACTCAATGCTATGTAGCATGCATATATGATAATAACTGGGTTTTTTTTTGTATGATCAGTGATATTGAAAAGGATGAAGACATGAAATTTAAGTTTATGCATCCACATGGTCCTGCAAAGTCCTTTTACTGGCCACTTCATGATGATATATGCTATGTGCCTATGCAGCATATATTGTGTACAGTGCAACCCCCAATGACGACAGGCACGGCCCGAGCATACTATTTTTGTAAAGAAGACAAGAAAGCTGTTCAGATTAAGTGGTGTGCAGCACAGAAAAGTTCCCTATAGTTAGAAAAACTCCCACTGAGGCATGCATCGGAATAAACTGTAGAACAACATCTGTTATATGTGTAACTGAATATTATAACATTCAAGCAAGGAATGAATAGCAGCTTAATATTAATATGCAGGTAATTACAACTTATTCCACCATTGATTCAGGATAATGCAAATTGTAGTTAATTTTTAAAAACAACCGATTTTTTCCGGTGTTTTTTTTTTACAGCTACTTGAAAAATGGCACTTATTTTAAACACATGATTTTATTTCTTACTCATCACTTCAGTTTAATTAACTATTAATAACAGCATTTATTCATACTGAGCGCTGTGGTTACAGGACCGAGCTCCTTATGGATCTTACGCTTAAATAAAAAGTATTTAAATGTTTGGATTTATGAGCCAGCACTGCACTCGGTAACTGTACATGTACACATGTTTTCAACTTAAAAGGTACCATATAATAGACTCCACAAGTTGAAACAGGATCAGTTTGCTATTGAACAAGTAGTTAGGCCTAACTTTCGAGTGCTGTATCTTGGAAACTATGGAATGTGGAAGATAAAAAAATTTGCAGTGTTTAGCAGTTTTGTTAGGCAAACCTACACATGCTAATTTTCAGCAAAATCCAAAACGGTGGGTCAGGTATGTAGAACAAAATGACTGAACTGTCGAAGGAGAGCCCTCTGTGAAATTCAGATAATTTTAACCATCTGAGAAAGTATGCTGATAACCACCATTTTTTTTTTCAAATATGTTATAGGATGTGTTAAACATCAATATTAAAAAAAATTATCTCCCTCATGCCAGAGCAATATTCTACAGAGCCTTCCATTATATGTTTAAATTTTGCTGTAATTTTTCACTTTACCACTAGGTGGCACTCACTTAACTGGTGTTTCAGGTAAAATGAAGAAAAGTGTTTTAAATATGTAGGGATCCTTTTCCATGTGTTTCCAAAGTTTCATTCTCCTAAATTCAGTAGCACACAAACTACAGCATGTTGTGTAAAAAGTGGCATGCTAGTGACAGCTGCAAAAGTTGCTGTTCGGCCAAATTTTGGAGCACTGTATTTTAAAAACTATGAGGTCTAAAAACTGAAACTTAGGATTTTCCCATAACTTTATCGAGTATATCTACCTGCCAAGTTACATTAAAATCCGAGTCGGTGGGTTACATTTTGCGAAAAATCGGTGATTTGACATGGAAATGACCCAAAAGTAAATTGCATTTTCCCCGAGTGTCTTGACTTCTAAAAGTCCCACTTGAAACATTCTTCCTGCATCTGATGCAACTCCTGGTGGGAAATGCATTGCATATATTTTCAAATTTTTGGTAAAGATTTTTTTTGCCATCACGGGTGTGCATGTTTATTGCTGCTTCTGATTTATTTGCTGCAAAATCTGAGCTTCTGAAAACTCAATTGAAAAAATTATTTTGTGGACCAATAACACTCACCTCAAAAAAATCTTTTGTGCATACCTCCTGCTCAGAATAATGCAGTTTTTTGTCAGAAGCTCTTATTGATGCAGGAGTCAGACAAGGTTGTGTAATGTCACCATGGCTGTTTAATATATTTATGGATGCGTGCATGCATGATGCCAGAACAGATAATACTGGTTTATGTCTTGGTGATATCCGTGTGTGCAGATTGCTGTATGCTGATGACACTGTCTTGTTGGCAGAGAGCAAAAGTGAGTTGCAGAGTATGTTGCCTCGGATGTACGAAGTTTGAATGAAATTCAAACTGAGTATAAATAAGGGAAAACCCAAAGTTATGGTTTTTGAGAGAGGAACTTGTAGTACCGAATGTAATATAAGTCTAAATGGCACAGTGATTGACCAGTTGAATTAGTTTGTGTATTTAGGAAGCTTGTTTGACAGAGAGAACAAATTGGATGGTGAAATTAGTAGGTGAGTGAATTCTTCATTGAAAGACATGGCTGCTTTGGGAGGTTTTCACAGGAATGACGGGTTCTCAAGAGAGTCCCGCATGGCTGTGTATGAAAGTGTAATTGTTCCTACTCTGATGTATGGAACTGAAACCTGGATGCTGCAGAAGAAACATAGGAGTTGTTTGTGTGCTGAAAAAGTGCATTATTTACAGGGAGGTTGTGGCAAGACTCGTCCTGATTGTGAGAGAAATAAAGATGTCTTGCAGTTGTGTAATGTGAAGCAAAATGTTGTTAGCAAGGTGGAGACTAATATGCTTCGGTGGTTTTGACATGTTGAAAGAATGAATGATGAGATGCTTACTAAGAAAATCTTTTTAGCCCAAGTGGCAGGAAGGAAAGGCAGAGGAAGGTCAACGAAGTCATGGGAGGATCTGATTCAGGAGTGTCTGCATGAGAAAAAGACTATGAGTATGAAGTATAGAAGATCTTGTGTACAGCGTGTGATGGATGTGAAGCCCGAGTTGTGTGTCATGATCGCTGTAAATGGAGAAGTTTGATACAACAACAATAAGTAAAAATTATCTGGCAGTTTGTATTTCTTTGTGGAGCTAACCTCTGAATCTCAGAGAACAGCTTAGTGATATGTATGTATGTATGCTTAGATGTATATCTTATTTTTATCGATATTTCTGCTTCTAAGAGTCTGATTATTTGAAAAATTCTTTCATTTTTGGAGTGTGTTTGAAATGCAAGATGTTCCTCGTATAATTTCAAATTTTTCTTAATGCACAAGTGTGCCACTAGAAGGTGTACGTTCACATTTCCGTTTACAGCAATATCTGTGGGACTAAAAACCCAATTGAAAAACTTCTTTTTCAGCCAGATACAACTAACATGAAACACTTTGCGTACATTTTCTTCCCAAAATAATGCACAATTTCTCCATTAGGGAGGGAAAATGGTTAATCTGTTTTCTCAATATCTCTGCTTCTACATGTGAGATTTACACATATGTTGATTCAATGTTTTTTAAAGATTTAAACATTTATTTTATATCAGATAGCATTTACCTTGTGAAACATTTTAGATGTTTCGCAGTTCTATTCCACGGTTCTACATGAGAGAGAGAGAGAGAGAGAGAGAGAGAGAGAGAGAGAGAGAGAGAGAGAGAGAGAGAGAGAGAGAGAGAGAGAGAGAGAGAGAGAGAGAGAGAGAGAGAGAGAGAGAGAGAGAGAGAGAGAGAGAGAGAGAGAGAGAGAGAGAGAGAGAGAGAGAGAGAGAGAGAGAGAGAGAGAGAGAGAGAGAGAGAGAGAGAGAGAGAGAGAGAGAGAGAGATTTCTTCTTTTGTTAATGTATGTATTTGCTACAATAAAGATGGGAAACATTATGATCTTTAAATAATGCACAGCTTTCCTGCTAGGAGTTATAAAAGTCAAAACTTTTTTCTCATTATCTCTGCTTCCGGAAGATGCATATGAAAAGTTATTTTTCCTCAGCATAGCTTTTGCCATAAAGAATACTTTTCACCTATTTTTAACTTTTCCACTAGAAGACGTCGAGTTATGTCATGTTTCCTTCTAAATTTCTTCTTTTAACTGTTTGATTTGAAAATCTCTTTGTCTCTGATACCTTTCTGCTATGAGAAACTTTTTGTTCACCATTGTTAATTTTTATAACCTACTTTTTAGCTGCTGGTGGAAAAAAGTAGCTGTTTCTATTTCTGGATGTTTTATTGATTGTAGAAATAACTTTGATAAATTTTATTCATGTTGGAAAGGATTCAAAAGACATGCTCATTACAACTGAAAATTTGGTGTACGCTTTCTTGTTTGTTTTCTTTTTGGAGGCATTAAAAATTTTACAATAGTGTTAAACATTTTGAAATTTATCTTATACATTTTTTAAGGCCACCCCTTATCAAAATGTATAACTAAGGTTCTATTGTCTTTTTTTTCAAAAGACATGCTAAAACTGGGATTGTTTTCTTAAGTGAAAACAAAATCAAAATTTTCACTATGCCAGAAAAGCCTTATACTTAGTAATAAAATATCCTCCAAAAATTTACATTTTTGTTTTGTCATAAAAATTTCCTGTTTCACTTTCCTTAGGTAGTCACTCTCATCATTATTAGAGCCACTGAAGTTAACAACAACAAAAAAAAAAAGGCAGTCACAACTGCTGTACACAAGTAAATTTTCACTGACAGTCACAGAAAAGGAATTCATGTGGCACTTTCTCTCGTAAACCTACTCTTTTCTGTTAATCACAGATAAGAAGTAAGTCAATCCTCTTACTATTTAGCCATAGATATTAGATTCCTCAGTGGCTCCACGCAAAATTGAGATGGATTGCAACAGCCCTGCTCCTCAGCCAAAAAGAGTGTTCATTTCATTATTTTCCAAATGTCTTATGTGATCCCATTGTTCCTGTTAATTTTGGAGTTTGTAACAAAACAGCAGCAGTCAGTAGATTGTAGATAAAGAAAAATAAAAAAATAAAACAGATCTCACATAATTCGATCTTTCACAAATCTGCATGTAACAACCCTTTCAGAGTATTAACCTATGCTGTAATACAGCATGTCCAAAGCTGTACAATCCACCTAAGCACACATATTATGTTGACACAAATGTAACAGTTACATTTAAAAAAGAAGAGAAAAAAAATGTCTTTTAACTTGTCTATCACTCTTTCTGCAATACCTTGTTGATGAGCAACAAAAAGTTCACACCACCACAATGCTTAACAGGGAATAATAGTAATACTTTTCAAAACATAGTTCACATACAATTTTACATTCATTTGTAACACATCACATTTGATTAGAAAAATAAAGTTATGTTCTGTCTTTTTATATGCATGCTTCAGTTATATGTCACAGGATTTTTTTTTATTTTTCAGTATGTGACAGAAAAATCTGTCTATAACTGGAAAAAATGAACCTTGCAGATTAAGCAAAGGAAAAAATTTTAGAACAAAATTTACTCAAAAAAATCAGTCTGTAACTGGGAAAAAAATCATTCATAGAAAAATTACTATGTAGGATTTTTCATAAAACTACTACTTCCAAAGACATTTATGCGCCAAAAAACAGCAAAGTGAGTGCATTCATCCATATTCTTGTGCCTACAGACAATACATATATACAAATGAGTATAAGAAAGATCTTATTTAGTTTTAACAATTTATTTTATCAACCATTTTTTCTGTTATGTAAAGTATATGCTAGAACTTTGTCTATTCATCAACTTGTAGGCACTTTGTAAGGTTCTGAAAATAAGTAAGAGATCAGTGCTGTTAGCCAGACTTATGCTCGGGTAGTCATCCTATGATTGACTGAGGTAATAATGACCTCTAAGAAGCTCATTTCACAAAACGTACAACAGAAAATGTTACTAATTACAAAAAAGAAATAAACTGCACTAACCTTAAATTATCAGGGTAAGGCATGCCATGAGTGATTATTGTGCTTTCTAGGGCTACAACAGCACCCCTTCCTTAAGACACTCAGATACTGCACTTGAAATCTTCAAGGTCTCTGAACAGGAAGAAAATATCACATGTGATACATGTATATTTCTAGTGCTTTTACAAAATAACAATATTAAAAAAAACACGTAAAGTAATACATTTAGTTAAAACGCTGATGAATAATTAAATTATATGAATATTGAGAATTCACAAAGTCTTGTTAGGTTTTTGCCCCAAAGATCAGAATTATCAGAGCATAGAAATTAAAGTATTTGTATTCATTATTACATCCCTCAGCTTTCTTTTTCCTAATACACATCAAAAGTTTTGAAAGTTTTTTATGGTTTTGATTCTGTGGATTCCCTGAAAGACAGAGTAAGTGGAATTTCAAGTTCAGCAGCAGCCCCCCCCCCCCCTTCTTTTCTTTTCCTGGAGCTTAATGTATTCCAATAATTATATTGAGGTGGCAAAAAACTGAGAGGGGAACTACCCTTTATTTATTTATTTATTTATTAGAACTTGTTTGCTGTACAATATCACTGTACAACACCCAAAAGAATGACAATATGTCACATAATCTAAGGTTAATAATAAAAAGAATACACCAATGAAACCAATATAAGTAAGACAATTTTCCAGTTTTTAACATTATAATTCCCATGTTACAAAGATAAGTACTTTACAATATAAAATACAGGAACAAATTCACACCCAAATGTTGTCAATATGACTAAAACACCTTCAATATCAATTTAAAATGTACAGCAAGGAGCCAGGGGAAAAGGCTAAATTTTTAGCCTGACAAGCCCCTGATCTCTGAAATTTTCAAAAAAAAATATTTTTCAAGTCCAGTCGAGACAACGAATATGATATTAAAGTATGCACTAAATAACATCCAGAAAGCCCAAGACAATCAAAATATATTTCCCTCCCCCTACCCTCCCCTCCCCCTACCCACCCCTTTTTATATACAATTTTCAATTAAAAAACTCAACAGTCACCTGAAAACAGGGTATCGGATCTCAGAACTAATGGTCAATGGAAGTCTATTCCATTCTCGCAGGCCCAATACACCAATGCTGTTAAACATCATGCCTGTACGCACCCAAGGGACAGTGAACTCTGACCTCCTGTGAGTATCACATGAATGAATGGCTCTCTACAACACTATCAGATTTAAACATCTTCCTGAATTAATATGTTCGTGAATCATTAACATTAGTTTATATCTGTGCAACTGCTCTACAGTCAATATATGATAATAACGAAATAAAAATTCTGAATGAGCCGAAGAGTTTAACAATCGAACATACCTTCTCTGCAAAACAGACAGATTAGTGAGATTTCGTTTTGTAGTTACACCCCAAATCATGATGCAGTATGACAGCACAGAATAAACAAATGAATAGTACAAGATCAACAGAACTCTAACCGACAGGAAACCCGAGATTCTTGTAAGCATACCAACTCTAGATCTAAGGCAAGACACCAACTGATCCACCTGGTCATCCCATTTCAAAGATTTATGCAAAACAACTCCCAAGAACTTTATTGAGGCCCGATATTCCAATGCCGTATCATACAAATATACCGGATTCAAATCACTATGACCATGCCTAGTACAAGAAAACAGCCCACAACCCATCTTAGCGACATTTAATGTAAGAAAATTACTGCAAACCAACAAATAAACTTCACAATTTCAAGATTTACTCGAGGAATCAGTTCATTCAAGGAGTCTCCCCTAAAAAAAAGACTGACATCATCAGCAAACAGTACCATATGAGCTTTAGCCAGGAACTGAAAAATATTGTTTATATAGGTAAGGAACAAAATAGGACCCAATACAGAGCCCTGAGGGACTCCATAAGTAACAGGTCTTACTTCAGAGCAGTATCCTGTTAAACATCATGCCCGTACGGGCCCAAGGGACAGCGGAACAAGTTCTGCGCTATTTGATTAAACACAAGTTCTGCACATATTTGATCAACTTGGTTTCCATTACATGCCATGACACTCATGTAGTAAATGGTATCATCCGCAAACAATGTATATCAAGGTTCGTACTCTTTCAAACAACATAAATTCAAGCACTTTTCAAGGACTTCTTAAAACCAAATTATCATATCTGTGTGCCATTGGTCAGTCAGTAGGTAGGTATTTTAGTAAATTCAAACCATTAAACTCAGCTGGGATGGGCACACCTTCCATGATATGCATGTCACCCCATTCCCCTCTGTTGGTTTATTTTATTAACTTTGAATTTGCCCTTCTGTTTTGGTGTTTTTCGAAATAATTTAATTTTGCGGATTATTTTGAAAGGGTATTTTATTTTTGTATTCACTCTCTGGCAAGAACACATCCCTAATCCCAGTCAACAGAAGCCCATCACGTTTCGCGAATACATCATTCCACTTATTTTACTCCTATTTCATTTCATTTCATTTATTTCGTTATGGGGTTACATTTGACTATATTACATTTTAAAATTAATTTTATAACATGTAGTATTAAGAAAACCAACATATATAATGTGAATACTTATGTACAGGGTAACCACAGAACAGGAAATTGAGTAAAAGACTATATACTGTATGCATAGCCTGAGTGAATCCCAAATCCCCTAAAGTACATAGTCAAGTCAAACGTCCTGCACATATAAAATTTACTCATATGTGGTCTGATTAATAAATTTTACCATAGAATTTTATATTTTAATTTGTTAGCAAATATTTTTAGTTGCTTTTGAAAATAATTATAATTATTAATTTGTGTTAATTGACAAGGTAGGTTATTCCATAACATCAATCCCTGGTAATCAATAAATCTTTTTTGGGTTAAAGTATTAGGCATTGGTAACAAAAATGCATTTCTATCTCTTGTTTGGTAGTTGTGACCTACAGTGTTCAGTTGAATTAAATGTTGATACCTATTCTATCCTTTTATACATGAATCCTAATAAATCCAAATTGCCATAATTTCTCAATATCTAAAAATCCATAAGAATTTATTCGTACCCCCATATTCAAGTTAATTCCCCTAAAGTTATTTAAAATTATGGCTATGGCTGATGTTTTACTCCCTCGTGATGTCATAGCCAAGGTACCAGGCGTCCACACACTCCAGAGTTAAACACAAGTTCTGCGCTATTTGATCAACTTGGTGTCTTTATTGTAGTCCCCACAGTACTACGGAGAGCTCTTGGAGTCCATGCTCCATCATGTTGTGGCAGTTATCCAATTGTGAGGAGGACCAACGAAGTATTGGGCATAGGTGTCCCAGTTTTTTTGGCACTTCAGTGTAAGGCTAGAAGAAGTTGTTCATCCCTAATTTTGAGCGACTGCCTTAAGAACAAACATAACAACCATGTCTTACACTCTTACCCATGATTTGAACTCAGTTCCAGAAGTGAGAAGATCCAAAAGCCCTTACGCTATACTACTCGACCGCTGAGTGACTGCTTAGCAGTGTAGGGGCCACAAAAGATCCAACAGCATCAAATTTTAAAAGAAAAAACCAAAAGCAAATGTGGTAGAAAGAGAGAGATCAGTCAGTTCATACCAACCCACCCACCCCCACCCCCTAAGAAGATATGATCATTTTTTTTATAAAAATTGTTATGAGTATTCATATCATGTCTGCCAACCCTGCTTAGTTCTAATAGATATTACACTGGTTTCCATAAATTAAGGGAAAAAAACAGAAAACTTGTGATAGTTGAAAAAATTCATGATAAAAAGTTTTTAAATTCGGAGCAAATTTAATAACATTTACTGGCAGTAGAGCTTGTGTATGAGTGAATGGTGTTTTATCAAAATGGTTTTCTATTGGTGCAGGAGACAGACAAGGTTGTGTAATGTTACCATGGCTGTTCAATATATATACATGTATATACAGTATATGGATGCAGGCATGGGTGATGCCAAGATGGACAATACTGGTATATGTCTTGGTAATATCCATGTGTGCAGATTGCTGTATGCTGATAGCACAGTCCTGTTGGCCGAGAGCAAAAGTGAGTTGCAGAGTATGTTGTCTCGGATGTACGAAGTTTGCATGAAATTCAAACTGAGTATAAATACGGGAAAAAACAAAGTTACAGTTTTTGAGTGAGGAACTGTTAGCACTGAATGTAGTACAAGTCTAAATGGCACAGTGATTGACCAGGTGAATGAGTTTGTGTATTTAGGAAGCATGTTTAACAGAGAGAACAAATTGGATGGTGAAATTAGAAGGCGAGTGAATTCTTCATTGAAAGTCATGGCTGCTTTTGGAGGTTTTTACAGGAATGATGGGTTCTCAAGAGAGACCCACATGGCTGTGTATGAAAGCGTAATTGTTCCTACTCTGATGTATGGCAGTGAAACCTGGGTGCTGCAGAAGAAACATAGGAGTTGCTTGTGTGCTGAAGAAATGCGTTATTTACAGGGGGTTTATGGCAAGACTCATTCTGATTGTGTGAGGAATGAAGATGTGTTGCAGTAGTGTAATGTGAAGCAAAATGTTGTTAGCAAGGTGGAGACTAATATGCTTCGGTAGTTTGACCATGTTGAAAGAATGAGTGATGATATGCTTACTAAGAAAATTTTTTAGTCCAAGTGGCAGGAAAGAAAAGCAGAGGAAGGCCAAGGAAGTCATGAGAGGATCAGATTCAGGAGTGTCTGTAAGAGAAAAAGATTGCGAGTCAAGATCGCTGTAAATGGAGAAGTTTGATATGGCAACAGTAAGTAAATAATCAGTTAAAAATTCATCTGGTGGTTTGCACTTCTTTGTGGAACTAACCTCTGAATCTCAGCTTCATGATATATATGCATTTATGTATGAAAACCTGTATCCTATTGTACATTAGAGAAAGACCTTAAAACATTTCATAAGAAACACTTCACTCTGCCAAAAATGATCACATACAATACCAGGTGAAAAACAAAGTGTCACAATGAAATAGTCAAAATACCTCAATAGGGAGTGTGGTCACCCTTCACAGCAATGCAGACCTCACAGTGATTTTTCATGCTGTTGATGATGGTATCTAGAACAGTGGCACACACATGGGAAGGGTCTGCCGGGTACGGACCCCTCCAAAGAATGCCCTTATCGTTTATCCATCGGATGAAGGAAACAAATGATGTTCATTTAAAATACGTTATTCCGACTACTACTAAATTAAAAACAATTCTTATTGCAGATGGTTTTATTATAAATTTAATATTTTCATTATGATCAATTATATTTCTGTATGTCTTAGTTCTAATTTTCATAGCGGTCGTTATTTTTCTGTATGTCTTACAGTCTTAATATTATCAAATTTGTCTTACTTGTAATCAAATTTGTCTCTCAAAAAAGTACTTTTTTTTTTTACCTGAGTGCACATCAATGTTGATTTATGTCAACATTCCATTAAAAAAATACATACATTTTATATACATTTACTGTTTTTAATTTTGCCGTCATCAGAAGTAGGTATGTATTTGTATGTGCATGAAGCACTTGCACTTGTCCCGTGGATTTCTTGTTGGACCCCTCCCTTGAAGAAACTCTGTGGGTGCTACTGATCTAGAAGCACAGTAGATGGCAATGACCATTGTTTGTGCAAAGCTTGTTTAAGCCCCTTCGGGTCTTGCGGAGGGGGTTTGAAGGCAGAAACACATCTTCCTAGAGAATGCCAAATATGTTCAATCAGATTGAGGTCAGGAGACCTGGCTGGTCAAAATATTGTTTTATCAGCCTCACTTAGTAGAAGACAAGTGTTATCGTCTTGTAGGAGAAATGCATCTCCTGCAGCACCTGCATTAGGACTGACACAGAGGTCCAGGGCATTATCACTATTGTGTCAATCATTCATGGTTCCTCTAAAGCACAAAGAGGTACATGTATGTGTATCTACCCAACGAGATGCCACCCCAAACCATCACACTACCACCACCATAAGTGTCTTTTTCACAGGCCATTGAGGGATGACAGTATATCCTTCATTATCTCCAGATTAAGGCACACCTGGAATTGCTCTTTTAAGCAAATCTGGACTCATCTGTGAAGAGTACTGAACTCCATTGGTTTTCAGTCAAATTTACATGAAGTCTTGCCCAATTCAAATGTTCACTCCTATGACAGAGGATAAAGATGTTGGTTGCCTGGCAAAGCCTTCTTTGTGAAGCCTTTGCACACAGTGGAAGCAGATACCACCATTCGTGTAGCTGCAGCAAAGGGAAGATCAGAGCTGTATTGGGGTAGCCGTCCTGTTCCTCTGTATAGTTAATGGGAAATATCAGTCATTCACAGGTGTTGTTGGACTTTCTTCACTGCACCTTCAGGAAGCTGACTGCATACTTTGAAATTGTTTCCACAGCCTGTGGACCACAGAAGGACTCATATGCAGCCATCTTGCAACTTCCACCTCACTTTGGCCTGCCTCTAGTCTTTTGATAGCTCTTCACCTCAGTTTATTTGTTATGTAAATAATGTGTCACAGTCATTACAACAAATCTGCTATCTCAAAATCCTTTCTTCACACTCTGCAAATGATATGACATATGGCGCCATAACAGCCCTTTTGACCTTTCAGCTGATACATGTATAGTGTTACATAATGAGTCCTAGCATTTTGTCATGGTTTTATTTCCTGACAAAATGAATCACAACCAAATCTAAAAGGTGAGTATGAGAGAGAGAAAGTGAGAGAGTGAGAGAGAAAGAGAGAGAGAAAGAGAGATAGAGAGTGAGTGAGAGAGAGAGAGAAAGAGAGAGAGAAAGAGAGAGAGAGAGAGAGAGAGAGAGAGAGAGTGAGAGAGTGAGTGAGTGAGTGAGTGAGTGAGTGAGTGAGTGAGTGAGTAAGAGAGAGTGTGTGTGTGTGTGTGTGTGCAGGGTGTCCATAAAATCTTTCCCACAGTACAAAAATTAATATAAAAAATGTATTACAGATACAAGAAAGGGACTGCATGACAGTGATGGTGCACAAGTAAAGCTTTTTCCAGTGTCAGTACACCTCCTCATGGACGCTATTTGTGGCCCAGAAGACATCTAAGTGACATTCGATTTCACGTTACGTTTTTTGTTTAACATCTCAGCAGAGACAAAACCAATGACGTCCGTTATTCTGCTCTTCAACATCTTGACATCCAGAACACTGTTAGAGTAAACTTGGTCTTTCACATAACCCCACAGGAAAAAGTCTAGAGGGGTTATTTCGTGTGATCAAGGTGGCCATGTCATGGGATTGTCGTGGCCAATCCATCTGTCCAGAAGTGTGGCATTCAGGAACTCACGAACCATTACTGACCAATGTGGTGAGGCACTGTCTCAAGGGAAAATAACTGAAGGTTGGAGTGCATGCAACTGAGGTTCTACAAAAAGTTCCAAGAAGGGTCCGATGATTTTGTCATGCATCAGGCTGCACCATACATTCGCTATCGGGCTAGCCCTCTCCTGTTCGATGACGTAATGGGGATTTTCTGATCCACAGATTTGTGAATTGTGCCTATTTACTGTACCAGAGATGTGGAATGCGGCTTCATCTGAGAAACAGACATGGTGCAGATAATCACTATCATGAACGATGTGCTGAAACATATCCGTTGCAAATGCAGCAGGGCGAGGCCGGTTATCAGGTTGAAGAGCTTGAACAGTCTGTACCTTAAAAGCATACAGATGAAGATGTTAGTGTAAAATTTTGCGAACTGTGGCATGGGGAATCCCAGTTTCCAGTGAAGAATGAGGAATTGATTTCCTGGAGCTTCACAGAAATGTACCCTGAACAGCTGCAGCTGTCTCTTGTGTAACCAGTGGTCTGCCTACTAATGGGAGATCACCAACACTACCCATTGCTTTGAACTTTTCATGCCAAGCTTTTATGCTTTTTTGGTCCGGTGGTGATCATCTGTGCTCTTTTCTGAAATGACGCTGGACAGTAACTGCTGATTTGGTCTCGTGGAACCACAACATGCACCCTGCTTTTCCTTGCATGGAAGTTGCTATCGATGAAATGCTTTTCTTATTCAACAGTAGTGCTCACCTAAAGACAAAAAAAAAAAACTTTATGAGTGCTGCTATATTAGGTTGACAACCATTTTATTTTAACTTACACAGATTTTTTTATATTAGTTCTTGTAATGTGAGAATGACTTCATGGACACTCTGTATATATATACAGGGTGTCCTATATATATAAAGCTCCTGGTTGTTATAATGATTTGCAAATCCTTATAATGATTCGCAATAATGTGAATTTCTCCTTATATATATATAAAGTTCCTGGTTCTTCCTGTTTAAACTTTGTGGCAACTCAATCAAACCTCGCAACATTCATGTTTGTTGCCCCACTGTAGACTTGACATCACATTTAAATTTTCTAAAGTTGAGGGGGGCACATACACTTTCATGCCCCCAATGCTATGACCATGCATCCCTCCATGCTTCTTTGAGTTGTCTGCAGCCTCTATATGTCTGTTTTAGTTTAAGTTCATGTCTGTGATCCATACATAAGAACTGAGAGGATTTTTTGATTAAATACTTTTCTTTTAAGACAAAATGTTAAATTGCCCTTAAAGATTGAGCTGTTTCTTTAAAATGCTCTGCAAAGTTAAGTTTTATACACCTTCGAATGTCTTCTTCAACATGGCCCTTACTTGGTATCTGTTGTTTGATGTAAATGTAGGCATTGGTTACTTCTTTAAGATTTGCCACATCAACCTCCAAATCTTCAGTTCTTGTAAAAGCATTGTGCAAATCAAACCCCTTCCCCTCCTCCTCACAAAAAAAAGTAACATAGAATCCATAATGAGTCAATAACTAAACACATTAATATTAACTTTACAATATTTAACAATGTGTTTAGTAAAATACAAAGAAGAAATTCAAATCCATATATTAAAACTTTACAAATTCACAACATTTTTTTTTTTTTTACCATTAGATATTGTCTGTAAAGTCCTTTTACATGACACTAAGTGCTTCAAATTAACACTTCTATTGAAAATCTTCCACATCCTGCCTTGTCTGAAAAACTACCTAAAAGGGAAAAAGCACTTCAGTTTTATTTGAAACATACATTTGTATATAAAACTTATATGCAAATAATGATATATTTGCATATAAACTTATATGCAAATATATCAGCATATCGCAAAATGTGTATATCTCATATAACTCATATCACAGCAGACATTGATTCTCGCTTATGTCACAGCTTTGATTCAGCAATGACTGTGAAAATAAACTGTATGTATGTGGAAAACACCACAAATTTCACAGTTTAATATTGAAAACAAAAACTGGATAATTAAAACAGTAACACAGAGGTTAGGGATGATGGTGATATGTAAGCTGCAACAAAGTCAAAATTTTTAATGACAAGGGAATTTGTCTGTAGCTGATTCTACACAGAATAACAGTAGAGCTCTTTAGAACAGCTTTTTAAAATGTGCTATTGTTGTGCTGGGCACAAAGTGATTTGGAACTTTGTGAAGTTAATGCCACACCAATAGCACTTTTTTAAAGGAGAAAAAGCAGAAGGTCTAGAAATAAAGAAAAGATGAGGAACTACATTAAAGGATCATAAGAGCTGGATTTTATTACAGGAGTGGCAACACCTACAAAGTCCTGAAGATGGGCAGGTTTACTGCCTGAAAATTTTACAGGCAAAAAATAATATATATCCCAGAAACCCCATTTGATACTTCAAATTCATGAGTATGATTGTTATTTACCATAGTGCTGGCTCCTTCTTGGAACCAAAGGCCCAACATTAATGACAATGAACTCCTAGCAGTGGATACTCATGGGGTTTACTATGACCCTAAACCAAACAAATGAAGACATCGGGTTATTTTTACTAGGGGTGCAAATTATGTGTATTGCCCTCAGCTACAACTACAAGCAGTAATCATAATTGTAGCATGCTATATTTATGATAGTGTGGCAAGTAGCATCACTACAAATGGGAAAATGTAGTTGTAGCAATAGCACAATACCAATTCAAGTAGCTCGTAGCAGAAAATTAAGCTATAAATCATGCTGCTTTAAAACAAAAGTTGAAAAACAAATTCATCAAATCACATAACATTTTCAGATTCCTTGAAGTACAGTAGAGCAGCAAAAATCCAAACAATTGGGACCACTGGTAGTTCGGATTTTTGATGTGTTTGGATTATTGAACATGTAAAAAAATACAAATATGCTAACATTTCTACATTATACAGAGTGATTAATAAAGAAGTATACAGTTTTAACACACTATAAAACAAGAACAATGTAAGATATTTTATGTTACCTGTAACAGGATTGTACGGGAATGTTTCAAGTTTTTTTAGAGACACTCACAGACGTTCTATGCGTGCACCCTTAGTCACACGACACACATCGAGCCGGTAATCTATTTCTGCCCAAATGCGAGGTAAGATATCTACACTTTCTTTTTGGACACAGCACAGAACACATTTACCTTAGGGGAATCTCGCACGTGTTGCATTGTAAATCTGGGATTCTCAGTTCCCCAAAAGCGAACATTGTGCTTGTTTACCTGACCGCTCACGTGAAATGTAGCTTCATCGGTGAAACTAAGTGATCGGAAAAATCATCATTTTCAAAACAGTGCTTCATTTCGGCACAAAATTCAAAGCGCTTTGTCTTTTCAAGGTCAGTGAGAGTTTGCAACATCTGCACTTTGTATGGAATCATTTTCAGCTTCTTTCTCAACATTCTCCAGACAGTGCGCTGTGAAATCTGCACTTCACGACTCACCCTCCACATTGATTTTCCCATGCTTCGTTGAATGGCGGTGCAAACGCTATTGACAACTTCTTCCGATACTCGCGGTCGTCCAGGACTTTTAAGTTTGTACAAACAGCCTGTAGTTTCAAATTTTTTATGCCAATCATAGGTAGACTTTCTGGTTGGAGGTTCTTTTCTGAATTGTGATCAAAAATGCCATTGCACAACAGTTACAGATTCCGTTTTGCTCAATTCAAGAACACAAAATGCCTTCTCCACTGCAGACGCTGCCATTTTGACTGACTAGTCACATGACAAGCGCGCTATCGCCTACGTCACTTCCCTCAGTTGCTGGACACAAACTTTATGAGTACATCTACCTAACGGTTTGCAGTTGTGGTCCATGTCTGCAACTGTTACTGTTTTACAGCATCTGGAAACTGCATACTTCTTTATGAATCACCCCGTATTATCCAAATACATGTACCAAAAATAAGCAATTTTATACAAAAAAAATTACATAAGACAAAGATTGTTTTTGTTATTTTGCAATACAAAACAAGTTTGCCATTTTTACTACTGCTGTGAAATTTTTAAACATAAAATACAAAATTCCAAAACTTACCAATACATGCTCATCAAAAAACACATTTGAAGAGCATATTTACACTAGATTAAAAATTAAGTGCTGGAAAAAAAGTTCACGCTATATTGTTTTTTTTTTTTTTTTTTAGAGAACATAATCACTAATTTTTTGTTGCCCCATTTTCGAACTTTGCTTTTGTGCTGCTAAATCTCTCATTCTTTTCAATAAGAGAAGTTGAGTTGAACAGCACTCAGTTTGTTGTTCAAACCAAGCCATGGCAGTCTCCAATGTAGTGAATGCTTCAGCATGAGTAGGACCTGTGCTTTATGTTAAGTGCAGGGGGAATGACTTTTCTCCCAGCTCACAGTAAGCAATGGAGCTAAGGGATGAAACAAGGGGTGGTACTGCTGTGGTAATGGGTTGTAAAATCTTAGCCCTGCAGGGAACAAGTTTTCACTTTTTGTCTCTGAGTATGAGAAGTCACCTCCACCTTCAACACGTTGCCCCCAAAATGCTTGCACCTCCAAAATTAGGTGATTCCATTATCATCAACTTCCAAGTTAAAATGAACTGACTATAATTAAGCTTTCCACTGCCACAAAAAAAAAAAAAAAAAAAAAAAAAAAAAAAAAAAAGAAAGAGGAGGGAGGAGCTTGTTCAGATTTTTGATGTTTCGGATTTTTGCTGTTCGGATTTTCAACGCTCTGCTGTGCAGGGTGTCCAAGAATTATTGGACACATTACAAAATTATGTACAAAAAAAAAAAACTATGAGCATTGTCTGTTTTTCTATGTCACGTATTACTAACACGGTTTCTATATTTTTTTTGCAGAACTGTTATTCCCAGAATCCGATAGATAGGTGTGGTCTGATGAGGAATGTATGAGAAATGCGCAATCAGTAGTCATGTCATCCGTACAGCAAAAGGCGATGTGTGTGTGTTATGGCTTGTGGAATTAAAGTCTGTCATTAAAGTTAAAAGACGGTACCATTTAGAGTATGGTTGCAATCCTCCGTCAACGAATTCAATTAAGCGGTAGATGAAACAGTTTAAAGAAACTGGCAATGTGGAACATCATGGAGGAGCCAGTAGGCCTAGCATCAGCAGTGAGACGGTTGACCAAGTTAATGAAAGTTTCTGATGAAGCCTCAGGAAATCCGTTCGTAAAGCAAGCAGAGAACTGTGCATTCCGAAATCAATAGTTCACGATATTTTGCACAAGAAATTAAAGTTTCATGCTTATAAAATTCAAATAGTGCAAAAGATGCATGTAAATGATCACACTCTGCGATATGATTTCACTGTGGATATGCTGAATCGAGTGGAAAACAAAAACTTTCTCAGTACTGTAATTTTTAGTGATGAATCCACATTTCATGTATCAGGTATTATGAATCATCACAACTGTAGGATATGGGGCAGTGAACTGCCTCATGCTGCTATTGAACTGGAACGTGATTCTCCAAAAGTTAATGTGTGGTGTGCCCTATCAAAAAGAGAAGTGATTGGCCCTTTCTTCTGCAAAAAAACAACATAAATGCTGACATTTACTTGGATACGCTAGAAAATTTCACTATACCCCAGATCAAAAGATATGACGTCGTTTTCCAACAAGACGACGCACCTCAGCATTGGTCAATGTGTGTACGTAAGTGCCTAAATGAGAATTTCCCCAACAGATGGATTGGGTGTGGCGGTCCCATTCTGTGGTCTCCTAACTCTCCAGATCTAACTCCATTGGATTATTTCATGTAGGGTTATGCGAAAGGTCGTGTCTATCAGATGCCTTGTACTGATTTGCATGAACGGAAGCAGCATATCACAGCTGCTATTAATTCCATAACTCCTCAGATGCTTGCCAATACATGGCATGAAATTGAGTATCGCTTGGACATACTACGAGCAACCAAGGGATCTCACATCGAAATGTATTAACTTGTGCAGTTACATTGTAAGTTAGTACAATCAGTTTCTTTCTATCTGTTCAATATTTTGTTTTATATAATTTGGTAATGTGTCCAATAATTATCGGACACCCTGTATTATGGGTTGGAAAAAGGGGGTGGAGTGTGCTTTTCCTACAATCATGTACCTGACTCAACTTACACAGCAAAACTTAGCCAAACTGTTAATCATAAAATATTATCTTCCTTACTTTATCATATTAACAGGTAAGTCTGCTCAGGCAGCCTGCAAAGACAGCACAGACAAGTTGATCATACTAGTGGTTTTGTTGAGAACAGTTGATAAAAAGATTTGATTTCTCTTGAACAATGGGAATGAATTCACAGATACTTGTTGATAGTGGTTTTATATGAATCCCATGGGCTTCTCATTTAGTCTAACTATCTGGGAATATAAGCCACTGAATATGTTAAAATGTATTACATATGATCAGAGCTTGAAAATTTTCATGCTGGCTCATCAGTCAGGCAGATATCTCTCTCTCTAGCAGAAAAATTCACAGCATTTGTTGTCCATTTCTTCTCAGAATAACTGGCTTTCCATGCTGGTGCACAATCACACGTTCGTTCTGCAAATTAAAATAAGCTTTACGAAAAAATTTTGATCTTTATGTACAAAAATAGGCCCATAATTTGGGGGAAATCATTCTACTGGGCTTATGACTTCTTGCCTTGTGTTCCTTGTTAAGCATACCGTTCGTGGATGCTTTGATTCACAGCATTCGCTGTCCAATTTCTTTCTCGGAGAAACCAGATTCTCATGCTGGCACACAATCATACGCATTAGTTCTCTAAATTGAAATAAGCTTTATTGAAAAAATGATATTTTTGCATATCCGAAAATGGGCATAAAGTATAAGTAATTGCCGATTGAATTTAAACTGCTCTCCTGAATGTTTCACTCGCCAACTAAAATTTTTCACTCATCACGAATGAGCAGACCACCACATTTTTTCTAGTCCGGCATATGATGATCAGAGTTAAGGTAAATACAAAAATAAATAACCTGTACAATTTACCTTGGTACAGTGAAACCTCTGACTCATGATAAAAAGTGACCATTGTTGGAAGGTGCCCGTTGTTCGGAGGTTAGGCCTAAATTAATATTGTTTGTCAGTTGCATTTAGACTGAGCAAATCTTGGAAGTCTAGGCAGAATTAGAGCTTGATGCAGTCAGTGATTGTAACGATTGAAGAACAGAATGCAGACTGCATAATATTAGCCTACAGAAAACTTAGTTTAGTTCAAAGACAAAAATGTAGGGACTTAGAACAATAAATACAACTGATTGTTTGAAGCTGAAGTTTGAACCAGCTATAGCAGTTTAAGGGGTTTTCTTGTTATTTCTACTAAGCAAGGGGTTCTATGCAAGGGGTTTTCTTGTTATTTCTACTTGTTTTCACTAGAATTGGATTATCTGCCACTTTACAATTAATCATAGTGTAGAGGATTTTAGAAAGGCAGCATCTGACCCCTGGTATAAAAATAGCCTTAGAAATAACAAGCTAGGAGATTTAAATTGAGTACACTATAGGAAAAGAAAACAGAACAATTTTAGAGACAGTGAAATGCAGCAATCAGAAGTAGCGCTTTGCATTTACAGTATTGTAGAATATATAATCATTACAAATAAAAAGATCAGCAGCTAATTTCACATAGTAAAGAGGAAACTTCAAGAAGGTAGGGAAATAGCAAGAAGAGGAAGTACCACACTCAACGATAATTGCGGTTGCACTCCCGATTAAATGGCAACTACTCCAGTAATGTAGTTCTGATGATGAACTAGGTTCTAGTTTGAAAATTTGACCACCAAATGCATTAAAAATTACCTCTACAAAACCCATAATTAAAAAAAATAATGTCACTGCAGATTAATAATTAGAAGTGCCATGATGTCATTAATTACTAAGAAAAATTTAGTTGCAGCAGTAGCATGCTACAAATCGTACTACTTTAAAAAGGGTAAAAAAAAAAAAAAACTTTAAATCACATGACATCAGTGGCGGCTCGTGGTTGGAAAAATAGGTGAAGAGGTACAAGAGCAGTATGAAAATATATCTACTGTCTACAATGAAAATCCCTTAATGAGAACTTACTTATTTTTTTTATATTAAATCAATTTTTCTTCCTTTTAAAGCTGCAAATTTGTCGATTATGTCGTCATAAGATGGTTAGATGGTTGTTTCTTTGTGAGCATCAATAAAATGTCTTCCTGAATAGAAATATTTGCCAGAGAAGGAAGTCCATCTTGGGAACCAGTGTTTCTTGAGCAAGTTTGTATACTTGTTGATGGAATTGTTAAACTGAGGAAAACCAATTTATAATCTTCTGTAAAAATGTCTTTGTCTCTGTGAAACACTCGAAGGAGTTCTTGAGTCAATGTATTCCTTAATTTTTCATCGGCATATACAAGACTCAGTTCATTTTTAAGGCGCTGTGTTTAGTAAATATGTTTCCGTAAAAATGTAGATTTTCAAGAGCGCGAGAGGGAAAGCATGCATTAAATTATTCGAATTTGGTTGTGTCAGCAAGTCAGACAAATTGAAGTTTCTTACAGTCTTGAAATTTTATATCCATTTCCATAAGAATGTGGTCCAAAATTTTAAAATACAATTGTTTATAATTTTGAAAAATTGTTTCCTGTGTAAGAGCAGCATATTCCCGTGCTTATTTCTGTGATTTTGCTAGCTTTTCCAAACTGTGCTTCAAATAACTCATCGTTCCTTTTATGGCTCAAAATTTCACAAGTTTTTTTTTTGTTTTTTGTTTTTTTAATTTGAGTTACACAGTATTTTATGTTTAGTTATTTTTTCTTCAAAAGTTCGAATAATAGATCGGTGGAGCCAAAAATGTAAATTCGAAAGTGTTAATATCATTCAAAAATCCCTTGGCAAGATGAATTGATTTTTTGTCTGATTATTTGCTATTCATCAGAAATCCGAACACTTCCTTCAATTTATCCCAATCTTCAACAACTACACTTACTTATTTCGAAGTGGAGGACCATAGAGTTTCTGCTATGGTTGGTCTGCATCTTGCGGTTTTGCCGCCCCGGTGGCGCAGTGGTCTAAGCAATGGCCTCTGATCATTCATCCGAACGGGGTCCGGGTTCGAATCCCGGTGAGGCATGGATGTTGTGTTTGTCTTACGGCACTGGCTCTCTCCCTTCCCTGGAACCAGTGACCCTAAATTAGGGACAGGCGACTGCTTATAGTTCATTGAGTTGCTCACAATGGTCGTTAAACCTCCAATCAATCAATCAATCATCTTGCGGTTGTTGATATGTATATAAGACCGCTTCGCAGAATGGTGAACAAACGAAGCAATTCCACTGAGGCTTGCAAAAAGTATTCGACACTTAGAAATTTTAGAAAAACTCTGGTGTAAAACAAGATTCAAACGAAGAACTAAGCAATGAACAAAAACAGCTTGAGAAGCTTTATCCTTGACTTTTTTTTTCTGTAGCCCATTTAAGTGTCCAGACATTATACTTGCCCCATCGTAACATTGTCCTATTTATTTGTGTTGGTAATCAGACTGTTCCAAAATGTTGTCTAGCATTTTGTATAAAGCTCCTGACATTCTATTTTCATTCACATCATGGAAACCCAAAAATCCTTCAACCAATACACCTTCCGAATCAACAATCAAAAATTATTTAATTTTTGACGTGATCGTTTATATATTCAGAAATACATTCCGTTAAATCATTTTGAATAGTTTTTTATCCTTTTGTATTGATTTTCAATTTTTAAAGAACTTCTTCATATCAACAATGAAAGTAATTCAATGAAATTTCCACGATTTATTGAGCCCATGCTTTCGTCATGGCCATGGAATGCTAGTTCTTGTTTGCTCAAATACAGTACAGACTAATACTGCATCAATCACTGTCTGCAGGGAAAGTCTATTTAAACGAACGGTTTCATTAAAATGCGTTTTCAAAAGCCTAGCATTTTTCCTCAGGGCATCGGCAATGGTGTTTTGAATTTTTTTCAAAATTCCTTAACATTAATCCGCATTTCAGGTGTTTGCTAGAATCACGATGTTTATGAAGTGACAGTGTTACGCTTAATAAATCTGAGAATCCATCTTTATCCCATGCCGAATGTTTATTACTAAAAAGTAAGCAGGGCCAAAAAAAAAAAAAAAAAAATTAACACCCGCTCCACCGTGCTCTCTCACGACTTTAAGCTCAAAAACTGAAAGATGCAGAGGTAAGGCGCGTGAAGCTGAAACACTTCACTTGAGCAAGCAGATTGGGGAGGGTGACGTCACGGTTATCATGGCAACTCGGCGGAAAACTGCAGACTTCCAAGCATTCTCATTTCAGCTCTTCACTTGCACTGTTTTGTGTATAAGGATTTGTTTTCCGTATTGAGCGCACCATGTGAATTAATATCTATTCAAAATTTTGAGTATTTTGGAACTGAATAAAGGCAAAAAAGAATATATTATAAAAAAATACTGAAAAAAACTGTATTTTGAGTAAACTAGGTGAAAAGGCACTTCACCTACTTCACCTGAAAAGCCACCACTGCATGACATACAGATTTTCTGAAACACTATTAGCTAGAACAGGGGTGCTAAGTGTACCAGAATTGATAATGAAAGTTAGGCAAACTATTAAGCATAAAGTGTTATCTTCCTTTGTGCTATTTGCAGGGCTTTTCTTAGTCAGCCTGAGAAAACAGCATGTGCAAGATGACAGAGCCAGTTGTTTTGTTGATAACAGTTGATTAAAAAATTGAACTTGCAGTTACTTATTGATATGTTTTTATTTAAATTCCCTGGGCCTATATCAGCTAGCCTGGAATATGAACTACTGAATGTGATTAGACATTACGTGTGATGATCAGAGCTAAGATAAATACAAATATAAATTGCTTGTGTAATTTATTTTGGTATTTAGCTCTGAATGCCATATACAAGAATGTACAGGTAAAGATCGTCTTCAGAATTTGTATTTTTATCTTAAGACTAAAGGTTGGTAAGTATCTACTTTTCAGAAAAAGTAGTTGCAGCTGTAAGCTACTTTTTAAAAGTAGCTTTCCAATCACTGGTGAAATGTAACTGCACTGCTAGGCAGCCACACGAGGGAAAGTAGAAACGGAACCTATAAGCACCAAACAAATGCTATATTAAAAAAAATATCACATTTATTCTTAACTAAATTAAAAAGCAAATGGAAGCTAACACTGGCTAAAAATGAAACTTTAAAGATTTAGTAACTCTGTCTCTTTTCCTCTCTTTTTGTCACTCATTCTCTCTCCCCACCACCATCAATTTATTATTTCTTCATTTTCTAAGGAGCAAATAAGGTTACATTTCCACATATTTGGTGTAATTAATGACAACATGGTACCTCTAATTATCAGTCTACAGTGAAAAACTTTAATTACAGGTTTTATAGCATAAGTTTTTAATATATTTGGTGATAAAATTTTTGAACTAGAACCTAGTTCATCAGCAACTAGGACAATGAGGAGTTGCCATTCAGTTGGGAGTGCCCAACCACAATTATCATTAAGCATGGTACTAACAATAGCTAGAAGTACCACGCTTGACAATAATTGCGGTTGGGCACTCTGAACCGAATGGCAACAACTACTCCAGTAACGCAGGCTTGACGATGAACTAGGTTTTAGTTTGAAAATTTGACCACCAAATATATTACAAATTGCCACTATAAAACCCATAATTAAAATTTTTCACTGCAGATTTAGAGGTTTTGTAGTTCAAAATATTCTTCTGTGTTAGCCTGATACATTGTAATGACCCTATCACTAGCTATTCTAAAAGGAAAAAACTTCTTGTGTGTTCAAATCTGCTCCATATAAATTAAAACATACAAATTTATAACAAGATGTAGCCTATACTCAAATTACGCTGTTTTTTTTTGTTTTGTTTTGTTTTTTTTTTTGCTTTGTTTTGTGAGAGTGATAGTGCCAGTATAACCTAGCTGATGTAGAACAGCAAATTAAATGACAGTCCCATATATGAGAAAGTCACCCAGGAAATAATCAGCGTCTTTAATTTATTGTTTGTTACCAGTGTTTCAGCATTCTCTCATCCATTCTGTGTGAATTCAATTTGTACTTTCCCCATCTAATCTGCTCAATGATTTCTAGTTATTTCTAAAACTTTCTTTTCCAATGCATGTACCTGTGCCTTCAGTTTTCCCAATTTTCTAATAACCAAAAGAACTTAAAATTTCACTTAGGCTTACTCAATAATTTTTTTTAATGTCAGTTAAAAATGCATTCACAACTAAATGTTATAAAACTTTTAATAGTTGTTACAATTATTTGCTTAATACAGTGGCTTTTGAATAGTTGTATCTGTATATGTGTTTTCCCCTAATATGAATTTAAATAGTTGTGATTTAGTAGAATAAGAGATCACAACTCTCTTTTGTGTAATGTTCATGATGGAGCCTATAAAAATTCACAGATGCCACTGCATATCTTCTGGGAAAGGGGCTAAGGCCCCTTGCCCCCCCCCTTCCCCCCAACTGCCGCAGGATTTTATTTTTTTACATTTTTGGTTAAAATGTGACTTACATTAGAAAAAAGTGCTTTAATTTAATAAAAATGTGTCAATTTACATTAAAAAAATGGTTTAATAATTTTTTTTCTATTTTTCATTAGCTTTTATTTTGTAGTGGTGGATATCAAAAACTTCCATTATACATTACCCTCCCCCTTCATGAGAAAAATCTATATATGTCCCTGGATGAGGTAGAATGAGAGCAAGCTCATTTATGTAAAACAGCAAAAAGATTTGGGATAATATCCATAAAAAGTTACTTTTGTATCCTCTAGTGATATATAAAATCAGCATGTTTCCTACACAATGCTGGCAACACATTTTGTAAATTCTGAAAGCTAGATTTATTGCCAAGATGGAAAACCCCTGATAAGCCACTCTCTAAACTACAAAGGTTTAGAAGTGATTGATATCCATATTATCAATGAGCTATCAGTAACATTATTACTCTAATTATTCTCTATAGATATTCAGGTGTCATATCCTCAACACAAGGTGTGTTTTTTTTTTTCTTCTTTTTTTTTTTTTGTTTTTTTTTAAAGTAAAATCACTTTGATGACCCCTCCTAATTATTCAGAACTATCACAATTGCCTATTATTTTTGGCCCAGTCATTCCTGTTTTAATTAACTGAATGTGCAATACATGATAAATCACTCTCACTGTTTCTATCCCTCACACATGCACCCTTACTTTCACCCTCTCTCATACTCTGTGATAACTGATATCTACAGACTTTTCATAATGTCTCATACAGAGCATCTCTTATGCACAGCTGTATATATTTCAGCAAACTGATTTTAACATACACACACACTTGACTTTAAAAACAAACCTCCTTGCTCTCTCCTCAGACACACACACAACAAATTATGTCTGTCCCATTCATAAATACATATTTTATCACTCATATGCACATACTCTTTTTATGTCTCATAAATCACACAAATTTCAAACGAATATACCTAAGGGCATTTCAAATAAAATAATGGCTTTGATGTGTAAATAGAGATTTTGTACTGATGTGTTTTAAGTAGGTCCTTATAAAGGGAATCAATCTCAACCACTATCATACTTTCAACTGCTCCTCTCTGGAATTTTAAAAGTGATACCAAAATATAGTTTTAATCTTTGCAGCTCACAAACTGGATTGCTCTGAACCCATTCAGACTTGCTCATCTGACTCCTACTGGCTGACAAGTCTGTTATTCTCAAAATGTTAAGTAATCTCTTTGACTACAAAAGGAACAAAAGTACATAAGAAACTTGATACAATTAGACAGTATCACACGATCCTACAAAGGCTATATTAAAAAAAAAAAAAACTAGAAAGATAGAAGATACAGTCTGACAGCAGCCTGATATGTAAATCAAATTATTTACATCCCTCTACTTGCTTCATACCAATGAATTACATAGAACTTGCAGTTTGGCTTATTTTCTTTTTATAGGTTATCCTTAACATCGATAATATTTTTGAAAAAATTTCATTGGGAAATGATTGAAATTCGGCACACTGAATGACTCCTACAAACCACAATTTCTCTATAATTTTTTTTCAACTAGAAAGATTTTTAGTAGCATTTTTCATCATCAAAATGCAGAACAATGTTAAAAGCCAATTTTACCTGAATAAATAAAAACCAAGGCAAATTACGATGGCTCAATCTTCAATTGATGAAACCTAAGGATGTGATTAATACTTTAAAATAAATAAAAAAAATATAATTTATCACTTGTGCTTGATTGATTCCCTGCACTAGAACTACTGTTTACCATTGGTACGTCACCCACGTGAGAAACGTGTGTTTACTCAGGAACTTGTAAATGAAGCGAGCAGAGGGCGCCTTGCTCCAACACTCTGGCATGGAAAAATGCCTAGTAAATACCTAAATACCTAAATACGTCAAAACATCAAAGTTCATGAAAAGCACTTGAGCCGACGTCACACTTACGTCATGAAATTGACCTGACCTTAGCAGATAATAAAAAGAAATAACAACAGATAATTCGATGATAACACTAGATGAGAAGAGATGAACCTAACCGTGTGTTGTGCATATTCCAAGGCATATTAAGGTAATCATCACTTTTCCTTTGTACTTAGGGGCATAAGATCTGATATGCAGATGACAGAGTTAGCAACTCTCATAAATGTCTCTTACTAAGGTGACCAGGCGTCCTCATTTTCTGGCGACAGTCCTCAATTTTCATGTTTCGTCCTTAATTCTGTAAAATGTCCTCAATTTCTAATTTCTTCTTCTCAATTTTTAAAATTCTCAAAATAATTGAAATAGGAATAAATGTGCTGAACTCAACTGAATCTACCAAATGCAACCAAATTTAGCATCAATTACCTATTTAATTGCAAGGAAATGGGCTCATAAAAGTATGGAAATATTTTCTAAAGTCGATGTTTTTTTTTTTTTTATTGAATGAAGGTTTATTTTTTTTTTATTGGAGGTTTAACGACCACCGTGAGCAACTCATTGAGCTATAAGCAGTCGCCCTGTCCCTAATTTAGGGTCACTGGTTTCAGGGAAGGGAAAGAGCCAGTGCCGTAAGACAAACACAACATCCATGCCGCACCGGGATTCGAACCCAGACCCCTTTCGGACGAATGATCAGAGGCCATCGCTTAGACCACTGCGCCACCAGGACGGCAAGTCGATGAAATCATGCTATATTAATTAATAGACATTTGACGTCGACTATGAACATCAAACTGAGTTATCGCTCTTTTCATTTTTATAAGTGAGTCACGGAAAAATTCTCAATGGCCGCCACCGGGAATCGAACCCTCTGAAAGATCCTGGGTTCGATTCCCAATGAGAATTTTTCCGTGACTCACATATAAACGCGGAAAAAGCGATTAAGTCTGTTTGATGTTCCTAGACCACGTCAAATGCTTGTATTAATTATTCATTCGCCTTCTAATTATTTGTTCAGTTGCTGCTTACAATCTTTGGTGAATCCCCAGCATTGTGCGGGGCTCCAAGGAGCAACCTGTCAAATTGGCTTGGCAGTCAGTGTGTGTGAGTCTGGAGCAATTCGAGGCCGCTGTGGTGTAGTGGAATCATATCCGGCGCTTAACTGGAATACCTGGATTTGATTACCGGTGGCGGCCAATGAGAATTTTTCCGTGAATTACTTATAAACGTGGAAAGAGCGATTACCTCTGTTTGATGCTATGTTAAGGTGGACGTCTAGGGATTTTGCTACCAATATACTTCCAATGGCCAAACTTCTGTACACATTTTTTTAACAATTAATGCGTTCCCAAGGATGAAAATTTTAACATCGATTACAATAACTTCTTATTATAACTTGTAATACTTAATATTTTCTAAAATATAACAGTAATTAAGCAATCCAACATTTTTTTTGTCTATTGACTTCATCAGTGTTCAGGTTGCGCCATTTTTCTTCTGGTCTCAACACCACCAAAGGAAAAGTTTTTGATTTTTATTTTTTAATATAATTATGGTTATGTTTTAGAAAATATTAAGAATTACACGTTATAATGTGAAGTTATTTTAATCAATGTTCAAATTTTTATCCTTGGGAACGCATTAATTGTGAAAAAAATGTGTACAGAAATTTGCCCATTGGAAGTATAGGAAGCAAAATCACTAGACGTCCACCTTGATGGAAGACATGCCAAAACATCGAACAAGGTCATCTCGATAATCGTGGTGTTATTTCATTTCGGTTTTACCTGAAATATGACGCCCCGGTGGCGCAGTGGTCTAGGGCGCTGGCCTCTGATCATTCGTCCCTAAGGGGTCCGGGTTCGAATCCCGGTGAGGCATGGATGTCGTGTTCGTCTTACGGCACTGGCTCACTCCCTTCCCTGGAACCAGTGACCCTAAATTAGGGACGGGCGACTGCTTATAGCCCATTGAGTTGCTCACGGTGGTCGTTAAACCTAAAAAAACCAACTGAGGTATTTTTAGAATGGGGAATAAATCTCATCTTTTTTCAGCATTCACTTTCTTACAATTAAATTAGTAACTGATGCCAAACTTGGTTGCATTTGGTAGATTCCATTGAGAGTTCTACAACTTTTGTTCAGAACATTTTTTTCATTAAACTGTTTTTTCAAGCAAAGTTGCTGAACTTAGAATATTTCTTCTCGTGTATAGTAATTTTCTGGTTTTCTTGTGCAGAATCACAACGAAATTTCAGTACAAAATCAAAATGTAGCACTGTTTCCATGTGCTGCCCCCTATGAGAGACACTTAAAATCTATCAGAAGTAATATTCTGCATGATAGTACTTTATTACTATTTTATACTTATTTCATATGAAAATTGCCGCCCCGATGGCGCAGTGGTCTAAGCGATGGTCTCTGATCATTCGTCCGAACGGGGTCCGGGTTCGAATCCCGGTGAGGCATGGATGTTGTGTTTGTCTTACGGCACTGGCTCTCTCCCTTCCCTGGAACTAGTGACTCTAAATTAGAGACGGGCGACTGCTTATAACCCATTGAGTTGCTCACGGTGGTCGTTAAACCTCCAATCAAAAAAAAAATATGAAAATTAAGCCTCAAATTCATCTTATTATGTATTACCATGAAACTGGACAATTATGGTACAGTTCGTGACATTCTTTACTAGTCTTTGGCTTTTCCATAAAGTGTTGTCCTGGATTATACCGTCATTTTGAAACAAAATTGTCCACAATTTTGCAGTTAAATTGAGGACAGCATGTCATTTGTCCTCAATTTCATTCTCAAAAATCTGGTCACCTTACTCTTACTCAAGATCTAAGAATGTGATTGGTTGTTTAGATTTAGAGTAAGCAACATCAACACTAAATACACTGACATTGTTTTGTTTACACAAAATGAAAAAGCGACTAGGAATATATTTATACGTACAAAATCCCTAGGAACATGCTTAAGCCAGCCCCGATGGCGCAGTGGTCTAAGCGATGGCCTCTGATCATTCATCCGAAAGGGGCCCGGGTTCCAATCCTGGTGAAGCATGGATGTTGTTTTTGTCTTACGGCATTGGCTCTCTCTCCTTTTGCTGGAACCAGTGACCCTAAATTAGGGACGGGCGACTGCTTATAGCCCATTGAGGTGCTCACGGTGGTCGTTAAACCTCCAATTAAAAAAACAGGCTTAAGGAGGCAAATTTCAAGAAAGGATAATATTTTTACAATTTTAATAACCATATAGTTGTGAATAAAAGCATACCGGCCCTGTGGCATAGGGCTGGCTTCTGACTATTTGTCCGAGATGGGTCCGGTTTCGAATCTTGGTGAAGCATGGATCTTGTGTTTATCTTACGGTATTGGCTCTCTCCCTTCTCTGTAACCAACGGACCTAAATCCGGGACGAGCGACTGCTTACAGCCCATTGAGTTGCTCACGGCGGTCGTTAAACCCTGAATCAAAAAAGAAAAAACCTCAATCAAAAGAACAAAAACAGCATCATAGCATGTAGACAAATATTAAGTTTGAGGGAAAATCCATCTTTTTCTCTCTTTTTTTTTCTATTATATTATGTTGAAGAAAATATGAACACGGTGATGTGATATGTTAAAATCTTAAATCTCTGAATGAGAAAGTTTTTCTTTCAGTGGCACACTCAGAAGCAAAGTAGATATTTCTGTGCCTGAGCAAACCGCAAAATATAGCTGCCTCCATCTTTTTTTTTTCGTTGCTTTACGATAAGCGTGAATAATTATAAATGATATAAACAGACCCCAGTCCCTTATTAGGGTCAACTGGTTCCGGGGAATGTAACTGCCCGAAGACAGACGCAGCATTCATGCCCGATTGCCGGGACTCGAACTCGGGCCCGCTCAAACGAAAGGTCAAACACCAGCACTGGGACCACTACAGCATCGAGCCATCTGTCTTTCGGTCTTCTTAATATATGGTTTTGCTTGTTTATGGGTTTCGTATCTACCGTGAAAAGCTCAATCGGCTATAAATGCAAATAAATCAGTTCGCCTGTCCCTAATTTTTAGAACCACTGGTTCAACGGAAGAGAGCCGCCCTGGTGACGCATTGTCTAAGCAATGGCTTTTGATCATTTGTCCTAAATGGGTCCGGGTTCGAATTCCGGTGAGGCATGGATGTTGTGTTTGTCTTTCGGCACTGGTTCTCCCCCTCCCTGGAACCAGTGGTAATAAATTAGGGACGGACGACTGCTTATAGCCAACTGAGTTGCTCATGGTGGTCGTTAAACCCCCAATAAAACAAAAAACGGAAGGGAAGGAGCTTACGCTTACACCACTGCGTTGCTGGAGTTGTACACACACATAGACGGGCGCGCGCGCACACACACATGTACACTGCTCGTCAAAACAAATTAATGTCACACCCCAATATTATCTCTGTATGGGAGGCACAATCAAACTGAAACTGCTTTTTCCAACTGGTTCGGATCTACGGTACTACTTCAAACGGACCGAATGCAGCTGGTAGTCGTGGCTCGCAGTTGCAGTAATGATCGAACAACCCCCAGATAATCTTTAACAATTTGAACGAAAATTTTATCGTGCAACATAGGTACTACAGAACTTTCATTTTAAAATGTGAGCAACTAAAATCCCCTGAACATTTCGATGAATAAATGTGAATTTTACGCTGCCGAAACAGGCGCAGAATATTACAACTTCTGTAAATGGAGAAATGACAAGCTGCTCCTCGATGGTGCAGTCGTCTAAGCACGGGCTTGAGAAGATTCGTCCGGAAAGGGTTCGGATTCGAATCCCTATCAGGCATGGATTCCAATCCCGGTTAGGATATATATATAAGAAATTCTGGAGAGATACCAGTCTACTGGTGGATGGCCTCCAAATTTCTTACATAACCTTGCTGATGTAATTATAAATACACAACACTGTGAATATTCAAGAGACGCAAATAGCGTATTAAATCCGTTTGTTTTTGCGGCGTAGTAAGTATAAGATTCGCCAAGCTTTCGCACTCCACTGGGAGGCTTTCTCAAGACAATGGTAGACATAGTGGAGTGCAAAAGCTTGGCGAATCTTTATACTTACTACGCCGCAAAAATAAACAGATTTAATACGCCATTTGCGTCTCTTGAATAACCTTGCTGTCTTAAGCCCGTCTCTTTCTATTTCGTACTGAATGTTTTTATGGCTTTTCCCAATTGTTTCGGCTTTCGGATCAGTATCACATTAAACAAATCTAATGCAGATGGAATTTCCGACTCGCAATCGCAGTAACGTTCCAATACCCCCTACAGAGTCTTCAAACATTGTGAACTGTATTTTTCTCTTGCAACGTAAGTATAACCGCGCCTTTATTTTTGAATCTGAGCAAGTTTTGAGGGAAAAAATGAGAATTCCAATTCGCCAGTGTACTCAAAACTGCCGCCTCGGTTGTGCAGCGGTCGACTCGCTGGCTATTGATCATTTGTCAGAGATGGGTTCGGGTTCCAATCGCGGTAAGACATGGATGTTCTGTTTGTCTTACGGCACTGGCTCTCTCCCTTCCCTGGAACCAGTTGCCCTAAATTAGGGACAGGTAACTGCTGTAGCCAGCGCTAGAGCAGTCGCCTGTCCTTAATGCGCTCACGGGCGACTGATTAGGTTCTCAGTTGCTCACGGTGGTTGTTAAACCTATAAACGAAAAAAAAAATCGAAACTGGAGAAGTACATTTAAGCAAATTCTTAAATGGGCAAATGGCAAAATATGGTCAAATGAAAATTGTACCATCCTGGGCGAAATTTGCAATTCAAATTTTTATCACATTGTAAGCAGCAATTCTTGAGACCTCTCTTGAGATACTTTCGGAGCGGCAGCACCGCCCTAGTTACGCCTTTGTTGTGAATTGTCAGATGAGCTGCGCAGTTGTCAATCAGCAACAAGATTTGCCTTTCTCAGACATTGCTGAAGTCATCCAGGCTTTTGTGTTAGCAAAGTACTCAAGGGAAAGTGATTTGACACTTCTGAAACACCTAGGTGATCGTGACTTGCCTGTAACAAATTTTCATTTATCCGTCCTGCTCGTATTTGCACACACCATGATAATGTTTTTCTTTAGATCATTCTCCTCCTCTAAATTTTAGCATCTGGAGTTAATTGGTAAAATATCCCTGATTCACCTGCATTACAGGTGTCTTCCTCTTCATAAGTCTTAATTACTTCGTGCCAAACTTTATTAAGCCAGTCAGTTGTGATGTGTTTATTTACATCGCCTGCCTCACCACTCACTTTCCTAAAACAAATGCTGTACCTTGTTTTAAACCTGTCCAGCCGACCATGGTGCTTATGAAATGACTGTATCTCAAATCTTTAGCGAAAAGTTCGGCCTTGACTTTTTAAATTGGGCCACTGATGCGAATATTTCGAGCCCATTTCACGTTAAACCCCACAAGACCATGATCAACATGCTTTTTCACAAAGTTGAATTTTTTAGATTGCGTCTTATTTTTCTTAAATGAATTCATTATGTTTTCGCTGTTCTTCCAAATTGTGGTTACAGTTGAAGGGGGTTCTGCTTTGATATGGCTACATTTGACAATCCTTTTTTCTAGATCCGAATAATAGCAACTTTCTGCTCAATCGAACATTGCTTTACTTTTTTTAGTTGGTGACCTAATATCTGTTGTGGTCAGAGATATATATGTATATATCACTTCTGTAACTCCCCTGTGACCTAAGTATAGACAGACATTGGGACAATATGATGCTCGAAATGATATTTGGCTCCAAATGCTATTTACAGTTAGCAACACCAGTACTGATTAGCTAAAAATAGTTTTATGTACTTTTTTAACCTAAAAAGATTTCTAATTTTTGGTATCAAAAGAAAAATCTTTCTACACATCCTGCTTTTATTACCTGGGCAGGTAAATTTTCTCTGGGCATGCATTATTCTAGATATCTTTTAAACCCTGGGCTCAGTGACCAAAAAATTCAGATTATGGACTTTAATTTTTTTATGGGACAAAACATTGTCTCTTTTTTTGTTTCAATATAAAGTATTTAATACTTTTTATTTGCACTTTCATATTTTACTTTTTTTTAAGTAGCCTAGTTTTTTGTTGTCCCAAAGCTCAAATTTGGTAGTTTTCACCTGATATTTGTACACATTTTGGCAATTGTTAAGGTGGACGTCAAGTAATTTTGCTTCCTATACTTCCAATGGAAAAACTGTTGTACACATTTTCTTCACAATTAATGCGTTCCCAAGGATGAAAATTTGAACATCGATTAAAATAACTTCACATTATAACTTGGAATACTTAATATTTTCTAAAACATAACCATAATTATATTAAAAATCAATAACTTTTCCTTTGGTGATGTTGAAACCAGAAAAAAGATGGCGCGACCTGTACTTTGATGACGTCAGTAGAGAAACAAATGCTGGACTGCATAATTATGATTATGTTTTAGAAAATATTAAGTATTGCAAGTTATAAAATGAAGCTATTTTACTCGATGTTCAAATCTTCATCCTTGGGAACGCATTTATTGTGAAGAAAATGTGTACAGAAGTTTTCCCATTGGAAGTATAGGAAGCAAAATTACTTTAGGTCCACCTTAAGATGCGTTGCACATAGTTTGTTTTTTTTTTTTCAATTTTAAGGGCACAGCCTCTTATTAATATGAAGTGAAAAATTAACAACCACTGATTTGCATTCATGGTATGCAAAAAGTCTGGTGAGCAAATGTTTATGTTTTGTGTTGTTATTTTGTGGGTTCCTTCAGCAGTCTTGCTGGAAATACAACAAGTGTGTCTGATTTGTATTTTAGAGAAATACAGGCACAACTTGTTCAATTCAAAGAAAGATTGATTTATGTGAGTGATATTAGTTCAATACTAACCTCTCATATGGTTGATGCAAAAGGAATAACTGGAAATTTATGCATGAACATACTGACTGCTCATTTATCACGAATCAGAGGTCACATTCTTAAAAAAAAAAAAACCCCAGCACCTATCACACAAAAATCAAATGCAAGTAGTTTTTACAAAATGTTGCTAGTCCCTTTCTTTTGTATTATTCCATACTTTTTTTTTTAATTGTCATTTCATAATCTTTTGTGCCAGTTTTCATAAATATTTTAATGTTGTTTGCATTTTTGAGGTAACATTGTACTCCCTGTTTCTTATTTTCAGTTTTAAATCAATATTGCTTGTATTTTTGCTACCCAAAAGACCACACACATTGTACTAGCACATTCACAAATAAAGAGTATTCTGTCAAGAAATTTTCAAGCTCCCCACTCTTACTTTGTCGCAGTAATACTACAGATTAATCACTAATCGGAGACAAATGCCTAGAACACAAGCTGGGTGATTCTGTGCTTTCGGATAAAATACTAGATTGTTTCCTGACAGGTGTCAGCAAGCAATAAATTTATATTACCAATCACAATTATTACTTCTGCAATTTAAGTAACTAAAAATTGACTGCTTTACCAGTATTTGCTATCTAATGGGTATTAGCCATGGGTACATGATCTTTGTCACATAAAAAGAAGTTGCTGGTTCCTAAGATTTTGAAATACACATTTGTAGTCTTGGCAGACAAGTTGCATCTACACTGTACAGATTCTAGAATGTATATGCAAATGCCATTTGCAAGACATCCCCAGTATACGTAAAAAAAAAACACTTACATAAGTAAAAATTGTTCCCAAAAAAGCCTCAAAAGTTATTAACCCACAGTTAACCTCAGCTTTTCATAGTAAACACGATCCAGTGTTCACATTGAGTACGACTGTTTACAAAATATAAGGAATAAAAAGTCTTAAGATAACATAGATATTGAAATGGTTTATCTGCTGGTTAAATCACCAGCTACACGGATTAGATGTCTTATTTTCTGTGTTTGATTAACTGAGCATTTACAGCTCAACCTTATTTAAAAATGCTTACTTGTGAAATGTAGTTCCACAATCCTTGTTCCTTTTATTCTTACAATTAAAAGCCAGTAAATGGCATTTTATTGTTGATATAATTATCCAAAAGGTGCTGATATAATTGTGAATATTCACAAAACTGTAGCGTTAAATTTGTAATTAAACATAACACGATCGCCGAACAGCTGAAAGAACTGAGGTGACTACTTGACACACGCAGAAGTTGTACCTCATCAAAGATGGTGGGCTCTCCTCTCTGTGGCTTCAGCTGCCTCAGCGGAGAACCAATCACAGGAGCACTCTATGTATTTCTATCTCGTTGGTTGTTAACAAGGAGGTTAGAAGAAGAGGAGGTGAAGGGACCCGTTTTGAGTGAAGCCAAAACAGATCAGCTGTTTCTGTCCTCTCTCTGAGGTGGTGGGAGTCTGCGCTGCAAGAGTTCGGGAACGTGACGTCACTTCCTGTGGCTTAAGCAGTTTTGCTTAGCGCATGCAAACCAAGGATGGAAAAAAGGAATATTTCGGACTTCTTATTTCTTAATATTAGGCTTTTGGTTATATTTAGACATGGTTACTTGCACATGGGCAGTAAGTAACCATGCGCACTATGCACTTCCGCTCAAAAAATCATTATTTTGTTCAATTTTTTAAAGAAATACCAACACATATTTTCCTGTTTTCTCTGGAATTTTTTTATTATGGGAATGAATATTTCAGCCTTAATTTTTTTTCATGCCTGTATAGGTAGAGTAAGGGCTGAAAAACCCGTTCAAAATCGCGATTTCCCCATAAAGATATACAGGAGATTCTTAGGCTGGACTCATTGGCGTAGTCAGCTGATAAAAAGTGGCGTCACGCCAGAAGCACAGGGAGAGCGGCTGTTGCCAACCTCTCTTACTTCTAACCTCCTTGGTTGTTAACCAATGTACAAAGCCACGGTCAAGGGTTACACAAATGCAATACTATCAACATCGTCTTTCGATCCACGACGAATTTAATCCATTATTAAGGGAAGGAAAGCTTACGCAGCAATACAATGTTGATGTGTATGTAAAAATGGAAGGTAATACACTGAATTACATACGACAAAATCAGTCTCAGTTAAGTGTCGAAAAGTATGAAGGTCTGATGGACAAAATTCAGAATGCTGGAGATGATGAGTTTCTTCCTGGAAAAGCTCTTATTTTGGCATATTCATTCAAGGTAGTTCACGAAATTTAGGGCAAAACTATCAGGAGGCAATGGCGATATTCAGAAAGCATGTCAAGCTTGATCTTTTCCTTAGTATGACTTGCAACCCGAAATTTGAAGAAATTACAGAAAACTTGAACGGTCAATCTGTCGAAAATCTTCCAGATTTAGTTGCAAGTGTCTTCCAATTGAAGTTGAAGGAATTAATGGATGATATAACCAAAAGGCATATTTTTGAAGTTTCGATGGCCAAAGTTCATGTAATCGAATTCCAAAAAAGAGGGCTTCCCTACGTTCATATGCTCTTGATTTCTAAAGTAGAGGACAAACCAACATTGCCTGAGAAAACTGAAAAAATTATATCGGCACAACTACCAGATAAAGAACATTTACCAGTTTTACATGCAACTGTTGCAAAGCACGTGGGCCGTGTGGTGAAATAAACACAATTCGCCCCGTATGGAAGATAGCAAATGTGCCAAGCAATTTTCGAAGTCTTTCCAAAATGAAACAGTAGCTAACATAGGCGGGTATCCTTTATATCGCCGTAGAAAGAATGGTGCAACCACAACTGTACGCGGAAAAATTATTGATAACAGCTGGATTGTCCCTTATAATCTGTATCTTTTGTTAAAGTACAATTGTCACATTAATGTCGAGGTGTGCGCTACTATGAAAAACGTGAAATACCTTTTCAAGTACGTATACAAAGGTCATGACTGAGAAAATGTGCGTATAACAATGCACAACACCAAATACGACGAAGTAAAAAGTCATGTCGATTCCCGATATGTTAGCGCACCTGAGGCAATGTGACGAATACTTGGTTATGATATGCATCGGCAATCTCATACAATAGTTAGATAACCTATTCACCTTCCTGAAAAACAGAACATTAGGTTTAATCCGGAGCATTTAAACAATGATCGAAATGCAGTTGTTCATAATGCTCAGAGAGATACAATGCTGACAGCATGGTTCAAACTAAATGAGGGCACTGAAGATGTGCAATCCATTTTATATATCGACATGCCAAGACATTATATGTTCAATCAAAGAGACAGACAATGGGTCAAACGAACACGTGGTGGAGCTAATGTGATTGGAAGAATGTATTCAGTCAACTTTGGTTCTGATCCAGAAAGATATTGTTTGAGACCACTCAAGGGCGCCCATAAGGGCGGGCAGGGAGGTGCTCGAGCCCCCCCCCTTCCCCCGAAGTTGGTATAGCCAAATTTTTTGATAAATTTAAAACACTAAAATAGACAAAACCTTTTTTTAAAGTATTTTTAAAAATAATAAAATATTAATGATTGATTGCATAAATTAATTACTTTTGTTGTATTTTAGTATCTTGTGCATTTACTAAAATGTTTGCACCCTTGAAGGAGGTAAGAATTTTTTATAGCCCACCCCCACCTCTAAACGTATTCATATGGGCGCCACTGAGACTACTGCTACTTTACGTGTCTGGAGCGAAAAGATTTACAGATTTAAGAACAGTCAATGGAATTCCATATGATTCCTTCCAAGAAGCTGAATTGCAGAAAGGTTTAATTAAGAATGAAGAAAATATGAGAGAAAACCTTAGATGAAGCATCAGTTTGCAGGATGCCTCGACAACTACGAGATTTATTTGCACACATTCTTATTTTTGTTTCACCACCCCAATGCACAAGAATTGTTTGAAAAATGTAAATCCCATCTTTGGGAAGAATTTGCACACATGAGAACTTAAAATCTTTTATTTTAAAACAATTGCAAAGAAAGCCATTCTGTGTCCCAAAAACTGTGATGTTGACAAATTAAATGATAATGTTCATGAATGTTCTTGACAGCAAGCACATACTTAAGCTCTGATTCAATTGATGCCGATGGCGAAGAAAATACTGAACAGTATTATCCTGTAGAGTTTTTAAATGTGAAAACTCCATCAGGAATGCCGCTTCACAGACTCAAGTTGAAGATTGGAGCTACTATCATGCCCCTGAGAAACCTCAATACACAACGAGGTTTATGCGATGGAACAAGACATTGGTTTATGTAATGGAATTAAAGAACTAAAACCCAATTTGATCATTGCAGAAGTACTCACAGGCTCAGCATGTGGTTAAATTGTTGTTATTCCGCGCGCACCTACTTATATAGACCTCCCATTCAAATTAAGACGACGACAATTACCTGTAAAACTAGCCTTTGCTATGACCATTAAAAAGTCTCAAGGTCAAACACTGGAGAAATGTGGTATCTACCTTCCTGAACCAGTGCTTAGCAAGGACAACTTTATGTTGCAAATTTTGGATTTTTAGTATAGTTATACTATTTTGAGTATAATTTGTTGTACAGCTCCTGCTCATTGCAGTCTCCGAGCAATGTGGAACACCTTTAAATTATTTCGACAGCTTAGACTCAAACTGGAGAAGGAACGGTCCCATTTGAACTTCCTAACTGCTTGCAAGACATCCTTTTACAGATGTCTTAAAATGTTCCTACATTTTAAGACATCTGTAAAAGGATCATGGTTTAAAAGCAGTTAGCTGTCTACCTTCCTTGAAAAAGCCACCTGGTTGATGTGAGAAAGCTTGGAAAGTTTTATTTGTATTCTACACCAAGAAATTTCAGATTTTTAGTATAGTTATACTATTTTACGTATAATTTGGTGTAGAGTTCCTACTTATTGAACCTGTTGCAGTCTCCGAGCAATGTGGAACACCTTTAAATTACTTCGACAGCTTAAAGTTCCTACTTATAGAGAGGCAGTTAGCTGTCTACCTTCCTTGTTCGATGGTTTGATGTCACAGTTAAAGTAGTCCATGGGCCAGAACAAGAAAAACTACTTCCAGATTTCGAAAAGATTTAAAAAATATACATCGTGTACAAAGATATTTTCCACCGTCGCGATCATTAAACGCTTGAACAGTAATAAGGGGTATCTAGAACCCGTTGTATTCTCATCTCAACGGGCATTACAGCTAGTATTGAATAATACGGTAAAGTAATTTTGTGCACGATATCATAAGGAGTATCTGCAGTTTCTCAAATGAATACAAGTCGAAATCTATCTTAATATTAAAATTGAGGACGACTTCAATAAATAGCTAATTGAATACCATACTCCGTATCGGCCAATAGATGGCAGCACGTCAACCTAGTACCCAACATGAGACGTGCTGTTGTGAAACTGTGTATATAAGGACACTAAAACGTATCCTTTTAAAGGTCCTTTCTATTACCCTTAAAAGGACCTTTAACAATGAAAAGTATGTCTCTACACCGAAATATTTATTCTGACGAACAAGTTTTTTTCCTCATGAATGTGAAGTCTACCTGGAAAAAAAATCAAATAGAGTGATTTTGTATTAGCAAAGAACTACCTGATGACACAAAGTATGACCTCAAAACAGTGTCCTGTTGAAATAAGACAGTTTCGTTGGAATAAATACTCCAGAATGTTGTTCGCCATATATTGTGTCTGATAAAATAGTAAGTGATCTGTCACATATATATTTTTCTATTATTTAGAAAATTCCTCATATGTTGGTCCCTCCAAACTTCATCAAAAGTGCCTTCAATTCCACATTTCAACCCCCTTCTTCCCGAAAATTAAAAAAACAAAAACGTTAATAACTCATGGGTTCTCCATACAAAACACATCAGTACTAATCCTGAGCTAAACGAGCAGTAACCGCTGGCGTCTCTCGGCTCTGTGAGAACTATATAGAATAAAGGTACTTCGAAGACAAATCACAAGTCCATAAAGTCATGTTGACATAAAAACTCGAAAGTTCCCAATACAGATAAAGTACACTCTCTATTTACCTCCTGTAGCATTCCGACTGTGCAGGTAAAACAACTGAAGGTAACCATTGTCGCAAAGAAAACACCCGAACATTAAAATGGCCTACGACGAGGGCAGCAAAGCCTACATGTCTCCGTCGCATAAGCTCCTCGTGGGCCCCGCCCAATGTAGCTCTGAACCAATCGCGTGGCGGAAATTGCCTTAATCGCAATTTCGTACATTCACTTGTGAAATACGCTCTCCGCGTAGCAGAATTTTGAACAATGAAATAGTACTCAAAACAGTATAACTATACTAAAAATCCGAAATTTCTTGGCGTAGAATACAAATAAAACTTTTCAAGCTTTCGCACATCAACCAGATGGCTTTTTCAAGGAAGGTAGAGAGGCAGTTAGCCGTCTACCTTCCTTGAAAAGCTATCTGCTTGGAAAGTTTTAGTTGCATTCTACGCCAAGAAATTTCTGATATTTAGTATAGTTATACTGTTTTGAGTATAATTTGCTGTACAGTTTCTGCTTATGGCAGGCTCCGAGCAATGTGGAACACCTTTAAATTATTTCGACAGCTCAGACTCAAACTGGAGAAGGAACGGTCCCATCTCGACTTCCTAACCGCTTGCAAGACAGTCGGGGTTTTTTTTTTTTTTTTGATTGAAGGTTTAACGACCACCGTGAGTAACTCAATGGGCTATAAGCAGTCGCCCGTCCCTAATTTAGGGCCACTGGTTCCAGGGAAGGGAGAGAACCAGTGCCGTAAGACAAACACAACATCCATGCCTCACCGGGATTCGAACCCGGACCCCTTTCGGACGAATGATCAGTAGCCATCGCTTAGACCACTGCGCCACCGGGGCGGCACATTCGGGTTGATTCCAAAGTTCCTTAATTTTAAGACGTCAGTAAAAAGATGATGGTTTAAAAGCAGTTAGCTGTCCACCTTCCGTGAAAAAGCCATCTGGTTGATGTGCGAAAGCTTGGAAAGTTTTATTTGTATTCTACACCAAGAAATTTCAGATTTGTAGTACAGTTATACTATTCTGAGTATAATTTGGTGTACAGTTCCTACTTATTGAAATGGAAAAGTAGAGAATATGCAAAAAAAAAAAGTATCCTTTATAGCGAGGGCTATGTTACGGAAAAATATCTTTTTTTTTTTTCAGATATGTCTTCTGGAAGCAGAGATACGGAGAAAAAGTTTTAACATTTGTGCACCTAGTGGAAAAATTATGCATTATTTAAAGATGATAATGTCCCCAATATTAACTGTAGCAAATGGCTTTCAGTAAAGGAAAAAGCTTTTCAATAGGATTTTTAGAAGCAGATTGAGGTAGCCAATAGGAATATAAACTAACATCGCCTAGCACCAGAACTGCGTACATCAAAAACCCACAACTGCATGCAGTGGTGCACCAAGGAATCCCTGCGGTTTTTTTATTGAAGGTTTAACTACCACCATGAGGAACTTAATGGGCTATAAGCAGTCGCCTGTCCCTAATTTAGGGTTACTGGTTCCAGGGTTGGGTGAGAACCAGTACGGTAAGACAAATACAACATCCATGCCTCACCGCATTCAAACCCGAACCCCTTTGGAACCTGTTGGAGAGGGCTATATATACTGAAGTGTCAGAAAAACTGGTACACCAGTCTAATACTTGGTAGGTCCCCCACGGGAGCGCAGGACTGAAGAAATACGACGGGGCATGGACTCAACTAGCTTCTGGAAATATGCTGTAGGCAATGCACACCATACTTCCTGCAGAGCGTTCCACAATTCGGGTGTATTCCAAGGTCTCTGTGTTCGATAGCGCGTTGCATGGCATCCCAAATGTGTTCTATCACGTACAGATCTGGGAACTTGGGTGGGAATGGCAACACCCCAAACTCAGATGAATTCTCCTCTAACTATAATGTGACGTCCCGACACTTGTGTGGAGGTGCATTGGCCTGTTGGAACAGGCCCAACCCATTAGCATGATTCCAGGACATGAACGGGTGTACCTCTCAAGAAAGGATGCGCACATAGCGTTGGCCAGTTACAGACGTTTGTAGACGTACTAGGGGTCCCAGTGAAGTCCATCTGTATACACCCCATACCATTACGGACCCTCCCATCCCCCAGCTAGTACAGTTCCCATGTTGACAGGCGAGATCCATGGCTTCATGGGGTTTGCGCTACAAACAAATGACTCATTCCATCTGCCCGATACAGTTGGAAACGCAACTCGTCAGACCACGCTACTTGTTTCCAGTCATCAAATGTCCAGTGGCGGTGTTGCCGTGCCCAAGAAAGGCACATATCTCTGTGTCATGCACCCATCAAGAGGACTCGAGTTAGGCATAGGCTCCCGAAACCCATGTTGCACAGTACGGACGCTGATGCTTGTTGAAGCTCCAGCATTGAATTCCGATGATACCTGCGAGAGTGTTGCACGCCTATCGCGTGAAACAATTCTTGACAGCTGACGATGGTCACGTTCACCCAATGTCTTTTTACAGCCACACTGGTATCGTAGGTTGGAGGTTTTGCCGGAATTCTTGTAGTCACGGTACACGCTTGCAACGGTCGTCCGTAAAAATCCGAATTTCGTTTCTACATCCGAAATATGGCCCATCTCACGAGCGCCAACTATGACACCACGTCGAAAATCGCTTAAATCGTTATTATTTGTCATTCTCATGCCAAAAACAGCTCTGACAGCTGGAATGGATGTCTATCGCTTTATATACGCACTGGCGGACGCAACCGAGAACGCGCATAGGTGTCGTTCTATGTATTTTGCATAAGCTCGTCTGTACCAGTTTTTCTGGCGCTTCAGTGTATATATACATTATATATATATATATATATTATACGTATATGTGTGTACATATATAGTACAAGTACATGGTTGGGATATAGAACATGTTCATAAACACAGGAGAAAGTTTTTAGCTATTAAAGTGATATCACTGATGCCTCTTACACATGAATTTTATACATAATTTTTTTTGCACCGTTGCCAAACAATGGTCTAGCATGTTTAAACCAACATGGGATCTAACATTAATATCTCTGAGGCATGCTCTGAACTCTGTGCTGTGCATATTTTGGTTGGTGCAGTTTTCCACACACAACTGGTAATAATATTAAAAACTTCGTTACTCCTGTACACAGGCATTACTGAATTAAACATCTTTGCCCATACCTTCACTGCTGTGGAAAAAACTTAATTTTTGTATGTAGTAAACATAACAGCATGGCAATTCATACTAAATCAGTACATTTAATCCCATGTGGTGCACAAAGGAGAATATGCGGAGTGCCTAAACATACATATCACTAAGCTGTTCTCTGAAATTCAGAGGTTAGCTCCAGAAAGATATACAAACTACCAGATAATTTTTTAAATGATTATTTACTTACTGTTGCCGTATCAAACTTATTCATTTACAGCGATTTTCACACACAACTTGGGCTTCACTGACATCCATCACACAATGTACACAAGACCTTCTACACTTCATATTCATAATCTTTTTCTCATGCAGACAATCCTGAACATCAAACAAAGGTCTTCGCTCTTTCCACGTTTATAAGTGAGTCACGGAAAAATTATCATTGGCCGCCACCGGTAATCGAACCCAGGTCTTCCAGTTACGCGCCGGATATGCTTCTTCCACTACACCGCAGCTGCCTCGAATTCCTCCAGACTCACACACGCTAACTGCCAAGCCAATTTGGCAGGTTGCTTCTTGGAGACCCGCAAAATGCTGGGGATTCACCAAAGGTGGTAAGCAGCAACTGAAGAAATAATTAGAAGGCGAATGAATAATTAAGAAGGCGAATGAATAATTAACTCCTGAATATAATCCTCCCATGACTTCCTTGGCCTTTCTCTGCCTTTCCTTCCTGCCCCTTGGGATAAAAAAATTCTTCGTAAGCATCTCATCACTCATTCTTTTAACATGGCCAAACCACCGAAGCATATTAGTCTCCACCTTGCTAACAACATTTTGCTTCACATTACACAACTACAACACATCTTCATTCCTCACACGATCAGAGCGTGTCTTGCCACAAAGATCTGCATAATTATGCTTCATGAAACTGAAATAATGAGAATGTACTAAATACGAAAATACTATACATTGCAGTACTGAATAAATTAACGAAGGGGTGAAATTTCTTAATACAACCTATGTCCAGTAAGGTCCAGGACGTCAGACCGCATAACTGGGGTAACAGTAGTGAGATAAAAACATCATGTGTATGCCAGAAGACAGCAGTCCTTGGCTCACACAATTGGCAAACGGCTGGAAACCGGTTCATACCGGTACCAACAGGCGACACACATTCATTAAGGGAGTCATAGCGAGCATTCTTGTCCCATTTAATTTTTAGCAATGGAAGAGCAGAGAGTAAACATCTGTTTTTGTAGGAAACTTGGTAAATCAGTAACTGAAACTTACAAAATGTTAAACGAAGCACATGGAGACACAGCATTATTGCACAGCATAGTTTTCGAAGGTATGCATGGTATCGTGACAGACGGGAATCCTTTGATGATGATCCAAGATGGGACGTTCTTCCAGTGGGCAGACACGGAAAAAAATTGAAGTGGTGTAGAATCAGTTAAAGAAAGATTGCCAAATTACAGTGAGACTTTTGGCTGAGTCAGTGGGCATAAGTTAGTCTGTCTGTCATGAAATTCTATGCGAAGATCTGGGAAAACGAAAACTTAATTCTTTGAATAAAGCTCATGTTGAGCATTGGCTTCCTAGTTTCTTAATTCAATTACTAATCAGAAACAACTTTTATGGGAATTTTACTAGGAAATTTTTGTATTTAAATTGCAAATTTTCGGAGAAAATACGTCTCCTCCTTCAGGTTGTCTTTTTGTTATCACTTATTCCTGTCACTATCGCGGTTACGATTAACCTTGACGGGCCGCCCTGGTGGCGCAGTGGTCTAAGCGATGGCCTCTGATCATTCGTCCGAAAGGGGTCCGGGTTCGAATCCCGGTGAGGCATGGATGTTGTGTTTATCTTACGGCACTGGCTCTCTCCCTTCCCTGGAACCAGTGACCCTAAATTAGGGACAGGCGACTGCTTATAGCCCATTGAGTTGCTCACGGTGGTCGTTAAACCTCCAATCAAAAAAAAAAACTTGACGGTTATGGGTAACCTTAAAGGTTACGTTATTTTTCGTCAAATCCTGCCAGATGTTATGCAGGGAAAATCCTTTGATGTCATTGATGATGGAATTTTGATCTTTCTCAATCTCTATTCCTTCTTTTAGCTTTCTTCTAGAGATTGAGAAAAATCAAAATTCCATCATCAATGAATGCAAAGGATTTTCCCTGCCTAACATCTGGCAGGATTTGATGAAAAATTACCGTAACCTTCAAGGGTAGCCGTAACCGCGATAGCGAAGTGACAACAAAAAGACAGCCTGAACAAGGAGAAGAGTTTTCTCCGAAAATTTGCAATTTAAATAAAAAAAGTTCCTAGTAAAATTCCCATAAAAGTTGTTTTTGATTAGTACTTGAAAACTTAATGTTAGATTGGTATTCTGAATGATGATCAAAAGGAGGCTCGTTCATCGATCTGTTATGATCTGCTAGGCACTGCAGCTGAGAATCCCAATTTTTGCTTTAGAATTATATTGCAGGAGATGAAACATGCAGTATGATCCACAAACCAAGCAACAAAGTACTGAATGGAGAGGTGCCCACTCACCATCAACCAAAAAAGCCCACATGTAAACAACAAAGTACTGAATGGAGAGGTGCCCACTCACCATCAACCAAAAAAGCCCACATGTAAACAACAAAGTCGATGCTGGTAACCTTCTTTGACGTGAAAGGTATGGTCCACAAGAAATTCGTACTAGTGGGTCATACAGTAAATCAAGAATTTTACAAGCAACTTTTACGACATTTAAGCAGCAGTATTTGCTGCCGTCGTCTCCAGTTATGGGAATCCAGAAATCGCTTATTGCTTCATGATAACGCAAGACCACATACCGTGTTGCCAGTCCAGCAGTTTTTCACACCATCAAATCTATGTGTTGCCACATTCCAAATCTATCACCCTGTTACTTCTTCCTGTTCCCCAGGATAAAACGGGCAGTAAAAGAACAGTATTATGCAGACATTACATCTATCCAAGCAGCCATGACAAAACAACTTGAGGACATAATGGAAAGTGCCTTCCAGAACTGCTTTCAGGATCTTCAGAAACGCTGAAACTGTGTTGATTCAGAAAGGCGGTATTTTGAAGGTGACCAGCATTAATTGTGAATATGGCCCTTTTTCATATTTTTTATTGCATCAGTCCTAAAACTTTTTAGACGTAAGTTGTATAACACACACAAAAAACTGCTTTATTAGAACATTATCCTTCATTGCTATGCAACTGATATTGATTTGTATTGCCGACTCCTGGTTCCCATTCAAATATTTTTTTTGATTGGATGTTTAGCGACCACCGTGAGCAACTCAATGGACTATAAGCAGTCGCCCGTCCCTAATTTAGGGCCACTGGCTCCAGGGAAGGGAGAGAGCCAGTGCCGTAAGACAAACACAACATCCATGCTTCACCGGGATTAGAATCAGGACCCATTTCGAACGAATGATCAGAAGCCAACGCTTAGACCACTGCACCATCGAGGCGGCCACCCAAATAATTACAGTAAGTCCCCAACTTACGTGGTTAATTCATTCCAAAGACTTCTGTGTAAGTCAAAAAACTGCATAAGTTGAAAGGTGCTCAATTGCAATTTTTTTATTGGAGGTTTAACGACCACCGTGAGCAACTCATTGGGCTATAAGCAGTCGTCCGTCCCTAATTTAGGGTCACTGGTTCCAGGGAAGGGATAGAGCCGGTGCCGTAAGACAAACACCATGCCTCACCGGGATTCGAACCGGGAGCCCTTCTTGACGAATGATCAGAGGCCATCGCTTAGACCACAGCGCCACCGAGGCGGCCAATTGCAATGAATCGCCAACATGCACGCTTGTTTCAGGAGACAATTAAAGCTAAACTATTATTATTGCATATGAAAAGATAGGCAAGCCGGGTCTAAGGCGATGGCGCAGTGGTCTAAGGCGATGGCCTCTGATCATTCGTCCGAAAGGGGTCCGGGTTCGAATCCCAGTCAGGCATGGATGTTGTGTTTGTCTTACGGCACTGGCTCTCTCCCTTCCCTGGAACCAGTGACCCTAAATTAGGGACGGGCGACTGCTTATAGCCCATTTGAGTTGCTCACGGTGGTCGTTAAACCTCCAATTTAAAAAAAAAAAAAAAAAAAAAAGATAGGCAAAAAAGTGCAAATTAATCCGCCGCCCCGGTGACGCAGTGGTCTAAGGAGCTGGCCTCTGATCATTCGTCAAGAAGGGCTCCGGGTTCGAATCCCGGTTAGGCATAAATGTTGTGTTTGTCTTACGGCACCTGACTCTCTCCCTTCCCTGGAACCAGTGACCCTAAATTAGGGACGGGCGACTGCTTATAGCCCATTGAGTTGCTCACGGCGGTCGTTAAACCTCCAATCAATCAAAAAAAAATTAATCCTGAAATATAAGAGCAGATGTAAATGAAAGAAAACCTGCATGCTTACAGCAAACTTGCCAACTTTCAAGAATTGAAATCCGTAAAAAAATTCAGTGAACGTTTATAATCGATATGTCAGACTGACTCATGGATCGAACGTACTGATGAAACGTATTGATCATATTGATTAAAAACCGATTCATTATGAAAAATGAAAATAAAATGTTTTGCAGTATTTCTCGCTTATAAAAATTAAAATAGAGTCAAAACATAATTAAGTCATCCGTATACAGTCATTAGGCTACATATACGAAAAAGATAATTCATTTGTAACCACGAAATTGCAACTGCAGGCGATATGTTGCAGCGACTTTTTAGTTTAAGTTAAAAATGGTTTTGTACTTAATTTTGTGTCAGTATGCTTAAGTACCTTTAAAAAAAGTAATTTTCTCTCTCTCTCTCTCTCTCTAGTTATCACTAATATTAATCTTACAAGTTTATTTCTGAGGGAGATGGGTGGATGAAATTCGAAAGTATGCAGGAGTGACATGGAGGAGACTGGCACAAGACAGACCGTTGTAGAGGAAACTTGGGGAGACCTTCGTCCAGCAGTGGATTGATAATGGTTGACAATGATGATGATGATGATGATACAACATACTAGAATATATGTATTTGCACATTACACTCTTACAAATTATACAGGGTGTCCAAGAATTATTGGGGACATTACAAAATTATATAAAACAAAACATTAAACAGATAGAAAGAAACTGACTGTACTAACTTACAACGTAACTACACAAGTTAATAAATTTTGATGTGAGATCCCTTGGTTGCTCGTAGTACGTCCAAGCAGTACTCAATTCCATGCCATGTATTGGCAAGCATCTGAGGAGTTATGGAATTCATAATGCTTCAGTTCCTGCAAATCAGTACAAGGCGTCTGATAGACACGATCTTTCACATAACCCCACATGAAATAATCCAATGGAGTTAGATCTGGAGAGCGAGGAGGTCACGCAGAATGGGACCACCATGCCCAATTCATCTGTTGGGGAAATGCTCATTTAGGCACTTACGTACACACGTTGACCAATGCGGAGGCCCGTCTTGTTGGAAAATGACATTGTCGTATATTTTGATCTGGGGTATAGTGAAATTTTCTAGCATATTCAAGTAAATGTCACCATTTATGGTTTTTTCGCAGAAGAAGAAAGGGGCAATCATTCTCTTTTTGATAGGTCGCACCACACATTAACTTTTGGAGAATCACATTCCAGTTCAATAGCAGCATGAGGCGGTTCACTGCCTCATATCCTACAGTTGTGACGATTCACAATACCCGATACATGAAATGTGGATTCATGACTAAAAATTACAGTACTAAAAAAGTTTTCGTCGTTTTTCACTCGATTCAGCATATCCACAGCGAAATCGTATCGCAGAGTGTGATAATTTACATGCATCTTTTGCACTATTTGAATTTTATAAGCATGAAACTTTAATTTCTTGTGCAAGATATTGTGAACTGTCGATTTCGGAATGCACAGTTCTCTGCTTGCTTTACGAAAGGATTTCCTGGGGCTTTGTCGGAAACTTTCATTAACTTGGTCAACCGTCTCACCACTGATGCTAGACCTACCAGCTCCTCCACGATGTTCCACATTGCCAGTTTCTTTAAACTGTTTCAATCATCCACCGCTTAATTGAATTTGTTGACCGAGGATTACAACCATACTCTAAACGGTACTATCTTTTAACTTTAATGACAGACTTTAATTCCGCAAGCCATAACACACACATTGCCTTCTACTGTACGGATGACATGACTACTGGTTGCACATTTCTCATACATTCCTCATCAGGCCACACTTAGTGCCATCTATCGGATTCTGGGAATAACAATTCTGCAAAACAAAAATATAGAAACCGTGTTAGTAATACATGACATAGAAAAACAGACAATGCTCATAGTTTTTTTGTACATAATTTTGTAATGTGTCTAATAATTCTCGGACACCCTGTATATTAATACGCTCCTGGCTTTACCAATGTCTAGGCTGCTTTGAAATACCTGTCCACGGACATCTGTGCAGTCACTTTTCTTTTCTTGTAAAATCACTTTGTAGCAAGCAAGGGTATCATGCACAGCTCCAAAAACTTTCATGAAATTTTTGGAATCTGGATCCTGAGCCTTAAAACCAGCCAGTCCTTTGCTGATCATTCTAAAGCATTCTAACATCTACTTAACTTCAAATTGTTCGGGTGATTGAGATTCTTTTTCTTCCTCCGAAACCTTGTCTTCATTTCTTTGCTCTTCAAGGTCTAGTAACTCTTCAGTGCTTAGTTTCCAAATTTGGAAACATGCTCATGCCATGATATAAATTGGACATAATTATGTAACCTTTAATAACAAGTATAAAAACTTTAAGAGAGTTTAAGCTCACTCAAAAAATGCTGTAGAAAAAATGCTAAAATGGGGGGAAAAGTTGTAGCACAATGCTAAAAAAAAAAGTTAGCCACTTTTGTAGCTCAGAAAATCATAACATCATTTGAATCATTCACACCAAAAATGATTTGAATATCAGTGGAAAACTAATTGCTTTGGAATATACTAACTCATTTAAAAGAAAACTGCATTGGGCAGTATAAGTTCCCATACAGCTAACAGGTAAGTAAAGGATAAGGATATATTTCTAAAATAATAATTAAATAAGCATAAAATCCAAATCTCCTGAAATTCGATTCTGTGGGTTACAAAATTGTTCACATGCATGATTCAATTAATGACCAATAGAAATTAAATCAGAAAGAAATGGTAATTCCAAAAGAGAGAGAGAGTAAAAAAACAAACAATTTTTTACAATTTACTGCCATTTAGAGGTTACAAACCTTTTAATCTTTCTATAATTTCTTGAATCAGCTTGTCCCCAGAAATTATGCTTTTCTTATTGGCCCACCTCTGAAATGCCCGTTTTCAATCAAATTGTCCTCTTTCTGACCCTTCATATTTTATTAACATTGGAGAGTGAAAGCCTGTTTCTAACTCTGGTTTTCACTAAATTTAATGTAAATTCAGAGCACCCTTTATGGGGTGTATGGGGGAGGGTGACTGAGCCAACAGATGTTGTAGGAACATACCTTAAGGATTAAGAAAATAACATTTAGTGGAGGGCGAATTGCTGCCAGAATTTGGGAAACTTAAGTTTTCAGAGAAATAGAAAAGACTGAGCAGAGTCTGCTAATACGTTGATATTTAAATGCCGAGTGTCATTTTGCGATGGACATAAATTTCTCTCTCGCATTTTTTATTAACTCATCGCATCACTTAAGCATGTTTTAAAGCAGAGGTTAAGCTACGGTTGCTATCATCACATTTCGCGAAGATAGCGATCGTAGCTTAACCTCTGCTTTAAAACATGCTTAAGTTATGTAAGAAAGTTTAATTTAATTTAAGGGAGCTTTCGACTGATAACTTCAGTCTTCGTCAGTCTTGGGTCAGATGGACGATGACATCATCCGTCAAAAGACTGAAGTTATCAGTTGAAAGTTCCTTTAAATTAAATTAAATTTTCTTACGTAACTTAAGCATGTTTTAAAGTTTTTATACTTATTTTCATGCCACTTAACATTATCTACTTTTGTTCCCATAGTTATGATCCTTCTCTTCTTTCCACGTTTTTCTGACATGATTGCTGACGAAATGCAGCTACTATCCAAATGGAAAACCAATACACTACTCCGAGAAATGAAAAACAAAATGGTGTAATTGTGTGTCGATGTGGATAAACTGTTCCAGATGGTCATTGCCTTAACATCCAGCATTTTCCCACTGCTGAGCTCACCAATGCCATCTCATAGTCGTAACCGGGAGATGTGCTGCAAGATGCAACTGCATAACTCCAAAACTGCGCAAGTCTGGGACTTCTTGTATTACTAGAAATAACATTAATGACGTAACTAAGATTTCAAGATCCATTTAAAAATGGGGACAACAAAAGGGGATGGAGTTTTTGTACTTGTACGTGTCAGTGGATCACACTAATGGGGTCACAGTGATTACAAATGTCAGGAACCTTTTATGATAACTGAGATATAATGAAATAAAATCTTTAGTTAGAAAAAGTCTACTACAGTTAGTTATCTAGTAATTGGAGTAACTATGAAAAAGACATGGAATGAAATCTTTACAAAATACTTTAATGCGATACACAGTATGTACACAAATCCATCACATTTATTCGTCTTCTTTAACAACATGTTTTGTTCGCTCACTGCGGAATGGAACTGTGCCAGGCTTGCTGTGTGCACGTCGGTTGGCTTCCCTATAATGACAATGCAAAACAAATTTAAATAAAATTTAGGGAAAGAGCTTTTCCACTGAAAACAGAATAATAAGCAAAAATTCATTTTTTTTAGGCTTTTGTTACAACATGGGTGCAAGTTCTGAGATGTGGCCAAGACTGAAAATATTTTGAATATCACCCCCCCCCCCAACACCATGCACATTCAGACAAACACAATATACATTAAATATTATATGTGGTTAAAATTCATTATTAAATCAAAAAGAGCATAAAACGACCGAACATTAATGCATATACATGTAAACAAAATTTGATTATTAGGTAGGAACTACCAGTTGAAATTTAACAAATCTTATATAGCATTTTAAGCCCATAATAGAAATATGTTAACCAAATTATTGAAATTGTAATAATTAATACATAACATACCATGGAAGATGTTTCAAATAATCTTTAGTAAATTCTGTTGAATCAAATAAGTGTTGCACACTTTTAAAAGAGTCATTTAAATTGCAAAATTACATAAGGATAAAAAAAAAATTATAATCAAGATTATGCATGTCCAACTGGAGTTGTGTACACAGAGAGCTCGTTTCATTAATTCACTTCACCTACAGTTTTATACTGTAGTAACCATCACAAATTTTCATAGGTGAATTATTTCTTTGAACAGGAGCGACTCCAGGCAATGTTTGTGTATGCTGCTGTGATCATACACACTTTTGATGATCAGCATCCTTACTGTGTCTGAACAGCACTTTCTTACTATTGCTTCCATAGTTTTAACTTTCTGCTGCAGAAAACACAAAAGCTAAATCCTGGTTCCTTAATTTTCAGCACCAAGAACCAAACTTGACGTCATGGGCAGAGATCATGCTAGGATTTTTTCAAAAGAGTAAAAATACTCCTTCACAATTTTTGAAGGAGTATTTTTCTTTCAAAGGAGTAATTTTAGAGAACGAACAATTATCGCATTAAATTTTTAGCTAAATAATATTTTATATTAAAACTAATTATTATTATCATCATCATCATCATTGTCAACCATTATCAATCCACTGCTGGACGAAGGTCTCCCCAAGTTTCCTCCACAACGGACTGTCTTGTGCCAGTCTCCTCCATGTCACTCCCGCATACTTTCGAATTTCATCCACCCATCTTCCATGTGGTCTTCTTCTGGGTCTTTTCCTGTCCCTTGGAATCCAATCTAAAATTTCGGCTGTCCATCGATGGTCTGTTCTTCTGGCAGTATGTCCAGCCCATTGCCATTTCAGGATTTAACTCTGATCATGATGTCTTCCACTCTTGTCATTTTTCGGATCCACGTGTTCCTCTTCTTATCTCTCCTGGTTACACCAAGCATGCACCTCTCCATGCTTTTTGAGTTGTCTGCAGCCTTTGTATGTCTCTTTTAGTTAAGGTCCACGTCTCTGCACCATACGTAAGCACTGGAAGGATGCATTGATCAAACACTTTTCTTTTAAGACATAATGGCATATTGCTCTTGAAAATTATGCTGTTTCTTCCAAAAGCTCTCCAGGCAAGTTTTGTACACCGATTAATTTCTTCACCAATGTGACCCTCACTTGATATCTGCTGTCCAAGATAAACGCACGTGTCTGTTATCTCCAGCTTTTCTCCATCAATCGATAAATCTTCATTTCTGTAAAAGCATTGTACATCACTTTTGTCTTCTGAAAGTTCATTTTTAATCCCACTTCTTTACTCTTGTCAGCAAGTTCCTGGATCATACTCTGTAGCTCTGATGGGGTAGTTGCAAAAATGACTATGTCATCAGCAAAACGAAGGTGGGTTAGATAATCTCCATTAATCTTTATCCCTTTGTTTTCCCAGTTCAGTGATTGAAAGACATTTTCCAATGTGGCATTAAAGAGCTTCGAGATATGGTGTCACCTTGTCTCACTCCTTTTCCAATTTTTATGTGTGTTGTATTTTCAAACAGCCGAATCTTTGCACTTGCATTTTCATAGATGTTATTAATAATATTAATGTATGCATCTTCAATAACCGCAGGATTTCAGAGCCATTGCAACTGCTGATGGTTTCACCCGAATCAAAGGCTTTTTCATAATCGATAAAAGCCATGCACAATGGAAGTTCATATTCCCTCGCTCTTTCAATTAGTTCTCTCAGTACATGGATAGGATCTATTGTGCTGTAGCCACTCCTGAATCCAGCTTGTTCTCTCGGTTGAGCCATGTCCAGTGTCACCTTCAAGCGGTGTGAAAGAACTTTAGTGAAGATTTTATAAACCACTGATAGGAGGCTGATAGGTCTGTAGTTCCTGAGATCTTCAATGTCACCTTTTTTATGTAGCAAGATCATTGTAGCGTTGTTCCAATCCTCAGGAATTTTCCCTTCATTAAGGCATCGAGTGAAAATTTGGGCGAGTACTGTTTCGATTTCTCCACTTGCTTCCTGTATGATGTCTACAGTAATTCCATCTTCTCCTGGAGCTTTTCCCCGCTTCATGTTCTTGATTGCATGTGCAACTTCTGCTGGAAGGACTGGAAGAACTCTGGTACTGGTACCTTTCATGATGTCTGGAGTACATGTATCATCCCTTTCATATAATTTGGAGTAGAAATCTTTCACTCTTGTCAAAATTTCGCCTCTATTTCTTGTTACAGAACCATCTTCTTTTCTCAGTGCCATAATCTGTTTTTTTCCCCTTACTGAGATGTCCCTTTTGCTATCTTTAGGCTTTGGTTGTTTTCAATTGCTTTCCTTACTAGTTCACAGTTGAATTTCCTTACGTCTTCAGTGATACTTTTTCGTACTGTATTGCATAGCTCTATATATTTCACTTTGGAAGTCACATCTTCTTTAGTTGCCCTCATCACTCTTCTTTTTTGCATCAACATTTTGGTTTTTCCTGATAATTTGTTCACATGCAATTTGTTCTTAGACCCAGCTAATTTTGTTGCTGTTTCCATAAGAGCTTTGGTTACTTTTCTGTTAACATCAGAAATATCCACTTCTTATATTATATCTATATATAAATAAGTAAACATGAATTAGCATGTAATTGATTTCCTTTTATATAAAATAAGTCATAATTTATCAAAATCTTACCTACTCATCTTGTTTTATCCATGAGGCTGCAAAAAATTTTGTTTTGCTTTGAAAGACTGTACCAAAACTTGTGTGTGTGTTGCTTCACAGATTCAGATTCTACACACTCAAACTTCAAAAGAGTTCTATTGTGGAGGAAGGAAATCTACAGTCTATCTCAATCACAAAAGATAAAATAAACCTTCATTGGACATTGTGATGTGCAAGTTTAGTATTGCAAAGGTCAACTAATTTATTAGTTTTGAACATGTTTTCCTTCAGCTCTGAAAAAAATATCTTGAATACTATGTATAAGATGTTTACAGTTAACATAATTGAGAGTTGGTTGATTCAACCATTCTTCTGATATGAGGAATGTCCAGTTTCTCCTTTGCAACTATTTATAGAGGGAAAATAACATTTAACAATAATTCAGGACAGTGGAAACATCGCGAAAAAAAAAAAAATTATGATTACGAAAAATCTTCGCTTCGTCCGACTTCCGTTTTCGGAAATTTTCCCTCCGTTTTCAAGCTGAAACACAATCGGTTATCAAACAAAGTTATATTTTGCAAAAAAAAATGAGCAGAGGAAATATTGCGATTACAGAATAAATCTGCTGTTCGTCTAACTTCCGTTTTTCGAAAGTTTTGAAAGACGAAATTCCGTCCCCAGCCGGACCCCCCCCTCCCCCAAAAAAATTATCTTCAGTTTTGATGACAACAAAGAGTTACTCTTCGAATCCGCGAAAGAAACTTGTGCCTAAAGCTTACAAGGAAATTTTTGCTCCGTCAAACTTCAGTTATCGGAAACTATTGTCTACACTTTCAAGCTAAAATGCAAACATTTATGCAATAAATTGATATTTAATAACAATACTGGACAGAGGAAACTTCACAGAAAAAGAAATTACGTTCGCGGGAAAACATTTCACTCCCCTTTCGTTATTTCTGAAAAACGGAATACCGTTCCCCAGGCGGAAAACGAGCCCCGCCTGATTTTATATATATATATATATATATGGGATGTAAGGTCAGGTGATGCGTAACATCACAGCCTCTCCTTGACAAATGTCAACCCCGCCTTCTCGTGGTGCATCCTGTTCCCACTAAAGGGGCTCTGACGACCGCCAATAGCGGTATAACTATACCATCAGGATTAGAGGAAATTCTATCCCACACTCACCAACCCGCTTGGCCAGCGTGGTGAGTTATGGCCAAACCCCTCCAAAGTGATTCCACAACTTAAATCTTGGCCCTCAGTCTCCGGCAGCTGGAATGTACCTGGCCAAGGCAGCGGCCAGTGCGACATGAAGGCAGAGGGTGCTAAGAATCCCCGGAGGACCGGATTGAGGCTGCCATCTGATGCTGACCTTGGCTACGTACAATGGACGCTCCTATCTTCTGATTCAAGGCTTCTTGAATTGGAAGAGGAACTACAAAGGATCAAGTGGGACATCGTGGGGCTAAGTGAGGTAAGGAGAAAAGGAGAAGATCTCATTGAACTGAAAAGTGGACATCTCTTCTACTATCGTGGGACAGATACTGGCAGAACTAGTGGTGTTGGATTCATAATAAACAAGAAACTAAAGGATAAAGTTGTAGAAGTTGAAAGTTCCTCTGACAGAGCTGCACGACTTGTTATCCAACTCTCGAAAAGATACCAGGCTCAGATTATTCAAACTTATGCACCCACCACAAGTCATCCTGAAGAAGAAATTGAAGAATTTTATGAGGAAATTTGTCATCTAAATAATAAAGGTAAGCAGCACTTGAAAATAATTATGGGAGATTTCAATGCAAAAATAGGGCAACAGCAACAGAATGAAACTTCAGTAGGTAAATTCGTCAGCGGCAACAGAAACCAGCGTGGAAATACTCTCGTTGAGTTTGCAGAGGCAGAAGGGTTTTTCATCTTGAACTCCTTCTTCAAGAAAAAGCCACACAGGAAATGGACATGGAGACATCCAAATGGGACGACAAGTGAAATTGATTTTATTATGTGTAACAAAAAATTCGTCATAGAAGACTGCAGTGTGCTAAACAAGTTCAACACAGGTAGTGACCATAGATTGGTGAGATGTAAGATGCACCTCAACACTAAACTTGAACGTGGCAAGCTCATAAGACAAACCAAATCTATTGACATAACCAACCTTAAAAAACACCATAATACCTTCAAGTTGGAACTGAAGAACAGGTTCTCTGCTTTAGAAGGCTTAACATCGGAAGAAGTGGACATCTCTGAAGTTAACAGAAAAGTAACCAAAGCTCTTATGGAAACAGCAACAAAATTAGCTGGGTCTAAAAACAAGTTGCATGTAAATAAATTATCAGGAAAAACGAAAATGTTGATGCAAAAAAGAAGAGAGATGAGGACAACTAAAGAAGATGTGACTTCCAAAGTGGAATATATAGAGCTATGCAAGACAGTAAGAAAAAGTATCACTGAAGACGTAAGAAAATTCAACTGTGAACTAGTAAGGAAAGCAATTGAAAACAACCAAAGCCTAAAGATAGCAAAGGGACATCTCAGTAAGGGAAGAAAACAGATTATGGCACTGAGAAAAGAAGATGGTTCTGTAACAAGAAATAGAGGCAGAAATTTTTGACAAGAGTGAAAGATTTCTACTCCAAATTATATGAAAGGGATGATACATGCACTCCAGACATCGTGAAAGATACCAGTACCAGAGTTCCTCCAGTCCTTCCAGCAGAAGTTGCACATGCAATCAAGAACATGAAGCGGGGAAAAGCTCCAGGAGAAGATGGAATTACTGTAGACATCATACAAGAAGCAAGTGGAGAAATCGAAACGGTACTCGCCCAAATTTTCACTCGTTGCCTTAATGAAGGAAAGATTCCTGAGGATTGGAACACCGCTACAATGATCCTGCTACATAAGAAAGGTGACATTGAGGATCTCGGAAACTACAGACCTATCAGCCTCTATCAGTAGTTTATAAAATCTTTCACTAAAGTTCTTTCACACCGCTTGAAGGTAACACTGGACATGGCTCAACTGAGAGAACAAGCTGGATTCAGGAGTGGCTACAGCACAATAGATCATATCCACGTGCTGAGAGAACTAATTGAAAGAGCGAGGGAATATGAACTTCCATTGTGCATGGCTTTTATCGATTATGAAAAAGCCTTTGATTCGGTGAAACCATCAGCAGTTACAATGGCTCTGAAAACCTGCGGTATTGAAGATGCATACATTAATATTATTAATAACATCTATGAAAATGCAAGTGCAAAGATTAGGCTGTTTGAAAATACAACACACGTAAAAATTGGAAAGGGAGTGAGACAAGGTGACACCATATCTCGAAGCTCTTTAATGCCACATTGGACAGTGTTTTTCAGTCGCTGAGCTGGGAAAACAAGGGGATAAAGATTAATGGAGATTATCTAACCCACCTTCGTTTTGCTGATGGACGTAGTCATTTTTGCAACTACCCCATCAGAGCTGCAGAGTATGATCCAGGAACTTGCTGACAAGAGTAAAGAAGTGGGATTAAAAATGAACTTTCAGAAGACAAAAGTGATGTTCAATGCTTTTGCAAGAAATGAAGATTCATCGATTGATGGAGAAAAGCTGGAGATAACAGACACATACGTTTATCTTGGACAGCAGATATCAAGTGAGGGTTACATTGATGAAGAAATTAATCGGCGTACAAAACTTGCCTGGAGAGCTTTTTGGAAGAAACAGCATAATTTTCAAGAGCAATATACCAGTATGTCTTAAAAGAAAAGTGTTTGATCAATGCATCCTTCCAGTGCTTACGTATGGTGCAGAGACGTGGACCTTAACTAAAAGAGACATACAAAGACTGCAGACAACTCAAAGAAGCATGGAGAGGTGCATACTTGGTGTAACCAGGAGAGATAAGAAGAGGAACTCGTGGATCCGAAAAATGACAAGAGTGGAAGACATCATGATCAGAGTTAAATCCCTGAAATGGCAATGGGCTGGACATACTGCCAGAAGGACAGATCATCGATGGACAGCCGAAATTTTAGATTGGATTCCAAGGGACAGGAAAAGACCCAGAAGAAGACCACATGGGAGATGGGTGGATGAAATTCGAAAGTATGCAGGGGTGACATGGAGGAGACTGGCACAAGACAGACCGTTGTGGAGGAAACTTGGGGAGACCTTCGTCCAGCAGTGGATTGATAATGGTTGACAATGATGATGATGATGATATATATATATATATTCTTAAAATTTCATAAGCCAGGAGAAACCCGCCGTGAAATGGCAATTAAACGAACTTCAAAACACGTCGCTTTTCCCTTCCTCCACGCCAAGGTTTAACGGCACCACGCTGCACCCATACACTAGCGTCTCAATCCTGACGCGGCTGAAATGTGCATGCCCATTGGTTGAGTTGCTCTTTCCCACACTGCCTTCGATCGGCTTTCGGCAATGGGAACCAAATCATGATTTTTTCATAAACTGTGACATAAAAGTTAAGATATCATTTCTTGATAAAAAAAAAAAAAAAAAAAGTAATTTTTATGCCATAATCGCTGTGTAATTACCGATTATAAAAGGAAATTTCATATGGAAAAACAATGCGTAAAAATACGTATTTCTAAATTTTAAAGCATATTCGGCGTTTTAAGGCGTGAAATACGCGTGTAGAGGCGTTATCGCGATCTCTGGTCATGGGAATCAGTCTCATCTAACCATTCCCATCGCCACTTATTTTTAACACTGCTATCGTTCAAAGCCGACATAATTTTCGAATCTATGAATTCGATAGCTGACTGAATGTTGAAAAAAAGGAATCACAAATTTACCAATACTTAGTTAATTTCGCATATGTAAATTAATATAGAAATGCGTACGCATACACGCGTAAATTACGGCAAGATCGACTTGTACTACTCACTCCAAAGATTAGCTGTGACCTACAGCGGCAGAGCCAGTGGTCGATGGGTGAACCGGTTATGGTGCGTGACGTACCCGTAGCTGGGGATTGTGACGTAGGCGAGGATCGGCGTAGAACCTCCAAGGAAGCTGCTCCTCGATTCCTCTTCAACCAGAATGCATCAGGCGCCGCTGCTACTCCGAGTTTACGATAAACAAGGTACTACGGTACGAGCGTGGTTGCCGATGGCGTACTTACTTTCCGGAGTAGAGCGTATGGATAGAAAGGGAAAAAGAAAAATATATATTTGGAAATTTTATTTTTACTGATATTTTCTTCCGTCCCGCTTCCGTCTTCGGATATTTTCAAAAGACGAAATTCCGTCCTCCGGACGGAAAACTTGCACCCATGTGTTACAAGCAGAAAATGTTAGATGAATATTAAATATAGCATTCAGTATAATTTTTTTTACTTTTGCACACATACACTTCTAGTACGAAGAACAAACAAAAATAAAACGACCCCCAATTTGAGCTAACATTCATAAATATGACTAGAAGTGGTATTGGTTACTATTATTAAATATGCAACTTACATAAAAATACACCTTAGACACTGGCTCAAATTTGGACCAAAGGGATAAAAAACTGCTTTTTTTGGGATGGAAGAAAAAACATAAATATTAAACTTCATCAGTATCAGTTCCTGTTTGTTTATGATTATGTTATTTATACCCACTGTAGCAAAATTCAGTTGTGTCAAGTCTTTTTACATTGACTAAGGGTGACATGCATCTGAAAACTTAATTAATTCATAACAGAGGTGATATGGGCCAGCTGATTTTGCAAGTTCACGCCTATCATGAAGTGTTCAAACACACAAATGCATATCTAGAAGAAATTGTTGTTTTAACTTTTGTTTTTAATTTCATGTTCAACATTAGAAATTGGACATAAATCAAAACATGGGGGAAGGTTCCTCTTCTGAGCTAAACTTCTGTAAACTATGCACCAGAGTCCCTAGTACACTTTAACAAAATAGGCATACATGATTTTTACATATCATATTACTGGCATAATTAATAGTAAAACTAGCTTCCATTTCTGCTAAGCCCAGTTTGTTCATGCGCAAGTTCGCTGCCACCCAATGTAAACCTTTGTAAAGATGGAATAAGCAAATTACAAAAGAAATCCTTTAAGACTGTCAATGTAAGATACTTAATACCATGGACAAGAATGTCGCCATTCTAGAAGAATACCACCGTATCTAAAACGTCAATGAGCCAAACACCACTATATCTAGAATATCAGTGGGCCACACAAGAATAAGCATTCTCTGCCTCACTTATTAGGTCACTGGATAAATTGTCAGCATTTTATGATTGAACAGATGTCATCATCAAAGTATGTACCCCCATGAGCTATAACCTTGTGTCATCTATCTGGTAGCTGGGGAATATTGTTGTGAAAGAGACTGGTTTCAATGTGAGGAAGTCAATGCAGTTTTGGAGATCTTTAAGTTCAGTGAGCTACTGGATGGTCAAGGAGTGATGCGTCAAGTTAAACATGTGGCAGTACAACAGGGCTGTCTAGATTGTAAGCTATATGAGGGAAAACCTCCCAACCCAGCAGCAGGATGGCTTACTGGGTCACTGCAGCAACATCAGGTCTTTCATTATCACATAACAGAAAGACCTTCTGATGCTTATGTTCCAGAAAATAGTTGTTCCCATCACAGTTCCTCATTCAAAAGCAGTAGTTGATAACTGTGGTGTTTCACAGTCACTGTTAGACCTGGTGGCATGAGCTAATGATACATCACAGTTTGTGTGTCTCACCAGACATAGAGGAAAACTTTCTTATAATAGATGTTGGGCTTCAGTGTTGATTGGCCGGGGTCTACCATGACCTTTTGCATTGTGGGTTGTCATAGTGAACTGATTTTTCATCACCTGTATTTGACTTTCCTCAGAAAGTCCTTTTCCTGATGTCTTGAAAGCAATGAAACTTTGACCAATGTTGTGCTTGGTGAATCTGAGCAGGATCCATGTTCCCACAGCGTTATGGGGGCCTGCGAAAAGGGTCAAGTGACCCTTCTGGAAATTGCAATCCCTAATAAAAAAGTAAGGCAGAAGAGAAAAGAGATACTTGCCATAGTATTTGCTTTTCAAGTAAAATTGTAGGCGCAACAGCTGTCAGAAACACGATTCACAAACACTTCAGCTGAGTTAAACTGCAGAGATAAAAAGATTTTATCTACATTTTAAAATCAACTAAAAGACACAGGCAAGATCTTTCACAGCCACAACGGCTGCATCATAAGGCCGAATCAGTAACACTGGTGTGCAGGTATAGTATTATATAGTTATTGCCCCACATCTACATATAATTGTGGGGCGATAACTATATAATACTGTACCTGCACACCAGTGTTACTGATTAGGCCTGATGATGCAGCCGTTGTGGCTGTGAAAGATCTTGCCCGTGTCTTTTAGTTGATTTTAAGATGTGGATAAAATATTTTTATCTCTGCAGTTTAACTCAGCTAAAGTGTTTGTGAATAGTGCTTCTGACAGCTTTTGTGTCTACAATTTTATTTGAACTTCTCGCACGATATATTATTCATGTATTTGCTTTTGCTGCTGTTCCAGTGGACCTTTCAACTGCCAAAGCCCATTCCACCCTTCCAACATGATCAAACAAATGCATACATCTAATGTACCACTAAATTCCATGGAAGAATATTTCCGTCCATCTATCTACACTCTATATTTGAATTTTTTGATAACTTCTCTGGAAAGTAGATTCTTGAAAGAGAAAGCATTTTTTTTTCTTTTTAACTTTTCAAAAATGTTAGTAAATTTGATGAGGCAAAATTTAATTTGTTGACCAAAAACATTTCAGCAACATATGGCATGTATCTTGATAATTCAGACAGGTCATGGTATCATTTATGGAAAGACAAGTCAGTAGAGAAAACAGAAAAGATTTTCCTCTTAGAAGAAACATGCAGCCATTGTTCTTTATTTATACACTGAAGGAAAAAAATCCCAACACCAAGAAGGGGTTGTGTTAGATAAACGACAGTTGGTAGGCAGTGAGAGTACAGCTGTAAGATGACGTCTATGCAAATTTCCCGCTCGGCGCATACGTGTGGCGCTAGTAGCGCCCCTCGGAACATGCAAAGCAGGTTTGCTGTAAATACGTGCTGTAACGTTCGTGAGCATTAGTTATCGTTGAGATTCGACGTAGGGTGTTGATGTTAGTCAAGAATGCCTTTAAGAAGATGAAGAAGCCATTATCAACAGCTCACGGAGTTTGAACGAGGTTGTGTAATAGGGCTACGAGAAGGTGGATTTTCGTTCCGCAATATTGCAGAACGACTTGGCAGGAATGTAGCCACTGTGCATGATTGTTGGCAGCGGTGGTCAAGGGAAGGTACTGCCTCAAGAAGACCGGGTTCCGGCCGGCCACGTGGCACTACTGAGAGGGAAGACCGCCGTGTGCGGTGTATGGCCATGGCGCATCGTACCACACCTGCGGCAGCAATTCGAGCTGCAGTTGCCACCACAGTGACACAGCGAACTGTTACAAATCGGTTACTTGAAGGACAGCTCCGAGCCAGACGCCCTGTAGCGTGCATTCCACTTACTTCAAACCACTGCCATTTGCGACGTCAGTGTTGTCAAGCTAGAGCTCATTGGAGGACGGAGTGGAGATCTGTTGTGTTTTCTGATGAAAGCCAGTTCTGCCTGGGCTTCAGTGATGGCCGTGTGTTGGTTAGAAGGAGGCCAGGTGAGCGCCTGCAACCAACCTGTCTGCAGCCGAGACACACTGGACCTACATCTGGAGTTATGGTCTGGGGAACAATTTCCTATGACAGCAGGAGTACTCTCGTGGTTATCCCACACACCCTGACGGCACAGTTGTACGTCGGTCTGGTGATTCAACCTGTTGTGCTGCCACTCATGAACAGCATTCCAGGAGGTGTTTTCCAACAGAATAATGCTCGCCCGCATACCGCTGTTGTAACCAAAATACATGCTCTACAGAGTGTCGACATGTTGCAGTGGCCTGCTAGATCACCAGATCTTTCACCAATCGAGCACGTATGGGACATCATTGGATGACAACTCCAGCATCACCCCCAACCAGAATTAACCGTCCCTGTATGGACTGACCAAGTGCAACAGGCATGGAACTCCATCCCCCAAACTGACATCCAGCACCTGTACGACACAATGCATGAACGTTTGCGTGCTTCCATTCAACATTCTGGCGGTTACACTGGTTATTAATGTACCAGCATTTCACATTTAATATGGCTCTTCTCGCGCTTACAATAAGCTGTGATCTTGAAACCTTAATCGATTAAATATGTTACCTATACGAATGTATTGCCGCCATTTCATTCCTCTACAACTATTTTTTCGTGGTGTTGGGATTTTTTTCCTTCAGTGTATGTAAGGACAATATGTCCCCTAGAGAGTTCAGACCTGGCAGGAGAGCTTTAAATAAGATGAAGATATTACTACAGCCTCAACAGCAATAATGTCTTTAGAATAATCCTCAGATTGAAGCACTCACTGGAATAATGGAATGCAGAAAAGTATTACCTAAATATATATATATATATATATATATACTAAAGAGCAAAGCCGAAAACATAAGAAAAACTTTAGAATTTAAAACGAAAGTTGCAAAATAACCTGAAGATCAAAACTCGCAACGCAGCAGTTATGAAAATTCAGAATTCACATTCTATTAAGAAGAGACTGAAGCAAAAAATTTTTTTGACTCATACCAAGTACGACATAGAAAAGGTTATGTATTGACCGGTGTAAGTAAAAAGAGAAAAAAAAGAGAACAACTGAATGTAGAAAGTGTCGAGAATACTGAGCCTTAGCTTTATCAAGGACCAGCAAAAACTCTGCATTTTCTCACTTCCACAAAGACCTATTTGGAAATGGGATTTCTGCAAAGTCATAGATGCAAGTAATAAGCCCACCAAAAAAATTAAAATATATATAAATATGTCATGACCTCCGCAGGGAAAGTTATGGATGCATGCTAAATTGTTAACTAAAGCTTGGTCATACAACTCTGCGGAGGTCATGACATATATATATTTTTTTAATTTTTTTTGGTGGGCTTATTACTTGCATCTATGACTTTGCAGAAACCCATTTCCAAATAGGTCTTTGTGGAAGTGAGAAAATGCAGAGTTTTTGCTGGTCCTTGATAAAGCCAAGACTCAGTATTCTCGACACTTTCTACATTCAGCTGTTCTCTTTTTTCTTTCTCTTTTTACTCACACCGGTCAATACATAACCTTTTCTATGTTGTACTTGGTATGAGTCAAAAATTTTTTTGCTTCAGTCTCTTCTTAATAGAATATATATATATTCTATACTCACCAACCCGCTTGGCCAGCTTGGTGAGTTATCGCCAAACACCTTCAAAATGACATCACAACTTAAGCCTTGGCCCTCAGTCTCCGGCAGCTGGAATGTACCTGGCCAAGGCAGCGGCCAGTGCGACATGAAGGCAGAAGGTGCTAAGAATCACCAGTGGACCTGACTAGGCTGCCATCTGATGCTGACCTTGGTCACGTACAATTGACACTCCCTATTTTCTGATTCAAGGCTCCTTGAATTGGAAGAATTATAAAGGATCAAGTGTGACATCATCGGGCTAAGTGAAGTAAGGAGAAAAGGAGAAGATTCCATTGAACTGAAAAGTGGACATCTCTTCTATTATCGTGGGACAGATACTGGCAGAACTAGTGGTGTTGGATTCATAATAAACAAGAAACTGAAGGATAAAGTTTTAGAAGTTGAAAGTTCCTCTGACAGAGCTGCACGACTTGTTATCCAACTCTCGAGAAGATACCAGACTCAGATTATTCAAGCTTAGCACCCACTACAAGTCATTCTGAAGAAGACATTGAAGAATTTTATGAGGAAATTCATCATCTAAATAATAAAGGCAAGCAGCACTTGAAGATCATTATGGGAGATTTCAATGCGAAAATAGGGCAATGGCAACAGAATGAAACTTCAGTAGGTAAATTCGGTCACGGCAACAGAAACCAGCGTGGAAATACTCTCGTAGAATTTGCATAGGCAGAAGGGTTTTTCATTATGAACTCCTTTTTCAAGAAAAAGCTGCAAAGGAAATGGACATGGAGGCATCCCAATGGATTGACAAGTGAAATTGATTTTATTATGTATAACAAGAAATTTGTCATGGAAGACTACAGTGTGCTAAACAAGTTCGTTGGTTGGTTGACTTTTATGGCGCAAGGGCCATGTCTGGCCAAAGAGCGCCAGCTAAACAAGTTCAACACAGGTAGTGAAAGATGCACCTCAATGCTAAACTCGAGCGTGGCAAGCTCATAAAACAAACAAAGTGTATTGACATGACCAACCTTAAAACACATCATCATACTTTCAAATTGGAACTGAGGAACAGATTCTCTGCTCTAGAAGGTCTAACGTTGGAAGAAGTGGACGTCTCTGAAGTTAACAGAAAACTAACCAAGGCTGTAGCTTGTTATGGAAACAGCAACAAAAATAGCTGGTACTAAGAACAAGTTGCATACGAACAAATTATCAGGAAAAACCAAAATTCTGTTGCAAAAAGAAGAGAGATGAGGACAACAACTAAAGGAGATGTGACTTCCAAAGTGAAATATATAGAGCTATGCACGACGGTACGAAAAAGTATCACTGAAAATGTAAGAAAATTCAACTGGGAATTAGTGAGGAAAGCAATTGAAAACAACTAAAGCCTGAAGAGAGCAAAGGGACATCTGAGTAAGGGATGAAAACAGATAATGGCTCTGAGAAAAGAAGATGGTTCTGTAACAAGAAACAGAGGTGAAATTTTGACAAGAGTGAAAGATTTCTACTCAAAACTATATGAAAGGGATGATACATGTACTCCAGACATTATGAAAGGTACCAGAGTTCTTCCAGTCCTCCTAGCAGAAGTTGCACATGCAATCAAGAACATGAAACAGGGAAAAACTCCTGGAGAAGATGGAATTACCGTAGACATTATACATGAAGCAAGTGGAGAAATTGAAACAGTATTCGCCCAAGTTTTCACTTGATGCCTTAATGAAGGGAAGATAAATGAGGATTGAAACAATGCCACAATAATCCTGCTACATAAAAAAGGTGAAGTTGAGGATTTCAGGAACTACAGACCTATCAGCCTCCTATCAGTGGTTTATAAAATCTTCACTAAAGTTTTTTCACACTGCTTGAAGGTGACACTGGACATGGTTCAACCGAGAGAACAAGCTGGATTCAGGAGTGGCTACATCACTATATATCATTCATATCCACATACTGAGAGAACTAATTGAAAGAGCGAGGGAATATGAACTTCCATTATGCATGGCTTTTATCGATTATGAAAAGGCCTTTGATTTGGTGAAACCAACAGCAACTTCAGAGATGTCCACTTCTTCCAACGTTAGAAATCCTGTGGTATTGAAGATGCATACATTAATAATATCTATGAAAATGCAAGTGCAAAGATTTGGCTATTTGAGAATACAGCATCCATAAAAATTGGAAAGGGAGCGAGACAAGGTGACACTATATCTCCCAAACTCTTTAATGTCACATCGGAAAATGTCTTTCAATCACTGAACTGGAAAAACAAAGGGATAAATATTAATGGAGGTTATCTAACTCTCCTTCATTTTGCTGATGACATAGTCATTTTTGCAACTACCCCATCAGAGCCGCAGAGTATGACCCAGAAGCTTGCTGACAAGAGTAAAGAAGTGGGATTAAAAATAAATGAACTTTCAGAAGACAAAGGTGATATACAATGCTTTTACAAGAAATGAAGATTTATGGATTGATGGGGAAAAGCTGGAGATAACCAATACCTACATTTATCTTGGACAGCAGATATCAAGTGAGGGTCACATTGATGAAGAAATTAATCGGCATACAAAACTTGCCTGGAGAGCTTTTGGAAGAAACAGCATAATTTTCAAGAGCAATATGCCATTATGTCTTAAAAGAAAAGTGTTTGATCAATGCATCCTTCCAGTGCTTACATGTGGTGTAGAGACGTGGACCTTAACTAAAAGAGACATACAAAGACTGCAGACAACTCAAAGTAACATGGAGAGATGCATGCTTGGTGTAACCAGGAGAGATAAGAAAAGGAACTCATGGATCCAAAAAATAACAAGAGTGGAAGACATCATGATCAGAGTAAAATCCCTGAAATGGCAATGGACTGGACATATTGCCAGAAGGTCAGACCATCGATGGACAGCCGAAATTTTACACTGGATTTCAAGGGACAGGGAAAACCCCAGAAGAAGACCGCATGGGAGATGGGTGGATGAAATTCGAAAGTATGCGGGAGTAACATGGAAGGGTCTGGTACAAGACAGACTGTTGTGGAAGAAATTTGGGGAGACCTTCGTCCAGCAGTGGATTGACAATGGTTGACAATGATAATGAATGATGATGGTATTCTATACAAAAATTTGACTTACTTTCTCTTTCTTGATTCACGAATAAGTCTGATCTCGTTGACACCATTGTAAACATGCTTAGGAACATGGCGATGCTGCGCAATACGTCTCACTTGAGGGTGGTGTCCGAATTTTCTTTTAGCTTATTATTATACTGGAGTGCTGCTTTTTCACGATATGAAAGCTAGACCGAAAAAAAAAAAAAAAAAAGTATTATCACACACACACAATAATAATAATAATAATAATAATAATAATAATAATAATAAAGACATAAAAATAGACACTTGAAATAGAATGCAAATTAACAAAATTATTCAAAACAGATCTTGAAGTTAAAAAGCACATAACTGCTTTGTAATCTTTCAACATTTTAGTGCTACTGATATAAGTAGAAATCTAGAATTCTGATAGCCTGCAACATAATTTTAATCTAAAGGAGACTTTTTCAGATCTCTCAAATGCATAGCAAAGAGTACTTACAGATAACAAAACAGAATACAGACAGAACATTCCTTATCCAAATTCCCCAAAACTTTAAAATCCACATATTTTGGGCATTGAGCAAAAAATTCATTTTACTAACTGATGGTGAAAATAAGTGTGAATTGAAGATAACCCTGTTAACACCACAGAAAAAGTGCCCATAGGTGACATATTGAAAAAGTTTGATCTTATTAAAGAACTAAAGCAGTGTGCATTCACAGACTTGCCAACCTTAAGAAGAGAAAAATCCTGCAGTTTTCTATGAAATTCCTGCAAGCATACTTTTGTATGTTTGAAATATCAATGGACATAATTTGAAGCACCAATGCTACATTAATGCATAAAAAACAATTTAAAAACATTTCTGTTAAAAAACATTAAAAAAATTCTGTTCAGTTATGCATCGATCTCGAGGATAACCCGAATTATGATGGAAAAGAAGAAATTCCTTGAAGCCGTCGCAACTCTCATCCCTAAAGATTACAGCAAAATTTTTTCGCCGTCGAATTTCCGATTTTGGAAATTTTTCCTCCATTTGCAAACTGAAATACAAATATTTCTGGAATAAAATTATATATAACAATACTGGACAGAGGCTACATCACAGGAAAAAGAAATTATGATTACGGAAAAAGTCTTGATTTTGTTTACTTCCGTTTCTGAAAAATGAAGTACCATCCCGATGTGTATTTTTATGAATTGGTAAAATGATTCGATGCGTAGTTTTACGCCCGGAGAAAAATTCCTGATGTGTATTTTTGCGCACAGAGAAAAATTCCCGATGCATATTTTTATGCGTTGGTAAGATTTCGATGCGTACTAGATGCATAATTACTTATTTTGGCGAACTCTGACTCTTCACTGTGAATGGTTAATGGTTTGCTGCTACTGAAGTGAATGATCCTTAAATCTACCATTACTGTGACATAGACCGAAGTCGCAGCACATTTAACTTTTTTCTGCCCCCATGAGTTTGGAAACAAATTTCTAATAAGAAAAGCAATGTCAAGAATTGATAAGTGTCAACCATTATGGGAGTGAATGATCAGCAGACAGCTAGGAAATAATAGTGAAATTTAAGAATGGAAATAATATGCAAATGCCATTTATTTGGGTGGTGTGCTCAAATCGTTCTCATAGAAATGATTCACCGTGAATGATATTCAATCTGTCATTACTATGACACTAATTCAAGTTGCATCACGTTTAACTCTTTTTCCTGCCCTTACAAGTACAGAAATGAATTCCCAATAAGAAAATAATGTCAAGAATTAATAAGTGTCAACCATTATGTGAGTAAGCAATCAGCAAGGAAATAATGGTGAAACTTAAAAGTGGGAATGATACGTGAATGCCATTAATTTGAATGGTGTGACCGAATGATCGTTCACACATATTTAATATTCACGAGGTGATCGTGAATAATTAAGAGCTTGTGCTCTTTTGAGAAACTTGTCAAAAAAAGAGATATGGCCTTGAAAGCACTTTTAAGAGTTCATAAACATGGATTCCTTGCAACAAATGATTTATTGGATGAGCATAGTGACAACCTGGAAATTGAATGAGCATTTATGGATGAATTTTTTCATGAACGATGAACACCAAAGAAGGAATAATTTATGCCATCACTACAAGTCAGTTCATAAATGAGGCAGATGATTTAGGAAAAAAAAAAAAGATTTAAAAAACCCAACAAGCACAGTGCATCTTGGTCATTCAAAAGCTTCTAATGTTCCCCTCCCTGATACCCCCTTTTTGTTATTACTTTTCACTACATTGAACTCTAACTAAATTTAAGGCTCTGTTTGTTTGTATACCTTATATCAGTGATCCTAAATCTTCTCGGCCTAAGTATCTCCTGGAGTGTTAATAAGATCGCCAGGTATCCCTAAGATTATCATAGACATAGAATGCTAAGAAAGGGATATATTTTGTGAGTATGTATACTTTGTTATAAGAATATAAAAACTATTTTATTTAAAATCCCAATGACTTCAGACCTAACTGATAAATATTTTACTAAAAACTAAACACATAAAAATCTGATATTTTTTATGCAATGCCTGAGGTACCCCCAGCTGAGGACCACTAGCCTTATATAAAAATGTACAGCACAGATCTCTTGAATTAAACACAGCAATAGTAGATTTTTTTAAAGTAGAGACTGATGATTGTTGTAGTAATGAATAAAGTATGATTCAGACTGTAAACAGGTATTCCCAAACCTAATGAATTCAAGATTCCAAAATACACTATATAATCAAAAGTATACATACACCCCTTTTGAGCAGTGCATTTACCCATATACATTTCATACACGTGGCCAGGCAAACAGCACAGACAAGCGTGAACAATAGAATGGGCTGTACGGCAGAGCTCAGTGACTTTCAATGTGGCATGGTCATTGGATGCCATCTTAGCAACAAGTCAGTCCAGGAAATTTCTGCCATGCTGCAGTTGCCCTGATCAACAGCAAATGATGTTATTGTAAAGTAGAAATGGCTAAGAGCAACAACAGCACAACTGTGACCTAGTAGGCCACATAAACTGACAAAGCAGTACAGCTGAGTGCTGAAGAGGGTGGCTAGACAAAATCGCCTGTCCTTGGTTGTAACATTTAGTTAGTTAGTTAGTTAGTTAGTTAGTTAGTTAGTTGATTTTAGTGGCGCAAGGGCCAGGTTTGGCCAAAGAGCTCCAGACACAGAACTATCAGTTAAAGATTTTTAAAAGCGGGGTAAAATGATTGAGAGCAGACAGACTTGGTTAAAGTTAGAAAAGAGAATGATGAAAGCTGTGAAGACTAGTTAGTTAATTAGGTTTATATATAAATTTCTTATTTATTAATTTACTATTATAATTATTATAACCTTTTTTTAAAATAAGTTTTAAAACGTCAATCTGCTTTAAAAAGGAAAATACTGCGAAAGCGTCGCAGTGGTCGACCACAAGCTTTTGCAGCGAAGCTGCGCAGTTGTCCAGCAGATGAGACTGAAAATAGTGAAACCGATGATAACGAAAGCGAACACAATTACACAAAGCATGAGAGACGATGAGTAAACAGTCGCACGTCTCACACACCGGGGCAGTGTCGCCACACAGCAAATAGCTATGTGTGACGCGACAATGCCCAATGCGGAGACACGCAAGAACAACTTCTTCCTTACGGTTCCAGCAACACGATGATTTCCAGAGTCCAAGGAAAGGTTTAGTTGTAAGATTTATCATACAGTTCCAAAATGTCTCTAGAAGAAACACCAGAAACATAACAGTTTATCTAGAGCTAAAGGGAATGGGTTTTCTTGGCTGAGCAGCAGCATACTAGCCTAACATCAGTAAGATCAATGCCAAGTGTCAGCTGGAGAGGTGTCAAGCTTGGTGCCAGTGGATTTTGAAGCAGTGGAAACACATTCTCTGGAGTGATGTATCACACTTCAGCATCTGGCAGTCTGACAGACAAGTCTGGGGGTGGAGGAAGCCAGGTGAATGAATGCTACTTGTCTGTGTACCAGCTGTGAAGTTTGGTAGATGGTGGAAGAGGCATCGTGCTCCAGGGCAGTTTTTCATGGTTTGTGCTGGGCCTCTTAGTTCCAGTGCCTGGGAATCTTAATGATGCTGCCTATAATAACATTCTTGGTAGCTCTGTGCTCACAACATTATAGCAGCAGTTTGGTGATGGCCTTTTCTTTTACCAAGAAGAAAACACCCTTGTCCACAAATCGAGGTCCATACCAGAATGGTTTGACAAGATGGGTGTGGAAGAACTTGACTGCCTTGCATAGAGAGCCTGGATCTCAAACCAATGGAATACCTTTGCAAGGAATTGGAATACAAATTGCAAGTCAGGCCAAAATGCCCAACATGGGTGATTGACTTGAGACCGTTTCATGAAAAAGTTGTAGAGACTTGGGAAATCTTCATCAGAATGGATTGATAACACTGTGTAACACAGAAATTGCCATATTGATTTTTAATATTTCTTATACAATCCAGAAGTGCTGATTCCAAAAGTTATCTTAGTTTTCTTGAATCATCAAAACTTGTTTATTTATCTTACATTTTGTGTTTTTGTTAATACACAGTCATTCACATTTGTTACAAGGTAAACATGGCCATGACAAGAGGTTGTAAGCTCTCCCTGGACTCTTTCTGTTACGTTTGTGGGTACTTTATTGGTCTTAAGCAAGTCAAGCACACAATTACCACTGAGACTTGTCTGTACCAGCTGTAAGTTTTCCATTGCTTATCATGCTTACTTCAGAATGCCTATGGGAGATCAAGACAAAGTTTGGGTTCATTTTCGCTGTGGTAGTTGCAGGTCAACTTCGGAAGGTTGGCGTCATGGTGTAAGGAAAATAATGCCATTTGCCATTCCTCAAATTTGGAGGGAACCAAAGAGTCATTCATCATGATGACTTTCTTTTGTATGGTGGATATTTCCAATTACAAGAAGCTTAGAGACAGAAATGCCATTACATATCCCAACATACCATTATCTACTGCACCAGTTCCATATTACGATGAGCTTCCCATTCCACAACCACCAAAAAGGGTGGAGACAGTAGAGAAGATGTCCAATCGGGTGGTGATTGTGAGGACAACAAAGATATGGACTTCCACAAGGTGCACCTTGCAGTGCTCAGCCACAATTTTTAAATCAACTAGATGATTTAATAAGAGACAAGGTTCATACTCTTCCCAGCAAGATAAATTCAAGCACTTTTCAAGGATTTTTTAAAACCAAATTATTGTATGTGTGCACTGTCGGTCAGTCAGTAGGAAGGTATTTTAGTAGGTTCAAATCATTAAACTAAGCTGGGATGGGCACACCTTCAATGACCTGCTTTACCCCTGCTTCTCCCCTATTGGTTTATTTTATTAACTTTAAATTGCCTATCTGTTTTGGTGTTTTTTGAAATCATTTTATTTTGTGGAATATTTTGAAAAGGTACATTATTTTCATATTCATCTGCTGGTATGATATTTATTGTTTGCCTTAACTTTTTACTTTTGATGCATGACTTTGATGCATTTTTTTATTAAACCAGGAGAAGAAGGGTGCAAATTTGAAGCACAAGCAATTTTTAGAAGTTCTGCCCTCCCACTAGAATGCTTCTTAATTCCAGTCAACAGAAGCCCATCACAATTAACAAACACATCATTCCACTTATTTTACTCATATGGCTGACGTTTTATTCCATAGTGATGTCATAGCCAAGGTACTTGCATTCAATGAGCTCTCCTGGGTTGAATTCAAGTTCAGCGTTATTTGATCAGCTTGGTGTTTTTATCAGAACTACACAGAAATATCCTAAACAACTTTTTAGCACAAACAATTATTTTACATATACTCTTTCACACCAATACTCAAAAAACAAAACAAATCTTTTTTCAAGAACTATTTATGGAGTCCTAAACTTTTTCAAGTACTTTCAAGGATTTGAAAATCTATATATTAATTCTATAAGTTTTTTAACTGTAAGACCAGTTGTGACAGAACGGCTGAACGTAAACATATGGATGCGGTATCAAAATAAAGGTCTTACCATGTAGATGTCCCAGTCGAAGAGAAAAATGAGATTGAGGCAACGGTTCGAGCATTGTGGGGCGGCAAAGTTCCCATGTAAAGTCAATGGGAGAAGAGTGCGGTTGACTTACGCGCTGTTGAAGGCGGAAGTATGGAAGGACTCAGATAGTCCAAAGTCTCTCTTCTTAGCGAACCGTTGTGCAAAACAACGCTAGCAGGAATTTTTGAAAGTTCTTATTTATCGGAACAGCGAACACTTGAAGACCTGATTGCGGTGTGCCATTGGACTGTGTGATACAATTTAACATTCATTCGATCCAGTTTATTCACATAGGTAAGACGTTTCCCATTATGTAAAGGTGTAAATAAACATATCATATGAGTTTATTCTTAAAAAAAAAAAAAAAAAAAAAAAACTAATCATTGATTCCGACAGGTTTTGCCTACTGGGGAAAAAAAAACCCCCTTGGGAGGGGCGACTGCTAATAGCCCAAGCGTTGGCGTATGATAATTTGTTCTTGAAGGGTCCGGGTTTGAATCCCGGTGAGGCATGGATGTTGTGTTTGTCTTACGCCACTGGCTCTCTCCCTTTCCTGGAGCCAGTGATCCTAAATTAGGGACGGGCGACTCCTTATAGCCCATTGAGTTGCTCACGGTGGTCGTTAATTCTTGTCAAAAAAAAAAAAAAAAAAAAAAAAATCACTAACCTGGACTATTGTCTTTACTGAAATGGTTGAATTAATTTGTCAATCAAATAAAGTTTACATTTGTTGTTTCATATGAGTTTATTATTTAAAAAAAACCAAAAAACCTTTGTCGTTCGTTTAGTTAACTTTTATTTTTCAAGGACTTTTCAAGGAGCGTACGAACCATATGCGAAACTTGGGACTAACAAAATCGAATGCAGAACTTTTGACTTCTCGTTTGAAAGAGTGGAACTTACTGGATCCTAACTGCAAATCAACCACGAACAGGAAAAAGACATGAAACATATGCACAATATTATGTTGTGAATGATGCTCTTTGCCATTGTTTCGATATAAATTGGCTCTTTGAGAAAATTGGCATTCCTCACAAACCTGTAGAATGGAGACTCTTTATAAACAGTTCAGTTAGGAGTCTGAAGACAGTGCTATTGCACAATGGAAACATATACCCTTCAATTCTAGTAGCACACTCCGTGTACACGAAAGACTACACCAATGTCAACTTCCAGAAAAAATCAAATATCATGAGTACAATTGGGATGTCTGTGCTGATTTTAAAATGATTGGGTTCTTTTTTGAGCCTGCAATCTGGCTTTACAGAGTATCCTTCGTTTGTGAGACAGCAGAGCAGTCAGCAAACATCACAAAACAAAACAATGGCCTCTGAGAGTTGAGTTGCGAGCTGGTACACAAATTTCATACACAATGCTCTCATTCCAGAACAGAAAACCTTATTACCTCTGCTGCGCATCAAGCTGAAACTGGCTAAGCAGTTGTGAAAGCATTGAATCCGGATGGACAAACATTCAAGTTCATTCACTCAGCGTTCCCAAATCTCTTGGATGCCAAAGTAAAAGGGGGTATATTTGTAGGGCCACAGATAAAGACATTGCTGATCTCAGAAGCATTAGAGAGTGAAATGACTGATCTTGGAAAGGATGCTTGGCAATCATTTTGCCTTGCTGTAACTGAATTTCTTAGAAATACGAAGAACACCAATTACAAGCAGTTTGTGGAGAATTTAGTAGACAATTTAGGAAGAATGGGGTGTCAAATATCAGTGAAACAAGCTTTAATTTGAAATTTTCTAAATAAATTCACATGTCAATTGAAATTGTTTGGAAAATCAGCAAATTCCATTTTTAGGATATTTCATTATACAGCCAAAATGCTTTCGTAGTGCCTTGAAGCTCGTTCCGATGAGAATCAATGGTATATGTTTATGAAAAATATGTTACTTATGTAATGCACATTTACTGGATTAACAGTTTTGGTACAGAATAAAATTAATGACATCATACATTTCCCTTTACTTTTCAATTTTTTTTCTTTCTTTCATCTGTTTTACTGTAACATGTGTTTTATTTTGGAATCCAATTCAAGCTACCACTCAGATTGCATAGCAGGTTATGGGCCATCCAATAAGAACACAATTTCTATTCTGTTAAAACTTCAGTTTTTAGGCCACTTTTATCTTGCATGGTAATGGTACTACTCACAATTCACTAATGTGCTTATTTTATGCACAGTTTTAACAAATACTTTTTATAATTCTGAATTGTTCTTTTTGGTTTTTCACTTCACACAGAAAATTACGAAACTCGTAATTCCACGAAAGCTGGAAGTTTTCTGATAATCACTATCATCACTTAAACTTTTCACATTATGTATAATTAAAATAAAAGTTCTAAGGAAACAAAATAAAAAAAATAAGAAATTGGAAATAATAATTTAAAAACGACAAAAGAAATTTGCATTAATGTCTTTCATATTAACGCAAAAAGCGAGATTTCACTTTCTGCCTACAACCTTTTGTTGCCACATGTTTTTAAAAACATAAAGGTCACTGAAAGATTATCATTTAAAAAAATATATTATAACAAACTGCAAACAATGAGTATGATTTAATTTGATTTAAATGTAGAGATCTATGTTGCTTGTTGCATTATTTCTTTCACCTATCAAAAACTGCATTGGATGCCACTTAATGTAACCAGTTATCAAAATAGTGAAGTCCTCATTCACAGCCATACTTAAGTAAATGAAAAAATCATCATTCACTGTGATCTGTTATCACTTTTTGACTTGGGTGTACATAAAATGACATGGTACAAAACATGCTCACATTATAATGCCAGTGCTGGTTAAGGTTGTCACTTATTTACACTCATTTGGATTGCATCCAAAATAACTCTGCACTGTTCTTTGGTGAAAATTAAGCTCCAAAAAAAAAAAAAAAAAAAAAAAAGGAAAAGTCATCTCTCACCCACTAAATGAGAAATGGATGACAAAGAAAAAGTCTGAAATACAATAATTTCCATCGAAAAAGTCAGAAGGTGGAAATAATGAGAAAAAAAGTCCATTTAAGAAGTTCTTAAATTTCAGGAGGTTTATAAACCCTGTGTTTTACATGTAAATGCATATGCACACACACACACACACAGATATTTGATTATCAACTTTCGTGTGATACATGAATAAGCTATTGGCCTCCCCATCTGTCATAAACAATTGTCTTATCAGTTTGCTCATGGCACTTAAATTGCGTACATTTGTCAGCTTTGCGTTCAGTACAGTCATCTCTCGAATGAAAGTAAAATTTCCTACACATGATGTTTTCTCAATAACTTGAATTTTCAATATCTTGAACCTTTCTGTTTTTGCAGTCCCTTGGGATTCGGCTAATCAAGGGTCAACTCTATATGCAACAGGTTGTCCTTTTATATTTAAAAAAAAAAAAAAGTAAATAATAAATACCTTAAAAATAAATAAATAAACACAACTTTGAATTGAGGTACGTCAAAAGTACAAAATGGAAGCATAAAATGAATTCCAACTTACAGCACCAAGTTTTTCTGACGCATTTGCTTTCCACATCCTAATCACCATATCACTGGAACCACTAAGAATATATTTATTGTCTAAACTCCACTGGACACAAGTAAGTCTTCCCATCCTTTTTGTGTGATAAACATCCCTAAAAAATGAAAAATAACTGTATATTCAGGATAACAATAACAACAAAAACATCTCAGTATGGATTACACTAAAACCTGATGAATTCACACAGAAAGAAAAAATAATAATTACATACCTGCTCTTTCCTGAGTGAACAGAAAATATTCGAAGAGTTTTGTCATAGCTTCCTGACACAAATTCCTTCCCAGTTGGACTGTAGTCTACATCAAGAACTACAGAAATATTGAAAACAAAGAATAATAAATGATTATGATGAAGATGAAATTAAGACAAAAGTACAAGTTCAAAATATAATCAAATTCACTATTTATTAGTATGCAATGTAATAACATTACATACTAGTCCAGAGATGCCAACCTCTAGCAGAACTTATCAGTAATCAATAGGGGATTTTTTAGTAATGTTTCAGTAACGGAACACAAACATTCAGTAATATTTTCAGTAATGTACCACACCATTTTTTTTTCAAAGTTAACGACAATATTATAGTGCTACTGTGTAACCTGTAATACTTGTAATCATAGTAACTTACTTTTTCACATGAATTACCGGACACTACCATAAAATATTTCGTTATAGTCCTGCTTTAATGAATTTTTCTTTGTTTTTAAATTCGACAACTTGATGGATACTGTTAAACAGAAATTATATTAATACAGAAAATTTAAATTAATAAATCTAAGAAGATTATATAATGGCTGTGTATTTTACAAATCCTTTACTATCATATAAATTTCTTCTTTCAACAGCACAATTACTAGAATGTATTTTAACAAATCCTTTACTGTCACGTAACTTTCTTTTTCAAAATTAGAAGTGTGGCTAGAAATTAATGTATACTCATAAAAATAAAAACCAACTTCACACAACCCTCTTTTCCCCCAATATTAATAAATGATGTTACCAGTATGATGGAAAAGAAACTAAAAAATAATAATTACGTTAGGTTTACCTGTCAGTTTTGCCTGGAGAGTTTTGCCTTGCCTTACATATGCTTTGTTTCACTTCAATACTAATAAAAAATTATGTCCTTGTACGCTGACAGTTTATAAATGACAACTGAAACTATGTACATATTTACACATTCTATTTCAAAATTCTATACATATTTACAAGCCTTTAAGCCAAACTTCTCTAAACCAGTTGGCTGTCTTGGTTGCCTTTCAGTGCGGCCACAATGGCATGCTTTGCAGCAGCCAGTTCTTTTTCTGAAAATGGAGCAGAATGGCAAACCTCTGAAAATGATGCCACCTTCACTTTTAAGGCTAACAATGCTCCTAAAGTTTTGGTGGCTAGGTTGGGCCTAAACTCTGTTTGATTCTTACAGACAATGCTAAAAATTCTTTCTGCAGTTGCATTACTGTGTGGCACAACAAGAATATCCTGCATCAGGCGTGGCAAAACTTCCTACTTTTTAGCACCATTTGAACCAGTCATTTTCGAAATGTTTGACCAAGCAGTATCAATTCTAGGGCTATTCAAAATACCTTCTTCCAATTAATTCATCAGCTTGGTACAAGGCAAACTCCAATTCCAACTTGTCCAGATTCCCATCACTAACAACAACAGTTGGAAAAATATTTGCAAAGTACATTACTGAAGAAAAGGAAGCTTTCTTCCTAATTCCTACATCAGCAACTTCTGCATGCAGCAGGAATTCACTTTTCAGTGGAAATTTCTTCAAAATATAGTCACATGAAGTACTGTAAAAGTTTCGAACCTCCTGGTAAAACTTCTGCACTTGTATAACTGACATTTTTTTTTTTTTTTTTTTTTTTTTTTTTTTTGTCATTTAAGAGCAATCTTGCTTTGGCACCAATGATCAAATCCACATCATCTTTCTGCTTGTTCTGATTCAGAAATTCTACTTCAGTTGGGAAAGTGGCATGCTTTGAAACTGCAGAAGGCTTCACAAACCTGACCATGATATCAGTAAGTATTAGGTGTGCAACTTAATTCTCGGCCCCTAACCGTAAGCAATCATAGAACGTTGGCAAATGCAAATAGCTGTTTGCGATAATGGCTGATTGCAGCGCCATCCAATAGCTTTCCAGGCAACCATAACTGCTCACAGCTGTAGTGACAGAAGAGACGAAAGTTGACGGTGAAAGCAATGTTGTTCGAGAAGCAACATTTGAGGCACTGCCGCCAGTTCGCATTTCAGCTCAAAAAAGTGTCGCGGAAGCCCAGCAAGTGATCAGTGCTGCTTTGGGTGAGGCTGCTGTGTCTTACAGCATGTGTAAGAAGTGGTTCCAGCAGTTTAAGTAAGGAAATTCTGATCTCCGTGATGCGGAACGTCCAGGACAGCCACAGAAAGTTGATGATGAGGAACTGGAACAACTGTTGGACGCGGATCCCTGTTGCACACAGTCAGAGCTTGCCCAGGTACTCGGAGTAACACAGCAAGCCATTGCAAAGCGCCTGCACAAGCTTGGATGGATTCACAAGGAGGGTTGTTGGGTGCCCCACCAACTCACAGCTGCGAACAAGTCTAGGTGCTACGATGTTGCTGTGTCCTTGCTCTCCAGATTCAAGAAGGATTTTGTCCACAAGATTTTGACCTGTGATGAGAATTGGATTCTCTATGATAATCCTAAGTGGCACAAATTGTGGGTTTTTCCAGGTCAGCCTACCACCAGTACTACCAAACCGAATATCCATGCCAGGAAGCTGTTGCTGTGGATATGGTGGGATCAGCGTGGTGTCGTACACTATGAGTTGCTCAAAATTGGTGAAATGGTCAATGCTGAGCGTTATTGTCAGCAACTCATTTATGTGAATGACGCAATGGAGACAAAAAGGCCATACACTTGCAAGGGCAGAAGGTTAGTCCTGTTGCTTCAGGATAACTCGCGTCCTCACACCGCGAAGACGGCTTTAAACACAATCACCGACCTGGGATAGGATATTTTTCCCCACTCGGCGTATTCTCCAGACTTTGCCCCATCGAATGATCACCCCTTTCGCTCCCTGCAACATCACGTGAGTGATACGCACTTCATTTCTGTCGAGGAGGTCCACACAAGTATTCATGACTTTATCAACTCGAAACAGCCCTCTTTTTTCCACAGTGGCATTCGGCAGCCTCCTGAGTGATGGCTCAAATGTATCCAACAAGACGGGGATTATTTCCCTGATTAGGTACGCATTCGATTTGCTATAATTTGCTGTCAATGTGTCGTGCCTGTGGCCGAGAGTTAAGTTGCACATCTAATAGCTGCAAAAGTTTTTTTCTTAAAATATGGATGCAAGGAGCTTCCTTCTGCAACAACACATTAACCTTGACAAACGCTGACAAGGCATTACTCAAAAACATACAGTACAACTTCGTTAAGGGACTGCCCAGGCTTTCTCACAACTTCATGGAATGGCTGTGAATTGCCTGCTCCTTTGGAAGATCACCAACATCCACGGAAACTCCAAAGAACATCTGTAGTGCGACCCACTGTTCCAGAAAATGATTAATAGTGATTAATAGCAGAGGGCATGAAGATATATTGACAAAACCAGGGCGACCCCCACCTCCCACCAAGTTCTTATCTCTTGCACTCATCTCAGCAGCGTGCGGCTGCCTTGCATCTAACTGATGGCAGATGACGTAAGCAACGCTACAGGGCTACTGACACACCCAATGTAATCTTGGCACAGCGCCAGGTTCTTCCCACTTAACTTTAAGGCAAACAAGCAAAACACAATCTTCCTATTCCTTAGAGAGAGGAGAAAAAAAAAAAAAAAGAGAGAAAGAAACAAGGAGCTGCGTTATGAACTTTGTTCAGAGACTGTTCGTTTTTAAAATTTTTGGCAAAATTATAATTCGTTTTCATGTTTTGTTGTTATTGTGGTGCTTCGCAGTCAAGATGATTTCCTCTTCAAGATTATAGTTCGTTTTTTCTTTAAATTCGACAAGGTTTTAATTCAGTTTCATATTTCGTTGTTGTTAAAGGAATTTTTTTACCTTCATTGTAAACATTCATCTTGTTCAATTTTATCTGGTGCAGATTTTACAATATCATGAATTTTATTCTAAACTTCACAATTGAAAAAAAGTTAACATTCTTTGAAGGCGTACATATGAAGCCCCGACAGCCACTATGAATATTGTAAGTACATATATAGTTTATTGATTTTAATTGACGATACTATGCCCCATACGTATCTAACATCATTTAATAATCTCCCGATTGCAGAACTTGCATAACGTGTGAAGCAGTAATGACGGACATTGAATGTCAATCAAGTTACATTATTGTGGCCACGTAAAAAGTATGTTCAGGGCAAATTGGCGAAATTTGAACAACGATATTTTTTGTTCAGAGGCTTTTGCATTGATCAATTACAGAACCAGCAAAGCATTCTTAAATAACAGCAAAAATCTGAATATCCATAATTTTTAATTAGTCATCCGTAATTCCAGGGAGAAATCCATAATGGTTGGCATCTATGCTAGTCAGCAGATGTACTTTTTTAAAACCTTAAGGAACTCCCCATCCCCCTTTATGGAAATTTGTCATGAAAGTGAAACCTGCAGTGCATAGCCCTATAATAAATCTTGTTTTTTTCTGATTGGGATATGGAGAATTACCCCAAATCAATTTGTGTGTCTTAGATCGAAATAACCAAAACTTGCTATATTCAGAAAATAAAAATTGTTGGATACGAATATCCAAAGTTTTGATGCAGAAGGGTTGAATAATTTGGAAAATTGATTGGTGAGTTTCAGAAACAGTTTTTTATTTTTTGATGCAGAAGGGTTGAATAATTTGGAAAATTGATTGGTAAGTTTCAGAAAAAGTTTTTTTTTATTTACCCCCCCCCCCCCAAGGATTGAATATGAAACATGAAGAGCAGAACCTACTGCCTTTGCTAATTCCAAATAACATCCCTGAAGGCTACCACATTTTCCTCTTTCCACTGTACATGGTCACCTCCTCCCCCTCCAGTATAAATATCAATTATTATTTGCAAAGGAAGTAGCCTAAGGATGCTCCAGATATGACAATGATATACTTAAGTAAAATAATAGCCCAGCTCAGTGCACTTTTGAATGGTTGATTTATGATTAGTGCCTTATGCAACAGGGGCTATCACTACCCACGTACAAGTTAAAGATCTGGAGGAGGAAATAATGGTTCATTAAGGGGCTATCTTGGGCTGCTGAGGGGATGCAACACAGAAGGGTTTCTACACACAAAATTGCGTATCAGTGGTTGTGAGTCATTTACTATAGGCTCTCTTCATTACTTTTATTCTGCAAAGAGGCCCACTGAGTACTAAAGCTATTTTGTCGACTGTTTGCCAAACCTAGGGCACAGACAAACTATGAATGGTCACTGGTTTGTCAGTTGGTGAGCTATCAAGAAAAAGTGTGCCTTTTCCCAGGAACACTTTCTTGACATTAGGGTGTAAAACAACACACTATCAAGAAAGAGTGCCCAGGAAATAAGATTATGGTGTTCAACTAGTCACTTTGTTGAGGGTTATGACTGATGTGTGATATTAAAGGAACAATGTGAATATTTACACATTTTCAAAGGACCAGTTTTTTCTTCCAAAGTACAAGTACCATGCCATAGCAGGGCTTCAAAAATATCTGAAAAGTTACATGCCCAGTTGGGCATGTGTAGAAATTATTTTCCTGCCCAGGTAGTCCCAGGAAAATTGATTTTTTAAGATAACAAACCAGAACCCTTGTTTTTTTTTAAGTTAAAAAGTAAGATAAACGTTTTTTACATGTTTTGCATTTCCGTTTTAAGGGTCTGTATTCCAGGGATCATAGCATACTTCTGGAAAATTTTAGGTAGGAATTTTAGGACTTTTTAGAAAAATTTTAGGAAAATTTTAGGAGTGTATTTCAATAAAAACTAGATGTATATTTGTATACATCTAGTAAAACAACTTTGTATACATTGTAAAGAGTTTGCTTCATACGCTTCAACCATATATACTGATAGACTGCGCACGACATCAAAATTTCTGGCTCCAACATAAAATCGCATGACATCAGTCAAAAAGATGGGTTACACCTGCTGTGCTTATGGTTGCTCTGAGCGATATAGTAAAGAAAATTCTATGATTTTTCATGGGTAAGAAACGAATTAAATACCTAAGTCAATAAAGTTCAATTACTTAACCAGAAACTTGCAGCTATTGATATAAAAATATAGTAACTTAAGAAAAAAAAATGGAAAGCATGTTCCAAATTCTTTGCAAAATGTTCATCACATTATAAATCACAAAATGTAAACAACCCGATCATGCTGCATGCATGTATATAGCTCATAAGTAAACTTACCTGAAGAGTTTTCATTATATATGTGGCGCATTCACATAATACACCGAAAACACTGAAGTTCTGTCGCCCGTCCCTAATTTAGGGTCACTGGTTCCAGGGAAGGAGAGAGCCAGTGCCGTAAGACAAACACAACATCCATGCCTGACCGGGATTCGAACCCAGACCCCTTACGGACGAATGATCAGAGGCCAGCGCCACCGGGGCGGCTGTTTGAAATATCAATGGACATAATTTGAAGCACTAATGTTACGTTAAGGTATATAAAAAATGTAAAACAATTTCTGTTAACAAATATTTAAAAAAATTATGTTAAGTTATGCATCGATCTGGAGGATAACTCAAATTAAGACGGAAAAGGAGAAATTCCTCGAAACCGTCGGATTCTCATGCCTAAAGCAAAATTTTTTTGCCGTCGAATTTCCGATTTCGGAAATTTTTTCTCCATTTTTAAACTGAAATACAAATATTTATGGAATAAAATGATATATAACAACAATACTGGACAAAGGCAGCATCACAGGAAAAAAAAATTATTGTTTACGGGGAAAACCTTTATTTCGTTTACTTCCATTTCTGTACCGTCCCGATGCGCATTTTTATGAATTGGTAAAATTATTCGTTGCATAGTTTTACACGCGAGAAAAAGTTCCCGACGCATATTTTTACGCATCGAGAAAAATTCCCGATCCGTATTTTTACGCGTTGGTAAAATTTCGATGCATACTAAACGCGCAATTACGCATTTTGGCGAACTCTGGTCGGCACATCACTTGAGCACTCTACTGCACGATGTCACAAAGCCAGCGAGTCAAAGATGACATCATCGCGTGACACAGCGCTCGTAAGGTCTGTTAGAAAATCTAAGTGGATGGTTGCAGGGGGTTGAAATATTTCGATTGAGCAATCTAAATATTAAAAAAAATCTGTTAAAAAAGACTATCCGTAAATCAGTAAAATTTTACGGGTAATCCGTAAAAGTTGGCAAGTATGCAAGTCTATTTTTGAAAATTTCCCCATTTCGGCAACAACGCACGATGTTTTTGTCCTGTTACACATGCATGTGTTTGAAATGTTACTATCTGGGAACATTTTCTTGAAAAGCACACTTGCATGGTCAGCACAGCTTAAAAGTAAGTTATGTTACACTAGGAATGAAGTAACCAAGCACTCAGCATGGATAATCGCATCAGAAGATGAACTATCTCGAGCAAAATTTAATGTTTTGTTATTTTCCACGCACTTAGAATTGGCCACGTGTTTTGCTTTTTAATTTACGCTACGGAAATTATGATGGAATCCGGCAATATTATTTTCTAATCCGGAATTTCGGGAAGTGTCATAAAATCCGTCATTACTGGCCTAAACCCGAAGAGTTTTTGCACGTCTGCACTTAGCAGAAAATATTGTTTCAGTTGCAGAACACCATTCTTTCAACTTCACTCCGTCCAATTCTTTGGCGAGCCACGCATCTTGGAATTTCGTTTTGGATTTAGGCATCTTAAACACTTGTATTACTAAGCAGAAAATGAAAGGGAAGTACAAAAACACATTCCAATATTGCAAAACCAGACAACTTCCCGAAGTTTGGCTGCGAGGATGTCAGAAGATAGGGGAGGGGAAAAAAAAAAAGCAGGTCACCACTAGAGAACTGAACCTGCACACAGCACAGAGAACACCATAAAAGACGCAAAACCAGAAACTATCATACGCATCTCACGCAAGTTCAGTCAAAGCGAGTCGGAGCCGAGATATATTGTGCATCGAAGGTCGCTGTCGCCGACGCACGATCGAAGGTCAATGATCACATGCTCTACTGCCTGCCGGACGTTACGGAAGGAGACCACATGTTTCCTCTTTGCTTCCACCCACCTGCGGTTTACAATAACAAAACATCAGCAGAAAGAGGAGGTTCCACAAGGCATGTACAAAAATAAAGTACGATTTTCTGCATGCCACGGAGTTCGTCTGCAAAGCGCAAACCAGGGGTGAAAATGCCCCCTCCCCTTTTCCCTTAGATCTCTTGTTACTCTCGAAAACTGTCCGAAGGCAGTGCATCTCGATGGCGTCATTTTCCCTCCCTTCAGCAGCACAGCATATAGGCTGTGTTTCTACAATAATAGGTCTTTTTACCTTACTGTAATGGTAAATTTATTGGCGTTAATAACGGTTGTATTTTTAATAAATAAGCTTACGGAAATTTTAGGAAGAATAGCAAATTTTAGGTATAATTTTAGGAATTTAAGGAGGGTCACAAAATATTAGGAATTTTAGGAATTTTAGGAGGAATGCGATCCCTGGTATTCAAAATGTTCAATGCACAAAAACGTGTATCTCAAGTTTTAAGATGCTGATGCTGAAATTGGTATGAAATAGTGTGATGATGAAATTAGTATTGGAGAAACTTAGTGATTCTGCCACATTTCTTTCACTGAAATTTTTACCATTTGTCACTAAAGACCAAAGGCTAGTTCCATCAGGGGCATGCATCTTGTCACTGACTATACACAACATTTGGAGCAAAACTACATGTGGTTGCAATGTTTTGGACCTAGAGCATAATATAATTAAAGAAGTGATATCAGTCCTTAGCATTCCATAACAATAATACAACTTCCAGTGTTTCACAGTGAAATGAAACACGACATGTAACACGACTGTGTTTTCAGAGTAGGAAATTCTATTCCAAGGTTTTTTATTTACCTACCCAGACCAATGATGTACATGTCCCGGGCATCTCGGGCATGGTATTTTTCAAGCTTTGCATAGCTTATGTATGGTTTGGGAAACTTTGCTTTAAAGTAACTAGTGAACCAGCTGTCTATATGTGGAACAGACTTTGCCTATAAAGAAGGCCAAATTTCGCATCACAAAACTTCTCTGAATGCTGAAAATAAGCAAATGACTAAAACAGTGTTTCTCAACCGTTTTGCATTTGTGGCCCTCTTTTCCATATCAATTTTTATTGTGCCCCCCTTCCAATCCTTTTACCGGGACGCTGCCCAAACACCACACTTGTTACTTTGGTTATTTAGCTACTGCTATCTGAACACTGTAATTGCGTAATTGTCGTGTAATTTTTACATTACACAAACTCTTTAGTATTGATCTATTTAAAGTATCTATTCAAATCTATTGTATGCATAGATCGTCGTCCACATCGTAAAATATGCATCGCTGCAAATTTCTGGTCATCATCCTGGCCCAAATATTGTGTTAACAACAGTTGCAACCAAACTGTGGTGAATTATATAAAAATAAGACCCTTAAAAATCAAGACTGTTTTCTGGACTTTGCAAAGACATGGGAGCAGAACATTCAGCGTTACAATTTTATTGTGACACAAGATGGTTATCACGGGGTAAATATCTCTGACATGTTTACAAATTAAGAGATGAAATAGCAATATTCTTGGAACAGGAAAATCGCGAGGAAGCAGAAGTTTCAAGACCACTTATTTGTGATGAAATTGAGCAGCTTTGTAGACATGCTCCTGAAACTAAATATATGAAACCTTCAAGGCCAAGGAACAAATACACACATCTTAGAGATGAGTGACAAAGTTAATACTTTTTGCAGAAAACTAGAGTTATGGAACACAAACATGAAGCAATAAATAAATAAATAATAATAAATAATAATAATAATAGAAATGTTTACAAATTTGGATGAATTTGTCAAAACCTACAAGACAGAAGAGCAACACATCAAAGTTTTATTTGCAACTATTGAAAATCATTTAACAATGTTGACGAAGAATTTTAGGAACTATTTTATAACCGATGACAACATATTAGCTACAACCGAGTGGGTTAGAAGCTAAATGTAGAAAGAGAACTAAGGGTGTCAATTTCCAATATATCACCATCTTATGAAAAGCTTTGCTCTGCAAGACAGGCCAAGGGGAGCCATTAATTTTTAGATTCATAGTTATTGTTGAATTTTAATTAGTTGCTCCGTATATTTTGCAATATTGATATGTAACCATAAGTAGTCTATTCAATGTAGTGGATGTCAGAAAGAAATTTATTTACATTTTACCTTCTTCATGGCAATAAATGTACGCGCATCCCAAGGTTGGTTGTTACAAACGGTAAGAAAAGGTGAGTCGTTTGGGTTTGTAAGGAATAAGGAAACCTGTTAAATAAACAAAGTACTCCATTTGAGCTATGGTTTGCAAAAGAATCAGTACAAAAAACGGTAACAGGCATCTCGAGATATGCCTGGAAACATTATTCTTCCCAAAACTCGGTGGAAATAAATTTACACGCACCCACCTCTCATGTACAATCACCACTTTGTGGGTCCTTTTGAAGCATACATGTCGGCAATTCGCCTAGGCATCAATTCGACGTAGGCATGACAATGGTCTTGTGGAATGTTGGCCCATGCTTTCTGAAGAACCATATTCAGTATTTTTCTTGGGGCTTACGTTTTCGCATCTATTTCTTGAGGATACGCCACAGGTCCTCAGTTGTGTTAAGATCGGGCGAATTCGGGACCTAGTCCAGGACTTTATAACCCGATTTTGGCGAATCCAAGCAGTAGTGGAGCGTGAAGCATGAGGCTTGGCAAGATACTTCTAGATGATCGCATCTCCCAGCTGATGAAGGTGGGCCATGGAAGGCAGGAAATGCTGTTGCAAAATTACCTGGTAGTGTTGTGCATTGACAGTCCCATCATATGGAACCAAATCACCAATGTCAGAATACCCCAAACACCCTCACACTTGCAACAGTGACTGGGAACAAGACTTCTTGCTTCACACACTTTTGGACTACATCCGATATTTCCGTATAGAACTGGGAAGGGCGTTTCGTCAGACCAATTCATCCTCCGCCATTGAGCCTCCGTCTAGGACAGGTGGTCCCTGGCCAATGCAAACTGCATCTTCCTCTGAATTGTCGTCAACATGGGCTTTCATTTAATCTTGTACGAGCCATAGCCCATGTCATGTAGCCTGTTGCTAGCAGTTCTTCGAGATACAGGTCGGTCTATGCGTTCGCTCCACAGTTCTGCAGCTTTCAAGAACGTACCAGGTTAGTATTTTATGACAAGGAGACGCAAAATTCGAACTTCACTGGCAGTAGTCATTGGAGGTCTACCTTTGCTGCATCCAGGCGCGATGGAACCGGTTTCCTCGTAGTGTCTGAGGAAAGTTCTGACAGTAGACTTGTTCAAACACAATTCCCGAACAATCTACCGCCTAGCTGATCCATTTGGTCATTTTTGGAGGATCTTATTGCATACCAGCAGTTCAAACCTCCATCATGCCATTTTTGAGCTTTGAGCAACACAGAGACTGCAGCAGATTTTAAACTGTCCTTCGTTTCCATATTGCCAACTGCGCAAGACACAAATCAGCAACAATTTGCAAGTGCAACCGAACAACGTCTGATGAGAGCTGGGTGTGCATAAATTTATTGCCTCCGAGTTTTGGAAGGAGAAATGCTTTCAAACATATCTCAAGATGACTGTAACAGTTTTGTACCAATTTTTGTTGTAAACCACAGCTCAAGTTGAGTACTTTGTTTATTAAACAGGTTTTCTTACCACCACAAACGAGTACGCTTTTCTTACCTTTTATAACAACAACAGGGTGTGTGTACTTTTATCGCCACAAGGAAGGTATTTTATGATTCTGTCATTTCAATAAATAGCTTTTCCTTCGATTTCCACTTTTCTTTGTAACCCCCCCCAAGATATTTCACACCCCCTTAGGGGGCCACGCCCCTCAGGTTGAGAAGCACTGGACTAAAACACTGAAACTGTTATCTAGCAGGATTACAGAAATTTTATTTTCAATAGAGCTATTTTTGTAGTTCAAAGATGCAACTTTATTGTATATTTCTAAAACATAAGCTACAAACTTAGCTGTGAAGTCCAAAGTATGAAAACTGCAATAATAGTACTGAAATGTATTCGCAGTTTTTTTTTTTTTTTAAATAATGGCATCAAATGTTGATGAGCTGGCTGCATTGTACAATTTTATTAAGAGCTATCTTTAAAATCTAGATTCTAGCATACTAATAATGAAAGGAGATATAGTAAATAGCTTCATTAAATTCTTCAGCATAAGAGTTCAACCAGTAACTGACTGAAGTACTAAACTACAGACATTGCTTAATTAGATTTAATTTAATTTTGAAAACAACATTTATAAATGATGGGTTCCATTTCAACTCAGGCAGGGTCGTACCATCATGGTCTCAGATTTCTCTAAAAAAATTAAGGGGTGTTCCTTGACTAAAATAAGGAGACCCATATTTTTTCTTTCGGCAAGAAAAATTTTCCCTTTGAGATAGAGGGTTTCAAATCTTGCACCGTCAAACAAGCTCTCTAGAAAACGGTTATTTTTCCTAACTTCAGCAAGTCATTGCAGCAGAGTTAAAAAAGATATCGTGTTCTTGTATTTTTTTACATTGTGTGTATAACATATAATAATATATAGTGCTAATATTTGCTACACATCGTACGATTAAAATTTTAAAACTTCGTAAACTTTGTGATTTTAAAAAAAATTGAATTTTTTAAGTTTTTTTTAAACAGGTTTGGATGGAGTTTTCTCTATATTCGTTTTTTTTCATTAAAGACATACAAATGTGCACTTTATTTGTAATTTTTTTGTGTGTCTGTGAAACTGCTAGTTTCCGCGTTTCGGCAGCGTTAAAAACAGCCGATTTTGAAAAATCTCTAACTTTGCCAACGATTTTCTCAGAAAGGCCATTTTTTAAAATTCTGAAAATTAAATCCCTGTTTCATTATCAACAGGAGAATATCTGTGTAAATTTTCACGGACCTAAAATAAAGGCGCCATTTTGGAAAAATCTCAGGCGCAAAGTACGTACGTTATCTCTTACCCGAATCAAAGCGTTAGATATTCTTTGCCCGAATGATGGAATGAGAGCATTGGGTCAGCTGGCCCTGGTTGGATACATCCACCTCACCCTTCCCCGAGTGATGACATGCCTATAAAACTGTCGAGGGGGGGGGGGGGGATAACCAATACATAAAGAAAATTCTTGCTGCTCCACTAACACAGTTGAGTTGCGAAAGACAGCAGCAGCAGTTGTTTGTTTGTTTGTTTACGTATATACTTAAACATCGCATAAGAAAAGACTATGAAAGAGTAGAAAACTGTTGTGAAACAATTTTAAGAAAAAGAGTGCAGGCACGTGTACTGTAAGTTAATTTTCGATGGCTAAACACTCGAGTTTTTCTGGGAGTTGCTAATTGTAGGCTACTGTCAGAAGAGCAGTTGCTGTTTTGTTATAGTTGCTAAAATTAACTTCTCAGTTTTTCGTAATAGTAAAATATTCGCTCAGGAGAGTTTTGTCCTCTGCGAACGGGGGAGAAGGTGAAATGCTCTTGACCTCCCTGCTGGGTTGATAGCGCTGGTCGCTACCGAAACTCTGCTTACCTCCTCTCCAAAACGTAATGGCAATTGTCTAATCTACTAAATAAATAACAATTAACACATACGCGTGAATGCTTATTCATAAAATGTAAGTTGAGTATATTTCCTGTTCAATCAGCTGATTTTACAAGTTAAATTCATATACAACTTATGCGCTTATAATGGTGTAAAGGTTTTTATCTATTTAAAACATATTCAAAGATTTCAATTTTTTTAAAGAGGGGGAGGGGGATTGTGTTCGTAGTGATCTCCACCTGGGCCACAATAAACCATGCACTGCCCATGTCTCCTGTTCCCTTAGAAGATAATATTGGATCAATGGGAGACCAGCGGAGTTTTGACACCCCCCCTCTCGTGGTGGTGAGGTGTCTCAAAGCTAGGTAGCTTTCAAAATGTTTCAACTTAGTTGGCTGGTAACAAGAGAGGGATTCCATTTCAACTCTGGCAGGGTCGTACCATCACGGTCTCCGATTTCTCTAAAAAAAAATTAAGGGGGTGTTCCTTGATTAAAATAAGGGGACCCATATCTTTTCTTTCGGCAAGAAAAAATTTTCCCTTCGAGACAGAGGGTTTCAAATCTTCCACCGTCAAACAAGCTCTCTAAAAAACCGATTATTTTTCCTAACTTCAGGGAGTCATTGCAGCAGAATTAAAAATATCTTTTCTTCTGGTATTTTTTATTACATTGTGTGTATAACGTATAATAATATTTGATGCTAATATTTTACACATCGTATGATTAAAATTTAAAAAAAAATCATAAACTTTGATTTAAAATTTTTTTTAAATTTTTAAGATTTTTTTAACTGGTTCAAATGGAGTTTTTGTTTTATATACTCGTTTTTTTGTTAAAGACATACAAATGTGCACTTTATTTGCAATTTTTTATGTGTCTGTGAAACTGCTAGTTTCTGCAGCGTTAAAAACAGCCGATTTTGAAAAATCTCCAACTTTGCCAACGATTTTCTCAAAAAAGCCCTTTTTTAAAATTCGGAAAATTAAATCCCTGTTTCATTTTATCAACAGGAGAATATCTGTGTAAATTTTCACGGACCTAAAAACTTCCGTTTCCGAGTTAGGCACGTTTGAATTTGATTTGAAAACCTACGATTTCTCCGTGTTCTAAAGGCACAATTTTGGAAAAATCTCAGGCGCAAAGTACGTATTCTCTTACCCGAATGAGAGCGTTGGATCCGTCCACCTGACCCTACCCTGGGCGATAACATGCCTAAAAAACGGTCTTGGAAAAAAAAAATAACAAATCTATATATATATAGATTTGAATGTATGTCTGCTAAACAAATTTACAGTTTTCAATTTAGAACCACCAAACTTGGTATACTATCTCATGGTACCCTAACTTAAACCGTAGACGGTTTTTGGAAGGGGTCGGAGCCCGGGGTCAAGGGGCTCCACACAAGACTTCCATAAAATCTAGTTTTCAATTTAGAACCACCAAATTTGGAATACTATAGCATGGTACCCTAACTTAGACCGCAGACTGTTTTTGGAAGGGGTCGGAACTCCTGGGTCAAAGGGCCCCCATACAAAATTTCCGTAAAATATACTTGTAAACTATAGTGCCCTAACTGAGACCGTAGATGGTTTTTGGAAGGGGGTAGAGCCCTGGGTGGATGGGAGCCCGTGGTCAAAGGGCCCCACGCAAAATTTCCGTAAAATCTAGTTTTCAATTTAGAACCATCAAATTTGGTACACTTTTTCTTGGCACCCCTAACTTTGTAAAATATTTTACGAAAATTTTGTAGGGGTGGGGGGCTTGACTCCGGATTCCAACCCCTTCCCAAAACCGTCTAGTCAAAGTTAGGGTGTCAAGAAAAAGTATACCAAATTTGATGGTTCTAAATTGAAAACTAGATTTTACGGAAATTTTGCGTGGGGCCCTTTGACCTGGGCTCCCCCTTCCAAAACCATTTACGGTCTAAGTTAGGGTACCATGAAATAGTATACCAAGTTTGATGGTTCTAAATTGACATACATTCAATTCTCTCTATATATAGATTTGTTATTTTTTTTTTTTCCAAGACCGTTTTTTAGGCATGTTATCGCTCAGGGTAGGGTGAGGTGGACGGATCCAACACACTCATTCGAGTAAGAGAATACGTACTTTGCGCCTTTAGGTACACGGAGAAATCGTAGGTTTTCAAACCAAATTCAAACACGTCTAACTCGGAAACGGGCGTTTTTAGGTCCGTGAAAATTTACACAGATATTCTCCTGTAAATAATAAAACAGGGATTTAATTTTCAGAATTAAAAAAAAAGGCTTTTTGAGAAAATCGTTGGCAAAGTTGGAGATTTTTCAAAATCGGCTGTTTTTAACGCTGCAGAAACTAGCAGTTTCACAGACACATAAAAAATTGCAAATAAAGTGCACATTTGTATGTCTTTAACAAAAAAACGAGTATATAAAACAAAAACTCCATTTGAACCAGTTAAAAAAAATCTTAAAATTTAAAAAAAATTTTAAATCAAAGTTTATGATTTTTTTTTAAATTTTAATCATACGATGTGTAAAATATTAGCATCAAATATTATTATACGTTATACACACAATGTAATAAAAAATACCAGAAGAAAAGATATTTTTTAATTCTGCTGCAATGACTCCCTGAAGTTAGGAAAAATAATCGGTTTTTTAGAGAGCTTGTTTGACGGTGGAAGATTTGAAACCCTCTGTCTCGAAGGGAAAATTTTTTCTTGCCGAAAGAAAAGATATGGGTCCCCTTATTTTAATCAAGGAACACCCCCTTAATTTTTTAGAGAAATCGGAGACCGTGATGGTACGACCCTGCCAGAGTTGAAATGGAATCCCTCTCTTGTTACCAGCCAACTAAGTTGAAACATTTTTGAAAGCTACCTAGCTTTGGAGACACCTCACCACCACGAGAGGGGGGGGGTGTCAAAACTCCGCTGGTCTCCCATTGATCCAATATTATCTTCTAAGGGAACAGGAGACATGGGCAGTGCATGGTTTATTGTGGCCCAGGTGGAGATCACTACGAACACAATCCCCCTCCCCCTCTTTAAAAAAAAATTGAAATCTTTGAATATGTTTTAAATAGATAAAAACCTTTACACCATTATAAGCGCATAAGTTGTATATGAATTTAACTTGTAAAATCAGCTGATTGAACAGGAAATATACTCAACTTACATTTTATGAATAAGCATTCACGCGTATGTGTTAATTGTTATTTATTTAGTAGATTAGACAATTGCCATTACGTTTTGGAGAGGAGGTAAGCAGAGTTTCGGTAGCGACCAGCGCTATCAACCCAGCAGGGAGGTCAAGAGCATTTCACCTTCTCCCCCCATTCGCAGAGGACAAAACTCTCCTGAGCGAATACTTTACTATTGCGAAAAACTGAGAAGTTAATTTTAGCAACTATAACAAAACAGCAACTGCTCTTCTGACAGTAGCCTACAATTAGCAACTCCCAGAAAAACTCGAGGGTGTTTAGCCATCGAAAATTAACTTACAGTACACGTGCCTGCACTCTTTTTCTTAAAATTGTTTCACAACAGTTTTCTACTCTTTCATAGTCTTTTCTTATGCGATGTTTAAGTATATACGTAAACAAACAAACAAACAACTGCTGCTGCTGTCTTTCGCAACTCAACTGTGTTAGTGGAGCAGCAAGAATTTTCTTTATGTATTGGTTATCCCCCCCCCCGACAGTTTTATAGGCATGTCATCACTCGGGGAAGGGTGAGGTGGATGTATCCAACCAGGGCCAGCTGACCCAATGCTCTCATTCCATCATTCGGGCAAAGAATATCTAACGCTTTGATTCGGGTAAGAGATAACGTACGTACTTTGCGCCTGAGATTTTTCCAAAATGGCGCCTTTAGAACACGGGAAATCGTAGGCTTTCAAACCGAATTCAAACGCGTCTAACTCGGAAACGAGCGTTTTTAGGTCCGTGAAAATTTACACAGATATTCTCCTGTTGATAATGAAACAGGGATTTAATTTTCAGAATTTTAAAAATGGCCTTTTTGAGAAAATCGTTGGCAAAGTTAGAGATTTTTCAAAATCGGCTGTTTTTAACGCTGCCGAAACGCGGAAACTAGCAGTTTCACAGACACACAAAAAATTACAAATAAAGTGCACATTTGTATGTCTTTAACGAAAAAAACGATATAGATAAAACTCCATCCAAACCTGTTTAAAAAAAACTTTAAAAATTCAATTTTTTTTAAAATCACAAAGTTTACGATTTTTTTAAATTTTAATCATACGATGTGTAGCAAATATTAGCACCATATATTATTATATGTTATACACACAATGTAAAAAATACAAGAACACGATATCTTTTTTAACTCTGCTGCAATGACTTGCTGAAGTTAGGAAAAATAACCGTTTTCTAGAGAGCTTGTTTGACGGTGCAAGATTTGAAACCCTCTATCTCAAAGGGAAAATTTTTCTTGCCGAAAGAAAAAATATGGGTCTCCTTATTTTAGTCAAGGAACACCCCTTAATTTTTTTAGAGAAATCTGAGACCATGATGGTACGACCCTGCCTGAATTGAAATGGAACCCATCAAATGCAATATTTTAAACTTTAAGTCTACTATAATTTCACTGCAACATTACAATAGACACACATCATTACACTACCCTTGTAAAAGAGAAGCTTTGGCATGCCATCTGCAAAAAAGTGGCCAGGAAAATTGTCGAAACAGGTCATCCTGTGGCATGAAAATGCTAGGCCACACACGACAACAGAATGTGTTACTTTTTGCCAGTAGCCTTTGACATTTTTGCACACAGATGACTGTAGACCCCCCCCCCTACAATTCAGACCTGGCTCCAAGGGATTTCCACGTGTTCAGTTAACTTCAGGAGCATTTAGGAGGGGAAAAAATTAACTACAAATGAACTCTACACAAGTCTGTCTAATTGCAGCTTAGTAAGATGAAAAAAAATGTTTAAAATAGAAGCTGAGAAGTAGCAATGTATAAGTACTGCTATTCAGATCCAAAATATGAATGAGAATTTTATCACAAACTTTTAGAGAGTAATTATTATTCATACCTGAACCATCAGTACTTGATTGACTTCATTTCATTTAAAATGTTATTCCACATGTTAATGTATGAGCATCAAAGGTTAGAAAAGATGAAGCATTTCTAACCTTAATTTTGGGTTACAGGCTCTTGAAAAGGAAGTGAATGTAATAGAAAAACAGAATCCATGCCACATCTAATATGCAGAAAGAACTATCAGCACAAAAGACTATCTACATGCTCACTACCAGGTGATTTTTAAAACTGTACCCATATTATACAGGGTGGTTCAAAACTATGTGTCAAAAATGTAAAGGCAGGTAGAGGGGACCTAAATAAGCAGATTTCGTATAGGAATGTGTGTGCGGTAGAGAGTGCTGATGAATGCGGCGTATAAAAGCGCTTCGCCAGCTGGATTCTTACTTTCCCGCACGGATCTCGAGCAGCATGCATCGTTACACCAATGCGGAGCTGGCCGACATGCATTTTCATGTATGGGGCTGCACAAGGAAATGGATTAGCTGCTCAACGGATGTACAGGGAGCGATTCCCGGATAGGAATAAGCCGGATCGTCGAACATTCGAGCGGCTTCATCGGGAGTTAAGCACGAGTGGATCGTTTTATGCTTCCAGGCGTGATACTGGCATTGGAAGATATCGCAGAACTCCTGCAGTGGAAGAAAGAATACTAAACACAGTAGAGGATAATCCGTCGACAAGCTCGAGAGCTGTAGCACGTGCGTTGGGTGTGAGCCATCCAACTGTTTTGAGGACTTTACATGAAGACGGAATGCATCCGTATCATTTACAGAGAGTGCAAGCAATGACCCCTGACGATTATCTTCCACGTCTCAACTTTGCCCGTTGGTACCTACAGCAGACTGCAGCCAATCCAACCTTCCCTGCAGATGTTTTATTCACTGATGAGGCTACCTTTACGCGGTCGGGTATGTTTAACATCCATAATTCTCACCTGTGGGCTCATGATAACCCACATGGCACAATAACACACGCCTACCAAGAAAGGTTTTCCATTAATGTTTGGGCAGGCATTGTGCACAATAATTTAGTAGGACCGTACATTCTACCTAGTCGTTTAACTGGCCACACATACGGCATCTTCCTACAGGTGGTCTTACCTGAACTTCTGGTCGATGTTCCTCCAGATGTTCGCAAACGAATGTGGTTCCAGCACGATGGAGTCCCAGCTCACTTCAGCCGAAACGTCAGGAATCACCTGGACGCTGTCTACGGTCAGCATTGGATAGGACGGGGCGGACCAGTTTCCTGGCCACCGCGTTCTCCTGATTTAACCTGCTTGGATTTCTTTTTTTGGGGTCATATTAAAAGCCTCGTGTACGAGAGTCCCGTCACATCTGCAGAAGATCTTGTTGCCCGCTTGTCTGTTGCTGCTGGACATGTGCTCGACATGCCTGACGTCTTTTCTAATGTACGCCGATCCATGCGCCGCCGCTGTGAATCTTGTATCGCTGTTGGTGGCCGCTCTTTTGAGCACCTCTTGTAAACTGTTAATAATTTTTTTGTTCTTTTGTCTTTACTTGTCTTTTCAGTTTCCTGTGATTCATACTGCTTTACGTGCTAGCGCTTTAATGCGACATTACCGCACACACATTCCTATACGAAATCTGCTTATTTAGATTCCCTCTACCTGCATTTACATTTTTGACATATAGTTTTGAACCACCCTGTATAAATGTGAGTCAATGGTTGAGTGCCTAAACACTGCAGTTCTGTGATGCTTACCACAGCTTCCTTCCTCTACTTCATACAACCAAACTGCTGATGTTGTTCACGTGCGTACGTGTGTGTGTGTGTGTGTGTGTGTGTGTGTGTAAGTGAGTGAGTGAGTGAGAGTGAGAGAGAGAGAGAGAGATGGCCTAAATATTGTGGTATAATAAGCTTGTCTCTTGCACACAAATAACTGAAAGCTAGCACCTAAAGATATTAAAAATCAGTGGCTTTACAAAAGAAAAATTTCTTGTACTTGCAATTGAATATTATACCTCATCTAATAAAAACATGCAGTAATGACACATACAAGCAAAACTGTACACAAAGAAATTTGGGGGAATATAAGGATAAACTAGGGTCATGACTACATACAGGGTGATTCAAAAGTTCGGTGCAGAAGTAAAATGAGATTAAAAAAGATCTTCGGGTCAGAGAGACATGTGGTTGGCAGATTAATATTCATCAAGGTACAGGATTTTGTATGGCATCAAGAAAAAAAAAGTTCAAAATCTCGACACTAGAGGGCGCTGCTGCAGAGAATGCCAAATAAGTGACTTTTGCACATTACTTGCACAAAGCAATATTAGGGTGAGACAAAAACCATTATGGAGAAATGCAGTCACATTTTCAATGTGCGAAAATAATAAATGTTTGTGCTGTCATTCCGATTGCAAAACCACACGGTTTTATTAAGCTAATAATTTGCATATAACGTGAAATCAGGCATACACGTTTAGCGTCGCTCATCTATTGAGCAGGCATAGTGCACATGAATGACCTCCAAGATCTCCAGATCTCACACCTGCTGATTTCTGGATGTGGGGATATTTGAAATCCTGTGTCTATAGAAGTAATCCCCAGACCTTACCATCGCTGAAAGATGCCATATGGCAGGAGGTATCAGCCATTTCCCATTGACATGTTGTTCAATGCTGTATCCGGTATAATACCATGACGGCACACAGTACTGGAAGGTGGTGGTGGACACATTGAGCACTTGCATCTGTAGATCATGCTGAAATAAGGCAAGTTCCACTAATTCAACGTAGATCTCATTTCACAATTCTCACCTCTCGTTGTTTTCTCTGCAGCAGCTGTTGTCAAGATTTTGAACTATTTTTCTTCTTGATGCCATACAAAATCCCGTACTTCGGTGAATATTATTCTGAAAGCCGCATGTCTCTCTAACCCATAGATCTTTTTTAATCGCATTTTACTTTTGCACCAAACTTTTGAATCACCCTGTGTGTGTGTGTGTATATATATATATATACACACACACACACATATACAGGGGTTGTCCAAAGTAATGGAAATACCTCGCTGAAAAAAGTGACTTTGGCATGTGCTGCTTTTTGAGTAAAACGAACATGTAGCTACAAATTTTTTTGGAAAAAAAGTGTTGCTTATAGTCTCAAGGGTCTGTGTGATTGCATTGTAAATTGGTGTTTGCATAATTTCATTTTCCAGGTGAAAGCACAATGAGTGACCTGTCGGACTTCCAAAGAGGGCAGATTGTAGGAGCCCGTCTGGTTGGTGCGTCGGTAACCACAGTGGCACAGGCATTGGGGGTATAGAGAGGTACCGTGTTGAAGGTCATGACAGCATACAATGTTCACGGCACAACATCATCTGTGAGACAGAACTGTGGAAGGAAAACCAAACTCACTGAGAGAGACAGGACATTAAAGAGGATTGTGACTGCAATGAGGAAGACCACGGCGATGAAAGTGACTGCTGAGCTTAATGCGCATCTCCAAAACCCAGTGTCAACTCATACCATACGAAGGGAATTGTATAAGCACAATATTTACGGCAGAGCTACGATTGCAAAACCCCTGGTGTCACAGGTGAATATGAAACAGAGACTACAGTGGTGCCAGGAACATAAAACGTGGATTGTGGATCACTAGAAACATGTCTTGTTTTCCGATGAATCAAGTTTCTCACTATTCCCCACCACAGGACGGGTTTACATGTGGAGAACACCCGTGGAAGCCTACAACCCAGACTGTCTCCTTCCTACAGTGAAGCATGGGAGCGGTTTCGTAATGGTTTGGGTCATGATCTCGTGGGTTTGCAGCAGGTCCCATGATCACCTTACATGGACGGATCACTAGCGGTGATTATGTCACTCTTTTGGCCAACCATCTGCATTCAATGACGCAGACATTGTTTCAGTCAGGGGATTTCACCTTTCAAGATGATAATGCCCCGATTCACAGAAGTTGAACTGTTCAATCATGGTTTGAGGAACATGAGGATGAAGTTGCTCACCTTCCCTGGCCTGCACAAACACTGGACTTAAATATCATTGAGCCCCTGTGGTCTGTGTTGGAAAACAGAGTGTGATCCCGTTATTCTCCTCCGGGGTCTCTCAAGGAATTGGAAAAGTTTCTGCAGGAAGAATGGTAGAACATACCACCATCCAGGACTTGTATGCGTCCATTCCAAGGAGGATTCAAGCAGTTTTAAATGCCAAGGGTACTCCCACACCACATTAGGTGCATAACACCTATTGTTTTAAGGTGTTTCCATTATTTTGGACAACCCCTGTATATATATATATATAACTCAGCAAATAGTACACAAGTAACATGCACATTTATGCTATCCAGCAAGAAAATTATGACCCAAAAATCTGATGATATATTCAAAATTTTGACCATTTGTACAGTGATCTGGCACAAAAAGAATTCTTCTAATCTGACTTAGCAGCAAAGATGTAAAAAATTCAGATACATACTTATGACAACTGATGATAGTAAGGCAACTGTGCAATATTTAGGAAGAAGGGGAAGATACAAATCAGAGAGTAAGAGAAAGACGGGGGACACAGGCAAGAAAACCCTGCATCTGAAAATGCAGGCAAATGTGCAAAAAACCTTGGTTTAGCCAGAATTATCTGATGAAATCCAATTTTTATTTTAAAACTTGATTTCTACAAGTGATGACATCATGTACAATATAAATGTTCATTGAAGCTTCTAAAGAGGAACATTTAACTTCTAGGAAGGCTAAGAAATGTATAAATTGCCCATGTTATCCACCATGCACTGTAAGAAGACTATTCAGCTGAACTAGTACAATCACGACACACACATGGACTTCAGAACTTGCATGCATTAAAGCAGTTCTCAGCTTGGCATGCATCACTTCACCTTCTTTACATTAGCCTGCTCATTCCAAACAGTAAGAGGCAACAGAAATAGTTTTTATTATATTATTCACATAAATTACATGCAGGAATAATTAGGTTTTATAGTTCTGGAAAAGTTGTTTACGTAAATTTCATGTGGGAATCATTAAGTTTTATAGTTCCCAATTTTTTTTATTGAAAAATAAAAAATAAATAAAAAGGAATTAAGAACTTCCTTTCTCTCCTGCTTGGCAGCATGGCGATCTCCATACAATATAGGCTGTGATATAGTTCTGCAACCTTCTGCCAATTATATCCATAGGTGTCACCTATGATAGTCAGTAAAAGTACAATGCCAAAATGGATACATCATGTTACTCATAATTCATAAAAGTCAGTGTGTCTTTTGACTTCAGCTGTGACTCTACGCAATACATTGTTCGTAGCCTGATCTCTGTACGAAGATCTCCACCTGTCGACCATGATAGAAGTTTTTTACTTCTTTCTTCCTCCCAATAAAACATCAAAGAGTGTTAAAAAAATATTACTTTTAGTTAGTGTAAACCTTCCTTGTCTACTGATATTTTGTCACTGTGCCATTTTTAGAAAAAGACACATCACTTTAAAGTTAAGGGATAACTTCCATTTCATGAATTTAGATAATATATTGTATTCAGAAAAAAAAAAAAAAAAGTGGAAAGAACATTCCAAAAAGTAAGAAATATTTTTTAATCTTATGCTTATATTGCCTTTCTTTAGTGGTGTAGCTACTTCCTTTGCCCCTTAATGCTGGGTGTGAGCAGGCTGTATGTAGATACAGTGGAGTGATATAGGCACAGTTGGGAATTACTTGAAAGCATTAAGATTATGAAGTCCACTCCACAACAAATATAAATACAATGTCAGTCCACCTAGCAAGAAAACCATACACCTGAAAAATCAGAATGCACATGCTTATTGATTATCATTACATTAATTCGATGCTAAGCAAATTTTCCCAATTCAACCTTCAGGAACAATGATCTTAATTGTATGAAACAAAAGAATAAATCCATACCACTTGAAAATAATTTGTTTTGTCATGGTCACAACTATCCAATGCATGAAATTTTTTTCTCATCATACCTTCAACAGCAGGATATCACGTTAAGTGCAAACATACATGCACATCACATCGTCTAGCAGAAAACTGAACAGTAGGAATAATTTCGACTAACAACTCAACACATAACAGTTTGCCCAGTTCAAACATGACTGCCAATATGCATGCACATACACAGAACACTTTTTCCAAATAACTACATAGTGAGAGGTAAGAGTGGACACTTATTAAATCCATTTGTCAGTACTTATAGTTAATATAAATATAAAGACCACAGATGCATTTTCAATTTTTGCAGAATACATTAAATGTGTAAATACAAGCATGTACAATTATTTAAAGTGCTTGTTCTACTTAAAATGAATTAGTTTTAAAATTGTACCTAAAATATTGCTGGGTTTGCAATGAAAATAAAACACACACTTACATAATGGAGTTACAAGCATACATTTTTTCTTTTATGTGGTCCTTGAACAAATGATCTTTGTAAAAATCAAAAGCATTTGATAATTTCCTCTTTTTAGGGAACCAGATTCACACAATGATTCACTTGCTTACACAAAATATGCATTTTTCACTTTTTTTCTTTAAAAAACAAACTGAAAATTTTGAATGACACTAATTTTAGAAACATTGATCCACCAGTCAGTCAATCAATCAATCAATCAATAATAATAATAACAACAACATACCAGCAGAAATGTGGTTTACATGGACATGGAGTGGAATTTTTAGCTTTCGTATATCAAATGTATATAGGCTAAAGAGACAGAAAGAACAAAGTAAAATTAATTAGGTAAATGCATAAAAAATATATCTTTGTAGAGAGTACACACTTAACATTTCTGGGTATTAAAAAAAATAACACCATATTTCAGTGACACAACTTCTTTTTACAAAAAAGAGGAAAACACAATAGAAAAATATACAAAATCTATCCAAAATGGTACAAAATACATTAATTCACAACATTAGAGGATGATTATATACTTTATCTACAAAAGGTAAAGTGAAATGATTTTTAAAATAACTTTTCTGAAAAAAAATATATATAACTTTGCAGAAAAGTCAGAGCTGATAAAGCCCAAGAACTTTTACAACAGTTACTTTATCAAATGACACAAATATTGCAAACCAACTATACTAATACCATGCTCATCTTATAACTTGTAGCTATGGAACAGCATGAAACATAATATGCACACTACGAACGCAAATTACAAAGATAACTTTTGAGCAAAAAATTCCGAATAGGGTACATTTATGGTTTTCCACCTTGTGCATGATCTATTTTGCACTTTGAATTATATCAAGGAATGCACAAGTTTAATCATTATCACTGTAAAACAGAACACATGGATCTCACTATTAAATTTTTGTTTAGTTTAATAACTCCCCTTGACTACTAAGGATAGGTAGTGCTGTCCATTTTAATTAGTAGTAACTGGATCCACCAAAAATAGAAAATCAGAACGGAAGAAAAAGCCTGGCTAAATTTTGTATTCACTGGGAGCAAAACTAAACTCCCAAGTATTTTACCAATAAGTATCTTCCAGTTTTGATTGCATTATCACCATAAAATCCAGTACATAATGTGCACTCAAGTTTATGTGCATGCCCACTTTAGACATACGGATGAATGTAAAATTGAAGTTCATTTGTATAGAGTTCACACACACTTACAGAAAATAAATTCCAGGACTTTTCCAGTTCATAAAAAAAATTCCAGGAGCTTTACTGGTGTTTTTTTTTTTTTTTTTTGAGTCAAGTATTTTGTTTCTTATAATTGGGGTTAAATTTATTATGCATTTAGAGCTCGCATGAAGTTCTACAGGTTCCACTGTTACAGAGTGTCTTTGAATGTGTGTTACATCTTCAATGCAGAGGTAAAATTTCTCAGTATAAAACTTATATGAAGCAATCTGGAACTTAGCGCAATGATAACAATATAAAACAATTTTGCCATGGCACTGAAATTTCCCTGTTCCATAGTCATCTTTCCCAAACAGATTTATTTAATTATTTATTTATTTTTGATAGGAGGTTTAACAACTACAATGAGAAATTCAGTGGGCTGTAAGCTGCTGTCTGTCCCTAATTTAGGGCAACAGTCTCTAGGAAAGAGACAGAGTTAGCACTGTAAGACAAACACATCATCCATGACTTGCCCAGGATTTGAACCTAGACCCATCTCATGCAAATAAGCAGAAGTCAAAGCTTAGACACTACTGCACCACCAGGGTGGTTCCAAACACAATGGTGGCAGGAAGGCCAGATATCAATCCAAACACAATGGTGGCAGGAAGGCCAGATATCAATCTCCTTCAGTAAGGAAAGCGATTGTTACAAGGAACAGCCATCTTGGACTCACAGGAAAGTTTTCACACACTTGTGACTCCACTGCACACAACTTCTATACCACAAACCAAAGTCACTGGAAATATGGCACTCAAACATCTTGCACTGTAAGCATCACATGAGATCAGAGATGATATAATATATCCACACTCCCATGGAAGGAAGTGATATCATCATAAGTAGATCAGGGTTGCCACTCATGTTGGCTTTAAAAACTCTTGAGTTTTTCAGAAGATAATTTTGCGGCAAATTTCAGGTAAAATTTACAGATTATGTACAACTCCATGATAATATACATACTGAATGCCACATGTATAATGCAATATATTCAATGCAAGAAGAACAAGAAAGATGATACCAAATTTTTGGGTGTAATGAACATGTCTTTTGAATCCGTTCTGACGCAAATTAAATTTATCAAAGCTATTGAAAGTCAAAGGAACCGGTATAGAAAACAATAGCATCTGACAGAAGAAAGAAGTATTTTGATCAGATTTTTAATCCTGCAGATATTGCAGTAAACAGAATTGTGAACTTATGCCCTCTGGTTGCAGATTTGTGCATTAAGAAAATTCTCAATTTGTTTGAGAAACATTTCACAGCAGAAACGCTCTCCAACAAAGAAAGAATTTTTCAAATCAAACTCTTAGAAGCAGAGATATGGACAAATATAAGATATGAATCTATGCCCCCTGGAGGGAAAAACATACATTTTAGGAAAAAGTCTTCTCGAAAGGTTTTTCGATATGAGCAGTATTGGTTCAAGAAAAAAAAATTAATTGAGCTTTCAGGAGCTCAGATTTTGCTGCAAATACATCAAAAGCAGAAATTAAAACTTATGCCCCCTGGTGGCCAAACTATTCTTTACCAAATATTAGAAATTACATGAAAAACATTTTCCATCAGTAGCTGTATGCGACATAGGAAGAATGTTTCAAATCGGAGTTTTAGAAGCAGAAATATTGGGAAACACAATTCACCTTTACGCCTGCTAGCGGAAAGTCTATGAATTACTTGAAAATTTTGAAATTATATGAAACACATGTCACACTGGAAACTCTATCTAATGAAGGAAGAATTTTTCAAATCGGACCATTAGAAGCAGAAATATTTGCAAAAATAAGATATACATCTACGCCCACTCCACTGGCGGTGAAACCATGCAATATTTTAAGAAGAAAATATTCCGAAAAGGTTTATTGACATGAGTGGCATCGGTCCATGAAGTAATTTTTTCAATGGAGATTTTAGAAGCTCAGATTTTATGGCAAATACATTAGAAAAAAAAATTAACGCTTATCCCCCCCCTGGCCAAAATATTCTTTACCAAAAATTAGAAATTATATCCAAAAGATTTTCCATCAGGAGCTGTATCCGCTGAAGAATTTTTTTTTCAAATCGGAATTTTAGAAGAAGAGATATCGGGGAAAACACAATTTACTTTTACGTCCCCTAGTGGAAAATCTATGCGTAACTTGAAAAAGTAACTATACCTAAAATACTTTCCGACATAAATGGAATTGAGAGATGGAAGAATTTTTTCAATCGGATGTTTAGAAGGAAATATATGGAATAAAACGTATTTTGAATTCAATATCATCTACCTTTATGCCCTCTAGCGGTGAAATCAGAGGTTCAGCTACGATCGCTATTTTCGCAAAATGTGATGAATTAATCTAAAATGCGCGAGAAAATTAGCGTCCTGTTGCAAAATGGCGCCAGACATTTAAATATCACTGAGGTGATTGTGTTCCGAAAATTTGAACTCCCGTAGTCCAGGGGAAAAATTAAAATTCTGCCGCTAATTCGTGGGTAAAAGTAATCCGTTATACGATGGAAACTCCGTCATCCATTGTTCGGTCTGACAGTGTCATGCCAGTTAGTCGAATGTGACGGTGCGTCGTGCGCCAGTTAGTCCACAAAAGAGGCTAAATTTCTTTAGCATTTTGCTACAACTTTTTCCTTCATTTTAGCATTTTTGCTACAGCATTTTTTGAGCCAGCTTAAACTCTGGGTGAAATTGTACACCATAAAAAGACAACAACGAAACAAAGGATCACCATTTGCATATTTCAAGCTTTCCAATGCAAAAAGAATTTTTCAAATCGAACTAATACTTACAGAAATACGGTGTCTACAGACGGACAAACCGATAACATAAGCATGATCTTTTTTTTTTCATAAGACGTGCTAAAAAAGCTTTCATTGTACACTTGAATTAATTGCTGGCTGAAATGTTTGATTGCCACTGCATACTCGACGTTTTTCATTCCCTGCAGCGGACCGACGATTTCCATAGCATACTCGGATGATTTCCGTCGTCCATAGCAGACCGACGATTTCCATAGCTTACTCGATATTTTTCGTCATCCGTAGCGGAACGACAATTTCCATGTTTTCTGTCGTCTGTAGCAGACCGACGATTTCCATAGTAACTACATAAAACTCTTAGTACTTGGAATCACTGAATCTTTCTTCCCAACACAGGCTTTACTCAGCATCAAGCAGAACTCGGTGCACATGAAGAATGTAGTGTGCAGAAGTACCGACGATGACGATGGGACACGGCGGTTCTGGCCCACAATGGCGCAAAATCTGCCTTTTGCAGAAAGATGGAGCAAGATTTTTGTTTTGGCGCACTCTGGCACAGAATTCCCATCCCTGGTAACTACATACGTATTAAGCAAAAACTTATCAGTTCAATTTTCCTCGACTTTTCTAAGTTTTTGCAAAAAAAAAAAAAAAAAATCCCCCTGATTTTTAGCCTTATTTTTGGATTCCCTGATTTTTCCCGGTCGGCTGGCAATCCTGGTAGATGCTACAGGGTGCTAGAACAAAGTGATGCAATTAATCCAAACGATCATTTTTTTTTTTTTTTTCGTGGTCCATACACTTCCTCAGCACAGAATTCCAGGACTTTTGAAATTTTTTCCAGGACATACAATCCAAATGCTCTTACTTAATTAAAATATAGTGAAACCATAGGCCTTTTCAACCTGTAACCTACAACAAACAACTCCCTATAGGCTTGAACAAATTTAATACAGAATGTAAAATCGCAGATAAATACTAAAATAGCAAAATTATAACTGAAAATGTAACCATGTTTATTTCTACAAAACTTTTATGTCCATTATGGGATACTGATTTTGAGAAAAATTTATTTTTACTTTGGCTTTAGTTCAATTATTGAAGTAAAATTTATTTCTACTTGGGGAGCTCGGGGCTTTGTCAGGTCTTGTTGGCCTTTTCCCTATGCTTCCTTGTTGTCTCTGTTTTATAAACTACATTTCAAGTACTATATGGCAATGCTCAGCAAAACAAATAAATGAAACGAAAATGAATTATAGAATGAAAAAAAACAACATAAAACTCAAAAATATATAGGTGTAAAATCTATAGCTGGAACATAAATGCCTCATTTCATTACTCTTGAAACGCTTTCATATACCAGACAAATAATACATAAACTAAATACTATTTATATTTCATTACTTTGAAATAATGCTTACATTGGAAATTTAAGGATAAAGAAACGTGAAATATCTGAAACTTTTTCAAAGGAACAAAGGGATTATAGATAATTAAAACAAGAAACATGACACCTAATTTTTGGTTTAATGAGCACGTCTTTTGAACACTTTCCAACACAAATGAAATTTATCAGTTATTCAAAGTCAATGGAACCAGCTAGAATAAAAAAAAAAAAAATTAACTGAATTTCTACAATCGATAAAACATCCAGAAACAGAAACCAGTACTTACTTCCAGAAATAAAAAAATGGTGCCCAAAAAGTTTCTCATAGCAGAAGGAAGGAATCAGAGGAAAATATTTTTTTCAAATCAAGCAGTTGAAAGAAGAAATATTCAAGGAAACATGATATAACTCTATACCTTCTAGAAAAAGAATTTTGTACAATGGAAAAGTTGAAAATAGGCAAAAAGTATTCTTCATGGCAAAAGCTATGCTGAGGAAAAAGAACTTTTCAAATACATCTCCCGGAAGCAGAGATAGTGTGAAAAAAGTTTTGGCCTTTACGTTCCTATCGGGAAAGCTGTGCATTACTTAAGGAGGATAATGCTCCTTATCTTTATTGTAGCAAATGACATACAGCAAAAAAGCAATTTCTCACTACAGTTTTTAGAAGTAGAGATACAGCTGCAAGCAGAAGTACACAAAAGTGCCTAGCGACAGAACTATGAACTACAAAACTCCTCAAATACAAACCTAAAGTGTTGCAACAAGATGAATGGTATCTGGTGTTAAAAGAATTTTTTAAATCACATATTTAAAAGCAGAGGTATTAGGAAAAGTAGATTATACATTTGCACCTTTTAAAGGCAAAATGGTGCACTGATTTTGGAAGAAAATATACACAGAGTTTTCGCAGATAATAATATCTGACGGAAAATGAAATTTTTCAATCAAGTTTTCAGTCCCACAGATATTGCTGTAAACAAAAATTTTAACTTATGCCCTCTAGTGGCACACTTGTGTGTTAAGAAAAATTTGAAATTATATGAGAAAACTTTTGCACCAGAAATGCTCTCTAATGACGAAAGAATTTTTCAAATCAGACTCTTAGAAGCAGAGATTTCAACAAAAATAAGATATACATCTACACCCTCTGGCGGAAAAACTATGCACTATTTTAAGCAGATGGTATTCTTAAAAGGTTTTCCGAAGTGTGTTGTATCGGCTCATGAAAAAAAATTTTCAATCGAGTTTTCAGAAGCTCAGATTTTGCTGCGAATACCTCAGAAACAGAATTGAACACTTACACCCCCTGGGGGCCAAACCATTCTTTACCCAAAATTATAAATTATATGCAAAACGTTTATCATTAGGAGCTGTATCCGATGCAGGAAGAATGTTTCAAATCAGACTTTTAGAAGCAGAGATATCAGGGGAAATGCAATTTACCTTTATGCCCCTAGTGGAAAATCTATGCATTACTTGAAACAAAAACTGTATTTAAAAAAGTCTTTTATATAAATTGCATCGACAGAAAAAAGAATTTTCTCAATTAGATATTTAGTAGCAAATATATGGAATAAAATGCACTTTGAATACAATATTCTGCACTTATGCCCTTTAGTGATGAAGTTGTACATTGAAAAAAAACTGGAATGCAAGGATCATCATTCTCATATTTCAGGCTTTCCAATGCAATAAGAATATTTCAAATTCAACTAATAGTTGCAGAGATATGGTGTCCACAGACAGTCAAGGAGAGAACATAAACACAATTTTTTTTTTGTACAAAAGGCGTGCTAATAATGCGGCTTCAGTACTGCTGACAGACAAGAAAACCAAAAGCTCTGCATTTTGCCAGAGGTGGGGAGGGAAATTTGTCAGACATAGGTTGTATCAGTAGGAAAATGTTCAAGTACAAAACATCACACAGGGACAAAAAGGCAGGAATGGATAAAATTCCAGGGCATGCAACAGAATTTTAGGACATTTCCAAGATATGTATAAACTATGTTTTTTTTTTTTTTTTTATCTGGCATGATATTATGAAAAATCACCATAGCTGTCAAGGTTAACCACAACCATGATAGTAACAGTAAAAAAGAGTGACAACAAATCACTGCCTGAAAAAAGGGGGTTTTCTCCAAAAATTTGCAAATTTACTTTAAAAATAATTCCTAGTAAACCCATACAGTTTTCCAATTTGGTTTTTAAAATAGATATACACTTTTAAGGGAAAGGGAAAAGGAAATTTCTATTTCATTAATTCGGCTTCTTACCCCCTCAAAATAAATATACAACAAATTGCTTCATTTGCCAGCAAACGGGACTAAAATTTACTGTAAGTTTGGGAAGTTAGAGAAATATCGACTGAAAGACATCCTAACTAAAAATACATTGACATAAATTTGTTATTTCAAAAAGTACATACTATTTTTTTCTTCATGTCACCTTGATAATTGTTAATTTTCTGAGTGAAAATTGATTTAGATTTAGTTTGAATGAAGTGCCACGTGATTCACACAAGTTAGACTATGGAACCAAAAACTGGCAATGCACTGGTCAGGAGCATCTTGGATAAAAGGTCTGGTACTGTACAACAAAACAGCATGCCCCACTGAACAGGATAAGAGCGGACATGTCAAAACTTGTTCGTGTATGAGCAGTAGTGTGTGGTCAATGTACGCAACGCATGCACTGCATGCCTTAAATACATGAATGAATTTGCTCTAAGAAAAAAAAAAAAGAAGAAAGAACTACACGAAAAAAAACCTCATGCTGCAGTTTTTACGGAAATATTTAAACGATATACCTGGTTTCAGAATTTTATTTTAAATGAAAATCACCACAGCACTAATATGAAAACTATGCATCATCATTAAGCCCATAGTCATGTAAGATTGTGCAGGGTATGAAAACTATGCATCATCATTAAGCCCATAGTCATGTAAGATCGTGCAGGGTGAAGGAGCCAATCCTAGGCAAGGAACTATCAACATCACGGAGAAGGCATTGCATGTGAAGTCTGTTATTGTATTTACTTTTCGGGCCTCAACCAATTAAATCCTTACCATCTGTTTATTCCCATGTACAATGCGCCTATGTTAAGTACAGCAGAAATACTCCCCCAAAATGCGAATCAGCGTGCCTTAACCAATGGAAAGCAGAATTTCTTTCGACAGTGACCTTGCCTATAATTTACTGTCCTGTGCATAATTACGATACAGTTGGAAAAACGCAAGGCTACTTTTTTGTATACAAGCTGTTTGGAAATGATGTATACAATTTCAGTGCATAGTACAAAAAGTATTTGCAAATTTGCAATACGAATGTGTTACGTTTTGTCCAAGATTAAGCAAGTTCTAAAGTTTATAGCTTTACAATCAATACACTTCCACATGTGCTCCATTCGTAGCGTGCAGGACATTGAGGCGGTAGTCGATTTCGAACGAAGTATGGTGTAATGTCTGGGGTGACATGGAGGAAGGCTGAGGTGATGCGCGCCTTCAGGTCACCGAGGGAGGCAACCTTTGTCAGGTACACAATGTCTGTAAGGAACCCCCATAAAAAAAAATCACCGGAGGTTATGTCACTGGAGTTCCGCGTCCAATCCACCGACCAGGAAAGTGCTGATCCAAGCATGCACGAACGTCTGATGACCAACGAGGGGGAACCCCCATCTTGCTGGAAAATGACGTCTGGAATCTCCTGCAGTTGCAGAATGACGAACAGTTGTAACATGTCCAGGTATGTGCCACAAATTATTGTTGGTTCAGCAAACAAGAATGGTCCAATCTCTCTGTCCTGCATAATGCCACAGCAAACATTAACTTTGGGGCTGTGTCTTGTGTGTTCCAGGACAGTACGGGGATTTTCTGAACCCCAAATTCGGCAGTTATGCTTGTAGATGGTACCTGACACATGAAATGTCGCAAAACACATTACGCAAGCAGCTTTTTCCTCTGACCTCACCATTTTCGCTATGTTGTGTCACACTGCACTACCAGGCACCTAGTGTCGCCTATCAAAGGAAAAATAAAACTTTAGAACTTACTTAAACGTGGATAAAACGTAAAACATTCGTATTGCAAATACTTTTTGTACTAATCAACTTTGAAATTGTATACATCATTTCCGAACACCCTGCATTCCTTGGCTTTTTGAAGCTCAACAATGCTTCAAGATAATTTAATCAAACTGTAAAAGTAAAATCAGGAAAAAGACGATGCAAAATTAATAAGTCTTTCGATTCTGTAAGTTTTACAGAAAAGTCCGAATGTGTAAGCAATGAATGACCAACTTCAAACTTGAGTGGTTTAACATTGTTGCTAAGTATGCAGGTAAAAACATAGGAACTTATTATACACTATCTACCAACAAGTAATTGGACACCTGTGATAGCAAAGGAAAATGAAGTTCATTCACCTTAAATAGTTGGTGGAGCCTCCACGAGCGGCGATTACAGCTGCGACCCTCCGGGGCATACTCTCAACCAGGCGCTATACGATGGCTAGCAGTATTTTCTTACAGTTGGCTTGGAGAAGACAGGTCAGTTCCTTCACCGATTTCGGACGGTGGGAGCACCCCTTAACTCGACGCTCCAACTCGTCCCAGAGGTACTTGATAGGGTTAAGGTCTGGGCTCTGCGTAGGCCAGTCCATTCGATTAACCCCATTGTCACCATACCAAGACATGGTGGACCTCGCAACATGACAGGTGGCATTGCCATCCTGAAAGTAACATGGGCCCATCCTGTAAAACTACCACAACGTAGGAAGTGCATGGTCATCCAAAATGGTGCAGTAGGTCACGGCATTGTGTCTACCAGGAATTGCGACCAAGGATCCCGTGCCATACCAGGAAAACACCCCATAGCATAATTCCGCCGCCGCCGAACTTCACAGTTGGCACAATACATTCCGGCAGGAGGCGTTCTCCAGGCAGACGCCAAACCCAGACCTGCCATCCGAACGGTAGAGGGTGAACCTTGATTCATCGCTCCAGAAAACCTGTTTCCGCTGTTCAACGGTCCACTGTCGACGTTCTTTGCACCACGTTAGCCGAGCAGCACTATTGGACTTGGTGATCAAAGGCTTGTGGGTGGCAGCACGTCCATGATAACCGAGCAGATGGGCTTCCTTACGGATGGTATTCATCGAAAGAACACTCCCAGATGCCTGTTGAAACTCCTCGCGGATGTGGCCCATCGATTTGGTGCGGTTCTTCCGAATTTCTTTGGCCAGCACCCGTCGGTTTCTAACTCCCAGTTTTGTGGGTCTGCCGGGTCGGGGCACATTCCAACAGTCACCTCTCATCTTCCACTTGCCAATCATGTAGGCCACTGATGATTTTGGGTACTTCAAATCGCTGGATATGTTACACATGGATCGGCCATTTCTGTGATACCTGACGATTACACCTTTCTCGAAATCAGAGAGCTCCGAACTGTGTGGCATCTTGCATGCGACTGGTTGCGTTGTTGTTTCCCACACGATATTTATTGGTGGCAGCCGTGACGTGTATCAGTACTGCAGATATCGTCAATTGCAGGGGTGTCCAATTACTTGTTGGTAGATAGTGTATATTTCAATGCTTCTATTTACCAAACAGACGGATTTGTAGTGTTTTAAAACTCCAAAAGCTGTTTCGTTCGCTGTGTTTATTTTGTTATGAAATTATGAGAAACTGTTTACCCTTTTCTAAAGAAAAAAAAATGTAAAATTCAAAAAAAATAATCAAAATTCATGTACTGTTGATTTTCCTGCACGTATCTTAAAGTGTACCTCAACATTCCATATTCTGTAATGCCCCCCCCTTCCTCATGAGAGGGTTAAGTTTTTTCCCCTGGTAGTTCCCAATTCATACTCTATAAATATCCTATATGGAAAGCTAATGGTCTAAAACAGGGTTCCCACTCACTTTCTCCAAAAAAAATATAAGCACTTTTCAAGGGCTTCTTAACTATACAACCTAAAATCTGCTGCAGAAGCCTGCAATGTTATTGCATATAATTCAAGTTTGTGGATGTAATGAATCAGAATGTATGCAAATTAAAAGACAGTTCTGCTGGTCAAATCAGTTTTCGTATGAGAGAATAATCACACATGTAACAAAAAGAATGTAAATCATAAGAGTATTCAAAGCAAACTGAATTTGCTTGTACCACTAACTGGTCATCCATGTAACACTTCACAGACAACTTGAAAATTTCATTGTCTTGGAGCGAGAATCGAACTCCGCACCTCCTGATTACCACATAATCGGGAGGTGCGGGGTTCACATCTCCCAATTACGAGAAGTGTTACATGGATAACCAAGTAGTGGTACAAGCAAATTCAGTTTGCTTTGAATACTCTTCTGATTTACATTCTTTTTGTTGAATGGGTGATTCTCTCATATGAAAACTGGTTTGACCAGCAGAACTGTCTTTTAAATTGCATACATTCTAATTCATTACATCCACAAACTTGAATTATTTGCAACAATATTGCAGGCTTCATCAGCAGACTTTAGTTTGTATAGGTAAGAAGTCCTTGAAAAGTGCTTATATATATAGAGAGAGAGAAAATGAGTGGGAACCCTGTTTACCGCATCTCTTGATCCCATGGGCTTTAGTGGTACAAGCAAATTCAGTTTGCTTTGAATAGTCTGTCGATTTTGCCATGTATTATGAAGAATATTTCTTCCTTCATTGATTAATCATAAGAGTGCAGTTAAAGTTACAAGCTCTAGATTTGGATATTGCACATAATTATTTCATGGCTTGAATTGTAAAATCAAAATTACAAAGTCAAGTTCACTATGAGTCACTGACGAGAGCTCTTCCTGCCCCATGCTCTCCCATGTGCTTTTGCAGATATCACACAACGTCATCAACAACATAGCCAACCACCAGCAGAAGCTGTATGCACATCGTGACTTCTGCATTTCATGTAGGCAGTTGGGGGGGGGGGGGGGTATTTTTCCAGCACTTTGGGGAATTTCTGGAAAAAAGTAAGGACTTTTAAACACCCTAATGAATAAAAAAACTAAGCACTTTTTAAGGATTTATAAGGACCGTGGGAACCCTGTAAAAAAATGGCTCTATTCTAAAAAAAAGTAACTGCCGCTGTTTTAGAAATTTCGTGACACTCTTGCTTTCCTAGCTCGCAGCGCAAAACATATTGAACACAAAAATATGAAATTTACATCATTTGTAGAGAATTGTTTGGAGAACACGCTGATATAAACCGTTTTTCGATTCTGGCGATACTTCAAGAGCTATTGTATTTCAAACTTAAGGTAAGCAAAGCAGAGTTATCAGGTCGCGTTCCAGACACACTAACAGCAACTGAGCCACATAACTTTGTAGGCATGTAGTGCCATGATCTAATTTTTGCACCTCATCGCCCTTTTTTGAATTTCGATTTAGTTTAGGAGAAATTAAATGTTTAAATTTCACAAAATTCTCTATTTCATGATCGGATCCATTTGGATATATGGCAAACTATAAATCATAATGCATTGCAATTTTTACAGCATAAACTTATAACTGTAATCCCTTTTTTACAAAAAAAAAATAAATAAATTTACCACTCTTTAAAGATGCAAAGGAAAGAAACGAACTGCTTGTCTGTCTTCAGATAACAACAGAGGAACGTTCTGGTCCTGTGACCTGCTACCATGGTGACGCAGAGAATTTGTTATGCATATGTTTTGTTGGTAAAGCTATATCAGTTGTTTAACGGTTTATCATAACGGTTTACAGAAATGATTTTTGGACCGCTTTTGTTTTCCTTAGTGATAAATTTAGTAAGTGCTATAAGGTCAAACGACAAAAGTCCGCCCTACCAAAAATAACGACAGTAAAAAACTCTGAAACTTTGGAATGGAGGCAAAGCAAAATCCTTCAATAAAAATGTAAGAAAATTGAAAAAAAATCCGCAAAAATCTAACAGGGAGTTCACCAGGAGAGAAACAAATATAAGTTCAAACGACAAAAGTCCGCCCTTATAAAAAATAATGACAGCAAAAAAACTCGGAAACTTCGGAATGGCGGCGGAGCAAAGTCCTTCAATAAAAATAGAAGAGAATTGAAAAACGTTCTGCAAAAATCTAACAGGGAGTACACCAGGAGCAAAACAAAAACTGTAAACAAGCTGCCATTGTGGAATCGATACAGTGCAAAAAGTATTGAACAACTGGAAGAACATTTTCATTTCGTCAGTATGTGTGTGGGATTAATAACCCGATTGAAAAATTCCTTTTTTAGTCAAGTACTACTAACTATGAAAACTCTGTGTGTATTCTCTTCCCAAAATAATGCACAATTTTGCCACTAGGGGACGCCAATGTTTAATATGTTTTTCTTAATATCATCTCTGCTTCTACAAATGCGATTTAAAAATTTCTTTCAACACTGGATGCCAATTACCTTGTAGAACATTTTAGGTTAGTATATGAGGAGTTTTATAGTTCACAGTTCTGTCACTAGGTGGTGTTTTCCAGTTTTTATTTCATGTGATATACTCGAAGATCGGGCTGCAGCGCCCAAGTGCTATGCTGGAAACGAGCGTAGCGAGCTAGTTATGATACAAAAAGCATCAAATTTCCCGAAGTGAGCTTGAATTCACTCAAAGAAACATATCTCACTCGCTTTCATTTTGCTAAGTTAAAAAGTGATTTTTTAAAAATCTTCTCCCTCGATTAAGCCCTAAAACATCCTGCAAATCGTTCAAAGCTTTCCACAAACTTAGTTTGGATAAATGCTCTAGGGAAATAACATGTTGTGCCATTAAATTGAGAGAATAAAAACCAGTTAAAGCTGTACACACAAGGACAAAACAGATTACCTAAACTTTTTATGTACTGAAAAAGTTCTACTGATGATTTTGATGCCAAATCCTATATTTTAAGGCAAAGTAACTGAAGAATGGGGATGATAAAAAAAAAAAAAAAAAAACGATTCACAGGATGGAAAAAATGATGCTCCCCCCCTGCCAACACAATAACTTTCACTGCACACCACTCAACTGAACTGATATCCATCATAAAATATGAACAACGTCTCATTTGTTTTGGAAAAAAAACTTTATAAGATTTCCTTTAGTGATGCAACATAATTAGGGATCCCAGACGTCCCGTAAAATGCGGGATCGTCCTGTTTTGGGCTAATGCGTCCTGTTTTGGGCTAATGCGCCCCGTTGTCCCAAGAAAAATCTTCGAGACAGCTTTTTGTCCTGTATTTTAAAGTTCAAGACTGAAAACAGCATTACCTTGAGAAAATGTTCTTCAAACAGTCCAAACTATTAATCAGACTGCTGCCATATCAAACACTGTGTAATCTGATTTGTTTGATGAAGTAATGGTAGTGAATACAGCTCTGAAATCCAAACATTTAGATTAAGTCTGGGTGGAACTCGTAAAAAAGTTGAAGGAGAACTGTCAAATTTAAAGAAAGTAGTGGAGTTCGTTATGTGTATCTCTGGAACAAATGCGTGTGTCAAAAGATTATTTTCTCGCATGAATGCACTGTGGACTGATGAGAAAAACAAATTGTCTGTAAAAACTGTAAAATCAATACTTATTGTAAAATCTTTCTTTAATGAAGATTGTGTAGCTTTTCATGACATGATTCTTAAAAACAAACAATTGTTAAGTGAAATTTATTTTTCAGAAAGGTATTGCAAGAGTGAGCAAGACTGATTGATTAATAATATTGATTAATAAGAATAGTTAAAATCATTTTGTAAGACTGGCATATGATGTGATGGATGCGCATACTAAACTTTCACCCTCAGTCATCAGTGTCCTGTATTTTTTTCCAATGTATCTGGAATCCCTAAACATAATGTAATATGAAAGCACTGAAATTCTATAAAACTAAACACTGGATATTTAAGGTTCAAAACTGCAATACCAATATATAAGTATTGATTTACTTTTTGGTATTTTCCCATGCAGAAGTAATTGATTTGGAAATGCTGTTACAGTAACAATGCAACACAATTTCTAATACATATTTTTAAGCTATGATAAAAATTGTTTCAGTTCCATATTTGCTAAGAAGTGACTTTTGTACCTTTACAATACCAAAGGCAGCAGAGGAAAAAAATATATTTTTATTCTATTCATTCGGAAGTCTATTATCCAACAAAATATTTCATTGAACCACAACCATAAATTTCCAAAAGATAAGCATTATTTAACAGAAATCAATTTCATGAAGACTAGTTTCAACAATACAATACAAACAAGAATAGCAATTTTAACATGACCAGTAAAATAAGGAGAGTAACACATTTGTTATTCTTACTTATAATCTTCACATGCTGCCGTGAAAACAAATGCTTCCATTGGATTCCAGGAAATAGCATTGGAACACATTTCCATAATAACCTGTGAGAATGTAATAAAAAGGTGTTAGGTAAAATTTCTTCTCTGAGTGGACTTGGTGACTGACACACACACACACAGGACACTGTACATACTTTATAAAGTGCTTGCTTAATTTAAGTACAAACTTGTACGACATACAAATCATACATGCGACTGATGAATAAAAAGAAAAGCTGAACTTTTTAAACCCGGACCCCTTCCGGACGAATGATCAGACGCCATCGCTTAGACCACTGCGCCACCGGGGTAGCAAAGCTGAACTTTCTAACTGGGTAAAAAATCAGAATATGCGATGGAAAACTTTGTACATAACACAGCATAAGCAAGACAGATTGGTTCACTGAAATGTATTTACGTAAATATTAAACTGGCACACAGTGCTGTATTCACATTATAAAATTATTTACATTTAACAACAACACAGGACAGAACAAGCATTGTGGGGGGGGGGGAGAAAAAAAACGATTATAGGCAAAATCTTTGCTACGTCTGACTTTTGTTTTATGAAATATTTCCTCCATTTTGAGGCTGAAGTACAAATATTTATGGAATAAAATGAAATTTAACAATACTATTGGGCAGAAGGAATATCTCGAGAGAAAAAAAATGTGATTAAGGAAGAAATCTTCAATCTGTCTGACTTCCATGTTTGAAAATCGGAATTCCATCCTCCAACGGTAAATAACCCATTTCACACACCACCACTAAGCTTTCCATTCGGTCATGCACCAATCTCAACAACCACACTAAGGGAAGTATCTCATGCGTGAACATTACAGGGAAATCTTTGCACCATCTGACTTCCGTTTTCAAAAAATTTTCCTCCACTTTCAAGCTAAAATAGAAATATTTATAAAATAAAATGATATTTTAAGAGCAATTCTGAGCAGAAGGAACAGTGCAAGAAAAAGAAATTATGACTATGGGAAAAATCTTCCCTCCATTTAACTTTCGTTTTGGAAAGTTTTAAAAGATGAAAGTCTTCAGATGGAAAGCAATCCCTTCAACAAATCCCCCCCCATTTCTCTTCACTTTTGCATTTGTCTAGAAAATGACCCAAATGATGACCAAAAAAAAAAAAAAAAAATTCCACGAATCTGGGGGAAAATCTTATGTATGACAAATACACAAAACACATGCTTGATTATATTCTAGTATGAATATACCTAACACCAGAGTATTTTTTCCACACAGATAATTAATACTATACAAGAAATGGAGAAAATTATATAGCAATGGCTTATCAGAAGCAGTGTTATCTGGGGCACTGCACAGGTACAGCTGAAACGACTGAAAGTCAAATAAAAGTAACTAATACGATAAATCCACAGATCTACACAAACTTACATCAACAAAACTAACCTTCAAATTTTTCTGTACAATTTGCCACAATCGGCACATTAGCCATAACCTCTCACATGAAAGCATCTTCAACTCCAGAAGATGACACATACAAAGTTGTGTATGATATAATGTACGTTGTGCGACTGGAATAGCATGGCAGTCTTATGGAAGGACTAAACATTATACCCATAACATTGTTGCACATGAAGAGTGTATGAGGGTAAATCAATAACTAAAGGCAATTTATGAATTAAACCGATATCACAAGCAACAGCTGCTGATCAACATTAACGTATCATAACGGCAGTTAGACAAGGTGGCATCCACATTGCACAATGCCACACATCAGTCTGGCTTTAGCAATGAGTGTGCAAACATGGAAGCTCCTCTTTCCAATTGCACTTCTGTTGAACAGCATACCATAATAAAGCATTTTGGGGCAGAAGGGGTCAAACGCAATCAAACTTACAGAAGAATGTTAGCACAGCTTAGTAATGTGTGTGCAAGCCACGGCAAAAATTAAATCTAGTCAAACAAGTGTGACCGATAAATCTTGATCAGGGCACCAGTAAACATCCCAAATTCAAGACAATGTCAATTGTGTGAACTCTCTCATTCAAAAATACTGATGAATTACTGCATCTTTTTTTTTTTTTTTTTTGATTGGAGGTTTAACGACCACCGTGAGCAACTCAATGGGCTATAAGTAGTCACCCGTCCCTAATTTAGGGTCACTGGTTCCAGGGAAGGGAGAGAGCCAGTGCCGTAAGACAAACACAACATCCATGCCTGACCGGGATTCGAACCCGGACCCCTTACGGACGAATGATCAGAGGCCAGCGCCTTAGACCACTGCGCCACCGGGGCGGCTTACTGCATCTGCAGAGGCTGTTACATTAGATACAAGTTACACCTTTGCCAATGTAATGGTACTAGGATATAGGAAAAAGTGTGTAATAACTTAGGATATAGGATGAAGTGTGTCAAGTGGGCTCTGGATCAGCTGACCAATCAATACAAAGAATAGTGCATGGACAATTTTCACCCTGATTTTGCAGGGTCATGAATATCCACATTTACTGGAACACCTGGGTGTGCCTTTTTGACCCAAAAAGAAAGAGACAAAGAATGGAGTGAAAATACTCTTCATCCTCAGCAAAATAGAAGCTCGGTTTTGTCAAAAAAAAAAAAAAAAAAAAAAAAAAAAAAAGAGGTAGCTAATGAAGCATATCAAAGCAACATTTTCAGGGTAAGAAGAATCATGAAACTCAAAGCAGAACTTCCTACCTACTCAGTAGCACCAAATATCTACTCAACCCAGGAATTGCTTTCTCACTTGTTTGCAGATATGTTTATCATACACTATACAGTGTTTAGATAATGGCCAAGGGAAATGTTTGACACAGCATAATTTCATGAAACTGTATATTCCCCAACACTATGATTGTTAGAAAACATTGCCGATAATCTTTATCTTAATTCTGAAAGAAATTGTCACTTCATGTGGTTCCTGTGCTATTTATAGAAAATTCCCCATCAATTCAAGTGAGAATCTTAAGTTTAAGAATGCTTAATTTGAATTTTGGGTAAAATTAATTGGTTTACATGCACATTTGATATTAAAAAAATAATAATTTATTTGTACTTTTCAATTTGTTAAACTATTGTCACTGACTTCTGAACCCAAAACAGTTACATCCCAACTGTTTTGGATAAACAGCCAACATATTTCCCATGTGAATGTGTAGTTGCAACACTTGAAGTTTACCAAACATACTGAAATATCACTGAACTACTTTTCATGACTTGAGATGCATCCATTAGTCATCGTGCAAAAGACCTTAAATGGAAAGTCCTTCAATGATGATTCGGGTAACCCAATGTTATATGCATGCTGGCAATTCTTTGTAATAAGTTGGTGTACATTTCAGCATTGCCACGCTCTCATTCATAGAATATAAATATTAACATATTAATTTAGAAAAAATGGATGTTTTTTTTACATGCACTAAAGTAGAAATTTATTAAGAACACCAAACACACACAGCAGTCTCGACACATGCCATGCTCACTTACGTATGCAACTATCATGTTGAGATGGCTTTACAAACAGCACTCTGCAAAGAATTCAGATGTGTACAAAGGGCAGATAGCAGCAATATGGAAAAGACTCAAAATTTAAGCAATGTTAAAAGACGCAAGATAGTGGACACTTGGGGAGAACATGCAAGCACCACAAGAACGACAAACCTCGGCTATGCAAAGGACTAAAATGGCCCCCACAGCTTAACCCAGAGCTGCCAACTTTTTAAAATCAAAATTGGGACATCAACGCGCATTCAGCGGCGCGGGTATTTACAATTTATAAATGATAAAATTATATATTACAGGTTTCTTTATTATTTTATTAGTTACTTACTTAATACAAATAAAGAAATATTTACAAAAAAAATAGTATTTAAGTATAAAATAAGATTAACAAACCTTATTAATGAGTTTCATTTTTAGAGTGAGACACTATTTTTTCTACCCTATTACAAGAGTGTTATCACAGGATAAGGTAAGACAGTTTATCCACGGAATATCATGGTGCTGAAATTCTTCAGACACAAATTTGGCAATATTTTCACCTGTTAAACTGGTTTCCAGGCATGGCAAAGAGAGCAGTGTACGTCTCACACGCTTGCAATCATTATCAAAGTATGTTACCATAATTGGATAAAGTTGATTGTCAGAATCATTACTGTCATCAGTCATGGCAGAAAATGATTCCCTTTTAATAGCACAGAGGACATTTTTTGAATGATATTCTGCCATTTCTTGAACAATATGCGAAGTTTTTTGTTCTGCCAAGGTTGTTGTGAACTGAAACAATAATTTGCAACATAACTTGTTTGGTTTGAAAGATTGAACAAAGTACGAGAATCGTAGTTCAATTGAGCATTAGTAAACAGCATTTCACTGCCACGAGGCTCCGCACAAGGGCTGTGCATTCATTGACTGTAAGCGCCGTGGATGTGACGTCATAAACAAGTACTTTAACTTTTCAAGTCTCTGACCACGGCCTGGCTATCTCGCGGAGAAAACGGCCTTGGCGCTCGTAGTGCCGTGGATTAACAAAAGAACATTATTTTTTTGTTTCCATTCGTTACCGATTCCCACAGCCAGTGTTGACGCTGGAGAAAAATGATTGTCTGATAACATTAATGAGGGGAAAAAAACATACATAATAAATAAATAAAAGAAAAAAAAAAAGAAAATCACAAAACCGGATTGTTTGTAGAAAAATCGGATTCCCGGAAAATATTTTCGAAATCGGACAGAATTCGGGTAAGCCGGGACACTTGGCAGCTATGTTAACCCAATGAGCACCTGTGGGATGAGATTGGGAGAGCCATTTATAACAGAGATCCTTGTCCAGTGAACATTGACAACTGATGGATGCCACCACATCCACTTAGTTGAATGTTCTGTAGAATGATATCAGCACCTCATTGAATCCATACTATATCAAGAGAAAATCAAGACTGTTTTGAAGGCCAAGAGTGGCCCAATGCATTATTTAGGCAGGTTTACATAATAATCTGCTGCTTAAGTCTAAGTCTGGATGCCCAAGACCCTGAACTGAGTTTCAGTGTACATCTCTGAAGTGACATACAGTGCAAAGCTAAGTTAACACTGATGTACCCCAACTTCTACAACTACAACAGAGGAATACAAACAAAGGCCATTAATTTTTCTCCATTTCATTTTTATATCTTTTTAAGGGCTGCTGCTCTAATTCTTGCAAAAAAGTGGGCCCGTCTGATATCTGTCCTTAAAATCCTGTTCCAAACTACATATAACTTAATACACAAATCTGGGCCAGGTTGTCTGCATTTCTCCAAGACAACCAAACAAAACACATTAAGAATTTGGATCTACAGGCATCACAAAAAAAAAAAAAAAAAAAAAAAAATCATTATGATTTACCCACAATCAAATCCATGTCCCATGGCACTGGTAACATTGGAATAAGATAATGAACAATCTATGCTTTGAACCATCTTATAAGCTGATGAAATAAAATCATGATCAGGGCTGGACAAAACCCGGGCGCCAGGTCGCCTAAAAATTTCATGCGGGCGACAAGAATTTTTTGCGTTTAATTTATGTATTTAACAGATGTGGTTTTCCTATTCTGAAGTGGGAAAATCTACTTTGTCAATGTTTTTACTGTAATTAAATTGATGAAAATGGCAAACAGCTTTTGCGTGAAGAGGGAAGTCCCGCAATTTACCAGTGACTAACTAGATCGGCGCGTTTGTATCTGTCGCATACAAAAGCTGCTCCGTAGTTAGGGCGCTGAAGCGTTCAAGGCATTCTGGTCTCCTCTGTGGGTCAGGTCGTGACCTTCGGTTGAGGTGATCTGCTAAAGTAGGAGGAGCTTGCTCCCCGCAGAGTTAGTGGCGTCTGCCACTGCAAGCACGTACAGAACGTGTATTCTGGTATGATTGTGATCAAAATTATTAGAATGTCAGGAAGGTACTTTATGACAACTACACAGGGTCAGAATAAAAATAATTATCCATTTCCTTTGTAGTATACTCCTATAACTAAAATTATAATTTTTCTCTTTAAAAACACTTCAATCGGGACTCGCATGTAGCTTCTAATATATTTAATTCTTCAGACTTATACAACTGCATGTGAAATAATTTACATACCTACTGGATTATTTTATTTTAATCTTTTTAGCATGTATAAGGCTGTGTGAAAGAGAAATTAATTCACCAGTGGTAATAACTTTACTTTTCCCCAATTGCTCTGTAATGGTTTAGCGGAGAGGGACTGTGTTATTTCCTTCAATGCTATTTTCGATGCTGGCTCAATTATTATTAATTACTAGTCGTGAATCCCATATTCATAACGAGATTCTTCCACGTATTCAAGGAATTCCGCTTTTTTGCCATCCTTTGGGTCATTTTCCAGACCGATGCAAAACTGAAGAGAATTTCTTGGGGGAGGGGTGTCTTTCCCATTTGGGGACAGTATATTCGTGTTTTGAAAGCATAAGTTAACGGAGTTAAACAATTCCCCCACAATAGAGGAGTTTTTTTTCTTGCGATGTTTCTTATACCCAGTATTGTTGTTAAATATCATTTCATTCCATAAATATTTGTTTTTCAGCTTGAAAATTTTGCCAAAAACAAAAGTCAGGCGGTGTAAAGTTATCTCCTGTAATCACGCCCCCCCCCGCGCAATGTTTCCCCTCTCCTGAGTTGTTAAATGTTATTCCCCTTGTGTTGTATTTAAGCTTCATAAGCGAGGGGGAATTTCCAAAATGAAACTGAACGAGTTGGAAAATTTGTAAGAAATGATGCATGGTGTTCAAAAGCATTCATGTTCTCAAAGTTGCACCATTTACATGATGTATTTGTTAAGCTTTGATAACATGAAGTCGTGCAGGAAAGTTTTCAGCATGACAAATGAAATTGTCATCGGAGGAAAAAAGAAAGAAAAGCGACAATGAAGAAATCGGGAAAGAATGATAGCAGAAAAAAAATAAAAAATTACAGAATGAATGTTCTGCAGCTGCAGTCAACAAAAGAAACGGAAAGTAGTTCGCATTCTTGTTTCGAAATTTGATTTTTCACCCTGTTAAAAAGTTCCGCGTTTTTTTTTTTTTTTTTTAATCTTTCGTTGGTCTCGTATGCATATTATTTCCCAAATTGCACAGTACAAATACTTGCCTTTATACCGTATTATTCCTCCCTTTGCTCCTTATAAATTCATTACTCAGGTGGCTTTTATTCGTCTTCTATTATTTCCACATTTCCAAAAACAGCTGTTTAAATGCACTTTTATATCTTGCTATGATTTTTATAATTGTTACCTCTGCTTTATTTATGAGTAATAGTTGTGATAATATTTTCAGTACTTCTGAAATTGCTTCGTATTAAAGCATGCGGAGTGGCTTGTATTAGAAACTAGATGCCTTCAATGTAGCCTAGTGAAAGGTTGAAGTGGAGTACGTTCCACATTATAAGTGTAAAAAAATAAACCACAGAAGTTATTACCATACTTCTGTGGTTTCTTATTTTACATGAAACTGATTTCTTGTCAGATCATACTTTGATGTAATCATTCCGCAGGCCTTTTCTTGGAAGTTAATATTTGAAAGTGCAACTGCAGATGGCTTTCCATTTTCTGCTAGCAACTGCCTTTAATTTTTTCTGTTAAATGTTTTAAGGCCATCCAAAAATAAAGGAAAGCTGCTTCTCCCGTGCCGCTTGATCCTACAGGTGGGACGCACGCATCAATAATAGCAAGTGTGCGTGCTCAAAGCAATTCCTCCTTTAGTGGAGAAGCACACTCTGCGCTTGGAAGTGGGAACTCGTAACTTATCGGGAGCGAATGGGCTGATGGCTGAAGCTTCGGCAATTACGCTTGCCGACAACTACTGCCTTTGTTCAGCGGATTGAATTTTACATCAATTTTTTCTTTTCTTCGGATTTTGTATGTTGCAACAGAACTTTTAAGCTTCAAAGTTAGCTGAAATTCAGTTGTGCAGGAAGAGTTTTGACTAGGTCCGTAGCCAGGCATAGAAATTAGGGGGGCGGTAGGTCATTGAGGTCGGGCGGCTCTCCTCTGGCTACGACCTGGTTTTGACCTTTGTCCGTCCGGTTTCTTTTGCACCCTTCCTCTAACGCGTGTCGCAAGTCGGCAAAACAAAGCATGTGACTAACCATTGACCTGGGGGCGAGTTGCAGCGGAAAACATTCCATTTATTTCTCTGGCTCTACTTTCATTGTTCCCCTTCTACCTTACTCTCCCTGCAGGCAGATAGCGTCACGAAAGGTCGCGTACCTGCAAACTGGTTGTCATTAACAGAGAACCCTTCTGTGGTGATAGTTCAACTTTAGTCGCATGCTTACGCATTTTATTTTATTTTGGTTTCAAGATTCTGTTGTGTTTTTTAACCTCAGCTTTGTGTGTTTTATTCATTTCAAAAAATGAAACGAGCAGCTGCAAGCAGAGATTTGGAAAATGGGAAGCAATCCCGTTTAACAAGTTTTTTTGTGATTCCACAAAAAAGGAAAGATCCTGAGCCTTCCATTTCATTAGAATAAACTGAGGTGGAAGTTAGTACAGAAGATCTGAACCTCCATTCTCCTTCACTGAGTCAGGCATACAGTGGAAAAAGGAGGAAATTTCAAACAGCATGGTTAAAGGATTTACTGTGGCTTACTTTTAATGAAAGAACAGGTATAGCACAATGTGAAATATGTGCTGCATTTCCTGGGATAGCGGATGTCAGTTCTAAAGTGGTAAAGGGTTTTGTTGGACCTTTCAAACTGGAAACATTTAAAAAACATGAGAATTCGTATCAGCATCAGAAATGCATGGTAGCACAAAATGCAGAATTACATCCAGAAACTACCCCTATTGCAGTGTGTGTAAAAAAAATGGATCAAAAAATGTTTGAGCACATGAAATCTGTTTTTAATATTGCCTATTTCATTGCTAAAAATAATAAACCTTTTAGCGACTTGGAAGGGCAATTGTTATTGGCAGAAAAATTAGGTATTGAAGTCAGAAAAGAATATAACAATGACAAAAGATGTAAAGAATTTGTGTCTTATATTGCAGCAGGGATAAGAAATGAACTGATTTGTGAACTGAAAGATCAGCATTTTGTAAGTTTATTGCTGGATGGATCAACAAACAAAGGAGGTGTAGAAGAACTTATATTATATGCAAGATATCTGAAAGACAAAGGAATAAAAGAAGTATTTTTATCCATCATTCCACTTGAAAGTGCAACTGCAGATGGATACATGAAAGCAATTTATAGTGAACTTGAAAGACTAGAGCTGTCAGAATGGTTAAGTTCCAATCATCTGATTGGTATTGGGACTGATGGAGCAGCCAGTATGATTGCTGAGAATGGTGTAGTTCAGAAGATTCGTCAAACATTGAGCCATGTGGTAGGTGTTCACTGTATTGCACACAGATTAAACTTAAGTGTGTTGAGTAATGTAAAAAATGTAAAATTCATTGATGACATTGATACAGTTCTTAAGAAACTGTACAAATTTTATCGGTCATCACCAAAGAGAATGCATCAACTGAAGCAGATATCTGAAATTTTGCAGGGCCAACTTTTAAAATTTCAATTTCTCTACAAAGTAAGATGTGTTGCCAGTAAAGTTGGTGCACTTGCTGCTCTGGTAAAAGATTGGAAATGTGTGGTGGTACATCTTGAAGATATTTCTAATGAGAAAGGGGATGCTTCTGCAGTTGCAAAGGGTCTGTTGAAGAAACTGAAGGATTTCAGGTTTGCCAATATGCTACACTTTCTGTTAGATTATCTTACTGTATTTAAGAACCTGTCTCTCATATTTCAAAGGCAAGAACTTTTCATGAGTGCTGTTGAACTGCACATAAAAAGTACTGTAACAACACTCACTGCATTGATCGATGTTCCTGGTCATTATGAAGACATGTTCATCAGTAGCACAACACTGAAAGGCATTTATCAAGAAGTGCAACTGCATGGACTGAATGCCAGTTCAAGTACTTCCTTTGAAGTTGACAAAAAAAACCAGGTGCAATGTGGAGCACAATATTTACAGGAAAGATTTCTGAACAATCATAACATCATTCAACATTGCAGGGTTTTTGATACCTTCACGTGGCCAACAGGAAAAGATCTGGAGAAGTTTGGAGTTGATGAGATAAGAGTCCTAGCTCAACATTTCAAAAAACAACTATCATCTCCAGATATGAATAGCAAAACATGCATAAATCTTCTCCAGAACGAATGGTATGAGTTTAAGGTGCTTGGACAAGGGATGAAGCTCAGTGAATTGTTGAACAAAGTGATGTCTAACAGTGACAGATTTCCAGTTTTAGGGAAACTCTTATCAATAGTGTTAGTATTGCCTGTTTCCACTGTAAGTTGTGAAAGAGGTTTCAGCTTGATGAACCTTATTAAAAACAAATTTCGATCATCAATGGAAGCGGAGAGCTTAAACGATTTAATGATGATCAACTTTAATGGCCCCTCCTTATCTGAATTTGACCCTTCAAAGGCTATTGACAGGTGGTATTTTGGTGCTAAAACCACAAGACATATTCATGGCCATAATAGGGCATCTGGGATTTAGTTTTCTTACAATGCTCTTTTTTTTTTTTTTTTTTTTTTTTTTTTTTTGGCTTTTACTCAGTAATTTAATTCTATCTCATTTGTTTAAAAAAAGTTTCCACATTTCAATCTTTCAATTGCTGCACAATATCAGCTAATATTAATATAATTTATTTGAAAGCAATATCATAAACAACAGTCTCCATATTATAGGAATTGTGAAAAATCACCTGCTTTATTGTCATAAGTAAATTGAAAGGCAAATATAAATTCAAAGACATAATTCTAAAGAAATTATGAGCCATGCAGCAAACTTACTGCACGTTGTGGTTCTGGAACTGAAATATCTTTGTGATTTCAACAAGCACCTAGACGTCAGGTATGTTTCTTATCGATATGTTTCATGTTATTTGTCAATGGTATGTAAAATACATTCTACTCGATTATATATTTTTATGCTGCCCAGATTTCTTAAAATTGAGAGTAAATAAGAGGTAAAAAAAAATAAACCTTATGTCTTCCCCTTCCTGTTTATTGATATTTTATCAACTTTAAAGACCCCCCCCCCGCTACACAATCCTGGCTCCTAAATTTTGGAGGTGGCTCCTAAATCTGAATCATATTTGTCCAGGCCTGATCATGATTCTGCAATCTTTGAAATACTAAAAAGTCAAAAATAAAGCTCACACTTTTATTTTATTTTTTTTCACCACTGACAAAACATTAATGTGATGTCTGCTGCTTTAAAAAATTCTCATCAGCATACAGCAATCAGATATAATGAAATATAATGACATGCAATAAATATGGTTTTACAGCCTTTTACAGTTAAATTACTTATAAGGTGCGTCACATAAATATAGAGACAGTCGACTTTGCGCCGTGAACACAATGCGAATATAGGTAGGAAGCTGAAGTGGTACCTAATTAGACATAACCCTACAACAAATGTTTCGATCCATCGAGATGACCGGATTGTGTGAAAAGAATACCACAAAGTTAAATAGTGTAATTTTAGGTGTCTCATAAATATAAAGACAACTCTGTAAAGTAGCCACATGCAAATGAGATGTACAAATTAGCATGTTGTATGCACGTGCATGGGCCGTAATTCGGTCCAGCCTACAAAAGACAGCGGACCTGCCGTCAGACATTCATTTGCCGAAATGCCATGCAACAGTCAACTTTCTGGTGAGCAGGTGCAGAAGATTTGGAGACTGAGAGCGAATGGATTGCCTACAGCAAAAATTTGTAAAGCGATGGGGAGGAGTAGGGCAGTCATTTATAAGACTTTATCGAAACATGGTGCGTTAACTGCCAGAAAACGGCCTGGAAGGCCTCGAATAACAACCAAACGAGATCATTGTGCCATCGTGCATTTAGTTTCGTCCCAAAGGTTATCACTACGTCAAGTTTCTCGGACTGTTGGTGTCACCGTCTCAAAGGACACAGTTCATCGACGAATCAAGGAAAGTTGCAACATTGTGCTCCATAAAATGCGCCATCTGCCACACCTCACGCGGTGCCACAAGGAAGCTAGATTGTTATGGGCAAGAAGCCACATGCACTGGACGGACGAGAGGATCACAACTATTTTCTTCGATGAGAAAAAGTTCAACCTGGATGGTCCTGACGGTTGGAAGTGCTATTGGTATGATTTACGACGCGAGCCATGCACCTTCTTCAGCAGACAGAAAGGAGGGGGATCTGTGATGGTGTGGAGAGCTTTTGCATTCAATGGGACAACGGATATCGCTTTTTGCAAGGCAGGCAAAACTCTGAAACGTATCAAGACATATTCAGCAGCCACCTTCTACCATTTTCCGAAACTCTAGCGTGTGTTGATTATCTGTTCCAACAAGACAATGCCTCTATCCATCGGTCTGCATCAACGAAAAGCTGGTTTAACACTCATCATGTGACCGTAATGGATTGCCCAGCACTCAGTCCAGATCTGAACCCTATCGAGAACCTCTGGGGTATCTTAGCTTGTGATGTGTATGCGAATGGACGGCAGTTCTCAAGTGTGGTGGCATTGAAAGAGCAGACTGAACGAAGCTGGTATGCACTCCGTCCAGAACACTTACATCACTTGGTGGACAGCATGCCCAATCGGGTTTTCAGTGTTATTCGGAACAACGGCTCCACTGTTAGTACCGGAGGTGCTCATAACTAGTAAGTCTTTATATTTTTGAGACAGCAGATTTTTGTTTTTTTCTTGTACTTGGCGCTGGAATTGTTATGTTTCCATCAAACTAATGTGCAGCTGCGTGTCCTATGCTATTTTTGCTATAAATATGAGGTGTACATTTCAGCTCGCTGTGGTTTCTTTTTTATTCGAGAATTTGTTCTGTCTCTATATTTATGCAACACACTATATCATTTTTATCATAAAAAAAATACAGGTAGGCTCAGTTCTGGTTGAGCCGTCAGTTTGGAATGTAGGACTATGACTTGTAGATCAGAGAGTTGAAATGAGCTAGTCCAATACACTTTCAAAGCATTTATTTAATTTGTTATAGCCAACATAGGTCTATGATATGAAAAGTAGCTTACATAATTTTTACAAATGATGCTGGATGCATTGCGAACACAAAGCAGATCAATACACGAATTACCCAACGTGGTGCTCTGCGTGGGATCGGTTACAACATCCATGTCGAGATCTCAGGACATAAACTCTTTGAATCTCTCATAAGTGGCTATGTCTTTAACTTTCAAGTTGATATCACCCAAAAAAATGATCAGTATGTTGCTGTATCCCTTTCTGGCCAGTTGCAGGAAGGCTTCTGAAACCTTAGGTGTGTATAATACAAGATTACTGAGTACAACCATTTCCAGGTTGTCGAAGGAGGTGCCAGGATTGATGTAAATGAACACAAGTAACGTTTTTGGGTTGTTGATGAACACTTCTGCTGTGCACATATCACCATAGGTATCAGCAAATTTGAATATTTCATCGAACTTGTCAACTTCCTTCAGAATATTTCATGAACTTGTCGTCAACTTTCTTTAGTATGTGTGGTGTGGTCAACGTTGCTGCACCACTCTTCTCATATATCGCCACACCGCCAGCTCTCACGTAGGATCTGTTGCATTGTGTGATGCATTTGAAACCATCTATCATGACGAACTGCGAGTCGTCCAACCAAGTCGGCTTTTGTCAAGACAACATCCGTGGAGAGATCCATATGGTGTGTGTGCAAGCTTTGAATGTTTGAGTTGAGCATTGCACAATTGTTGGTTGCATTTAGAAATTCTTCTATCTCGTCGGCCAGTGTATGCAGTAGGTGTTGATCATGTCTCACCAATTTGTTTTGCAGTTTGAGCATACCAGGAGACTTGCAGTCGTTTGCATGATAGAAACTGAAATTGTCTCTGGTGTTGGTGATGTACAAGCTGTCCAGTGTTTTAACTTGTGACAGGGCAATGCAAACCATCTGTTGCTCTAAACTTTTGTTGTACTCGAACACTATTTGGTCAAACGTGCCACCCTGCGATTTGTGAATTGTCATAGCACCCATACATTGTTATACTGGGTGTCGATGGCTGTGCTTTCTCCGTTGGACAAGGTACAAGTTCGATCGGTGTATTTTGTTTATCTGCTGTCAGCTGCTCTTGCTCTGAAGTGGTTTCTGTCAATTTATGCTTCTTTGCGCAAGTTTGAGATGGGCCGAGTATGGGTTCAATCAGTGTGTTGGATTTTTGTTTGGTGGCTGCTGCTTTCAGGCATTCTTGATACTCTAGACTAGTTTACTGGGCTGCAGTCTTCTTGGGCTTCTTACATTTCTCATCAATTGCTATGGCCTCTTGTTTTGATTTTCTCCACTTTTGCTTGCATTCATTCGGCAAATTCTGTGGCATTGTTGAAAATGTTAACCTGTTCACAAGAAAACAATTTTTAACATATATTCAGTTCAAACCACTGCGAAATGTTCTTTGTGTATTTGAATAGATCTCGTCAAAAGCTTTAAAACGATACCATGCACAGTTGTGTTGCACTCATGGTTGCCAACATAGACCGAGTCAAACGCGGCAGCACACCCAGAAATATTGCATCATCTCCAGCATGCACAGGGAGCGTCGTGCACGTGATGTGTAGCACAGTACGTGAATTGGACTCCATGCTGTTTACAAATATGCTAACACGATCAGTGTGCGGCACGTATTTTTAACGCTATAATGATTTCAATTGAGACCTATTTTTGTCACAGGCGGTCGGCCATAAGTCGCCCCATATTTTTTTAAATAGGTAAAGGAAAGCAAAGAGAAAGGACAGATAAATTAGTTGACAAATATACAAAGAACTTCCTCTTACCTTCCTCAAAGGGCATGCTTCTCTGACATCATACAAAATTATACTTCGATCACTTGCAGTTCCTCCAAGGAGATTAGTCTAAAACAGAAAGAAAAAGTGTGTCATATTAATGGAAGTAGTCTACATGTCCTCTATTTGGATAACACTTTATTTATCCCACAATCTTGTGAGCAGAAACCAAGCATATGGATTAAATTTAACCACATCATAGCAAATGGCAGTATCTTTTAAAATCACAGCACATAACAAAAAAAATTTGAACTTCTTATCCAAAAATACTAAATATTTTTACAATATTGTAATTTAGAGTGCTTAAATAAGAAAATTTATGTAATTAGCTGAGCAATCATGAATTACAGCATTTAAAAATGCATAAAACAGTCTTCTATATCATCACAATAACTATACCACATGATGACACACTTTTCATAGGTTAAAAAAATCTATGACTTACAAAACGTTTTGCCTTATTGACTCTCCCAGATAATACATTTTATGAGTGGTATACCAGAAGTAGGCTTCATTTTTTTAACTACCATTCTACAGAAGTGATAAAACTTATTGAATACCGTATTTTCCAATTATAATCCTACTCTCACATATGTACTGGTCTAACTTCCACTACAACTTTGTGTTATTTGTAGCAGGAGTGGTGGTGGGCAGGGCACATCTACAACTTTATCAGGTAAGAAAGATTTGCAGATCAACAACAATATAGCACACTTTTACATTTACAGAATTTGGAAAAAGTCCCTAATGTTTTTTTAAATATGCTGGCCACAATCAGAAAAAAAAAAAAAACAAAGGGGAAAAAAAAGACATGACCACTCCCAAATTTCTGGTTGTAATGCACATGTCTTTTGAATTCTTTCCACCATGAATATAATATTTCAAAGTCATTCATTGTCAACGGAACCCTTTACAACAACATTTAAAAAATCAACCAGATTTTAACAAAACATCTAGGAATAGAAATATCTACTTTTTTCACACTAATGACTGAAAAGTATTTTAAGAAAATTAACAAATTGTGCACATATTTTTCCCCATGGATGAAAAAAAATATCAGACACAAAGGAATTTTTCAAATTGAGCAGTTAGAAGAAATATAGAGGAAAACATGGTATAGACATTTATGTCACCCAGAAAAAGAATTTTGAAAAATGGAAAGGTAGAAAATATTCAAAAATTATTCTTCATATCAAAAGCTATGTTAAGGAAAGACAATTTTTTAAATACGTGTCCTGGAAGTGTGTGTGTGTGTGTGTGTGTGTGTGTGTGTGTGTGTGTGTGTGTGTGTGTAGTGACTCTGCATGAAGATGTGGTTCAGGAAAAGAGCACAAACACTTTCCTATTCTATGAAACTTCATAAGCATCAACAGATATGCACCCTTCATTTCTTTTCATGAAAGACTAAAACACATTAAGAAATTCTAACATCTTATATTATAAGAATTCACACATAGTTTCATGTGTCTCAAACACTTTTTATTGTTTTTTGTGTTTGTGATTCATATTTCTGATGAGTTATTTCCTTCATTCTTATTTCAACAAACAATGCTAATCAAAAACTGAATGCCTGTGTTTTCCTACAAACAAAAAAAAAAAAAAAAAAAAAGAGAAAGAAAACAGAATCAGTGAAAAATTGATCCTTTGACACTGATGTTAGGGACAGAGTTATTCACTTCAAAATGTTTATCTGTCAAAACTTGACAAATATTTTTTTTTTTTATTTTTTTCCTTTCAGCACAATTATCAGAGTTCGTACACTTTTGGGGGGAAAAATTCAAGGACTTTCCAGGCTTTTTCCAGGACATATACAAAAAATTCCAGGATGATTATTACGCTTTACAGTATCATGTTCAAATTACTTTTTAAAAATAATTTCAGTTTTAAGTAATAAAAATGATGAAAGATGCAAATGGATGAGTGTGCTTTATGCAAATGGTCAAGTTTATCAAGCACAAGATCATAAAGAATGGATTCTGTTCTTATGCCCTGACCTTTGAATTCAATTTGGACCATTTTCTACAAGGGTAGGTTTCTCCTCCCTGATAACATACCAAAACTTTGTTGCAATCAAACATATTTTATGTGAGTTAACATTCCTAAGCTTGGAGAACGAATACTGCTCTTATGCCTTGGCCTTTGAATTTAATTTCGAACATTTTCAATAGGGTAGGTTCCCAGGTTGTACCCAACGGCATACTAAAATTTCGCCGAAATCCAACCACTTTCATGCGAATTATCGTACGGACAAACCCAAAGCATAAACGTTTCTGCAACCTATAGTTCGAAAGGGTTAGTAATTTCGAAAATAAAAACATAACGAACAGCGCGAAAACTAGCTCATAAATAGAATATTTGAAACTACAGTATGCACTCTTAATTATTACGGATTAGAGGGGAAGGGAATATAACTGTCCAAAATTAGCATGTTTTTGTTGCGCTAAGCGCTTAAGTACTGCTGAATTCCGTCAGACCCCACCTACCCCCAATGGTCAAATGATTGAAATGTGCTGATGTTCATGGAATGAAATAGTTGATCAGCTATGATGACCGCATAAAAGTTCGGAAGAGGGGGGCGAATTTTTTTTTTTTTTTTTTAACTCTATGCAACATTTCACATCACTCAAGTATTTATCTTGTCATCATCAACAATCGCTATGCAACTACCACTTACGATCGCGAATATCGGCAACCGAAAATCTGCCATATCACTAAGTGGTACAACACACTGGTATACTGTTACAATGTATTGTAATTGAGAAGAAAAAAAAAAAAAAGATGTGGAAAAAAGAAACTTTCAGAAATTAAGATCGTGAAGCCATGGCGTTTTAAAACTCCGTTTTCCTTTATAATGTTTAAAAACATGTTTTTGCTTTTTACCTGTAGTGTATAATAAAAAACTTTTTTATTATACAAACTTTTTATTATACACTACTTTTTTTATGGAATTAGATGTCCGTATGTCTGCTTGTCTTGTCTGAGTTCACAAGTTAGCTACTGTGTAAAGTAGACCTATTTTCTCAGATCAAAAATATGTAGTTTTGTATATATTCACAGTATAAGCCCATTCCTTATTCCCACAGAACTGAATTCAGCAGATGCAAAATGAAGAAGAACATCAAGACCCGCCCAACACCATGTTTCTGATTGTCTGCTGTTTATATTCAAGAAATGCAAATATGAATCAATGGTGAATGCAGCAACTATGATTTTTATTTATTACCAAGAAAAAAAAAAAGCCGTGAAAGCTGTAAAGCTGAAACGGATATTTCTTCCCCCTCCCCCCATGCACAAAAACATTCCGATTAAGATCAAACAGCAAGAGCACGCGTCCACGCACAACCTTTGGAATGTCCTGATGGAACGTCTTCTTTTCATTTGGCACATCGCCATAAATCACCACCTGCAACTCATTGAACTGTGAAGTTGCACCCTTCCTCCTTCACCCTAACTATAGGAGAAAATGTAAGAAACAAAAAGCTCCCCAATTTTTGCCAAAATGACCAAATTTACGTCATGATGTTGCAATTTACTAAAATACGTTCATCTGCTGAATTTCGCCTAAATCCATTAAATTTTTAAATATAGATGATTTTTTTTATTAAAACAATAACTCAGACATCTGAATAAAAATGTATGTTTGTAATTCAAATAAGAGTCCATATCATCACAGAAAAAAATAAATAAATTAAGGATCACTCTGTTATAAACCATTGCATCTAAAAACAATAATCCACTTGCTTTTCCCGTAATTTAGAATTAGTGTTTCTTTTTTTCAATCCGATTATGCAACAGAAGATTTTTTTTTCATCTGCTAAAGTTTCTTACGGAATTTGGCGAAATTTGCACTAGAACTTTATTGTGATGTATCTTAACCACTGTAAAAAAATTTACTGTGTTATTTTCAAAATTCGGGAAAATGGATTTCTGAAAATTTTCTCCTAGTCCCTTTGAGCAGTGGAAGTGATAAACAGGTGTTTTGCTTTCTTCCCAACCAAGGGCTTTGGATCAGCGCTCCCAGCTATCAATCAACCGTTGCTATGGTAACACCCTTTCTGCTCCAGGCTTACACTCTGTCCAAAGAGGCACACATACTTGCCAATAATAAAAATTTCCAATGCTAACTTTTTAAGTTTTAAACCGATTCAATTGGAATTTTAGGAGTTAGCTTCTGTAATCTAATTATAGTGAATGTAAAAATTTCAGCCACTTTCGTGAAAAATTCGCAAAGATAGTTTTCTTATTTTTTATCATAAGTAGCGGATGTCTCTTGAGGGGAGGGTTGGAATGCCCATAAACAACGAGCAGATGAATGTGTTGTTCAGGCATACTCCTCACTGGTGGATGCCAGCTGACTTGGTACATATGCGACCCCCCCCCTGCAAATGCTAAATGTTTCTTCTTACCCCTTCTGTTGTCCGACGACGGACATCAAAGCTCCTCTTCCTAACAGACCCAAGTAATCATCCAATTTTATTGCACTGGAAGTAGTGCTTTTTTTCTTTTTCCCCCAGCCAAATTAGGATTTGGTGCATGTCTGAAACATTTTTTTGAGAACAGAGGAAATAAACTTTAAAAAATGAAGGGGTAACAGCAACACGATTTCCTAAAAGGGCATTTTTTAAGCACTATTTTCAAATTTCAAGGCTTTTCAAGACAGCAGTAAAAAAACACCATTTTTCCAGGATATTCCAGGCCTTGAAAACGTAATCATGATTTTCCAGGACTTTCCAGGTTTTCAAGCACGCGTGCGCACCCTGAATTATTGATTTTTAAGCTTTACATAACCCAATTAATAAAAATTAGGCACCAGGTACTTTGGAATACTATGGATACCAGACTCAGGTAAACACAACCTGCACACCCACACTATTTGAAATCATTTCAACAGATTTACAAATCACAGCAAAGTTGTTGTTTTTACACGTGTGTATGTGTGTGATGATCAGATGTGGGTGGATACAAAGCACCATACATAAAGGACTGAATTAGAAAATAGCCTGGACCATGGAAAACAATCAAACTCTACTTCCAAAGCTTTACACTGAATGTCTTGAAATTTGAAAATAAGAGTGTTATGATGGTACCCAGGGCACGAAATTTCCGGTCGCCAGCTCGTCATTGGCGAGTGAAGAATTGTCATTGGTGAGTAAAACTTTTCTCATTGAATTAACACAATTTCGTTGCTAACAGCCGCAGCTATTATGATGATAAAAGTTTTTTTTAAATATGTGTACATGGTGCTGCTGATATGCTGAATTTGTCTTCTGTAATTACTTTTTTCCAATCTGAAATTTCCACACTGATGAGTAAACCTTTTCAAAGCATTTTTTCCCCTCTTCCATAAACTGCCCAGTTCTCGGTCCTCGTATTGCTTGTTTGAAGTCTGTAAAGATCACTCTGCAGGCATGTTTATGTGCCGCTACTGGGAACTGACTCACTTGAATGAACTTCGATGAGCGGAGGGAAGGGGTGGGTTGAATCCCATCAAGAGAGGCAGGCAGGCCACAGCAGAGACAATCTCTCAAACAAAGAAAACAAAGAAAAAAAAAATAAGCTTCCCTCAGATTTATGACACCCACAATTGGGACATTCCACGTCAGATCAATAAAAAAAAAACAAGTTTTTGACCTCACCATTTCTGATTTTGATGAAATTTGGTATGAAGCACACATATGACAAGGTAAGTAATTCTGCCAATTTTCAGATTTTTATTTTGAAAATTGTCCAAGATACACACATAATAAAAATCGAAATTTTCGTAAAAAATGACAAACTCGCAAGCTTATAAATGGCTGTAACTGTTTTCCTAATTGTGGTGGAGTGACAATTCAAACACAGTTGCAAAGCTAAAGGATTGAGCTTTCTATAGATACCATACATGACCTTCTTACAACAGATTAAAGTTTCAAGGTCATCCACTGTGACCTTTGACCTTGAATATCTCAAAACAAACCATCTTAAAAAATTACGAAAAAAATATATTTTATTGCTACAACATTCTTCTACCCATGTGCCAGATATTAGGCTGGCACTGGCAAGGCAGTGTAGGATTAATAGGAGTATATGTCCTCCAGGTTAGGTTCGGACAAATGTACAATAACTGTTTTCCAGATGCATGTATGTATTAATTTCACAATGTGTTACAGGTTATATTAGTGGTGTACACATACAAGTGAACCGCTTGGTTAATAAGGTTGCAAACCAAAAGAATGTGATGCCATCTTGCTAGTGACCATCTCTATTTTGCTTCTCTCCATAAAATATGTCCGACCTGTTGCTGTTCGTAGGTCAACCTTCGTAATGACCGCTGTTTTATCCACTTGTAATATATCTGGCTTCTGTGGGTATGTGAAAGACACTGAAGGTCCACGTGGGCGCAGAAAACTTATCTTAACTGGTTCTGTATGAATGTTCACATCCAAAACACAACCAACCCACCACTGGTTATCATACTCAACAATAACATAGCCACGAATATCCTCCAGATCCAGTTCTATTGGATTTAGCAATACTGACTCAACCTTGTATTCAGTTGAGTTTGAATACATCTTGGTTTTAATAGCTGTGCGGCTTACTGATATTACACAGTGAAGTTTTTGAGTACCAGGAATTGGTCAAGCACTAGCATGACATATCTCGAGGAACTCCTTGTGGTTCTGATAGTCCTTGTCCGTGTTGTATTTAAAATGGCACGAAGGAGTGTTTCTGGAGGCCCAATCATGCAGTTGTCGCGGTGTCATAATTTGGTCATTGTATGAACACTGAAGGCTGGCACGTGCAGCTAATTTCTTAATGGTGCCTGCCACGCCATCACATGGCCCCTTTCCATGTGAGGTGGCAAAGAAATGCCACTCAGCTGTGATACCAAAATCTACATCATGATGGCACAGATTGACAAAATTCTTCCTGTTCTTATACTGCGAGGCTGCACCGTCTGAATAGTAATAGATGTGTTCTACTTTCTTGTCAAAATGTGATGATATAAACTGCAACAATTGGCTCTGGAAAAGGTGAACACTGATAGTGTCATGCTTAAGACATTCTGAGATGACAACAAAAGAAACATGATCCAACTGAAGTGTGTGTGAACTTTTGTAGTACACGACGAAAGGGTGAATAGTAGCTTGGGAATTGTTCCAGTGGTATCCTTGGACTGCATCCTGCAGTATGAAGGAATAATTCTCAGCAAAATCGCACAACACAACACACTGATTATCATCATGGTTTTCTTTCAGATTTGACAGAAAGTATGACTGCTGAATAGCTATAAAAGAATGCGGCAATAGCAATTTCACTTTTGATTCAAAGGTCTCAAGGAATTCTTCTACAGTGTTACAGACTGTCATAAGTGTTGTGCGATCAGTTGTAGTCCACAATTTATATACAATTTCATCAATCCCATTCATGGTGAATAAGCTACTTATTTGCTCTAGTAAGTGTGCTATACCAGGACAAGAATCACACTTGAAGAAGAAGCATTCTGGAACAGGAGGGTTACAAGTTATTCTTGCAAGGCAATCTTTGTATGTCCTAACTGGTAATTCATCATTACGAGTTAAGTCTTGCAATTTTCACCCTGCTAGCATAAGTTTTACATTTTCATGAGCACAACACACACAGACACAGTGTGTTCCACTTGCACCAGCCAGCACACAATTCTTTGGGCGTAAACCACAGAACTTTGAAAACCCTACTTTGACATTAGGATTCTTGTCTTTAAATCCTTGAAATATCTCTTTCAAATTTCCTAGAATAAGACGTTTCTGTTTTTGTACTTTTGATCCTGATTCCATCATTGTAACAAAATCTTTTTTTCCTGGTAAACAACGGCTCACTTCATCACTATTATAGTATGCAATAACGTTTTCAACTGTGCTGTCACTGAGAGTTTTCCCAGGCCTAGGATTTGGAGTTGCTAAAATACCCTGCTCTTCCACAAGATTTTTAGACTTTCGTGCCATGTAATATGTTACACTAAATTCTTCCTGAATTTTACGAATACTCCAGGTTCTAGGTAATATTGTTAGTATTTGGACTTTAACACTGCTAGAGTCTGTTTCTTGACATTTTTCTTTCAACTGTGAAATCATGACCGATTCATCAGACACTGTCACGGGATTATCACATTCTGGAACACCTATGTAGTTTTTTATCACTTCACCAATTTTCTGATATTTCTTCTTACAGTACTGTCCAACACCTAATCTTTTTTTTTTTTCATAGGAGATTCGCCTAGAGAAAGTAACATATCATTCAGACTATCCAAAGTTGTGTCTCTGTCAGTCCATATCTCACTCTTCACCACTCCTTCTGAATTATCTTCACTTAACCGAGGTTGTTCTGCCTCTGCATCTGTTTCAATTATACATGAAGGACCTGGCATTTCAGAGATAGATTTTCTGCATGAACTACATATTTTCTGTTCTAATGTTATATTTGGACATTTCTGAACCACCCAAGGCTGTACTTTTCTCAGATTCTTTCTATACCTTGTGTGTCCACTTTTACCCAGAGGATTGCAACAAAAAATTTGACTTTTAAAGTTCATTTTGGTTAATGAAACTGCACCTGCAAAAAAAAAAAATGATAAATAAATATAGTTTGATAAAAAGAAATTGATTAAATAAAGATAACAATAAAGATAAAATAAAATAACAATTAAACAGTTAACAATGTTACAGATAAATTGATAACCACACACTCACAAGCTCAGAATTGAAATAACAGCAAATGTAAAATGGTGTACCAGTAAGATTTCTCATTGGCTGTAATAAGAAGCCTTGCCATTGGCTTTAATAAGAAACCCTGTCATTAGCTCTAATAAGAAGCTTTGTCATTGGCTAAGAAGAAGCCCTGCCATAGGCTAAAATAGTTGGAGTTTCAATCTCTGATCTCAAAGATTTGTTGACATTATTTACTGCTGAAAATTGTGTCTATCAAGTAAAATTGCTGTCACATAGCATATTTCTGATAAATCTGTTGATCTGTTATAATATATACACATTTCATGTATAATAAACACAAATCCTCAACGTAAGAAATATTTATTGCATGGTATGTCTCTGTGCCTTACATACAGAAGGGTGCAGCATGACACTCCTATTAATCCTACACTGCCTTACCATAGCGGTGCCAGCCTAATATCTGGCACATGGGTAGAAGAATGTTGTAGCAATAAAATATATTTTTTTCGTAATTTTTTAAGATGGCATGTTTTGAGATATTCAAGGTCAAAGGTCACAGTGGATGACCTTGAAACTTTAATCTGTTGTAAGAAGGTCATGTATGGTATTTATAGAAAGCTCAATCCTTTAGCTTTGAAACTGTGTTTGAATTGTCACTCTACTACAATTAGCAAAAAATTTACAGCCATTTATAAGTGTGCGAGTTTGTCATTTTTTACGAAAATTTCGATTTTTATTATGTGTGTATCTTGGACAATTTTCAAAATAAAAATCTGAAAATTGGCAGAATTACTTACCTTGTCATATGTGTGCTTCATACCAAATTTCATCAAAATCAGAAATGGTGAGGTCAAGAAGGTGATTGATCTGACATGGAATTGCTCAATTGAGCTACCAGAACGAACTTTTAAGCAGTGCGCGAAAACATAAAAACACTGGGTCTTCGGCACTGCATTTTTTTTTCTTTACTTTTGATAGCAAAGACATAACAGAGAAACTTCGTTTACGAGGGAAAAAAATAGAAATACGCACTATTTTAATCATATTTTTAGAAACTGGGAAGAGCAGTGTTTTTTTCTTTGCGAAAACAGTTTTTGTAAGTATTTTACTGTTAAAAAAGTGTGACTCACTGCAGATACTAATTTTCTAAGAAAACTGCTCACTGTCAACAGTTGATCGGAGGATTTTCACCATCATCGTTAAATTCATGAAATGTTTACCTAATAGAAAAAATATATGGAAGACGTGAATGAATAATAAAAAATTATAGTAGGATAAAAATGTGAATTTAAACACAGTATTTCTATCCTATGTAACCAAATGGTTTAACTTTAGGGATCGGCTCATAAAATGACTGTTTTCTACGCATCCCCAGTTTAATAGGGCTACAGTTGTTAACGCCTGTGCGGCACATTCAGCACCGTTTGCTCCCAAGATGACTAAATTAACACTTCGGCAAAACCTTAAAATTTTATTATAAATACCATACATACTCGCGTAAAAGCCGAAAGTTTTTGGAAGAAATTCTTTTTTTTTTTTTTTTATGAGAAAATGTTGGCTTATATGAAGGTTCCGGTTTTTTGCCAATTTCTAGCTGTTGAACTAGGGGGTGGCCGCCCCGGTGGCGCAGTGGTCTAGGCGATGGCCTCTGATCATTCATCCGAAAGGGGTCCGGGTTCGAATCCCGGTGAGGCATGGATGTTGTGTTTGTCCTACGGTACTGGCTCTCTTCCTTTCCTGGAACCAGTGACCCTAAATTAGGGACGGGCAACTGCTTATAGCCCATTGAGTTGCTCACGATGGCCGTTAAACTTTCAATAAATAAAAAAAAAAAAAAGAACTAGTGGGCTCAGGTTTATACGGTATGTAAAATGCTGGTTTTTTTCCCTTAGCTGTATTCTCCTTTCATGTGATGTCATGATCTTTGATTGAAGATCACAACCTTTGCAAAGCCTTAACACACTGTGAGCTATCAAAGTTCTTTCTGAATTGGTGGAATCCTTAAAAAAATTGAAAGTGATATATATTATTGGATTATTCTTATGAAACCATGCATGTATAATTGCGTAAACCAATGCTACCTGTCGTTTGGTGGACAAGGGTTCGAAATGCTAAAATACCTGCCAGGTTTTGATTTACCGATAAAATTTACAGAAATGCAAACTTGCTTTACCGGCAGAGTGTTAATTTTACAGATTTGATTCTTCCAGATTTTTTTTTTTTTTCTGATGATTTTGCACTCAGAATTAAGACTTTTTATTTAACATAATCCAGTGATGGAAAGTTGCGAAACCATTTTTGGAGCACCAAAATGCGTTTTGGAGCAGCAAAATGCGTTGTTGAAGCAGGTGAAATACATTTTTGGAGCAACAAAATGCATTTTTGGAGCAGGTAAACTATATTTTTACAGCAGGTAAAATACATTTTTGGAGCAGGTGAAACACATTTTTGAAGCATCAAAATGCATTTTTGGAGCAGATAAAATACATTTTTGGTGTAAGAAAACATTTTTTAGAATAGGTAAAATATTAGTAGATAGAACAAACTCTTAAGCAAAAAATGTTTTGGAAATAGATGCACCCTACTCAAATTTAAAACATTTTGCATTGAAATACACACACACACACACACACACACACACATATGCAAACATTTTAGTTTTTAAATAGATCAAAAAATTTGTAACCATAGCAGGATTCTATTATTAATCATTTATTTTACAAAAAATGTTTAATTTTTGCTGCTTTTCTCAATATTTAATTGCTCAATTCCATTCTTTTCTAATTTTTTAAGATAGTTAGCAATGTTTTGTTTCTTTTAATAGTATCTGTCCACTTTCTATTGCACTCGTGCCTTTTTTTTATGCCACATTCAATGTTCATCTCAGCATTGTTTAACATTTTATGAGGGAATCCAACTGCTGCAAATGTTCAGCTTCTTCCCATTTCAAATCACCTTGTGAACATTAAATTTCTCCTCTTTTTTGCTTGTTTTGCTGCATTTTTCCAGCACTAATCTGCTCTTGATATTTTTACCAGGATTCTTCATAAGCTATAAGAAAGTTATTTGGTTACATTAATTTTACTCACATCTCCATTTAATCTTTTGACATGATCTTTGTGCTTCTTGCTCTCCGCATGACACCTACAATCATCGCGGCCGCCTTGCAACAGGCTAAAATCGCAGCCACATGGCTTATAAAACGTGATTCAGGAAAACTTTAGATGCTTCATAAAAAGGCCATTCTTTACTACACTGAAGAGCAATTGAATTAGAGACAGCTGGCGTTATGCAAATGTGGCGCTGTGGCCCTGTAAACGGAAACGACATGGCGTATGCAGCGATCCAACAATATAAGGAGTGATGCGACAGGAATCAGTAAGAGTCGGATGCAGTATGGGTAAGACGAAGGATCAAAGCGCAATTGATCGTGGGCAAATTGTCGGGGCCCGACGAATTGGTCACACTATCTCAGAAGTCGTGCAGGCACTGAGATTTTCACGAGCCACTGTGTTACGGGTGCACCGTGAGTACATCGAATCCGGTAAAACCATCCCTGCAAGGGCCAACTGCCGTGGGTAACAGCGTGTGGATGAGCGGGGTCATCGTCGGCTAGCTCGCATTGTAATAGCAGATAGACGGGCCACAGTGCAAGAAATCACTCGGCAATTTAACACTGGTGCCCAAACACGTTTAAGCAGCCACACCATCCAAAACCATTTCCTTGCTATGGGGTACAGAAGCCATCGTCCCACGAGGGTACCGCTGCTGACCGCATATCACAGGGTGCAAAGATCAGCATGGGCGCGGGAACATCGCCACTGGACCCTAGACATGTGGGAAAATGTTGCCTGGACTAATGAGTTGAGATTCACTTTGGTACATGCGGATGGCTCTGGGGACTGCTTACGTGGACTGAAATGAGACTCCTGGTACGTTTGACATTGTCCCTCACATGTCAAAGTTACCGGGATATCCTGGACGACCATTTGCTCCCGTTTGTGCGTCTTCAATATCCCACTGGGGACCTCATCCTGCAAGAAGACAATGCACCGTACCATCGCTCCCGAATTGTATCCGAATGGTTGGATGAACACTCCCCCGACACGACCTCACTTCCTTGGCCAGCTAGATCACCTGATCTCAATTCCACCGAGCACATCAAAAATGCCATCAAGAGAGATGTTCAAGGTTCTGACCCCCTCCCCCTCCGTCAAATCTTCGTGAACTGTGGGAGCTTGTTCAGGGGTTGTGAATCCGCATGGCTTCCGGCGTCTTGTAGAGTCCATGCCGAGACGAATCACCGCAGTCATCAGGGCGAAAGTTGGTACTACACCTTACTAGACAGGTATCTCTAATTCAATTGCTCTTCAGTGCATAGATACCGCGACACACTAGACAATAACTTATATCTGACTTTGTTCTTTTTGTTGTCATAGTTGTTTCACTGCTACGTTTCTTTTCGTTTCAATCTAAATTAACCCTTTCCACTCAAATAGCTTTTCACCCATACTCACACAGAACTTGCATTTTTTTCTTTTCATTTCTGCAGTAGAGGCTACAACTTAGCAGTGAAAGCTCAGCTTTAGCTCGCCAGCCCCGACATACAAGCTATAGAGGCATCATCAGCGTGGCGGCTTACAGCCGACGTATTCGTCAAAAAATAAATATCTCGCGCGCATCGACATGCGAGCTATAGAGGCGTAATGAGCGCAGAGGATGACATCCGACACGCAAGCTTTCGGCGAAAAAGAAATGTCTCGCGAGCGCCAACATGCGTGACACCCGACACGCGAGATATTCGGCGAAAGAGAAATGTCTCGCAAGCCACGCCCCACGAGCTATAGAGGCGTAATGAGCACAGAGGATGACACCCGACATGCAAGATATTCGGCGAAAAAGAAATGTCTCACGAGCGCTGTAAGGGTCGCCCGCAATCGAACTGTCAATTATGAATTTATGTACTTTTAATATTGTAATGAACACGTGCGGACGGACGTTTCATTCCGCCATTTTGTTGTTTCAGATAAGAACTGATATCCTTCACCACCCACGTGGTACAATTTTAATCCTATGTGGGATTAAGAGAGGGGTGCATGAACACCTGGGGCACCTGACCTTGAAGAGTCAGCTGCTCGAGTGCTTCTGTTAAACAAGTTGTCATACCGGTGTTGTATACGTGCAAGGTTGTAATCGACGACATTCCTGAGTTCAGGTATTTCACGTGCTGACCGGGAAAACCAGTTTTTCTTGCGCATGCGTGATAGAGGACAGAAAGGGCGAGGAGAATTGAGTGAAACAGTTGAGCTTCGGTCGTCAAGGAGAGAGGGTCGTGGTTTGGACACCGGTTTCCGACGGAAGGACTGCGGGTCTCGCGGACGTGCAGCGTGGTGAACTGGAAGGAGGATTCCTTCGTCCACCGGGTATTGCGGAAAGAATTGTGGAAAGGTAGCACGGGAACCTGAGCGGAAAATCATCGGAAACCCGTGAAGCAAATGTTGTCGGAATAATAAAGTCTTGTTGTTGTTTTTACTTCTGTTTACTGAGTTTGTCGAGGTAATTATTCTTCTACACAAGGACGCCTTCAGCCGCCTTGATAGCCAGATCGTATAGTAAAGGCGAGGCGGTAGCTCGCTATACGGCGGGAAACAAAAAGTATTATCTAAGAATTGATATGTCTGGCCCTACAAGCGCCAACATGCGAGCTATAGAGGTATCATTGGCATGGAGGGTGGCACCCGACACGTGAGATATTCGGCAAAAAGAAATGTCTCGCAAGCCCCGACTCACGAGCTACAGAGGCGTAATGAGCACAGAGGATGACACCCGAAACGCAAGTTATGTGGCGAAAAAGAAATGTCTCGTGAGCCAGGACATAAGAGCTATAGAGGCATAATTGGCATGGAGGGTGGCACACGACACGCGAGATTTTCGGCGAAAGAGAAACGTCTCGCAAGCCCCAACCCACGAGCTATAGAGGCGTAATGAGCACAGAGGATGACACTCGACATGCAAGCTATTCGGCAAAAAGAAATGTCTCGTGAGCGCCAACATGAGAGCTACAGAGGCATCATTGGCATGGAGGGTGACACCCGACACACGAGATATTTGGCGAAAAAGAAATGTCTCGCAAGCCCCAACATAAGAGCTATAGAGGCGTCACAGCCGTGGCGGATGACACCCGACCTATTCGGCGGAAATAAAGAAATTCCTGGCTAGTGCCGACATCCGAGCTATAGAGGCGTCATAGACGTCGTGAATAACACCAGACCTATTCAGTGAAAACGAAATTCCTCGTGCGCGCCGACATGCGAGCCATAGAGGTGTCATCGGCATGGCGGGTGACACCCGACACGCAGATGACGTTTCTTTTTCTTTATCCGGTGAAAAGAAACGTCTCGCGAGCCCCGACATGCGAGCTATAGGGGCGTCATCGGAGTGGCGGGTGAGCTATTCGGCGATTTCGTAATGTCTAGTGTCACCCGACAGTCGAGTGGAAAGGGTTAAAACGTTTGCACCAAAATTTTCACAGGCACAAAGCCATATGCAATCAATGTAAAGAGTTGGCAAAGGCGCTGAGCTGAGTTCCCTCTCGACTTTTGCGCACGGTACTCTCAAATGGCTGTATGGGGAATCACGATGGACAAACTGCGCCTCCGTTGGCGGGGGAAGTCAGAACATCGAAAGCGCATAAATAAGGGACTATCTGTAAAGGGAGTTTTTTTCGACCAAAAGACGAAAAAAAAAAAATGGAAATTGCGTGCAGGGATCTTGCGAGGGCTTTTCCATAGTTTTGTCGGGTGACTTCCGTAAAACTGTAACATGGAGTGAAAATCCGTAAAAGTTGGCATCTCTGAATACCTATGAATCCTTTAGACACAGAACCATTGTACCCTGACGCGGGAGAGCCATTTTCAGTCGTCCTCTGCGTCGACGAAATAGCTAATGACTGACCTTACGCTGTATTTACGTAATCGCGCACCTTGCCCGGAATGAAATAACTGCGCTATCCCAATGAGTAGGGATCTCAATTGCACAGCACTCCGAAAGACAACCAAACTATCAGTAAACAATCTTAATCAGGATTTCATAACGTACAGCATCGTTTCTCCTACATACCACGTGATTACAACAATACTCCACCTCCATAAGCAAAATCAATTGAATTTCCTACATCGCGAAAATCGCTGTTTTTTCGTCACTTTTGCCGAAAAACAACGAATCAGAAGGTAGGTGGAAAAACATTCCAAAATTTTGGCATTGGCGGTACGGTACGTGTTGATTAAGCGTCGTTTTCACCAAATTATGCGTAGAACTTAAAACAGCGTCATTCGATTTGATGTTTAAAACAGCGTTTCTTGCAGTGAAAACATTTTTTTCGCTTGGCAATTTTTGCTGTGGATTGCCGTTTCGGTGCAGTTGGACGCAAATATGACATTTGTTCGTAATTTGTAGCAGTTTGGCGCAAGATAATGAAATTGGCGCAGTTAGGCGCAAACTTTCCATCACTGCATAATCCATTTAAATTGAAGCACCAATGTAAGTTACAAATAAACTTCTCAGTTACTTGGGAACATTTGTCTGCAGTTTTCCCACATGTTGTTTCAAACGTTAAAGAACTTACACACGTAAACGGTATGTAAACAGCTGCAGCTGGGCTTGTTTATCTCTCAACGTGTTGACAGACGGGCGGGTATCCTCCATTGGAACACGTCTTTATTACTCTTAGTTCGAAATGATATCTCAGAACGCAGTTATTCGTAGAAAAATAATTCAAGCGGATTTTAAATCTGTGGAATTTTTGAGCCCAGATCGATACCCAACATGACGAAATTAAACAAAAGCTGCCAGTTTTGTGAAATTAAAAATCCATTTGGGGCATGGTTTCGTAACTTCTCTGGCAATAACTAACAGAAGAATGCAGTATTATAGGAAATTAAAAAATAAATAAATCCAATGCTCATTCGACCCAGTGCTTCTCCAGCAATGATTTATTTTGCTGGTCTTTTGGTCAGTAAGTTTTCTACACTTTCCAACCGTAGATTGTAATATGTTCCAGATTTGTCTGTCCGTACGATAATTTGCATGATGTCTTCGCTGGATTCAACGAAATTAGTATGTTGGGGTCCATACTAATTTGTCGTATGATGTTCGTAACTAAAATCTAAACCTTTATTTCTTGATAACAACCATTACTTGATCTCGGCTTTCCTAGCTGACCAGCTCAATTGGATAACTCGGTAGTCAGTATTTTTTCCTCTGCAAATTGCATCTCTTTAAGCTGTTGCTGTTTTACTATAGCAGTTTTAGTTGCATATTTTTTGTTTTGCTATGAGCAGCAATAAAAGAAGGAGAGGGGGGGGGAGTACTATAAATTATCAAACATTCCATGATGCGAATTCTGCAAAATTCCAGTGTATTGCAAAATCTTCAAAAAATGAAAAATACGCATTTTGCACTATGTGGATTAATTTCTGCGTTTCGCGTGTTTGAATGATATTACTAATCATGTTTCTAGTGCCAAGCATAAATCTAATGTCCACTGTGTGGGGAAAAATACGAAATTAACTTCCTTTGTTAAAAGTTATTATGAACTGGATGCGATTCACGCAAAATGTTCACTTCGTTTTTAGTTGAGCATAATTTACCAATTAGTGTCCCTCAGTCACTCATTTATTTCATTTGACTGTCTCATTGTCCGTCACTCCGTAAGATAAACCTAGTATGAAAATGGTTCGTTTTGAAAATATTTTAGTTTGTTCCGTGACGGCGTGGGATACAATCCTATTGGATTTGGGGGTCAAAGGGTGGGACTTCCATAAAATCAAGTTTTTATCTCTTTATAGATCAAAATGATAGCATAGTAATGAGAAATTAAGTATAGATTCTATTTTAATCGAAATAAACGTGCTGATAAATTCAAACATCTGTAGTCATATTATGTCATTAACATATCGTTTTTTAATTGATATGCTCGATATATTTAATCAATAAGCGCGACTTAATTTTTTTATGGATTTCGGTTTCTGAAAGTTCGCAGGTATGCGCTAAGGAGTGGCGGGTGGTGTTTTTTTTTTTTTTTTTTTTTTTTTTTTTGGCGAGTGCATTTGATCTCGAAATTTCTCCCCCTGATGGTACCTTTTCCTTTCATTTTATTAGCAGTATTAAAGAACCAATCATGTTTTTAACATTTAGAAACTTATTCAAGAGAATACTGAAATTCAAAATACCATGCAGAATTTCAGGTGGAGTGAATAATGTAAACCTGATCAGAAACCACCAGCAAATAATGTAAAACAAAGCACAGACTAGTGGTATAATGACAAAAAATAAAGCTTCAATTTTAAAATTCTCATCAATCAAGAGTTTTGAATAAAGGTTCATGTGTTACTCCTGAAAAGTTCATAACGGTGAGATGATAATTTTAGTAGTGGTAAAATAAGTTTACAACTACTTACAAATTAATTTTTCAAAATTTTGTCACAAAAGTAGTTACACATTTAAAGTTAATTTTACTTACATTTGACACACTGCACAGCTTTTAAGTGCTAAAAATCATTCTTATTCTATTTAAAGAGCTCTAACTGCAGAGCTTTAGTATTTTAACTGAAACTACAAAACATCTATCATACTCATCACATGAAACTGATATTATCACTGTACTTTTTATTTGCTCTGCTTGTTATTTCAAAACTGCATGATTGGGGGGGCTACCCACAACCAGCTAAAATGTATATAAAAAAATCAGAACAGCTAGCAATTGACTATATTTTCAAGAAAAAATTCTAAATTATCTTACCTCAATAGGATTAAACCTCACAGTTTTAATGGTGTCAGAACCCCATGAAAGTGAGCGTATGGGCTCTGAGCGAGTTTCTTCCCAAATATCAACTCGTTCCCCACAAGTTGCATACATAGATTCTTTTCTGTGATGAGTAATGTCAGATAGAACAGACTGTAAAAGAAATAATTTTAAAAATTAGCATGACATGGTTAAGCAAACAAACCAGTACAATGTAAAATGTGGAAAGAACTACAAAAGTAATCTATCTAATCCTTGAAAATTGTATTTTACAGGATTTCTGCAGATATTTTGTAAACTCATCTATCCACACAGGTAGCACTATTATTGTAGATTAAGATAAGCAAGTCATAGACTGTTTTTGAAAGCTCCACTTTAACAAAGGGGAGCTTCCTTCTCAGCAGACCCAGCACTGCAGGAACTGCAGAGGCCTTATCTATGCTTTAACATGAAAGTATTCTACCAGATTTCTAACAAGAAACAGTCATATTTAATTGTCATAAAGTAGGTCAATTGAAACTACCTAACCCTGTAATAATTCAGCTAAAACATAAACATACATACTGACCTCCAATGGTCTCCCAGGCTACAACCCCCCCCCCCCACCCACCCACCCACTCTTAAAAACACACACAACTTTACAGTAAGACTCAAACTTTGTTTCGCTGTGAAGGCTATAATTGGAAACAGTCAGTGAAGTATACATTCAGATTACATGAAGATCAATTTAACTCAAAAATGCTACAACCTTTACGTCTGTGGTTATTTTTAACTTACACTCAGGGACACTGTAACATATGAGTGACATTACTTATCAGCACAGTACGGAAGTTCAGGCAGTAAAAATGCTAAAATAGGCAAGCAAATAAGCAAATTAAAATGACAAAATAGGCATTTATAAAGTGCACAGGTTTTGCAGAAACCTTAATCATACAGAGGTACTGAAATAAAATCATTTTTCACTTACTTATTTTTGCAATTACACACAATTACTACATGTTTTTTTAAATGTTCAAAAGTGTGAGACTCTGCCTTCTGTCACTAAGAACATGCTTTAGAATCAAAAATAATCTTTCGACTTCAACAGAGGTAATGGGAGCATATTTGAAGCACAAGGCTGTTGTAGGATCCATTTCAATAAAAGCTGAACTATAACCTTCAAGTATTTTAGTGATGTCTTTGGTTTTTTTCAAGTCATTATTTGCTGAAAGAACTCATTTACATTTTTCACTCATGATATGACCCTTTTGTCCGGGAACACATTCAGTTTCACTAACTACATCATTTAATATTTTACAGCATTCACTAACTTTTTGTTCTTCTTTTTTTCTTTTTTTTTCCCAGCAGGGTAATCATACAGGGCAACATTCAAAAGTGTGCTTGAATAAAGGTTAAATTGTTACGAATGGGATCTTTAGATAGTATCTGCTTAGCATTCCATATATTGAGCAGGATTCTTCCTATGAAAAATTGTTAAAAACTCAGCAATCTTGTTTAAATTATTTGCGTAATATACAGCAACTGATATCCATGTTCCCCATCTCGTCACTATGCTTTACGGTCAGAATTCAGCATCATTCTTCTACCAGCACATACAGAAAATTGTGACGATCTATGTCCTATGTAATTGCTAATAATAAATGATGTGTCAGATACATGGTGCATAGGAAAGTCCCTTTAGCCTGGAATAACTTGCAAACAGAGAGAGGTACGGTTAGGCAAGTGAGATAACGGTATAGTAAAGCGACTACGCCCGATCGAATGCAACCGATAGCAGCGCCCCTAGTGGTGAAATGCGGAAGTTAGCCATTGCAAATCGAAAACGAAAAGAGATAGAGCAAAATTTCCAATTACAAAGTTGTAGAGCATCAATCAATTAAGTAGTACAAAATGACATTTGTTTCACACAGATAAGATAAATTGTCACCTGAATACCCTAAAATGTCCGAAATCGATTTGCAACGATTCAAATCTGCATATTCATATTTCGCAAATGTAGCCGTATGCAAATGCAGATTGCGACGCTGTACTGTACCTACGATATAAAAAATAATAGCAGGATGTACCCTGATCAGAAGTTTAGGTCTACGTACGCTGTGTGAAAATGGCGAGCTTGGATTTCTGGGGTTACGTAAAAAAATCAGGTGCATGCAACAGCGCCTACAAGTCTGCTGGATCTACATCGTCGTGTTACAGATGCTTGCAATAGTGTGACACCTTCCATGCTGAGGAATGTGAACGCAGAGTTACTTTCGCGAATACAAATGCGTATCGTGGGCAATGGTGAACTCTTCGAACATACTCGACATTAACTTTTTATCACTGTGCGCCAGTTTGCCTTTTTTGTGTTTGTTTTGCCTGACGTCATCAAACTGTATTGACATAAGTATGCATTTATGCAATAAATTGTGTGTATTTGCTCATACCTATGCCTGTTCCCTTCAAACGTTCACACAAAAGGCCGTGCATCGATTTCGGGCATTTTAGGGTATTCAGGAGACAATTTATCTTATCCGTGTGAAACAAATGTCGTTTTGTACTAATTAATTGATGTTTTACAACTTATGTAATTGGAAATTTTTCTCTACCTCTTTTCGTTTTCGATTTGCAATGGCTAACTTCCGCATTTTGCCACTAGGGGCGCTGCTATCGGTTGCATTTGATCGGGCGTAGTCGCTTTACTATACCGTTATCTCACTTGCATAACTGTACCTCTCTCTGTTCGCAAGTCATTCCAGGCTAAAGGGACTTTCCTATGCACCTTGTATAATTACTAATAATACATAACATACTTTTATGTAGGTCTCTTTATTGGCTACAGGAATATGAAGCCAATAAAAATTACATAAAGGTATGTTATATATATCAGTAGCAATTATACAAGACCTTGAGAAACAAGTTAGTGACCCGAATCGTGTAACTCCAACAGCATAATCTCAGCAAAAATAATGTGAAGAACAGAACTGCTTTGAACTCATTTTTAATTAAAGCACTGAATAGCTCTTTATAAATGAGTCTGACTGTATTAGAATACTAACACTTTGCAAAAATAAGGTTTAGACATAAAACACTATTCACAAAAATTCAGGTGGGAAACAGAAATTAAATTACTTTTTGTCACAGTCATCTGACTGGAAGAATTTTGATCTTGTTCCTTACATTAAAAGATCTCACTTTACGTATTTTTGCAAAAAAACATGGAATTAGATTACATGAACACCAATAATTGAGAAAAAATCACAATACCACAATCCAAAGATTAACAAACATTTTAAACTAATAAATAAAATACTGAAGACTTAAACAGCAAAAACACTAAAAATAATGCATATACCAGAAATTTTGTCCTGATTCTTTAATGAAAGTGATAGATATGCAAGTATTCTCACATGGAAAACAAAATGTGTTGCAAAATTCTTGCAATGAAAATACAATTGATAACTAAGATGGTGCAATATTGATTAATTTTACAAAGTAATACACTGACATGAATGGAAGCCATAAATTATCCTACATACCTTTGATAAAATAGTGTTCACAGGTTCATCAATAATAGAAGACTGCAAACTCCACTGTTTAATGACTTTATCATCACCAACCTGTAAAGAACATACATATTAAACAATTAATAAATGTTTATGCTACAGTGTCCTTCATTAAATTTGCCATCAAAACTGACAAAGGCATCTCTTAAAAAAATGGCCAAGATGGTAAAATGGGCACTTTAAGATGCACAATCACTATAATGGCAACTAGCTTTGCTATGACACGCAAATCTTGAAGTGGACATCTAGTGGTTTTGCTGCCTATACTTCCAATGGAAAAAATTTCGACCCTATTTCCTTAGTGAAGGAAGATTTCTGATATATCAAAATTGACCCACTGATAAAAAACATCCTAACTGAGATGGTACAATTGGTGCTTTTTTGCAAAAAAACTTTCCTTAACTATATTAAAAATCAATAATTTTACTTTGATGTGGTGGTAAGGAAGAGTGGCACCACCTGTAGGCAAGTATTATAACTACATCGAAGTAAAGTTATTGATTTTTAATTAATTTAGGAAAGGTTTTTGCAGAAAACACAGATTGTACAATCTCAGTTAGGGTGTTGTTGTTTTTTTATCAGTGGACCAATTTTGATGTACGGAAATCTTTCTTTGCTGAGCAAATAGAGTCAAAATTTTTTCCATTAAAAGTAGGAGCAAAATCACTAGACATCCACCTTAAGTGAAACAGGTAATAAATGTATCTTCTTTTAAAGACATGTTTACCAAAAATAATTGAAAATAGGAGCTTTCATAATCAGAATGGAAGATCAAAACAGGTATTGAGACAGAAAATATCAATATGTTGGGGTAATTTCCATGTACAAAGATGTGCCCTGCTTTTCCTTACATGAAATACTTTTTCTTATATTGTTGGAAATTTCGGTGATATGTAGAATTATATAGATGCATACATCACTTTCAATTTATAAAGAATGAGTAACTTAAGTTTTGTACTTTTTTTTTTACAATTAAAATGAGAATTTTTAATGAAGATTTTTATGTAGGCAAATAATTTCATCAAATAAATTGAAGATACTTACAGATATAATATGAGAACCACTTAATGGCATGCACATGCCACGAACAACACCATCATGGGCCTGGATTGCCTGAACACATTTTCTTTCAGCAAGGTTCCAGAGTCGAATCTAACAAAATAATGAATGTGCATTGAATTTTTGTCTAACACTTGTACACATAATTCATTATCATAAGAGAGAAACAATGCAATAATAATAATAATAATAATAAAGAAATAAATCACTTAATTGGGGTGGACATGAGGCTGCTGTGTCCTACAATCAGGGTTTAAACTGCGATCGCATTTTTCGTATTTTGCGAAAATGAATGCAATTTTGCTAAAATATTTATATTTCATTTCGCATTAATGCGAAAATATTTAAATGGCGCTGTTTCTTAGTGAGTGCCATTAAACTTCCGCGATTCCATCAAGCGCATACGAAATATCGTCGTGGTGGAATTTCTCTTTTTCATCATGTGACGTCAAATGATGCATAGAAACTAGTAGCCAATCCAGTTTCTATGATGCCATAAACCGAGCTGTTCCTCACGTTCTTCCCGCTTTGGGTTTTTGAAAATTGGCACCACCTAGTCGCAAAAAGTGGCCATCTCTCTCTCACTTGTTCGCTTTCACGATAGTCTTTTTTTCATGTGGCTTTATTCGTGTGTGTTGAACATTTTTCGTAGTCTAAATATGGATAAGTGGTTAGGAATAAGTTCCAAACGAAAAAACGATATTGAAAATGTAACTACTACATAACAACCAGCTAAAAAACCTAAGGCAGACTTGCCAACCTTAAGAAGTGAAAAATCCTGCAATTTTCTATGAAAATCCTGCAAGCTTATTTTCGTATGTTTGAAATATCAATGGACATAATTTGAAGCACTAATGTTACGTTAAGGCATATAAAAAATGTAAAACAATCTGTTACAAAATATTAAAAAAATTCTGTTAAGTTATGCATCGATCTGGAGGATAACCTAAATTATGACGGAAAAAGAAATTATGATTACGGAGAAAATCTTTATTTCGTTTACTTCCGTTTTTGAAAGGCAAAGTACCGTCCCGATGCACATTTTTACAAATTGGTAAAATTATTCGACGCGTAGTTTTACACACGAGAAAAAAATTCCCGACACATATTTTTACGCATGCAGAAAAATTCTCGGGGCGTGTTTTTACGCGTTGGTAAAATTTTGATGCATACTAAACGCGCAATTACGCGTTTTGGCGAACTCTGGTCGGCACATCACTTGAGCACACTCCCGTGGAGAGAGACAGCTACCGCACGATGACACGAAGCCAGTGAGTCAAAGATGACATCATCGCGTGACACAGCGCTCGTAAGGTCTGGTAGAAAATCTAAGTGGATGGTTGCAGGGGATTGAAATATTTCGATTGAACAATCTAAATATTAAAAAAATCTGTTAAAAAAGATCTTTATCCGTAAATCAGTAAAATTAAGCAGAAATCCGTAAATTTTATGAATAATCCGTAAAAGTTGGCAAGTATGCAAGTCTATTTTTGAAAATTTCCCCATTTCGGCAACAACACACAATATTTTTGTTCTGTCAAATGCATATTTATTTGCAATGTTACTATCTCGGAACATTTTCTTAAAAAGCACACTTGCATGGTCAGCACAGCTTGAAGGCAAGTTATGTTACACGAGGAATGAAGTAAACAAGCACTCAGCATGGATAATCACATCGGAAGAGGAACTAACTCGAGCAAAATTTAATGTTTTGTTATTTTCCACGGACTTAGAATTGTCCACGTGTTTTTGCGTACGAATGTGATTAACGATATCTCCTTTGCCCTTGTGGACAACGGAAAAATCAGACCTACAAATAGAGCAAAAGGCAAATTGTTGGCGCTTCCTTGATTCGATTATACACGGATAATCTGTTGTATACTTCTTAAAAACAGTAATATTTTCTACCAGCCATCGCTTGATTAAACACGTGCACAAAAAGTTCTCAGAAATTCCTGTGAAGACAGACGAAGTACATAAAACAAACCAAAACACCACCGCGCAGTTCCGATAGAAATCTGAGTCAGTACGTACGGTGTGCGCCAAAGCCAAGCCCGCTCCTATTCCGTGCCTGCAGCGCCAGAGATCATTAGCGGACAGAAGAGTAAACATTGCTGCCAACGGCCATGCAACGGCAGAGCAAAACTGCTCGCTGCTGACTCAGAAGGGAAAGGTCACTTCTCCGCTATTGAACCGACGCCTCAGAGAACTTCAAACTTTTCCCCTCGTTACTTTTTAATTTACGCTTACGTTAATCAGCGTAGTTCTACGATGCCTTGGAGAACTTCGAACTTTTCTCATGATTACTTTTTAATTTATGTTACGGAAATCATGATGGAATCCGGCAATATTGATTTCTAATCCGGAATTCCGGGAAGTGTAATAAAATCCGGCATTGCCGGCCTAAACCCGGAGAGTTGGCACTTCTGCTAAGGTATCCAACACTTTAGTTATAAGTGGGCTAAATGTATCCAAATATTTCACTTTATAAGTGGGCCAAAGTAAGATGGCATGACGGTCAACCTTACATTTCGTGTGAGCTATGCCAGAAATCCAAAAAGAAAAACACCCTTGCAACTGCTGAAGGTAAGTTTTTTTTTCCTCTTTATTTTTTTTTCTTTTCTTTTGGTTAAATTAATTTTTTTCTTTGTCACGCTTGATCAGCATTCAAAATCAGTGTGCCCAAGATGAGCAATCGCATTTGACAGTCAATCGCGCAATCCATCAATTTACAAAGACGAATTTTGAAACATCGCCATGTTTACAAATTTCGGAATAAATTCACAAATTTAGTTTCAAATCCGAATTATTTTTTGTTTTTGTTTACATAGAGTAAATGTTTAGTTTAGTTTCCTAAATTATTTTGCCGCAAATGTTGAAGAATTTCGAAAAAGTGAGACGAACAAAATTTAAAGTATGTAACATGCCAACTTTTACGGATTTCTGCTTAATTTTACTGATTTACGGATACAGGTCTATAATACGGAAAAAAATACTGTTTTCTTTTCAGAAAGTTTATATATTATTGCATACGGAGACAACTGTTGTAATTTAGATTTCCCCACATTTGTACCAAGACCTTGGCAAAAAATGGTTGCTCCACAAGAGACTTTGACACATGAGGAATTTTAAAACATTGGAATAGTACATTTTTGTAAATATTTTGTATTCTTATATTTATGTTATATTGATTTTGGAATTGAATTTTTACTATTTGTGCTTATACTGTGACATCATGGTCTGTTGGTGACGTGGTGCATGATGGGTCGTGTTATCAAGTATCTAAGGGTTGACTCTGTTGGATCCCGTGGCGCATTGCCCAGTAGATGGGGACGGGAGACCCCAGAAAGCGCTAGTCTGCTTTTAACCGCTTTTAATTTGTAAATAAATTGATTTTAATTTGCTTATTGAGGACGTGGTTTGCTTTTATCGCATGTATAGACAGCATATTTTGTACATATTTGAAATTTAAGGTCGGCTCATATGCAGGTCAAGGTTTTTTCACAAATTTTTACCTGTTGAAGTAGGGAGGTCAGCTCATACACAAGAATATATGGTAATTTGCACCTGTAGTTTCAACTGACCAATAAATGACAACAGTCATCTTCTGATTTCAAATGTCAACTGACAAATTAACAGTGCTCTGATCAGTGAAGCAAGTGCTCAAGATGCTTAACCAATGGTGAGAGAACTTGACATTTTATATATTAGGTGTGATCAAATGAAACCTGTTCAAGTGGCTTTATTAAGACGAACGAAAAGGTCCATTCACAGGTGTGGCAGAATTAAACAAAGCAATATATAAGGAAGCAAGAATGCACCAGTGTTTGTTAGAAGAAGTCACTGTAGGCTTTCAGATATGCATCCAACTGCCTGGGGAGACGGCAGATACAGTCCGCAAAGGACTTTGGTTGCTCCTTGAACCATATGCAGCCATCATGTTTGCATCGGAGTGGAATCATTGTCCTTTAGAGTTTTTTTTAAGAGTCCAAACAAATGAAAGTCACATGGTGACAGATCGGGGCTATAGGCTGGATGGTGCAGAACCTCCCACCCTTTCCGTGCTAAAGCATCCTGTGTAATGCTCGCAACATGTGGACGAACATTGTCATGCAACAGAATCACACCACGTGAAGGCATGCCGGGTCGCTTATTCTTGATGGCTTTATGCAGCTTGTCTAGTGTGTCCTTGTAGCGGTTGGCATTGATGTTCACGCGAGGCTCTTTAAAATCCACCAACAAAAGCCCTTCATGGTCAAAAAATTTAGTTAGCATAACCTTACTGGCAGAAGCCTGTGATTTGAATTTTTTGTGTTTTGGTGCTCCGAGATGTTTCCATTGCATGCACACTGGTTTGCTGGATGGTTCAAAGTGCTGGCTGGCACCATGATTCATCACCTGCCACTATGCGTGACAGAAACGCATCACCCTCCGCTTTGTAATGCAGCAAGTGGACACACGGGTCCATTGTGAACACACTTTCCGATACTGCAGTGTCTTCGTCATCACCATTTGAACTGTCCCAAATGACATAGCGAATGTAAGCTCCGACGACAGTCCACTCGTATTGCTGCATCAATCTTGGTGACGACTTCGTCTGTCACAACAACATGCACCTGGCCCAGCTGTGGAAGATCTTTCGTTTTCTCATGTCCTTCCTGAAACATTCTCACCAAGTCCATCACTGTTGTCTTCAAGACACATTTGTCACCATATACCGCCTGCATTCTGCGATGAATGTCAACTGGTCAACACCTTCAGCTGTTAGGAACTGAATCACCGATCACTGATCCAACTTGGATGGATTCACACGAGCCATGTTGTGGATGATCAGTAGCACAAACCACACATGCTCGTTTGTTTGTTGGTCTGCACTTATCATGCGAGCTGTGACATCATCATCATGCTCCCCGTGACACAGCCTGAATGGGTTTCATTTGATCCTGCTGCATATTTACACCACATTAAACAGATTGTATACTATCTACCACATTTTTCACTTTTCTTGAAAAAAATTTATATCAAGTAATTGAATTTATTTCTTATTTCTGCTTGTCTGACTGACATCAACCTACACATCTTCCGAAAAAGCTTTCTCTGCTGCCGGTACTTATATCATCAAAAGAGATTTGTTGCACACAAAACTAATAATAAAAACAGAAATTTAAACACTGTGCTAACTTAAATTTATATCGCACCTCTATAGAAATAAATCAGAAAACATTAAACAAAGTTTATCAGTGGACTAACAATTTGATACTGTATTTGTTTATTTCATTCTTGTCCAAACAACTCCAAGTGTTGTTGCTATCTTTTCTTTATTTAAATTGTTTCAAATAAACACATCAGAACTCCATTATTTCCGGTTTCACTCCAAGTTAGGTGAAAACGGGCAAAAATTATGCATGCGAAAAAAAAAAAAAAAAAAGAAAAAAAGGAAAATTATTTATCAATAAAAGACTACATAAGTGGTAAAATCAGATGAAAAAAATATACACATCGGTCTTACAAAAACTGCATGCACTAATTACATGTACATTTCGATTAGCAGCATACCTCGCCATCACAAGATCCAGAAAAGTGAAGGGATAGTGAAGAAGGATGTTTCATCATACATTGTACAAAGTCACGATGCCCATCTAAATCTCCCAAATATGGCTTTGCAAACACACGCTCTAGTTTCACAGCATTCAGTGCCCGCACATACTCACGTGATACTTCAAATGGATGAAGAGCAGGATCATAATTTCTTTGAACTAAAACATTGTAAGAAAGTAAAAAATAAAAATGCATTAGTTCAATGAGTTATTCTATTTGAAACTTGCTAATTCATTTTTCACACATTATTATCTACTGGTATTTGGAAGGAAATTTAACAAACATACACATAAAATGCTACTTAAACAAACTGACACCAGTTTCACAGAATATCTTATCACTGAAAAATCATGTCGAGATTATTCACTTCTAAAAATGTACCATCAATATGCTAACAAGTAATTTCACATCATCAGTGCACTTTATTCTATTAGGTGTACAAATAAGTTTTAAAGTGTTTTAAGGCAACGCAACATGTAATTTGAAAGAAAACAACAATACCTTTAGGAATCAAAATATGTGCCATCATTATCTATGACCTTCCGCCATCGGTCTAGCAGCTGACGGATTCCAGCCATGAAGAATACTTTGTCGTGTGACGTGATGAAGTTGTCAACCCATTTTTGCACTCCATCACATGTCCGGAACAGTACAGCAGACAAACCATGTCGCATTGATTGGATCAAATGATAGTCTGAAGGGGCTATGTCAGGACTATACATAGGGTGCTATAAAACTTCCCAGCCAAGCATCCATAATGTTTCCTTGACCGATTTCGCGACACGCGGCCTAGCGTTGTCATGCAGCAATTTCATGGGACACAATCCTTTGCCTGTGAATGGAGGTTTCCAACATATTTCCTAGTTCAATCACAGCAATTGTTGCTCTTAGTGATCAGCAGCAACAATTTGACCCTATTTCAATAGTTTATAATAGAGCACACCCTTCACATCCCACCACATGCACAGCAGAACTTTCTTGGAGTGAATGTTGCGTTTCGGTGTAGAAGTCGTTGCTTCACCGGGGTCTGCCTAGTGTTTTTTTGCATTTGGGATAGTCATACATATCCACTTTTCATCACCCGTAACGATTTTCCACAGGAAATATTTTCTGCGTCATTTATTCAATAGATTCAAACATTTCATGACACACTCATCCTTGTTCCCTCTGGCTCAGGTCATGTGGCACCCATTTTCTTTTCTTCTGAATCTTTTCTATTACGCATAAATGATTGGAAATGGTTTGTTGAGTTACCCCCAGTTGTTTAGCTACTTCTTTTTGCATTTGAGATGAATCTTCATCCAGCAATGCTTGCAGTTCCTCATGTGCAACCTTCTGCTGGGCACCACTAAATTCTCGATCACATCAAAATCACTTGCTTTAAACCGTCTAAACCAAAACTCTCACACGCTTTTGGATACAATATTCTTCCCCAAAAACAGAACAGATCGATGCACATGCCTTTGCAGTACTTTTTCCTTAATGAAATTCGTAACGAATGCAGTGTCGAATAAATACAGTATCGCTTGCCATCTTTCACCTACCGATGTGCAAGTGTGTTTGACTGTTGGGGAAACTTCTGTGTCATATTTTATACTCGGGACCAGGTACAGTCACATGACAACAACGTGGGGGAATGGGGGGATTCAACGTCAATCCTATCATATGACCTTTCCTTGCTACCACACGAGGAATGCTCCTGCAGGAGGACAGTGCCCATTCACATACACACATTGCTTGTGTTAAAAGAAAATCACCAGGGTATGAGCATTCTCTCATGTCCTAGTCTCAATGGACTTTTCTCCTATCAAGCAGGTGCGAAATGTTAAAAGTAGCTACCTTCGTCAGGTGATCTGCATTTAGCTGTGCAGCCAGCCAGCTGCTGTTTGGAATGCCATACCCCAGTGTATCACCGATGATCACACTAAAGGTAAGCTTCATCTACTGTGAGCTTACATAACTTCCAGAGGAAGACCAATTCTATATGTAACAATCCTTAATTAAAAGCAGGTACACTATCTGCTCACAGTTTTCTTTTCTTTTTTCTCATTTGCATGGCTTTGACAACCCTTTGCATCCTGTGACTTTCACAATCGTAAATCAAATTCTTCTCAGTGCTGCAAATTCCACACTGAACAGTTGATCTGAAAGCAATTTTTTCAATGATAATGTGTGGATTGCTTTCGTAAACAATTATTTTTCAGATGCTCCCATGAACATATGAAATAATCATGTAGGTCCTTCTTTAAAGAACATAGATAACAGAAGCACTCCTGGGTTAACTATTTAGCAAAAGATTTGACAAAACGCTCATATTAAAATTTTATGATCTTTCATAAAATGGACACACTAGATTTCATGAATCGAATCCATTTTTGCTGGAAATAACATTTCATATTTTCTTATTCATATGACTTTGTCATAAATACATCCAGCACCTGCAATATGCTCAGCAGAAAAGCAACATCCAGTATGTTTACGTCTGTACAACCATCGAGCCCACTATTTTGTATGTGACTGTTACCATCCATAGTTGTGCCTGCCACCAAGTTGGAAACAACTATGATTAACTGGTGAATAGTTACAAAACCATCACAGTTTTTTTTAGTTTTTGGTTTTTTAATTCAGGGCTTAATGCCCATTGTGAGCAACTCTATGGGCTATTAAAGCATCAAAATTATCATTCTTATAACAAATATTCCACATGAAATTTAGCAGTAGTGTGTTTTATTGCCCCGTGATAGTGGGTGCACACAGGCCTAATGAAAACAAAGCAAATCAATATACAGAAATATTTTATACGCTGAGATTCAAAAGCCCACCCCTAATTTCATATATGAGCACTATCGTTATTAATGATTTTCTAAAATACACTAAAACTGACCGTGTCATATTAAATACTGTCCAGTAATTAAATATTAAATTAATAATTATTTGGCAATAATCAATGACATTATCTTAAGGGTTCATTTTAGCACTAAGGAGGCATGTTTTCAGCTGTTATTTACCAGATAGCAGCACTTCAACTGATCATGAACACAAAGCAGTAATCTGTGTAAGACTTTTCCTTGATCTTATACATTTCCATTTTAAGTCGATTATTTTTTTTTTTACAAAGCAAATGAAATGTACAGTTTAAAAAAAACTAAAGCAAAAAAAATAATTATATACCTTTATGGATGTCATGCTTGGTTTCTCGTAAATAATCATCTGGATTTCTGGATAAAATTTTGACTTTCATGTTGGAATCTTTCCACAACAATAGTATTGGATTATCCTGTTCTACAACACTAAATACAGAGAAAGGATAGAAACAAAGAATGTTATATACCTCCACAAGGCTCAAAATGTCTAAGTAAAATAAACATAAACATGCTAGGGAAACAACTACCTATGATTTACACTCTGGTATAACCTTAATTAACACAAAATCTGTGATGTAGATGATAACAGGTGCAAACTTTATTGTACTTATTACTTTTTTACTACATAGTGACAAGAGCAACAAAACAATTAGAACTAATTAGTCCTTTGGAGTTAGCACTAGTTACTAGGCAGGGGTTGATCCAGGTTTTTAAAGATCATACTCATTTTTGTGAAATTCTTTTGTGAATATTTGCCTTATTTTTGTGTTTAGAGTAATTTTAATCCTCTATTAATTATTATTCTGAGAGTAATTATTGCTTTATTTTTCAGTTATGTTTTATTTATTTTAATTTATTCTTATTCTATTGTTCTATTGCTAATCGTGGTTCACACTTTCTGAATTTGAATCAACTTTTCTGTTTTGATGATGTGTACATAGATAGTCTTTTTTTTTTTTTTTTTTTTTAATACACCTCTGTGATTATGCTCCAGCCCAGATCTCGGAAAATAATAATAGTAATGATAATAACACTCCATGTTGTATTAAACCAGGAAAGTCATCAAAGGTGAAAATTTTTAAGCACTCCAAGGAAGAGAAATAACTAAAATAACATTAAAAAAAAAGTAGCTTATGCCGGAATCCCGGCTGGTATGGCTAAGATTAATTGGAGTAGGGATGGGCACAAAATATCTGTGTTTTTGAACAACAATGTTTTTGGTGTAATTCAGCACAATAACATTCTGCAGTGATGAATTAGCCTCTTGCCAAGAAACTCCGATGAATTATCTCGGCTGTGGACTACCAGACAAGGAGCATCATCTGCTTGGTGTGTAGGGGCGGCTTGGGATGCCGACGGATCATTTCCGATTATCATTGTGCAGATCATTTCCGATTATCATAAAGGCCCCGCTTCTTGTCGCAGATCATGATTTGGTGCAGTAGACGTTTCTGTTTATTCCTGGCAAGCAGTGACGTGCAGATTTCCAAACACCTAGTCTTGTTGGCAGTTGTCAACTCATGCAGCAGCCACATGTCCAGCTTTTTTACCTTACCCAGTGCAGCCAGATGCCGAACAACTGTGGTGTGGTGGACACCTATCTACCTCTGCCGCCATCTCACGACACGTTTTTCAGGGGTCCACTTCAACCATGCATAACAGAACATCATCAGAAACAGCAACAGGATGGTGACCATGTGCTTCATTTTGCAGGTCCGTATCTCCGCTTCAAAACGTCACAAACCTTCGCCGAATGGCTCGTTTATTGGCTGTATTCTCCCCAAACACTTTGTTAATGTTTCGAGCGGCAATTCCAGCAGAATGGACCAATTTAAATTCGTACAGGAAGATGACTCTCAAATTCGGCGTCTGCATGTTTACTTTGCAAGCCATGTTACGTCCAAACAAACCATGCCTGAACCTTGTTCTTCACACACATGCTAGCTATTTATTGTAACTCCGTGACGTAATACTCGAAACACTTGTGGGTGGTTCCATTCCGCTGTGGTGGGGGCCTGTCTCCACTGCTCGTTCAAGCCAGACATTTCATTCGCACCAACCCAATAATTTTGACATATTGACATGACGATGATGGGCAAAAATATGTAACGAGAAATAACTAAATTAAGGTAAAGTAGGTCACACTTGTTACGTTAGGAGATACGAACTTTTTCAAAGAAGTTTTTAAGCTGGGAGCTTTCAACTTTGTCTTAAATCTTCATCATACCAATGGATTTAAAACTCAAGCTTCACGCAACAATAACACATAAACGTATAAAACGAGCGAACCACACAGTCATGTACGGTAAAAGGTTCGTTTAGAGGTAGCTTTCGGTCATCCTACGACCTTGATCACCCGCGATCGACTGGATGGGCTGGTTACCAGAACTACAATTTGAAGTTGGGGTGTTGGCAATGTTGCCAGATTTTAGAAGAGAGATCCAAATAAATGGAATTTGGTGAGGGGTCTCTGAATTGCAGTTTTTGGTGAACAAAATTTCAATGCTCTCTTGGAAATGCAGAGATGCCTTGTTGATGAATGGGACAACTTTTTTGGTTTCTTTCGAAATGGGAACTGCAGAGGTGTCTTCAAGGGTTAGTGCAGATAAAGCTGTCTTTGGAAGACCATTGGAAACATCTTTTTTGTGTTCACCAAGTCTTGTTTTAATGCTTCAGTATGTGCTTCTAATATACACTGAGAGACCAGAGGAAGTTGAAATGGGAATAGCATAAACTCCAGGGGTGTCCAAATGTGAGACAGGATCCCTGTCTTTAAGCAGGCACATTCTTGCAGAAGAGTTTGGTTTCACTGTGAGAGTGTAGCCCATAGTTTTGAAAAGTTTACACATCTTATAAGAGAAAGATCCATGGAAAGGGATGGAACCAATGAATGGTGGTTTTTCCATTATTATTGCTGAGAGAGCAGACAGATTTTTCAAGTGGGAATTTTGGAGGAATTTTTGAATTGTAGAAGGTGGGAACTGATGGGCTTCGACAATTTTCTTTATGGTGCCAATTTCTTCATTTCCTTCAATGTTAAGTCCTAATTGCCAATCACCTAACATTGTAAATTCCTCTAAACACTTCATTAGCACACTTCCAACCACCTCCTCATCTACAGAATATATTCTAGATGTTGAATCTCTTTTTCCTTCTGTTCCTTATTTTGATTTTACATATTACTGGTGAAAAAGATGATTCAAAAGTATGAACACCTAGGAAATTTAAAGATCTCTTATTATTATTGCTGAGAGAGCAGACAGATTTTTCAAGTGGGAATTTTGGAGGAATTTTTGAATTGTAGAAGGTGGGAACTGATGGGCTTCGACAATTTTCTTTATGGTGTCAATTTCTTCATTTCCTTCAATGTTAAGTCCTAATTGCCAATCACCTAACATTGTAAATTCCTCTAAACACTTCATTAGCACACTTCCAACCACCTCCTCATCTACAGAATATATTCTAGATGTTGAATCTCTTTTTCCTTCTGTTCCTTATTTTGATTTTACATATTACTGGTGAAAAAGATGATTCAAAAGTATGAACACCTAGGAAATTTAAAGATCTCTATGACTGCTTTCATACACTTAAAGAACAAAACTATTTTGTATATAATTTCAAACAAGTTACTAGTAAAAAGTGGTTTTTCAATAGATTCTTTTTTCTTTTAATTGAAGGTTTAACGACCACAGTGAACAACTCAGTAGGCGATAAGCAGTTGTCCATCCCTAATTTAAGACAACTGGCTGCAGGGAAGGGAGAGAGCCAGTGTCGTATGACAAAGACAGCATCCATGACTCACCAGGATTCAATCCCAGACCCATCATGTAGTTAAACAGTCATAAGGCAGCACTTAGATTACAGCACAACCTGGGTTGCACAATGGATTCACCTTTACCACCTCTTCTTGCTGAAAGATGTTTGCAACACATTGAACATATAATTTTTCTAAAAACACTGAGTCCAACCAACTATTTGGATTACATTATGTCACTGATATTTTTGTGTTCTAACCACATTTTAAAGAGTGGTTGCTGCATTTAACTAATTCAACCACCAAAATGTGTCTTACGATAATCACAACTGACCTTACTGCAATAATGGGCTAACCAGCAACGTAGCAGATCATGTTATAATGGCGGAAATGGATAAGTGACCACACCCTCTATTTGTCCTAGAGGTTAGGTGAACCCACTGTTATCCCTTGGAATCTATTGGAATATGCTACCATCCATTCTATCTCTGAATGTGTGTCTCCAGTGACTGCAACAGTGTTTTTACAAAATGTGGGCTGGCCTACTAATTCCGTAAGGTCTTCAATAAACAGTGAAAAGAACAAGAGCATATAATTTCAGGGTACCTCTCCCTTGCCAAAAAAAAAAAAAAAAAAAAAAGAACAATAACCGTACATTTCAAGATCTGTTTCTCACATGCCTACTACAACTACCAATATAGTTTCCTTTGCATTCATTCACTTTTGAAAATTTCAAATATGCTGCCATCAAATTTTTTACTCTTGAAAAAAAAAATACATGAACATCTATGAAACTGGCACTATGCATGGATAACCTCCTTCAATAACCAAAAAGCTTAATCAATTGTTATGAATCAAAAACATAAACATATAAAACGAAGCGAAACACAGTCGCGTTCAGTAAAAGGTTCGTTTAGCGGCAGCTTTCGGTCATCCTACGACCTTGATCACCCGCGATCGACTGCATGGGCTGGCAGCAGAACTACAATTTGAAGTTGGGGTGTTGGATTGCGGGTGATCAAGGTCGTAGGATGACCGAAAGCTACCGCTAAACGAACCTTTTAATGTACGTGACAGTGTGTTTCGCTCGTTTTATATGTTTGTGTGTTATTGTCGCGTGATGCCTGAGTTTTAAACCATGAATCAAAAATCAGAAAGCTCCAACAAAACCATACTGAAAATTTACACTTCTCTGGATCTTATCCCTCACCATACGTTCTGTGCCTACAAGCTCAAACACAAATTTTCAACAGTTTGGATGTCTCTTCTATCATTAAATATACAGGGTCGCCATAAACTCTTTCCCACATTACAAAAATGAATATAAAAAAATATATGTAAGTTAAAATAAAATGGTTGGCAACATAATATAACAGCATTCAAAGTTTTTTTCCTGTTCTTCAGGTGAGCGATACTGCTGAATAAGAGGAGCATTTCGTCGATAAATGGCTTTCTCGCAAGGAAAAGGGGCGCGCGTGTTGTAGTTCCACGAGACCAAATGAGCGGTTATTGTCCAGCGTCATTTCAGAAAAGAGTACAGACGATCACCACCGGACCAAAAATGCTTTGCATGAAAAGTTTAAAGTGACAGGCAGTGTTGGTGATCTCCCCAGAGCGGGCCAACCACCAGTTCCACAAGAGACAGCTGCAGCTGTTCAGGAGACGTTTCTGCGAAGCCCCAGGAAATCAATTCGTCATGCTTCACTGGAAACACGGATTCACCGTGCCATGGTTCAAAAATTTTACACATCTTCATCTGCATGCTTGTTAGGTATAGATCATTTAACCTCTTCAGCCTGATGACTGGCCTTGCCGTGCTGCATTTGTGATGGAGATTTTGCAGCGCATAGCTCATGATAGTGACTGATTATATGCACCGTGTCAATTTCTCAGATGAAGCCACATTCCACATCTCTAGTACAGTAAATAGGCACAATGTGAGACTCTGGGGATAAGAAAATCCCCATTTATCATTGAACAACAGAGGGCTAGCCTGAAAGTGAACGTATGGTGTGGCCTGATGCATGACAGAATCATCGAACACTTCTTTTACAGAGCCCATGGTAACATGTGCTTGGACATGCTGTAACTTTTTGTACCATCTCAGTTGCATGCACTCCAACCTTCGGTTATTTTCCAACAAGACGGTGCCCCACCACATTGGTCAACAATGGCTTGTGAGTTTCTGAATGCCACATTTCCGGACAGATGAATTGGCTGCGATGGCCCCCATGACATGGCCATCTCGATATAACCCCTTTAGACTTTTCCCTGTGGGGTTATGTGAAAGACCAAGTTTACTCTAGCAGTATTCAGGATGTCAAGACATTGAAGAGCAGAATAATGGTCATCACTGGTTCTGTCTCTGCCGAGATGTTAAACAAAACATGGCGTGAAATCGAATATCACTTAGATGTCCTCCGGGCCACAAATGGCACCCACATGGAGGTGTACTGACACCGAATAAAAAACTTTACTTATGCAACATAATTGTCATGCAATCCCTTTCTTGTACCTATAATGCATTTTTTATATTAATTTTTGTAATGTGGGAACGACTTTATGGACCCCCTACCCTGTATATTGGATGACTAAGATAATTAACCTCCCTTAATCTCAATGGAATTTATCCTTAATCTTGATTTTAACATCTTCCGCTGAAACATCCTATCTTGAAAGCACCCACTGCAGCATCAGTAGAGAACAAAAATGATGTCCATAAAGGAAATTCTGACACTTCATTGGCCACCATATCTGTCCATGACACTTATACTGACGGGCATATATAGAATTTTTCAGGGGAGAGTCCCCCCCCACCCACCCACACACAAATGCATGCTTTTGAAATCCACCAGGACAAATGAAAGTTTAGAAAAAAATCGTAGAAAAAAATTACAGCATTTTTTTTTAATGTGAGTTGCATTTTAACATTAAAAAAATGTAACACTTTCGAGGGGTGGCAAGGCCCCCATGTTGTACATGCATCCCTGCTTATACTGAAGCTCTACGGAATGACACCAAACAAATAGTCCTATTTGTAAATCGCTTTACAGTCTGTTGTTGATAAAGTTAAGATATTTTTCAATCCAACCAAAACTCAAACTCTGATTCACAGTTTTGTGCTCAACTAACATGGAAATAAAGTTTTGAAGTACAGTAATAAATACACTATTATGGATGTGTAAACCACTTACCACTATCATGAAGACTGCATTAGCAGTCAAAAGTTTCCTTACTTAATTAATGTTTTACGTTAAGAGTTTCTTTTTCTTTTAAGGTTTGATACTTGCACTTTTCTCCATCTGCAAATCCCAACCCATTAGGGAGTTATAAAAATGTTGTTGAGGTGAGTCAAAAATAAAAATAATAATATTTACTTAATATAGTCATTTGTGCCACTTGCACTTGGATAAAGTAAACATGTACAGATTTTTTTTTCTAGTGATGGTCCTGATGATGAACTAACTAGGTGTTGGTTCGAAAATTTGACTACCAAATGAATTAAAATTTACCTCTATAAAACCCATAATTATACATTTTTTCACTATGTCAAACATAATTTCAAGTAAAAAACAAGAAACATCACTGATCAAATCTTATATCATGCACCTTTAAAATATAGTAATTTAAAAAATGATGCAATTACCTAATACAGAGATGCCAGCCAACCTGTTTCGGATATTTTCAGTAGTACTCATACAAATTTTCAGTAGTTTTGGCCATTTTTCAGTAGTTTTGGCCATTTTTCAGTAGTCATACCAAAAAGAATAATTTTAATCGAGGAAAAAATGCTATTACTCATTTAATTTTGGTAATTAGTATTTTTCACTTACCTATTCATTTACATACATGAAAATCTGTATCAAAATATTTAAAAATTTTCACATGGAAAATAACATAACATCATGACTGAAACATTTTTTTTTACAAACAAAAAATTGATTAAACAACTTTCTTTAGTGATTTGGCTGTACATTGTTTTGTAGATTTGAGTTCCTCAGCAGAAAATATTTTTTCATAACACTTGTCCAGAGGAGAACATATTCATTTTTGCAATAAGAAGTGCTTCTACAGTTTCTAAACCTAAATTAGGTTGGAAGTGGGTTTGATTTTTTCACACTAAATTAAAAACTCTCTCACTCACAGCATTCGAGTGTGGAACTACAAGTATTGCAAACATTACTTGCGGGAGAATAGTATACTTAACAGCTCCATCACAACCTCCTAATTTTGAGATTTCTGACCAAGTGACATCTGTTCTATCAGTTTCTACTATGATTTCTAATTTTTCAGCTTGATAACAAGCAAATTCTACTTCCAGTATATCAAGTTCATTTTCAATTATTATAAATGGAAAGCACTTGTCTATGCATAATTCAGAAGTAAATGATAATCTGGCTCTAAGTGAAGGATCTGCTATTTCTGCATGTTTTAAGAATTCATCATAGATCAGTATCTTTTCTTGAATATAAAAACATCCTACAACGTAAAATTTTCTGACAGATGTATAGAACTTAGAAAGTTCATTTTCGTTTAAAATGATTTCACTTAAATACATTCTTGTTTTTACCCCAATTACCAGTTCTGTGTCATCATTCTGATTTTTCCTTTTTGAAAAATTAAATTCAACATCATCATCAGCTATGACAGTAGGCTTCACAAATCTAACCAAAAGATCCATAAAGAACTGCACAATGGTTCTTCTTAACTTATGAATATATGAAGCATCATGCTGGAGCAAAAGATTATTATTATTTTTTTTTTTTTGTGAATAATGGTAAAACATTATGAATGAATAACAGATTTAATTTTGTGCTAGGTTTTTCGAAAGATGATCATCTATGTTCGAAACATTTATTTTGAAAATTGTGACTTTCATTTTCTACAAAGTAATAAGCTTTTTAATGGTTCCTACTGCTCCAGGATATGGTCAATACAATCTGCTAGTGACAACTATCTCGTATTGGCATATTTCAAAATTTGATGGGCAGGGCTCGACAAATATGTTCTAGATCTAAGAGCCAGCTCCGAAATTTAGGCGCCAGGTGAAACGAAGTCAATAATGCATGAACAAAAACATGTTTGGGTATGATGCTGGAACGAAAAGCAGTGAACCATATTTGTTGTCAATTTTTTTTTTCTTATTACCCAAACCACTTATTGCTAAATAAAGTTCCAATTTGCTTCATAATTTTCTTTTTTCATTCTTTCAGCTAATGATCTTAAAAAAATTAAAATTTCAGATTTCAATTTTGTTAAAATACTATTTGCAGATGTCATATTTTGTACATATTAATTCAAAGTAGCATTTTTTTCTTCATATAATCTGTAGACCATGAAATTAAAAAAAAAAAAATTCCTTTGTGAGATCCGCAAGGGTGTATAATCCAAAGGCTGTGAAAAAAAAAAAAAAATCCCACATATAATCTGCAGCGGCATATGATCGTGAAATTTTGTGAAAAACATTTTTTTCCTTTGCATAATCTGCAGCAGCATGTCTCAGACCATATTTCAAAAAAAAAAAAAAAAACAGTCCATACTTGCCAACATGCTACTAATAACTAGTATTGCGTGGCATACATAGATTCTATTTTATGAAGTGATCCATGTCTTTGAAAAGAACAAATATACTAAACATTACAACAAACAAGGATTCTAATGAAAAACAAAACAAAAAACTAAATGTTACAACAAACAAGGACTCTAATGAAACAAACTTAACACGTGCGAAACACAAAGTTGATTCCACTGCGAGGGCATGTTTACGAGATTTAAGTTCGAAACTTCAACCAGTAAAAATCGGTAAGATGCGTTAAGAATTCCACAATGCTCAACAGACAGGAAACCCAAGCAAGTCAACATGCAGTGCACGAACCTCCACTTACCATATGATAATACTGCCTCAAAAATTGCTGTTAAAGACAAGATGAGACCAAAGAAGGGGGGAATAAAGCTGAGCATTTTAACTGCTGAAAAATCAAAACATACAGCAAGAATGTGGACTACCGTCAGTTTGTCTTTTGTTGACTGCAACTGCACAGCACTATTGTTTAAGTTTCCTTTCTGCTGATATCATTCTCTCCCTACTTCTTCATTGTCGCTTTTCTTACTTTCTTGTGCCCTCTGATAAAAACCACCAGCACATGATATCAAAGCTTCAACTATTTTAGATAAATGGTGTAACTTGGGAATATTAATACTTTTGAACACCATGCATCAATTTTTACAAATTCGTAACTTCCATTTTCGGAAATTTCCTTCTTCCCTTCTCCAGATTAAATGTAAAAATTTATGGGGTGGAGGATATTTAGCAGCACCATAGAGTGAGAACACCACGGGGTGGGGGTGGGGATACGGGAAATCTGTCTGACTTCCGGTTTTGAAATTTTTTTCTCCTATTTTCAAGCTGAAATACAAAAATTTATGCAGTAAAATGATACTTAGAAATACTGAACGGAGGCAACATCCCGAGAAAAAAGAAATTACGATTATGGAAAAAATCTGAACTCCGTCGACTTTCCGTTTTCGTAAGTTTCGTAAAAATGGAATTCCGTCTCCCGACGAATATCTACCCCCCCCCCCCACATTCATTTTACTTGTGCATCGATCTCCCGAGTGGCCAAATAACGAAAAAGGCGGAATTTCTCGAATTCGCAGAACAGTCTTATGCCTGAAGATTAGGAGGAAATTTTTGCGGCGTCTAACTTCCGTTTCCGCAAATTCTTGCCGACAGTTTCACGCTGAAATACGAACATATATGACATAAAATGTTATTTAACAACAATACTAGACACACAGGCCCTTAGCCAGACCAGCAAGTTGGGAGGGGCGGCTGATGTAATTGAGATCGGGCGAAGGATATAAAGTGGTCAGGCAAAGGATGTAAAACAGGTTGGGCACTACTATACTGTTGTGTAAGTTGCTAGGACGGGCGAAAGGAAACACAGGTCGGGCTCAGCCCGGCCCTCCCCTAGCTACGGCCCTGTAGACACAAATGCAACATCGGGAGAAAAAATTACGATTAGGGCAAATTCTTTTTACTCAACTTTAACTACTGTTTTCGAAAGCTTTGAAACACGAAATACCGTCGCCAGATGGAAAAGGGAAAATTCATAGAATCTGTAGTTTCGAGAGTGAGTTCTGTAGTCAGACAACTAAATCCGTAGAAACTACGGACATTCCGTAGTAATTTCCATGTATGACAGTCGTATAATCCGCACCTATAATGTTAATCGTGAATCGTAATTTTCGACAGAAAACTGTGATTCACAGGACCGACTCAGAAATCCAAAGATGTAAGAAAGAAATGATCGTCTTATTGAAAAAGTAACTGTCATTTTGAAGTACTTTTGTGTTACTTTTAAGTAAATAAAGAACTAGAATCACTAGCTGTTGCAGCATTACCGTAGTTTATTAGTTACACTGAAACATCCATAGCATTGTCTTATTTCTGAATACGTTTCAACTGAATACCGAAAGAAAAAAAAATCCTTAGCTTATACAATTAGCACATCAAAACTAGGCAATGCGATTCGCAGAATGGTTACATCCTATGGAATAGCTCTGCGGGATACTCGAGAGTCAGATTCTCACGCAACGTAGGCTTCCGCGCATGTGCAAATAGTAATGCCTTCCTTGCGTCATATTTTCTGTCAAAATGCTTCTAATATATACAGCAGATATGCATATAATCTCTTTGTGGTCTTCTACCTCGCTATTACGTTAATTTTTCCTGTTACCGCATTTTTGGTACTTTCCCAATAACACTACCTCCTGACAATTACCTCGCACTTTTTAAAACACAGCACCGTTTTTGTTTTTTTATTCTTTACGGGTGTCCGCAGTATCTAAATTTATAATTTTTTAACAGATAATCTATGGATTATACAACAGAAATTACGGTATTTACTGCAAATTACGAAATCTCAAGTAAGAAGAAAATTGAGCGCCACGACAAGAATTTTAGGCACCTGGGCGACCTGGCGTCCGGGATTTGTCGAGCCCTGTTGACGAGGCTTCATCTCCTGGCTACAAAGCTGTTGTTGCAATTTAAAGCTACTTTTAGGTTTGGAGCTTTTATTGAGAAAATAAAAGATGTCAACCAAGAGTAACTATATTTTCATCGAATTCTGATGTAGCTTTTTTTCGCAGCAATATGTATCAAGTGGCAAGGACAACCTCTAATTATCATTGATGGATTTTCTTTTAATAGAAATGATGCAACTCCTTTCTTACCCCCATCATTGTATTTGCATTATCTGTTGAAAAGCTAACACACTTCTTCCACTTTAATTCATTTTTTTTTTCTGAAATTCAGTATTTATAACCTGAACTATGCCTTCACCTGTGTTATCAGAAGATTCTAATAACATTAATTAAATTTTGTTGCAATGCATCTAATATTCTCATCAAAATATTTATATGTAGTGGAAAAAATTTACATCTTGACAGTCATTACTGCCATCAGTGCTTAAAGAGAATGGCAGACATTTATTTAATGTTGTAACCAACTCAGAAACATTACTTCTTGCCATATTTTTCACAATTGCCGTAATTTTTGGGTGACCGCTAGTAAAATGTTTGGCTATATTTGAATCCGGGAACATTGCCAAAAACAAATATGTTTCCCGTAGTCTGCTGCAGAAATTGGAATATTATGTTCTATTAGAAATCAAACAAATAAGCTGTCAGCTTTGACTACATTTGCAGTATCATCCTTAGTAAAATAACTTGTAACAATCTTCATTTTTGCTGCAGCTGTCGAATTCTCTGCATGTTTTTGGAACACATGTGATGACGACACCGCCATGTGCTATCTTAAAATCCTTTGAGCACAACAGATAATTTCGATTGTTGAAGGCAAGGAAACTCCATAGCATACGATGCTTTAAATTTCTGGCAGTTCTTAGGTTTTTTCACTACTGCCTGTGGTGTTGCTTCATTTGATAACGTTAGCTTCCTGGAATCCATATATTTTATTTTCAGGAATGACAACTAAACAGAATTAAATCGTTTTCACAAAACAATGTTACTCAGCACCGAGTCAACGGCTTACAGAGTTAGTACACATAAGAATGAAATCCAAGCATACTTTTCTGCAATGCATGAGAAAAACTTCAAAATATTAATTACTGACATGAATGGCTGACACATGCATAAAAAAACCCTCTGATGCCAGGCAATGACACTCACATTCTGCACCAAACGATTTTCAAGAGCTCATTGCTGCGCTGCGCAAGCGCATTCAGATCACTGTGTTCTGACCCACACTCAGCCCACGTCTACCAATGCGAGCTGCGCTCAATGTCCCTAGAATGTTGTATGCTGGGGAGGGAGGGTTTTCACTTAGAATGACTCAGCACAAAGCCACACTCATCGAGTGCCGTTCGCTCACACTAAGATCCGAGCAGCCTCGAGAGGCAGAACTGGAGGTGCAGGTAGCATCGCAAGCAAGACGAATGGCAGATCGTCAAGTGCCTGCAGTTGTGTTGGGGAGGGACAAACAAACTAAAAATTTATAACTTTTGTTAATTTTCCATAGAAAAATCACGGTTTTCCGTATTTCGTAGTAAGCTATTTTCGTAGAAACTATGGAGATCCCGTTGCAGTTGGCATTTTTGCTAATAGCACTTACAAAATATAATCTCTGGAAAAATAGAAATTTAATGTCATTTAATCAGAAATATCAAAATTTGGAGCAAATAAAATTAGCAATAAAATGAAAATTTTCAGAGTTCTAAAATTTGAAAATAGGAAATATGGTGCAAATAAACAAATGTTGAAAAATGGATAGCATTAAAACCAATAGTTTATAGAAAAGGTAATGATATTCTTCCCCAAAGATGTTTTGACAGATCTGTATGGAAGATGTGAAATAATATTGCTATATAAATAAATACATCGCTCTTTCCATGTGGTAACCACACACAGCAACCGAAAAATTGTTAATCGGCCGCCACCGGGGAGCCGAATAACAATTTATTCAACTGACGCCACGTATTTAGAGGATTTTCAATATTGCTATAATTTATAAGTATTTATTGTGAGATTTAATCTCATGGATCCACATGAAATTTAGTTTTAATAATGCTGAGTAGCAGCACACAGATGTACGTGCGAACGCTGTACACAGATAGTTTTTCCAAATGATTAGCAGATTTCGCAGATAGTTTTTGCTTGTAGATTAAAAAAATGGCATTTACAGAAATTAACATTTACTCAGAATAATATACTTAATTCTATTTTAACTTGAAGAACATTCAATTATTTTTCACCTTTTCTGAGTTCTTTTGGTTTTAAGATTTATCAAGATTTTATAAAGGCCTGTTCTCAATGTATAGGAACTGTATTAAAAGTTTTGTTTACATAGAAAGGATTTAAATTTTATTGCCAGGTTCCCCTTGCAGTTGCCAGTTATTAAATTAAAAGTTTTTCCTTATGTATTTTGTATGTCTATTTTTGAATTAAGTTATTGAAAATGCTATTTATAATTTCTGAAGATTCACTAATGGAACTTTTTCTGAAAATATAAATTTACTTTAATTAGTCTCTTCTTTTAAAGAGGTTCTTAGTCTGATATTTTAATATTTTGCCATAAAGCTCCATTTCACACACATTGCTGCACATTCAATTGTAATATACTTATTTTATGCCCATTGAAATCTGTAATGTTTTAATATTTATTCATTTTTCTTTAAATTATATTATTCTGTTGTTATTGTGGTTTGCACTTTGCAGCAAGTTTTCTGTTTCAATGGTTGCGTACGCAGTTACATTTTGTTTTTATACAACTCTGGAATAGCATATCTGTGAGAAATATTTGAACTTCGTGTTCTTTGGTTTTTTAACAAAAGAACTCATTTATAGAGTTCTTTACCTACCCATTCTGCAAAACAGTAGCTTAAATAAATTTCGCATTTTTAGATAAACCTTTGAATTCAGTAAATGGTAAAGTGAGTAAAAGATCTGTTTAAATGTGATTCAGGAAAAAAATATCCTCAACAATTCTTTATGAATCCCTCATTTTTGGCTTTCATTAAAGTTGGGCATGAGATATAAAATAAAGAAACAGAAACATTACTGATCAGGTAGTTTTATGGTTATACTTCTAAAATGCTTTATATGCAGTCATAAAATGTCTTCTGATATGTAGGTGGGTCACTTGAGAATAGTATGAGATTCTGATCAAAGGTACTATAGTTTGATCACAAATGTTGAGAACATTATTGCAGGAGAAAAAAATTGCGTAACCAAACCTCACTGGTTTAAGAATTTCTACTGCATTGCACGTTAAAAAACACGCAACTAAACACCTCTAATTTAATTAAAAATAACTAACTAACTTTTAAGTTAAGATGCTACATATTCTGGGAGTGCATGAATTTGTTATAGGCCACGTGAATCTAATCCACGCGCAGTTCTTTTTACCTGAGAATAGACTCCGACACTACCTCATTATCTAGTACCTAAGGGGAAATTTGTATGCCTTTCAGTGGACGTGCTGTAGTTAATCAGATAATCCTTGCTTACATGATTTTTGATTTCTGTATGATCCATAAAGGTGCTCTCAAGAGCACCCTACCAAAAATCTTACGAAGTATAAATTTTGTTCCGTAATATATCATCCCAATTAGCATATCGACACGTATTAAATCGTTATGCAAACCTTTAATACTTATAACACATGTATTATACTACAAATATTACTTACCAGAGGAAAATAATGAAACCCAATAACTGCGAATGTTTACATTACAACCACGAGTCCACGATGCAGGCTGCAGCTTTCAACATTCAAATCACGGTTTGCAGTTAAGTAATGAAAACGATTTGGAGACGAACACTTCATGTTGCTTGACTTGACTGTTTCCATTGATAAAAAAGATCTTGTTTTATTTACTCTGCAGCAAAAGATTTTGCAGAATAGTTGAGTAACTTCTGTAATTTGCAAAGTGAGTGCAATAAAAAGCTAAATTTGGAATAGTTAAAGGTTTTCCTTTTTTTACTTTGTGCTGAGCTTATTTTGCTTTTAACGTAGTTCAAAATTTTTGTTACTGTCTTTGGCAACTCTTCAAAAATCACGTTGTTGTTTCTCAGCTGATTCTGTGTTTGTGTGTCAAAAACTTGTCACCAAACTGGGGTTGAGGGTGTTGAAGGACAATTTGATTGTGCATTTACAGTTTATTAATTTGGTTTGGGTATAGTTTTTTAAAGGACGGTAATCTGAATCTTACAACGATGAAGAAGAAGGTGAGATCTTTGATCTGTGAAAGTTTATTAACTGGCTTTTATTTAATAATGCGCCATGTTTATCTTTAAAATTTCGTTTACAGGAATATGATAAGCTTGTTTTGCAGATCTCGAATTTTAATACGATAGGCAATAGTGCTCATAAGTACATGGTATCCTTGCAAAACTTCAGCATTTTCACTTGTAGTATGGATGATTGTAATACAACTTTCACATTTAAGTATTAATATGTAACAAAAATTTGGCACAGTAATGTCTGATAATTATTGTAGCATCCGCCATATATTAGAAAGCACATCACATATACTCAGCGTTAACATGGAACTTGATAAGATGTTCTGGATATTGCATTTTTGTAAACATATTTTGGGGAATGAACATAATGTGGAACTTTAATAGTGGTGGTGAGGTAATTGGGGCAGTTTTAAAAAGAAACTGCAATGAAATCTAAAACAGGTAAAAATTGTTGTCGTTAAGGTAAGAGTTAAAATAGCAGCAGCAGAAATGAAACAAAATAAGCCAAAGTGTTTTGCCGCACTGATGAAATAAAAAAGAAATCGGTTTAACTGAGATATTAAAAGCTGCTTCAGATCATTCAGAATTAAGAGTTAATTCTGAATTAATAAAGTCATGGCATGTTAAAGAACATTTCATGTATCTACTGATCTAACATTATGTGCAATTTATAATCAAGATTTTCAGAAGGAAATTTCAAAAAATCTTTGCCTAAATTAGGCTTTTAGAAACCACCTAGAAGTAAGCTGTTATACCCAAGGAATATAACTATAAAATATTATTGTTTGTTTTTTTTTCTAATGAAGATTCTGATGCAAGGGGTGGGATATAAAGGTTATGCACTTAAATAAATGCACTTGTTCTGCCCATTTTTATTTTCTTTTTACATGTGAATGCATTTTATGAAGATAGTCAATGTTTTTATTATTATTTTTGTTTTTTTAATTCATATGAATTTGTGTGTATCTTAACAATTCTTCATATTACTGAAGTCCTGACAAATATTGGTGATGTATCATCATTTAAATTTCTCAATTTTATGGGGATTTACTAGGATCTTGTAATAGGTTGGAGTTCCACCTGGAAATTTGACAAAAGATAATATAATTTATCATGATAATCCCTGTAAAATTAAAGTTGGCTGGGCTTTCATACCACAGTTTTATATATCAATCGCCTTTGTTTCCATAGACGATTGATGTACAGAACTGATACAGCCACCATCTCATGGCAAAGAAACTAGCTCTGCATAATTTTCATGTGGAGTGTTTTATTGAAAAATAACAATTTCAAAGCTCCAGTAGGACATTGTTTTCATACACAAAAATACAGATTTCTTTTTACACAAAGAAAATGTCAAATAATAACAGAGTACACATCATTTTTTTTTTTTCTTGGCCAGGGCATTAACAGAATGTCACCAGCATGCTCCTCGAACCACTCCTTGATGATTCTGGCAGTGTAGCATGGTGTATTATCCTGTTGGTAATGGCCATCACCAGCAGGGAACACAGTTGCCATGAATGGGTGAACTTGGTCCTCAATGATGTTCAGAGACCTGACAGCTGTCAGGGATTGTGTTATTTGGATAATGGGACCTAAAGTGTCCCAAGAAAACCGCCCACAGCATAACATCGCCGCTGCAAACATCGCCTCACAGCATAACACCTACATTCTTCAATGTGAACATGAAACATAACATTCTTCTCTATGATGGACTTGATGGTATATATTTTTAAAATTAAGCAACACTGCATAACAAATAATGAAGGAGAATGTAATAAGAAGAGGGTGATATTTCTTAATGTCATATATTATGATTAATGATCTATGTCTATTAAACTTTCCAATGATTTTTTGTATTTAAAAAAGATTTATTTTTCATGCATTTAAAAATAAATCAATGTACACAACATGCATAAATTAAAAAAAGTTACATATTATACTATTGGCTTAGTTTTAAAAATCTACAACTTACTCATTAAATTTGAATTATAAAAGCTTCAAAAATAATATATTAATTGAAAAACATGAATCCCTGAGTAAATTTTCAATTAATTTTAAAAATAAAATAAAAAAGCAAGTGATGAGAGAAACTATTTGTTCAGCAGTTTGAACAAAAATACACAAGTTTCACTGCTTTTTGAATTCCTAGCCTATTTCTTAACTTATTTTTTTTTTTTTTTTTAATTGGATGTTTAACGACCACCGTGAGCAACTCAATAGGCTATAAGCAGTCGCCCGTCCCTAATTTAGGGTCACTGGTTCCAGGGAAGGGAGAGAGCCAGTGCCGTAAGACAAACACAACATCCATGCCTCACCAGGATTCGAACCCGGACCCCTTACGGACGAATGATCAGAGGCCAACGCCTTAGACCACTGCGCCACTGGGGCGGCTATTTCTTAACTTAGAATGCACAATGTTGAATTTTGAGAAAAATAATTTACTTCCAGCTGAAGCTGTTTGTAATTGCAAAACACTTTCCAGTTCTCCTTTTTTTTTTTTTTTTTTTTTCTATGGACTTTTTTATTATGGAAAAGGAATTCCACCAGTAAAATTTACTGCAAGCTGCACGTTTTCTCCCATCATCGTTCGAACGAATGGTGCCAAAAGCTTAAGGCTGTACGAGACCCGCCATCTTGTATTGTGCCTTCTCTTGTTAACCAACGGGCAAGCGTATTTCACAAATTGCTCGGGCAATTTTGCACATTTTGGAATACCGTTTGTGGCTAACGCAAGATGTATGATAAATAAAGAGTTCCCTGGTTTCAGATTTTCATTTTGGACTCTTTAAGTATTTTTTATTAATTAATAAAACTGTGGAAGACGCCTTGGTATGACTTTTCGCTGCAGATAAAAAATGAAGGGAAAGGTCAATAAAAATTCTGAAACCAGGGAACTCTTTATTTATCATATATCTTGCATTTACCACAAACAGTGTTCCAAAATGTGCCAAATTGCCCAAGCAATTTGTGAAACACGCTTGCCCGTTGGTTAACAAGAGAAGGCAGCAATACAAGATGGCGGGTCTCGTAGAGCCTTAATGAGAATAATCAGGAATGTATCTCCATATTTTTTTGCTGGAAAATTGTAAAGCAACTTCTTTTTCTTCAGGCGTAATTGTCACAATTGGGAATCGTAATTAGGCATTTCTACGCTGGGGCCCCATAACAGAAAGTTCCTCGTCAGTCTGCGACAGATATCATTGTGCCACAAAATAATCTGCGGGTGGTCACTGTGCAAGATAAAAATTCTACTAAATGTGAAAAACAATAAAAATTGTGCAGACATATTTTTCTACCTAAAAAAATGTCTAACCTAGGTACTACAGCAATTGCAATGTTAACTAGAATCACGAACATTCTGGTCCTCTGCATCTGGAATTTTACCAGTATTTTCAAGCTGAAACACAAAGATTTAGGGAATAAAATTATATTTAACAACAGTAAAGTGTAGAGGCATCACTAGGAAAAAATTGTCATAAGAGGAGAAATTTTCATTCCGTTCTACTTCGGTTTTCCGAACATTTTTCTCCATTTCCCATCTCAAGTGCAAATATTTATGTAATTAAATGATTATTAAACAATAATACAGAAGCACAGCGGGTGGAGGGTTATTAGAGGGAGAAATTTTTGCTCCGTACAACTTTGGTTTTCAATTTTTTTCTCCATTTTCAATTTTAAATACAAACATTTATCTAATAAAATGATATTTAATGACCATATAGGGCTGAGGGAATATCGCAAGAAAAGGAATTCAAGATTATTAGGTTCTGTCAAACTTTCGTTCTTGGAAATTGTTGTTCTCCATTTTCAAAATAAACCACAAATATTTATGCAATAAAATGATATTTAACAACAATATCGGATAATTCTCTCTTCAAGCATCAAGGGAACGTCGGGAGAAAAAAATTACGATTACGGGAGAAATCCTCACTCCGACTAACTTCCGTTTTCGAAAATTTTTTTAAGGCGGAAAACTGGCGTCTCTGATAGTCTGCAAGGTGGTTTAATAGGGTTTTGGGAATATCGTTTCTGTCTGCAGGACCAAAACAAATCTGCAGTCTGCGTCAGCCGTTGCCGTGATTCTTCTATGGGGATGAGTACAAAATAAATCTACAATGTACGTTGGCCGTTGCCGCGATTCTGCTATGGAGATGAGTGCAAAGTAATTCTGTGACCTACACTGAAGTGCCAGTAAAACTGGTACACCAGTCTAATACTTGGTAGGTCCCCCACGGGAGCGCAGGAATGGAGAAATACGACGGGGCATGGACTCCACTAGCTTCTGGAAATATGCTGTAGGCAATGCAAACCATACTTCCTGCAAAGCATTCCACAATTCGGGTGTATTCCAAGGTCTCGGATTCCTGTGTTCGATAGCGCGTTGTATTGCATCCCAAATGTGTTCTATCACGTTCAGATCTGGGGACTTGGGTGGGAATGGCAACACCCAAACTCAGATGAATGCTCCTCTAACCATAATGTGGCATCCTGACACTTGTGTGGAGGTGCATTGGCCTGTTGGAACAGGCCCAACCCATCAGCATGAATGCAGGACATGAACGGGTGTACCTCGTCAGAAAGGATGCGCACATAGCGTTGGCCGGTCACAGACATTTGAAGACGTACCAGGGTTCCCAGTGAAGTCCAGCTAAACACACCCCATACCATTACGGACCCCTCACCAGCCGGTGGAGTTCCCTGTTGACAGGCGGGATCCATGGCTTCATGGGGTTTGCACCACACACGGATCCTTCCATCTGCCCGATACAATTGGAAACGCAACTCGTCAGACCAGGCTACTTGTTTCCAGTCATCAAGTGTCCAGTGGCGGTGTTGCCGTGCCCAAGTGAGGTGCATAGCTCTGTGTCGTGCACCCATCAAGGGGACTCGAGTTGGGTGTCGGCTCCCAAAGCCCATATCATGCAGGGTACGTTCCACAGTCCGGACGCTGATGCTTGTTGAGGCTCCAGCATTGAATTCCGATGATACCTGCAAGAGTGTTGTACGTCTATCGCGTGAGACGATTCTTGACAGCCGACAATGGTCATGTCACCCAATGTTTCTTTTACGGCCACACTGGTATCGTAGGTTGGAGGTTTTTCCAGAATTTTTGTAGTCACGGTACACCCTTGCAATGGTCATCCATGAAAATCCGAACTTCGTTTCTACCTCCGAAATACTATGGCCCATCTCACGTGCCCTAACTGTGACACTGCATTAAAAATCACTTAAATTGTTATTACTTGTCATTCTCATGTTGTAAACAGCTCCAACAGCTAGCGAGGATGTCTATCGCGGGTGCCGCCCCGGTGGCGCAGTGGTCTAAGCGATGGCCTCTGATCATTCGGCCGAACGGGGTCCGGGTTCGAATCCCAGTGAGGCATGGATGTTGTGTTTGTCTTACGGCACTGGATCTCTCCCTTCCCTGGAACCAGTGACCCTAAATTAGGGACGGGTGACTGCTTATAGCCCATTGAGTTGCTCACGGTGGTTGTTAAACCTCCAATAAAAAAAAAATAAAAAATTCTCTATCACTTTATATACGCACTGGTGGACGTAACCGAGTACGCGCGTTGGTGATGTTGCTATGTATTTTGCATAAGCTCGTCTGTACCAGCGTTTCTGGCATTTCAGTGTACATCGTCCTTCGCGAGAAAAAAAGAAAAAACGATTACGGGAGAAATCCTCACTACGCCTAAGTTCCGTTTTCAAAAAATTTGGAAGGCAAAAACTTGCGTCTACGATAGGGAGTCTGCAAGATGGTTTTAATAGGGTTCTGGGGATATCGTTTTTGTCTGCAGGACTAAAATAAATCTGCGCCGTACGTCGCCCGTCGCCGTGATTCTGTCACGGGGATCTGGGGAAAACCACAAAATATTGTGCCCTCCCCCTATGTGTCATTTTTTTGTTTCAGAGTTTAACGACCATTGTAAGCAACTCCAAGGGCATAAACAGTCTCCTGTCCCAAAATTCAGGACGTTTGCCTCTAACCATGGGTCCGAAGTGTGTTCGGGCTCAAATCTTGAATGAGGCATAGATAGTGCGTTTGTCCTACAGCACTAGTTCTCTCCATCACTGGAGCAAGTGGCTTTAAATTAGAAACTGGCAACTACTTATAGCCCACTGAGTAAGTTGCTCACAGTGGTCATTAAACTCCTAAAGAAAAACAACAATAACAAAAAACAAGTCAAACTTCGACTTCAACTAGTTTGGACCTTTGGTACTGCACCAAACAGATTGGATGCAGCTTGTCAAGATCCGCAGCTGCAATAATGATAGAATAGCCCTCAGAAAATCTTCAGTATTATGAACGATATTCTTATCTTGCAATGTGTGTGTACAAGAGCACGGCTTCATTTCTGAATGTGAACAACTAACAACCCTGCACATTTTGAGTCTGTGAATTTTAGCTGCCACGACTACTGAAACTGGTGAAATATATTATTTGCAATTTCTGTAAATGTGCAAATGACAAAGTACGGTGCAAAAAACTACCAGCAACACGTGCAAGAGTTTCAATTCCAATTTTAATCAAATTGTAAGCAGTGAGTTTTGCACCTTGGGCAGGCACCTCACCTGCCCTGCCCTAGTTACGCCTCTGGTCACATCCACGTTTTTTTCTTAAAGGTGAAGATCAAAGAGAAAGGCCAAAAAAAAAAAAAAAAAAAAAAAAGATAAAAAGATCTGGAGGTAAAGCTTGACCATGTCTTTTATGAAACAACTTCAATTTCTTTTCATCTAAGATGTCATAATATGATTTCCAACTTTTTCTACACTACAACTTCCTCAGAAGTTTTGCAATAATTCCTTTAGACTCCATCAAGAGCATTGGCTGTTGGTTCATGTTATTGCCAATAAATAATCTGCAGTTTTCTTTATATCCAAATTAATTACCTTTAATTTGATTTTAAATTAAATATTACCATCTTTATTGCTCACCACTTTTGTCATGAGTACTGGCGAGTTATTGATGTAACTTCTTAAACAGCTGCACATGGAATTCTAGCATACATCTTGGGGCAATACAAGAGCTAATCCACCAGCTTGTTTATATGCTGCTCATTACAAAAATCAAGATTTCTGAAATACTTTAAAATTTGTGTAACCTACTCTTTGATGTTTGAAATCCGTAAGTCTTTTGTTAGAAGGTTTAAAATGTGAACTGTGCAACCATATGCGATAAAAACATTTTTCCTCATATTTGTCATATTTGAAGCATTGTCCATTACAAAGCTCCTGATTTTACACTGGAATTTTTTTTCTACTGATTTCAAACTCTGCATACAATTTTTTTTAGGTAATCACTTGTGGGGGCTACCTGAAGGGTCAAAACTGTCCACTAAATAGATATCTGAAGTTACACAAGAACAAACAACTGGTTCATTATGGACATTGGAATACTATCTATACTCATGTAGACTATCTTACCTTTTAAAGACTGACAACATTTCTCCATTTCATTATCAAAAACCTCATTGAACAAACAACCTGCTATATTCCTGTTGTGTTGATGGACATAGCATCTCAATAAGGTTCTTTAACTCCTCATTTTTAACTATATGAAATGGAGAGTTTGAAGTATAGATCATTTGAGCAGTTTGCAGATCAAAATTGTTTTTCTGTTCAGCTGTGGTTCATCTCACAAATGAATCCATTTTCAATTTTTTAAAACTCTTCTCTGCTATCGCAGATTTAGTGGTGGCTTCGGGTACCAATAGGAGTTCTCTTTTATGTTGGGATTCCGTTGGTAGGTGAAGCATCATAAACTCCAACATATCTTAAATTTGTTGAAGTGCTCAGTTAAGGGACATCAACTTCATTTGTATTGAATGAACACAATGGACTAATGGTTTTTCATGTGTGCAATAAGTCCCTGGATCTCTTTTTTTATGCGGTTTGCACTTAGCATGTGAAACCTTTGTCACAGTTTTTATTTCTTCAAAATAGTACCAAATGATATCTTTTATCCTTCCAGCTGTGTTGACTCTTCAGCACTTGTCCTAAAATGCACTGAGTACTAAAAACCTTAACCGTACTGTACTGCAGTTACAACAGAAATAACTGTGAAAATGTAAGAGGATACTCTCAAAACTGGCATTGGTTCCTGTCTACCCATTCTTTAACACCCTCTACTGCTACTTACTGAGATAACCCTCCTGCTGAGTTCATGTACAAAAAAGGGAACACTGGAATATGTTAAAAGGTCAGATTACTTTGGAACTGACAAAACCCAATTTATAACCTCCATGAATGGAGATTAGTGGTCCTGGGAACCTGGGACTTTCACTAATCCTGGGAGTCTGGGATTAGTGGTCTTGGGAGCCTGGGACTCTCATGGGAAAGGGATAGATCTCACTTTAAGTTTTAAAATTATTTTATGCCTTTATGGTCATCATTAAGAACTGGCACAAAGAAAAAAATTTTGTGGAGAAACACACATTTACAAGAAAATGTATTTTAACTTTCATGGTTAATAATAATAATTTATTTTATTTAGTTTCGGCATGAAATTGATTTTGTTTAACTAAAACAGTGCTAAATTTATTACCTAAATTTAGCACTGTTATTAGAGTACTTTTTTCACAATAACACATCAGATACTATTTTCAAAATAAAAATTAAAAATTTGAACAGACAGCAATTTTAATTTTTAATGGACTTTAAGATTTCTATATTATTTAAATCAATGATTTTTCTTTATGATTTAAATCAACGAACCCTGCCTGAAGGTCCATGACTTCAACTAGGTTATTGTTTTAAAAAAAAATCTTGTTTGATCCAACTGAAAATTGCATGAATTCTTATACACATACTACTTTGATATCAGATCCTATATACACCAATGAGCCATTACATTATGCATGACCACCTACCTAATAAGCTGTATCCCGCAAAACAGCGGCCACTCGGTGAGGCATCGATTCGATGAAATGGCAATAGGTATCCTGAGTATCTGGTACCATAATGTCAACAGCAGGTCTTCTAGTTCTCGTAGATTTCGGTGTGGTGGTGATTTAACGCGAACCCGCTTTATCCAAGTCAAACCACAAATGCTCGATTGGGTTCATATCAGGTGAATTTGGTGGCCAGGGCATTAACGGAATGTCACCAGCATGCTCCTCGAACCACTCCTTGACGATTCCGGCAGTGTAGCATGGCGCATTATCCTGTTGGTAATGGCCATCACCAACAGGGAACACAGTTGCCATGAATGGGTGAACTTGGTCCTCAATGATGTTGAGATATCTGACAGCTGTCTGGGATTGTGCTATTGAGATAATGGGGTCTAAAGTGTCCCAAGAAAACATAGGCCACAGCATAACACCGCCACTGGTGGCCTGTTTCTGCTCAAGAGTGCATCCAGGTGCTATAGCTTCCATTGGTAATCAGCGTATTCACGCTTGTGCATCTATGTGAGGCACCAGGAATCTTGATTTGTCATACCAGGCCACTTTCTTCCAATCTTCCGCGGTCCAATCTTGATGATCTTGGGGCCCATTTCATGCGTTGTTGGCGATGATGGGCAGTGAGCATGGTGACCTGGCTGGATCTTCGGTCATGCAGGCCCATGCACAGAAGGCTGCAATGAACTGTGTGCTGTAACCAGGGCTCGACTTCGACTGGTAGTTAGTAGCAAATTGCTAGCAAGCAAATACATTTTGCTAGTGGAAAAATTTTGAATGTTTTAGTGTGAACTGTAAAGCTCCACTGCATTGCGCGTGTGGAATATTTTAGACACATGCAAAAAGGAACAACTGCTTTCTGGAAACGAATGTTTCTTGAAAATTACAAACATTAAAACATTTTGGCACTAGTAGAAATATCCAGTATATTTCCCTTATCTACTTCTATATATACTGCTCTGTGACCTACACCTGTGCCACCGTTCAGTCTCCAGGCGCACTCATTTCTCTAGGCTGGGAGTAGTCATAATGTAATGGCTCATAGGTGTATATATAAAAAAAGATGAGGTTAGGAGAATTCCTGATTTCACCAGTAAAAAACTTAAACAGAGGTGTGTGTGCGCGCGCGCATCATGCATAATCATCATTAGTTAGAACTCCTTACCTCTTACACATGCTTTGAAATTATATGTGTGGTAGCCATGTATGAAATTTCCATTCACTTCCTTGAGATAGAAGGTTATAAGGAAAGGGGGGACAGCTGGTCGTGTTTAAAGGTCATTTTTCCATGCTGCTCTCCATCCTTCAACTTTTCGTAATGCTGTTATTATATACATATATTATATTTTTTTCAGGTCTTGCTTATGGGGAAAAGTGGATCTGGGAAGACAAGTATGCGTTCCATAATATTTGCAAATTACATAGCACGTGATACTCGCCGTCTTGGAGCAACTAGTAAGTTGTCTTTTGAAAATGACTGAATTGAAGTTTCTACTATATTAAGCAAAATACTTCTTATTTGAACTAGATTCTATGAAGTTGCTGTTTTTGTTTGTTTGTTTGTTTTTTTGTTTGATATTTTTTTCTTATGTAGTTTTAGTGAACTGCCTTTGAGATTGTACCGTATCTGTTTTAAGCTGCAGTCAAAACTGTATTATTGAAATTGCCATCTAAACTTCATGAAGGAAATTCCAAAATTTTGTGGGAATAATTTTGTGTACAATATCTCAACATTTAAAATATGTCATATATGTTTTTCCCATTTTTGCCGTTAAAATGTGAATAACATAAAAGTGTTTTTTAACACATACTGTATGAAGTTTGTATGGTATATACTGTCACAGCTGTTTTTGGTTTAGCATGGTACAGCATTCAGCAGATTCAAGTTCATAGAATAATTCTTATTCATTTACAAGCCTATTCTATGCCAGCAATTTTTGACTGTTTTGTTACAATATTAGACCTTCTACACAGAGTTGTGTAAAAATAAAATGTATCTGCATACACAACGATTAAAACAGATAATTTACTGCAAACCACGATAACAATAAGATAAGATAATTAAAACAATAATAATGAAACAATAAATTAATATTAAAACATTACAGATTTCAGTGAGAACAAAATAAGTACGTTTATATACACGGAAGTGCCAGGAAAACTAGTACACCAGTCTAATACTCGGTAGGTCCCCCACGGGAGCGCAGGACTGCAGAAATATGACGGGGCATGGACTCCACTAGCTTCTGGAAATATGCTGTAGGCAATGCACACCGTACTTCCTGCAGAGCGTTCTGCAATTCGAATGTATTCCGAGGTCTCGAATTCCTGTGTTCGATAGCGCGTTGCATGTCATCCCAAATGTGTTGTATCTTGTTCAGATCTGGAGACTTGGGTGGGAATGGCAACACACCAAATTCGGATGAATGCTCTTCTAACCATAATGTGGTGTACTGACACTTGTGTGGAGGTGCATTCTCCTGTTGGAACAGGCCCAACCCATCAGCATGAATGCAGGACATGAACGGGTGTACCTCGTTAGAAAGGATGCACACATAGCGTTGGGCAGTCACAGATGTTTGTAGACGTACCAGGGGTCCTAGTGAAGTCCAGCAAAACACACCCCATACCATTACGGACCTCCCCCTACCACCAGCCGGTACAGTTCCCTGTTGACAGGCGGGATCCATGGCTTCATGGGGTTTGCGCCACGCACGAATCCTTCCATCTGCCCGATACAGTTGGAAACGCGACTCGTCAGACCAGGCTACTTGTTTCCAGTCATCAAGTGTCCAGTGGCGGTGTTGCCGTGCCCAAGCGAGGTGTATAGCTCTGTGTCATGCACCCATCAAGAGGACTTGAGTTGGGCGTTGGCTCCCAAAACCCATATCGTGCAGGGTACGTTGCACAGTCCGGACGCTGATGCTTGTTGAGGCTCCAGCATTGAATTCCGATGATACCTGTGAGAGTGTTGCATGCCTATCGCGTGAAACGATTCTTGACAGCCGACGATGGTCACGTTCACCCAATGTCTTTTTACGGCCACACTGGTATCGTAGGGTGGAGGTTTTTCCGGAATTCTTGTAGTCATGGTATACCCTTGCAATGGTCGTCCGTGAAAATCCGAACTTCGTTTCTACTTCCGAAATACTATGGCCCATCTCACGAGCCCCAACTATGACAACGCATTGAAAATCCCTTAAATCGTTATTACTTGTCATTCTCATGCCGAAAACAGCTCTGACAGCTGGCAAGGATGTCTATCACTTTATATACGCACTGGCAGACGCAACCTAGTATGCGCATAGTGGACTTTGCAATGTATTTTGCATAAGCTCGTCTGTACCAGTTTTTCTGACACTTCAGTGTACATTATAATTGAATGTGCAGCAATATGTGTGAAATGGACCTTTATGGGAAATATTGGAGTATGAAACTCATAAAAATAAGTGACTAATTAAAGAAAGTTTTTATATCCAGAAAAACGGTTCCGTTAATGAACCTTAAAAAATCTTATATAGCGTTTTCAACAATTTAATTCCAAATGGTAGACTTACAAAATAGATGTGAAAAAGATTTTAATTTAATAACTGGCAACTGCAAGGGGGACCTGGCAATAAATTGAAACAGATTTTGTGTAAACAAAACTTTTGATACGGTTCTTATACATTGAGAACAGCCCTCAATAAAATCTAGAGGCCAGAGATGTCTGTTAAAACAAAAAAACTTAGAAAATGTAAAAAATAACTGAAAATTCTTCAATTTAAAATAGAATTAAGTATATTAATCTCAGTAAAGCCTTGAGTAAGGGTTGTAATTGCTGTAAATAACATTTTTATTTTGTTTTTAATCTACAAGAAAAAATTATCTGCAAAATCTGCTAATAATTTGGAAACTATCCGCGTACAACGTATGCACGTGCGTTTACATTCTACTACTATGCTTCTACCATTCAACGTAACTGTAATAAACATGTTAATAAATGAATGCTCTGTTTTTACCTTGCAGTTGATGTGGAACACTCCCATGTCCGATTCCTTGGCAACCTTGTTCTGAATCTTTGGGACTGTGGTGGTCAGGAAGCTTTTATGGAGAACTATTTTGCCAGCATGCGAGACAATATATTTCGAAATGTAGAGGTATGTGAGGCAGCTAGCTAATCTTGTTGTTTTCAAAGTGTACCACCAATAACCATGTGATAGAAGTCTTTACATATGTTTTATTTATTTATTAACTCTTTCCTTAATCAGTATATTCATGTTTTTCTGTCCATAGTTCGCTTTCTGTTTGTGATTAATCTTATTTTAGTGCAGGACAGTACATTGCCAAAAGCAAAAACTTCCTTGATATGAAATAGCTTAGTGAGAGACAGGCAATGACTGATGTGTCTATGCTTGTTTCAACATCATCTAAAAATAATTTGTCAATATTGTAAAAGGCTTTAAATTAATGTGCTATATGTTGAAATTAATGGTGTATCATGCAGTACATGCACATTATTGTGCTTACATACCATATACAATCACATACAATTTTTAATTCTAAATGTCAAAGTTTAAAATTCATGAAATGTTTTTCTTTGACCATGTGTAATATGTGCCACAGCAGTCATACAAAAACATTGTAATGCATAGATTTGTTACATTTCCTAGACCAAGTTCCTTTAAGAATCTGATAAAAGCTAAGAACCTCACATCCTGGGAAATGTCCATAAACTCACATTTTTAACTGGCACATTCATAGTGGGATAAAATCCAAGTGTAATTGACATTAAAAATTATTAGAAGACATTTTCAAATTCATTTTTTTTAATTATTTTATTTTTAGTTCGCTTGTTATTTTCTAACTAAGCTAGAAACTGAAATCCATGACCCCGAATGGTCGAGGGACCTCATATTAAACACCAGTGATCTAAGTGCAGTAGTCACATCCAACTGAGATAGCAAGTATTGTTTTACAGCTTCCTCTTTTCTTCTTTGTGCAACAAAGAACAGTGGAAATGGTCTACAATTATACAGCTATCATTCAAGATAAATTTTCTTTGCTATGTGTCCCAGAAAAATTAAATGTAAGATTCAGGATATATGATCTTGATTTACAAACATGACATAATACAGGGTGATCAGAATCGACTGCACAATAAACCTACCAGACGATTCCTCGTGGAGAAAGAAGCCGAAAACCGTTGTCCGATCGGACATCGCATTCCGGAGATACACACGGCAAAAGTTTTGTGACTTCACATCTGGTAACACACATGCTCGTTGAAGAGCGACGTGGATAGTTATACAGACGCAAGTATCACAAGGCAATCAGGCTGCCCTGGTGGTGCAGTGTTCTAAGGCGATGGCTTCTGATCATTTATCCGAAAGGGGTCTGGGTTCAAATCCCAGTGAAACATGGATGTTGTGTTTGTCCTACGGCACTGACTCTCTCCCTTCCCTGGAACCAGTGGTCTTAAATTCAGGACAGGCAACTACTTATAGCCCACTGAGTTGCTCATAGTGGTCGTTAAACCTCCAATTAAAAAAAAAAAAAAGGTAATCAACATTTTAAAATGTGGCACAGGGTGGATATGCAAATTCGAAGGACGTGGTAGCGTGAAACCATCAGTTGTATGCCTGCGCGATACGGCAGGTAGTGATAAAACAGGGTTGGCGACGGTAGCAGGTAGCTTATACTGCGTTGGAACATTTGACAGTAGTGTGGGTAGCGATATGTCGTACAGTTTGAGAGAGTATTGTGACATGTATCTCGTATTGAGGGAATGCCATGGTTCAGCATTGCGTGCGGCGTTGTGGGAGTGGAGAGGGTGGATTGAAGGAGCCTATTTCAGTAGGGGCTCTGCACTGTTTTTGGAGAAACTTTCTGAACTCTCTGTGTAAATCTGAAAATAGAAATTTGAGCTTGTGAATGAAAAAGCTTTTTTTTTCTCTTCTTTTTCTTTTGAAAGAATGTGTAGGTTTTTTTTTTTAATGCTTATGTGCCATTTATTATAACAGGTTTTATTAATGTTCACCATGTTTTTCTTAACTTTAACTCAAAGCAGCATTTCATTTGTTCATTTACTCAGATTTCAGTGTTTAGCAGTAACTTTTATAATAGATGGTGACACATTGTTAATCCTGGTTATTTAACTAAATTACTGATGAATTAATGGAATACTACACAAGCCTAGTGGTCAAAGGTGCTGGCTTCTGACCATTCATGCAAAATGGGTGTGGGTTCAACTCCTGCATCAAGCTTGGTTGTGTATGTTTGTCTGATGACATTGGCTCTGTTCCTTCCTGGGCATCAGGGACCCTAAATTTGGGGTGAACAATTGCTGATTTCCCTAAAAATTGTTCATAGTGGTTAAATACCAAAACAAAAGAAATGGAAACCTAGCTTTTTATAGTTATGGGAATATTTAATTTTACTAGTTCCTCTTTACTTGGACTTTCAGAATTTAGGGATTTTATTGTAACTCTTATTATGATTTTCCCTCATTGTTCCATTTATTAGGTGTACAATTTAATTTGTGGCTTTTTTTCTACAAAGTTGGTGCTTATTTTGTAATGATTAATTTACATTTTAACATGTGAAATAATCTCCATTGGCATCTATACACTTCTGCTAATGATTGGGCATCTGGCGAATCCCATCTCGGTAAAAGGACAGCTGATTGGAGTCGATGACGTCGGCAGTGCTTTGACCGACATCATCCGGTGTTTTGAAGTGTGAATTCACTAAGTGATGTTGGAGGGACCGGAACAAATGGTAATCCGATGGGGCTAAGTCTGGAGAATATGCAGAGTGCGGGAAAACTTCCCAACTGAACACAGTCAGGGTGTCCCTGGTGATTTTTGCTGTGTTAGGCCTTGCATTGTTCTGCAGAAGTATCACTTGCAGAGTCCCATGGCAGGTAAATGGTCATTTCTATTCCATTCTGTCCCTCAAGTGATGAAGTTGCCGTTGATAATGCACGGCATTGACAGTTTCACCTGGTTTAAGTAACTCATAAGACAATACACCCTTCATGTCCCACCAAATGCACAGTAAGAGTTTTTTTGCCATGAATATTGGGTTTTGCAGTCAATGTTTGTGCTTAAACAAGGTTGACCCATGATTTTTACCTTTTGGGATTGTTGTACAACACCCGCTTTTCATCGCCAGTCACTATTCTGTACAAAAGATCCTTCTGGTTGAACCTGGGCAGCAGGAAAACTGCTCTGTCATAGCGTCGCTCTTTGTTGTCAGGAGAGAGCACGTGAGGAACCCAATGACCCGCCTTGTGAATTTTCCTCAGCTTTTGTAAGCGAATAGAGATTGCTTGTTGGGTTACCTCAAGTGTTTGAGAAAGCTCTGACATGGATTTTCGGCCAACAGCCCTTCCAAGTCGTCGTCGTCCACCTTTTGGGCTTGGCCGGGACGTGCATCATCTGTGAGATTAAAATTTCCTTCCCAAAACCTCTGTAACCACTTTTTACATGTGCTGTAGGACACAGCAGCTTCCCCTAAGGCTGAACAAATAACTTCCTCAGCATCGCTAGGATTTTTTTTTGTTTTTTTTTTTTTGAGCTGGAACGCGAAAAGCATGCTATGCCTCACATGCTGCTTATCGGACATCATTGTGCTTACTCCACTTTTCACCTGCTTTGTGAGGTTCTGTCAGCTGCAGCATCGGGGTTTATGGTGCCGTCCGTTGGTCCTGCACTTCCCTCACACGGTGACGCCACACGTTCAATTTACATAAATGCTATGGTGTATTGTACTTGGGGGCCGAGAATTAATTTGTACACCTGATAGTTAAATAGTGTGGAAGATTTACAGTTATATTTCCCCATTGTCTCAGGAGCATCTATCTCAAATATGTTTTAGTTTAGTTGGTGAAGATGTTGTGCAGCGTAAAAGAGAATGCTTTTTCAGCTAATATGTAAGAGAGCAGGTGTTCTTGATCCTATAAAAAAATTGAGTGACTAAATGCAGAAAAGCAGCAAACCTCAGGCAACCTACTAGTGCTTTTGAAAGGAATGTGAATCTTCTCTCTCCCTCTTTTTTTATTTTATTCTTTTTATTCATGATATCAAAGCTAGTATTTCTCCTGGTTATACTTATAATGTCAGGAAAATTATTTCCCCTTATTTGAAATTCCATAAGCAAAGATGCCATTTGGTATTACAATATCACATCCCTTAATCAGTGCGCAGTTGATTTGTGGAATAGCCTATAAAGAAATTAGGCTATCCATTTGCTAGTGCAAATGGACAGCATAATTTCTTTGAAAGGTAAACAAGACAAGTATCTGAAGTCACATAGAATTGCTATAAATTGCTTTTAAAATGTGTGCAGAGGTAGTGAGCCCAAAATGGGAAAACACAATTTTAAATTTTCAGCATTTATTAACTTCTAATATTGCTTTTAAAAAACTGTAGATTTTGGCTATAATAGTGGATGTTGTTTTCTTATCATTTGACCTCATGATGGGGTTGATTGAAAACATTTAACCCTTACTGGGAAGAATTAGGTGCATGAACTTGTTTATAATGTAAAAGTATGCTTTCAAATTAAAGACATAAATAAACATTATGAAAAAAACTAAATTTTAGAGAAATTCATTCTGGGGAAAAAAGCTAATGAAATTTTTATGTTTGACTGATTTTTACAATCAGAGGCCAAAAGAACTTTATATACTTTTTACACAAACAAAGGATATTCAAGTGCACATGATGATTGCTTTTTATTCATTCCTTTCATACTTGTGCATTGTGTAATGTAAGTTAATAAAGGCATTTAGTAGTTCTATTATTCACTCCCCCCCCTTTTTTTCCAGGTGTTGATATATGTATTTGATGTTGAATCTCGTGAATTGGAAAAGGACATGCATTATTATCAGTCATGTTTAGAAGCAATATTGCAAAATTCAGCTGATGCAAAAATTTTTTGCCTTATCCACAAAATGGATTTAGTTCAAGAAGATCAAAGAGATTTGGTAATATATTTTAATATATTTTAAGACAGATTTTGTAGATACTTTCATAGCAGAATTGCCAAAAGACTTCTTGTTTTGATTGTTTATTAACTAAACATTGCTGTAATGTTCTGATGCTAATGTTTTATTGTTTGCCAAAACTAACGCAGTTTTTTATTAATCTTGTAAATCATGCTTTTCCTTTTCCATGCAGACAAAATGTTTTTGTTATAGCGAGATCACATACACACATTCACAAAATATTGTACACCGTATAACATTTTTGTTTGTTTCGAACTATCCTTGCTGTCATAGTAGGCATGATTTAAAATGGCAAAAATGCATATGGGAGTTTTTGAGAGTCATGTTTTATGAACTCCAAAAGCACGATTTATGAACTCCATCAGCTGACTGAAGCTGGCTATTATAATATCACCTTCATAATTCACACCAGCATAGTGCCCATATGGAGGGGCAAGGAGAGGTGGCACTTCCCCTCCCTTGAAATCAGACTATGCAGTTTTTGTTCTTGGAAAGTACTACAAATACTTTTTCAGTGACACTATTTCTTATTGCTAATTTTTCTGTTGGACTTCTGAATGTGTGTATATGCATTAAAAGTATGAAAAAAATTAAAAGTATAAAAAAAACCATGAATTTACAGCAGAATGTAATAATATTAAATTTTTGTATTGAATCTTAGATAGCAGTGCATTTACATACAGTATTGAAAACATAAAAGGTAAAGGGATATGTAAATGGATATCTTCCTCTGCAGCAACCATTCACTTCTGGACAAAGATTTGAACTTTTTTCCAGAACTTTGTCTTGTGGTTATTTATTTTTCATCTTGATGACCAATTGAGTGATCACCCAGTTTTGTGTCACATGGGTCAGAAGTAGCCGAAAGGCACAAGGCTCAGAAAAACAACAAAGGAATTTCCTTATTGTCCCAACAAGCTGTCTTCATTTATTCATCACCATGTAGGTTTTGGGTCTTCTGATTTTCATTTAAATTTGTTGTGTGTGTGGTAAAAATGTTTAGATAACAAGAAGGCACAGAAGAAATTTGTCTGTGGTGTTTGTCTATGTTGGTAGCTACAAAATCTGTTTTCCCCTTCCTGAAAACAAATCTGTGGGAACCCATGCACACCAGTGCCTCCATCACCCCAACCATGCTCATTCTATGACCCCAGACAAGTGTGTGTGTGTGTGTGTGTGTGTGTGTGTGTGTGTGTGTGTGTGTGTGTGTGTGTGTGTGTGTGTGTTCCATCTTTAACTGTGGATAAACAAACTAACTGTAGATAAACAAAGACATCGCTCTTACCACGTTTTAGCAACACACAGCAACCGAAATATTGTTAATCGGTCACCGCTGGGGAATCGAATTCCAGATCTCTCGATATCTAGTCAAGCGCATTAGCCTTACACCACGGTAGCCAACAATCCACAGCGCTATGTGTGTTTTTCTGTCAAGTTTCTGACATCATAAATCCATAAGATGGGCTCAGCTACTGAGACGTCTCCATCTGGTGGGCATTAACGGCACTGGCTATATATTAATTATAGCAGTCAAATCCAGAGTGAAAATCCTCCAAATGCGTGGCATCAGTGAATAAACCATTTTTCAGTTTTTTGGTTGCTGTTTGTTGCTAAAGCATGGTAAGAGCGATGTCTTTGTTTATTCACTGACGCCACATATTTGGAGAATTTTCAATTTGGATTTGACTGCTATAATTAATTTATAGCCAGTGCCGTTAATGCCCACCAGATGGAGACGTCTCAGTAGCTGAGCCCATCTTATGGATTTATGATGACAGAAAAACGCACATAGTGCCGTGGATTGTTGGCCACCGTGGTGTAAGGCTAACACGCTTGGCTAGATATCGAGGCATCTGGTGTTCGATTCCCCAGTGGTGACCGATTAACAATTTTTCGGTTGCTGTGTATTGCTAAAATGTGGTAAGAGCGATGTCTTTGTTTATTCAGTGATGCCACGTATTTGGAGGATTTTCACTCTAACTGTGGAAAAACCAGTGTCCGTACTAAACTGGTGTTTGTCTACGTAGGTAGCCACAAAATTTGTTTTCCTTTCCTGAAAACAAATCTATGGGAACCCATGCACACATGTGCTTCCATCACCTCAACCATGCTCCTTCTATGACCAAAGACAAGCGTTCGTGCTCCATCTCTAATTGTGGAAAAACCAGTGTCCTTACTTAAATGCCCAACAGTAAGTGCTTCTTTCTGTTATATACAGCAATTAAATTCAGCAAGGGATGATAATTTTCTTGGTCCCCAAGCAATGCTAACCTGACGTTTGGGTGGAGTGGTGGTGGTGACCTCACCTGTCCAGGGGTGCAGAATATGTCCGAACGCGCGAACAAGGTTCGGGGAAATTAAGGCAGCTCTGGGGAAATTTTTGCCCGGGGGTAAAATGATAATAGTAGTAATATAAAAAAAATGACTTATTTACAACGAATATAACGTGAAAAATAGGAGTAATTTACTTCACGGTAATCAGGTGATCATTTTGAAAAATGTGTCGTTATGAATACAAGAGGTTATGAGGGCTGTGACGTACTGCGAACTACCGCTCGCAAACGATTCACTGAGCCTAAACGACTTTACTAATGTCAAGGCGGAGACAGCGTGGCATGAGTAACGAGTACAATGCAACCACTAGTCACGCTAATAAACATTTCCGAAACTAATGGGCCGCTCTGGTGGCACAGAGGTCTAAGCAATGGCTTCTGATCATTCGCCCGAGATGGGTCCAGGTTCGAATCCTGGTGAGGCATGGATGTTGTGTTTGTTTCATGGCGCTCACTCTCGCCCTTCCGTGGAACCAGTGGCCCTAAATTAGGGACAGGCGACTGCTTTAGCCCACTGAGTTGTTCTAGGTGATCGTTAAACCTCCAATAGAAAAAAATAATTATAATGACAGCGAATGTGTCATAGGTGCTGATTTGAAAAATTACTGGGGGTTCTGGACATTTTAAAGTGAATGACCCATGCATTTTTCAAAGGATTTAAGTCGAATTTAAATTTCATTCAGTAAAATTATCTGGCACAATTAGACGTCTGGAATGCTAGAATGAAATAAATTATAGTTAATTACAGAATTTTTTAGCTGTTTATTTTTCAGCCTCTCTGCCCGGGTTATTTCTTGATTCGCCTATTCTTCATACGTCGAAAGTTAATGGGTTCCGCCATTTTGGGCAAGGAAAGAATTTTTTATTCGTATATTCCTGTCTCGCCTAAAATTTTCGCCTGCTAGAGGGGAGAGACTCACCTGAAGCACTAAACCTTCCGTGCGTTTAAAAAAAAAAAAAAAGTCAATTTTTTTCGTGAAAAAAAAAAGCTAGTTATTCATTGGAATAAATATTAGCTGGTGTTTTTTTTTTTTTTTTTTCAAATTCTTATGTAACAGGCTTTAAGGAGAGTTCTTGATCATTGACATATACTCTAATATTCGCTTAAACTTGTATGGAAATCCGTTACAGTTTAGGGAAATTTCAGAGAAAAAAAAAAGTGTTCTGGGGAAATATTGGGCCCCGAACGTTTTCTGCACTCTTGCACCTGTCCAGTCATAATGATGTGAGACCTTGTTACATGTGTTACCATGAACAGTTGTTCATTCACACACTAAAGTTTGTGATGTGCGTCTGATGTGAACTATAGCCCTGATTAATTCATTTTACAGATTCTGTGTATAGCTTTAAGCTTTGTGTTACTCCATGTGTGAAGGGCATGTGCCAATTAAATCATGTTTGTGTTGTTTTACATATTGCTCTGCCTTTAGAATTTCTATTGTTATGATGAAAACACCTTTGTAGAATGCCCCATTTTGAAAATGAAATCATATTGCTAAATTTTTAGGGTTAATAATTCTAGTGCTCAGATCATATTTGTTTAAAAAAATACATTACTGTTACATTGTACTGGCATACCACCTTGGGTACAAAGAAGTTAAATTTATTCCTTCATGGGTTAACGTAAAGTTAGGGATTACCATAATTCAGTGCAAAGGAAACATTTTAGTATATGGATTCTTAGAATTTCACAAGAGTACTGAGACATATTCACTTGCATTGAATAAATTTTATCGTCATGCTTTACATAATATCCCATGAAGAATAAAACTTATAATTTAGCTGCAAACTAAGTATTCTAGAATATGAATAATGATTATTAACCTCCAGATTCGCTAAACATGAATGCCGGTTGCTTCGACTAGCGAATCCTGTGATGGTTAAATTCAAATTGATCGGAAACTTGAAACTTGGTCGTTCTGGGTGGTGTAGTGGTTAGCATACCTAGGCGTTTTCTGGGAGACGCGGGTTCGAGTCCCGCTCCAGGACGATGAAAATTTTCAAGTTTTCAAATATTATCTGACTTACCATCCTTGTCACATTTACGCCAAAAATCGGATTGTCATCTTCAAAAATTTGTATGAATAATGAAGTTAACACATCTGAAAAGTATCAAGTTTGGGATCATCAAGGAGATTAAAGGAATTCCAAAACTATTGTACCCGTGTCTCGTATTTTGTTAATGTTCTGTCATTGCGTTATAATGTAATCTTCAGTGCATTTCGTATATCGCTGCCCCAGCTGTGTTAGTTTTTGATAATGAAAGTCTGCCATATCCTGCAGATTACCTCTGCAACATCTGCATCTGAAATATGTTCCATTGAGGATCTTTATGAAATTCCAAAATACAAAGAAGTCAGTAGCAGGTCAAAGTGCCCTTCCAAAAATTCTTTATTGCTTTTTATACACAATAGGAGCTGACCATCATAAACCATCTAATTTTTCTTCAGTTTTGTTGCCAACATTTTTGAGATCCACTGTGCACACACTTTTAGACAAATGGAGCTGTTCATGTAAAATTATTTCCATGTTTCTAATAATAATCAGCTTTGTCTCTTCAGCAGTTTGTATAACTGTCACACAATGATTTTTCATAACAAATACCTTGCTGCAGATTTCATCTGTTGTTGCTTCAGGTGACTGACCTAGATAACAATTGCCTTCTCTTTTTGCATCTTTTAAACAATGCTGGCCACCTCATAACCATAATACAAGATGGTGCAGAATCTCAATAGATGTGCTTGTAAATCTGTGGTCACTCAGTTCCTACTTTTAATAGGAAATCCCACTACTGCCCTGTCATCTACAGATTTCTTCCATAATTATTGATTGATGTAATAAATTAGCTTTCTGAACTGCAATAACTGGTATCTATATGGTATGTAACTGTACTTTAGGGGTGATCGAATAAAACAACATTTTTTTCAAAAGTTGTGTCTCACTGGTGTAAATAAGTTGCATTGAGTGATCCTTAAAAAAAACAAAAAAAAAAAAACTGGGTCATGTGGGGCAGCAACATCCTAAAGCTCCCCCAGAGCCTAAGTGTCACAACTTCCAGTATTTAGCTTTGGAGTGTGTAAGACCATTTAACCAGCTTAAAAATTATGAAGTGTGACCATCTGTTGATACACTTAAGACCATACACTTTCACCACGAACTCAGAAAGAATCGTAAGACCTTTAGAATATTTCTCTTGTAAATATGTAGAAATAAGTGTACTGTTTACAGTTTTGACCCACCTAGAATAGTAAGTGTTCCTGATGCTCTGTGCATGGCTGTGTAAAACTTCTCCGGCAGATACAGCAAACACTTGTCAAACAAGTACTGCTGGTTAGTATCAAATCTTTTTTGTCAATGTCCAGAAGAGTCACTTGTATTATCTTAAATTTCACCAATGGACAGCTTTCACAATTTGCCTGTGACCTGCCATTTGGGCCTGAGTACTCTTCAGTGCCATTGGTTGCCAGATCAGCCAGTGGCCCAAAAGTGGCAACAATTGAAACAAGTGATGGAAGAACAGCTCGTTGCCATGTAACATGCATATGAACCCGTTCAATGGTCTCTGATAAGTCTCTTCAGTGCACCATGTGTGATGCCTTTCTTTGATCTCGAGTTTCCAGGTGTACCGTTACATCCAGTTTCAACTAAAATTTTGGTGTTCTTCTTCTCTTGTTCCAAAAACTGTGAATGGTTTTAGATAAATTTTCTGTTGTTGTGAGCCCCAAGTGTCACATGCCCTAGATAGTTGGATCCAGGTTCCTCCAACTGATCTGCCCTTCTTTCACTGTCTTATTGTGTTTCTTGTGAGGGTGTTATCTTTACATACATACATAATATCATATCATATTAAGCTGTTCTTTGAGATTCAGAGGTTAGCTCCTCAAACCTTTTCAAGGCATGCCACCAGGCAACAATGGCACACACAACAGCAATAAGGTCTTCTCTGAATTTTGGAGAGGTACCAGCTAGTTCTGTATGACATTGGTAAAAAGACCCCAACTCACTGGGTTTTGTTCCAGAATCCTTAGGTGGAATGACCAACTGGCGCTGTTAGCTATGTGCTAATCACCCACACTGATGTACTTTTATGATTTATATGACCCAAAGAAAGAACTTTTACAACTCAAGTGTGGGATATGGTTGACCTACCACACTTGAGAAGGATGGTCCACGACAGAAACGACATGGAAATGGCAAATGTCTTGTGAGGAAGAGTTCTTAGCTGAGTGAGTGTAAGATTGTTGTATGGAACACTAAAAGTATAAATGGCAAGATAAATGAGGTGATTCAAGAAATGAGTAAGTATAGATTGGATGTGCTGTGTGTAAGTGAAACTAAAAAGAAAGAAAGTGGAATAGAAGAAATAAATGGAATGGTGAGTGTGTGGTCTGGAGTGTTGGATAATGTGAGAGGACAGGCTAGTGTAGGTGTGATTTTAAGTGAAAAGATGAACTACGTAATTCATTACAGCTGCATAAGTGAGAGAATTCTCTGGATTCGTTTGAAAGTAAAACTTCAGAGAATAGTAATTGTTATAATGTATGCTCCTTGTGATTCAGATTCCTCTGATAGGCAGGAAGATTTTTGGAATGAGTTAAAAGCTGTTTTGAGCCAGTTTGGTGCTAAAGAGAAAGTTATTATAGCAGGGGATTTCAGTGCTAGAGTAGGAGTTCAGAATGGGATTTATGATAACGTACTGGGTAAGTTTAATGACTCTGGTGTGAATGATGATGGTGTGTTATCTTTATACCCATCAAAATATAATGCCACAATGGGTCATCTGTCCTTTCACGCTTCTTCTCTGTGAGCTCATCACTTTTCCTCCTTTCTATCAATTGCCTTGGACATATCCGCTTTGTTCAGCAGACCCCAGTCTTCCATTGTGGCTGTAGCGATCATAGCCCCTGCATTGTATGTACACAGGCCTTCAAGAGAGTACTAAACTTGGAGCGTTTTGTCAGAGGACCTTATAAGTACTGTCCAGCTTCAAAATCACTGTTTGTTATTCCATTTGACCTCTTAGTTAGCAAAGAACTTAGAAAATTTTGCTTGGCTGACAGTATTCACTCTTAAAGAGCACTGGATCTTTCTCTGCCTCTCGGTACAGCTTTTCTTATTTTGGAAAGTTAGTGAGAGGTGACATTTAGCGTTTTGTTAATTACTAATCACTAGTTTGTGAAAGTGAGTATCATCTTATGAAGTACGTTTTAGCATTCCTGGTCAGTAAGTTTTAAATGTGGAAATTTTGTGTATGATATTGTATTGGATTTAATTTAATTATTAATGAATATCAATATGTCATATCTTTGGTTAACAATTGAGGTGTGATTTCAGATTTTTAAAGAAAGAGAACGTGACTTGAAGCGGCTTTCACTACCATTAGATTGCATTTGCTTTCGTACATCTATATGGGATGAAACTCTGTATAAAGTAAGTTCAATGTAGCGGACAAAACTTTTTTAGTTGTTATTTTTCTTGAATGTCATGGCTGAATTTTGTGATCTTAAGAAATCTGGTTAAGTAGACTTTAATCTTTAACTTAGGCATAGTTTTCATCCAACATGTTTCAGAAATCCAAAGATTAACCTGTATATTTACTTATAATGGTGAACTGTGATTTTATGCATGTATTATATAAATTTAACTAATTTTATGCATGTATGTCAAAGCAGTATGAAATAAGTGGAAGAATAACATTGTTAACATGCTAATATTAAACATGATCTAATCAATTTGTTTTTCTTAAACTTGGTAATAATTGATGACATGGCTATTTCTAGACTTAATGAACTACAAATATTTCAAAATTATGGGGTTTTACTAAGGAATGAAAGGATATCTACATGCCAAATTTTTGGGCAGTACCCCTGCCCTTCTTCAGGGCTGTATCTATAATGGCAACACCTACTATAGATGTAATCCTGAGGAAGAATAAGGGTACTACCCAAAAATTGGACTTGTAAATATCCTTTTATTCCTTTGTAAAACCCCATATTTTTGAAATATTTGTAGTTCATTGTTGTTGTTTTTTTTGTACTGAATATTATTTAGAGGAGAAATAGTTATGTATGGGATGCTATTGAAATCTGAAATCCTCTAATTATTGGACTGTCTTTTTAACAAAACAAGTGTAATTATCTAAATTTAAGGGAAGGGGTTTACACTGGAGTATTATTTTTTAAGGGTTGATCTTCAAAGATGATTTATCAAAACTCACTGTGGCAGCTCCAGTTACGACTGAGTGCACAGAGTTACTCTTGTAATAGAAACCAGAAAATTAAATGAACATTGACAAGCAGACAAAGACTGGCCGTGAAAGGCAGGAAAGGCTGTTACAGAGTTGTCTGGTAGCATTGTGCATTGGCAGTCCCATCATATGGAACCAAATCAATAAATCCAGAATACCCAAAAGCACCCCCACACTTGCACAGTGCCTGGAAGTTTGACTTCTTGGTTCACACGGTGTTGGGCGAATCTTTCATTCATCCAGCAGATGACTCTCTATCCAATATTTCTCTTAAAGGACTAAGAAGAAGTGAATCGTCAGACCAAATCACCCTCCGCCATTGGGCATTCGTTCAGGACAGGTGTTTCCTGGCCCATGCAAACCACTTCTTTCACTGAACTGGTGTCAAGATGGGCTTTCACATACTCTTGTATAAGCCATAGCCCATGTCATATAGCCTGTTGCTTGCAGTTCATTGAGATACAGGTCGGTCTATGCATTTGCTTCACACTGCTGCAGATTCCACAACCATACCAGGTCGGTATTTCATGACAAGGTCACATAAAATTTTGATCTTCCCTGGCAGTAGTCATTGGTGTCCTACTGTTGCTGCATTCAGGTGCGATGGAACTGGTTTTTGCATAGTGTATGTGGAACATTCTGTCAGTAGACTCGTTCAAATGCAATTTCCGAGCAGTCTGCCTCATAGCTGATCCATTTCATCATTTCTGGAAGATCTTTCGCGTATGTGCAGTCCTAACCTCTGTCCTGCCTTTTTTTTTTTTTTTTTTTTTTTTTGAACAATGCAGAGACTGCATCAGATTCTATGCTACCCTTCATTTGCTTATTGTCAACTGCACAATGGCACACAGCAGCAAAATTTTACGTGTACAGCCGAGCAATGCCTGATGCACATAAACTTATTGCCTCCAAGTTTTAAGAGAAGTAATGCTTCCAGCCATTTATTGAGATACTTGTTAACAGTGTTTGTAGCCGCCCCGGTGGCGCAGTGGTCTGGGGCGCTGGCCTATGATCATTCGTCCGTAAGGGATCCGGGTTCGACTCCCGGTCGGGCATGGATGTTGTGTTTGTCTTACGGCACTGGCTCTCTCCCTTCCCTGGAACCAGTGACCCTAAATTAGGGACGGGCGACTGCTTATAGCCCATTGAGTTGCTCACGGTGGTCGTTAAACCTCCAATAAAAAAAAAAAAAAAAAAAAAACAGTGTTTGTACCAATTTTTATTGTAAACCATAGCTCAAGTGGAGTACTTTGTTTATTAAAGAGGTTTCCATAGACATGCAAACAAGTTCTTACTGATTATAACAACCATGAATGGGGTGTGCATACATTTATTGCCATGGGGAAAGCAGATGACTATGGAATAGGGATGTACTGGCAAAATTGTTCTGTATTATTACCGTTATGCTGAGTTCCAGATTGCTGCATGTACATTTCATACAGAGCATTTTTTTTTATGGGGAAATTTTGCCACTTCATTGAAGATGTAACAGACACAGAAGAACACTCTGTAACAGCAAAACCCATGTGACTTCATAAGAATTCTAAATGCTTTGTAAATTTCACCCCAATAAAACAAAGCTCTATGATTCTAGCAATTTTCCTGGAATTTTTTAATGAACTTTTGGAAAAGTCCTTTAATTTATTTTCTGCAAATGTGTGTGAACATGGTTTGTACACTCCTTGAAAACCTTGAAAAGTCCTTGAATAAAAAAAATTCATTTTCAAGTTTTTGAAAGTGCTGGAAAAGTTTTAAGACTGTAAATAGTACTTGATTTTTTATAAGTAATGATATGAAAGAACATGTGTAAAATAATTGTTTGTGCTAAAAAGTTGTACAGGAGATTTCTGTGTAGTTTTAATAAAAGCACCAAGCTGATTAATTAGTGCAGAACTTATGTTCAACTAAAAGGTGTGCATGGACAGCTGGTATCTTGGCTATGGCATCACTAGAAAGTAAAATCAATGGAATGATTTATTCTCGAATCATGATGGGCTTCTGTTGACTGGGGTTAGGGACACATGTTTGCCAGTGGATGAATATGAAAACACTGTACCCTTTCAAAATATTCCACAAAATAAAATGATTTTGAAAGATACCGAAACAGAGGGGCAATTCAAAGTTAATAAAATAAGCCAACAGGGAGCAGGGTGAAATAGGCAGGCCATTGAAGGTGTGCCCATCCTTGCTAAGTTTAATTGTTTGAACTTGCTAAATTACCTACCTACTGACCAATCGACAGCACACACATATGATAATTTGGTTTTAAAAAAGTCCTTGAAAAGTGCTTGAATTTATTTTCTTGGAAGAGTATGAGCCTTGATGAAATCTGGTTGAAGTATTCTTTAAAAAATCAACACTAAGGTTTCGTAAAAAGAAAATACAATTGTGAAATTTTCTTTCCCCTAATGTCTATAATATGGGCTCATCTCATCAACTTATTTGAAAATCCATATTAAAATCTGGCAACATAAGATTCACTATGTACAGTAGCGAACAAAAGTATTTGGCGAAACACTTTTTCGACCATAATATTTTTTCTGCTGGACCAAATCGGGTCATTTTGGGATATGATATGTGTTATTCAGTTGTAAACATGACCCATATGCAGATTGATCGGAAACCTTAACACAGATCAGGTACCGAGCTTAATCGCAAAGATCATACAAATTGACCAACAAAGTAGGTGTGTATCACATTCATTTAATGCAACGATAACAGAAAACAAGTGCGACAAAACGACAAAACAATAACTAATACTTAGTGGGATAACCACGAGACTTGATAACAGCTGCACAACGGGCCGGCATCGAGTCCACTAGCTTCTCGACGGTGACCTGCGGAATTTGCGCCCATTCTGCAGACAGTTAGTTGAACTTCTGTGCCCTATTCCGGCAGGTTTTCTTTGCACATTGTCTCTCCAGCTCCTCCCACACATACTCGATGGGGTTGAGGTCTGGAGATTGGCTTGGCCAGTCTAGAAGTGTGACCTGTTGCTGCTGGAAGGCAGCCTTTGCTACTCTGAAGGTGTGCTTCGTGTCATTGTCTTGCTGCATGATCCGTACAGGTGGCATGTTCTGGTTTGCCCATGAGAAGACATCATTGATGAGCATGTTCGTGTAGTTCTGGCCAGTCATTATTCCGTCAATCTTGATGATGGGGCCCATTCCATTGCGAGAGAAGGTGCCTTAAACCATGAGCGATCCTCCTCCGTGCTTTACAGTCGGCTGAATGAACTGGGGGTTGAATCTCTGGCCACACGGACGTCGGACGTATCGGATGCCATCACTTTCGAACAAGTTGAACTTGCTCTCGTTGGTGAAAAGCACCTTATTCCAGTCCGCCGCGGTCTAGTGTCGATGACGGTGCGCGAACGCAACTTTGGCTCGTCGATTCTTGACTCCGATTAGTGGTTTCTTGTCGGGGCGTCTTCCATTCAATCCACCAGCAATGAGACTACGGGAGATGGTCATTCAGCTGACGTTCAGGTCGTCGCTGCCGCAGAATTTGGTGGTGATGTCCACAACAGTCAAGGTGGGATCAGCACGAGATTGACGGAGGACGCGTCTATCCTGACACAAACGTAGTGGAATGAAGCCTACCACATCGCAGACTGTTCTTGATGGTCCCAGTCTTCTTATAACATTGCAGGATAGTTGAAATGGACTGGTGTCGGATCTTCAGGGCCCTCGCAATGTTGGTGACACGCATTCCGGATTCCATCATGTTCACGGCTGCCGGGCAAGCTCCCACAGAGATCTCTGCCTTTTTACCCATTTCTGAAAACCTAAGATTGACTTATTATCACACTACACATCACAAAACTCACAAAAATCACAAGAAAAACATTAATACATGCAGCAAACAAATGAGTAATCATTGGCGACTCTTGAATATGGCCCATTTCGAATGACAAATTCGCTCTGAGCGAAATACAAACTACACAGCATTGTAACCCACGAATGAACACATATCATATCTCAAAATGATCCGATTTGGTCCAGCAGAAAAAAAATTATGGTCAAAAAAGTGTTTCGCCAAATACTTTTGTTCGCTACTGTATACCTCATATTATTTCATTCGTTCCACTGCTGAAGGAGTTAGAAGTAGCTACCAAAATGTTTCAACTTCACAATTGTATTTTCTCTTTACATAACTTTAGCTGTGATTTCTTTAATAATACTTCAATGTATGTGCCAAACCTCAAATTTATTTTCTTGTATGCTGTGTCCAATGGAGCAGTTATTATAATTTTATGGTTTTCATTTAAACAACTGGTTTGAATGTCCTAATTGATCCCATGATTGATCACTGTGTTTTGTTTTGTTTTCATACTGGCTTTTCATATTACTCTTTTGCTATAATACAGTCCTTTTGAATTAATATCTCCATAATTGATTATCTAGCTTTCTGTCTGTGTGTATTGGAATCTCAGAAATGTTCAACAAGAAAAATAACCTTTAATCCTTCAAGTAAACTTGTTTCAAACTGAATGTCCTGTGCATTGTAGGCAGTTGCTGATTGATTAGGCTCTGCATTCTGTGATTAATATGACTATATGGGAACAATAAATAGTGTACTCTTCTTAGAATGTGTGTTTGCAAATACAGTGAATTCTGGTTAATTGGGGGGACACCATTTATTTGGGGCAAACCTTAAAGAAGAAAGGCAAATTGAGAAAACCAGAATTTGCTTAATTTATTTGGGACACCATGCCATTAAGTCGGACCAGGACTGTTAGATGCTATTTAAATGGGGTGTCGCTGTTTCACTATATAGCAAACATGTGCATGTTCAGACAGTATAGTGATTCTGTTTGCAGTAACTCCTAGATTGTGTGCTGTGTCAGTCATGACTGATTTACTTATACTCCAAGTCAACCTAAGAGTGAACCACTATGAAGGGTACGAAACAGCTACCTCCGCTACGAAAAATAGTCCCTATCGTTTAGAGCGAAAGGCATCAGAATTATTGCTTAGAATCCATTTTTGTTTGCTCAACAGTTTACCAGACAAAATTGCTATCCAAAAAAAAAAAAAAAAAAAATTCTAGAAGTTAGAGCTCTTTTAGAAATAAATTTGTTCTGAAAAGTTACTGAATCAAGAGCTTCGCACTTTCGGCTACTTATGCCCACTTGGGATACAACTCGGACGGGAGGAAGGGGTGGAAGACCTCTCCCAACATTAACAACACAGAGGCAGTAAATTGACAATCGGGGAAACTTGAAGGGTGTGTTACTTAAACAGGCAGTAGGGGAAGCAGTTCGGCCACCACCAGACCCCCACTGCTTCTGAGATGTGGGGGGATCAGGAAGGAAACAGTAGAAGAGCAGATTGATGCAGATGGATACCGTTCTTGCGTTTCACGACGAGGTGTGATAAGGTTCTCCCGCCTTTCCCAGTAGTACACTTTTAGGGTTAATTGGAGTATAGTAATGTACACATATGTACTAAATGTAACTATTATGCGTATGGCATGTGAGTAGACTTACTCGGTAATGAAGTGGGAGGTGGCGTTTATTAAAGTTACTAAGGTGATAGTTGTTTTTTGCCCTTATCATATGATAACAAATGATAAGATTAGAGATTATTAAGTTGATAGTTGTTGTTTTTTTTGCCCTTATCACAGATAAGATTGACCTTTAATGATAAGATTGGGGGTATTAGGAATATTAATAGAAGTAGATAAAATTGTGTTTTTAGTGGAACATGATTTCCTTGTTATGTCCTTTTTATTTATTTTTTAAATTTTTTTATGGTAATTGTGGTTTGGTAACAAGATGTAATTCGAGAGAGAACTTTTCAAGCGTGCCATATAGAAGTTGTTGTAAGGGGGTTAGTAGTGGAAATACTATTATTTATTGTGTCGGAGTTGTTTTCTGTTTCTTTTTGGGGGTCTTTTTTCATTCTAAATTAGTGCCAACAGTAGAGTTAGGGGCTTTGTGACCACCTGCAGGGGTCGAGGCTTTTAATCCTCTTCAAGTTCCCTTGTGGAATACAGTAATTATATTATCTTCGGGGGTTAGAGTGATGTGGGCGCATCAGTGTTCATTGTCTAATGATATGGTGGGGGCGTTTAAATCTTTAGGTGTTACTTGGGGTTTAGGTTTATATTTTTTGTTTTTTCAAGGTTTTGAATATTATGTAGCCACATTTAGGATAAGAGATTCGGTGTTTGGGTCTGTGCTTGTTGTAGTGACAGGGTTTCATGGATGCATGTAATTATTGGTTCACTAATCCTAAAAAATGCGGCGAAGAATGATGTACAGTGGTTAATGGGATTAAAACCTACTTTGCTCTCTGTGATTTATTAGGACTTGGAGATGCCACATTTCAGGGTTTGTATGGCCCCTAGAATCATGGAAAAGTCCTGGAATTTGATTTCTCTTTTTTTTTTTTTTTTTTTTTTTTTCAGGCCTTGAAAATCCTTGATTTTTCATATAAAAAATTTCATAAAAGGTTCTGAAATGCTTTCTTGCAGTGAAAAAGAAAAGTTGGTCAAAATGTTTCGATTGACTACATCAGTTTGTTCTAACTCCCTGTGGCGTCTGTTTGCAATGATGTCACTTCCTTCCATGGAGTGTGGAGACGTGATGTCATCTCTTTCATCTTTTGTGATGCTGCAGTTTAAGAATTTTGGGTGCCATATTTCAAGCAAACTTGGTTTGTGGTATAGCAGTTGTGTGCAATTGGAGTTACAACAGCATATGGAAACTTTCTTGTGAGTCCAAGATGGCTGTTCCTTCTAGCACATGCTTTCCTCTGCAGAATATTGATTGATATTTCGTGTCCTTGCTGCCAATGTGCATGTGAATAGATGACTGTGAATAAGTCTTCAGTGCCATGGTAAAATTGTTTTGTATTATTATCATTATGCTAAGTTCAAGATTGCATCATATAAATTTTATACAGAGAAATTTTAATAACTAGGAAATCTCATCACTTCATTGAAGATGTAATGCACAGTGAAGAACACTCTGTAACCGCGGAACTCATAGGACTTCATAAGAATTCTAAATGCATAGTAAATTTAACCCCAATTTGCAAAATAAGAAATAAAACACTTGATTCTAGGAAACATTTAAGCTCCTGGATTTTTTTTATGAACTCCTGGAAAAGTTTTGGAATTTATTTTCTGTAAATGTGTACAAACTCTGCATATTTTGTCAATAGTGAAAATGCTATTTTGGGAAGAACCAGAAACTATAAAGAACTTGCATATCAATAATAGGTTTCAATGTTACTATGAAAATTAAGATTGTGAGGATGCAATTGTTGAGCAAATTGCTGTGAAACATCAAAAGATATCAGAAGGTCAGGTAAGTGGTGAGGATGATTCATAACTTCAACAAGTGACTCACCAGCATGCCAGGAAATTTATTGCTGGATTGTGATGGTATTTTATACAAGAAGGCAATTAATGCTGTTCTTTATATATAATTTATGACTACAAAACTTGTGGTTTTGAGATAAAATAAAAATACCAGCGTTTACCACAATCAAAGGTTTATTATATATCGACTATAGTTTCGCAGAGCTATTGGCTTTGCATCATCAGGACGAATGGAGCGTAAACATTCAAATCATTGTGACATCATCAGAGTTCTGACGGTCATGGTTTTTGGTGAGTTGTTTCCACGTGCTTGAAAGAAATGGAGTCAGCGTCATGTCGTTGACAAGCTGCGAAGAGTTCTGGTAGATATGGAAAGCTTCTAATACATTAAGCTTGATAGTCGAATCAGGTTTATCAATGAGCGTAGCGTTTTCAAACAAAAATTTGTGGTTATTTTCGTGACAATGTTGGGCTATAGATGACTTTTTAGTTCACAGTTCCGTACGTAGGTCTTGTGTTCCATCACACGGAAATTTAAAGCCCTGCGGGTCTGTCCTATATATGAAAGTCCACATTCACAAGGTATCTGATGAATTCCCCATGAATTTATGTCTTCAACGTAGTCTTTTGATCCGTAAAAAATTATCTTGTTTATGGGTTTGAAAATAACTTTGAAATTAAAACTCTTGAGGATTTTTGAAATTCTGAAGCAAATCTGTGGAGCAAATGGGATAACCACCCAATTCTGTTGTATTGGGTTGTCTATTGGCGTGAGTGAGCAGATAAGCTTCGGTTTCCTAAATTTTTGGACAGCTTTGTCTATAATGGAATGGGTATATCCTCTGTGTACAGCAATTCGTTTAAGAAAATCAAACTCTTTCTGCAAGGAATCCTCAGTTGAGCATATATGTATTGCACGATATGCGTAGAAGGCAGAGACTTTCTGTTTCTATGGGTGATTTGATTTTGCATGTGGGGGTAAGGAAACAGCAAATGGTTTTTGATAAACTGTTGTTATAAAGGATCCTTCAGAGCATGACACAAGGACGTCAAGGAATGGTAAGCAGCCATTATTTTCAGTCTCATATGTAAACTGTATATGAGGATCAATTGAATTAATGAGTTCAACTAATTTAGGTATTTCCAAATTTATGCCGTTCCAGAGAACAAAGGTATCATCTACATATCGAATCCATAGGTCAAATGTAACCATCTGAAAGAGTTTGTCCTCAAAGTGACGCATATAGACTTTGCATAAAATAGGCGACAGTGGGCTACCCATTGCAAGGCCTTCCATCTGTTGGAAAAATCTTCCACGAAAAACGAAACTGTTTTGTCTGGTACAAACTTCCACTAGTCTCAAAATATCTTCTACTTCCGGTTGGCTGAAATGATGTTCAGTGAGACTAGCTTTCAATGATTTGAGCGCTCCATTCAGTGGGATACTTGTGAACATGGATTTCACATCGAAGGATAACATGAACTGATCCTTGTATGGATGTTGTTTTAGTCGACTGACAAACTCAATGGAAATGTTTACAGATGTTTTGTTCGAAGAAGCCGTTAAGGTGGATAGTTTTGAAGATAGAAACTTGGCCAACTTGTGTGTAGCTGAGCCGATATTGCTGACTATGGGACGGAAAGGGTTACCAATCTTATGTATCTTCGGAAGTACGTAAAAACGCGGGCAACGGACATATGAGGGCTGTAGATGACGTTTTGAGCTTTGGTCAAGAGTTACGCAACTTGATATCAATTTCCGAACTTTTTTTAATTGTTTCTCTGATGGATCATTTTTAATTTCTTTATAGGGTCCTTCAGAAACAAGGTTTTCGACTTCCGCCTCATAATGTTTTTTGTCCAGAATAGCAACTTGTCCTCCTTTATCTGCTTTAGTAATGATAATATCACGATTTGACTGTAATTCTTTTAGAGCATTATGTTCTTCCTTGTTGAGATTGGGTTTAAAAGGTGGAAAGGACTTTGACGTTATTATCTGGCTGACACAATGTCTAATTGTTTCTTTTTGATCAATTTTTAGATCACTTTTCATAAGGGACTCCTCAACCGATGCCACGACATTGGATACTGATACCTTTTTCGAAATATCAAAATTTGAATTGTAACGTAAAATCCGTTTTTGAATTTTGCTGGGAAACTATAGTCTATATATAATAAACTATATATATATAGACTATAGTTTCCCAAGCAAAATATAATATATAATAAAACTGTAGTCTATATATAATAAACCTCTGATTGTGGTAAACGTTGGTATTTTTATTTTAATGCTGTTCTTTGTCTGCACTAGATACCTGCCCTGGTTTTCTTCAGTTGCATTCAGTCAAAAGAACAGAAGGATACACTTGATAAATTTCTTCAACATCATTGACTGTTAAGAACTACATGTGCATGTTTGTTACATACATTAAATTGAAATCATGTTTAACATAAATATTTTTATATAATCTGTACCATTTGTGTTCCAGAATTTACTTACAGTATTTTTGTGGCTCAGTAAATGGTAGTTTGTCTTTTGTGTTACACCTTTTTAACTCTTTACTTGGAACTTTGCATTATTGGGCCAAAGTGTTGTAGTGCCAATGTTTTCCAATTAACTGGGATATACTGTATGTGTAAATATGTCACACTTATAAAACAAAAACAATGAAACTTAATTTTAGGCCTGGTCTTCAATTGTGTACAAGTTGATACCCAACGTTCAGGAACTGGAGGCCAACCTTAAGAAATTTGCTGAAATAATTGAAGCTGATGAAGTTCTTTTATTTGAAAGAGCAACATTTTTAGTAAGTATATGTTATTCTGAAAAATAACTGCTTCATGAATCATAAAAATAATTATGCAATGTTGAAGTGTAATGTACATGTAAAGAATGGCCACTTTGTTACAACTGTCTTGCAGAGAAGTAGTTATTATTATAAATTTCATCAAATTATGGGATTTACTCAGGAATAAAAGGATATTACTTGCAGTTGAATTTTCAGGTAGCACCTCTACCCTTCCTCAGGACAACACTGTAGTAGGTGTTGCCATTCATGAGCTAAATTCCAACCTTTCAAATCATTTAATGTTGTATCTCTTCTCTCTATTTGCAGTCCTTCTGAAAATTTTTAAAAAGTGCTGTTGATGTGTCAGAACTTCTACAGTGTCCCGAACAGGCATGTGATTCTTCTGCTAATTAGCGGAATCCCGTGAATTCACTTTTTAGAAAAAACCGAAATCTAAACTTGTCATTTGCGATCTCAGGCTTTTGATAAAAGTTTGTTATTGTTGATATGTAGGTGGAGGGGGTCGGGGCGAAAGAGAGAGAAATATTCGTTGGGTAGGTGGCGATACTTCAATTGTAAGGCGTAATCTTTCTGCTGCTGCGTGGCTAACCGGTAGCTCCAGGCTGATGCTTCTGCTGCTACTCAGCCAATGAGATAGCTGCAGGTGACGTCACTTCAAACGTTTCGGTTTGCTCGAAACCGGTTTTTTAGGGGAACACTCCACTGTTTCAGGTCACCTCCGAACTTTCCACTGCTATTTATTTATTTGCTGGGGGGGGGGGGGGGGGGCAAAATAATCCTCCAGGATTACGGATGAATAAAAAAATTACAGAAATTCAGACTTTCGCTTATTAAGAATGTTTTACTGGTTTTGTAATTAATCAGTGTAAAAACCTATGAACAAAGTTCGTGATGTAGCTCCTTATCCCCCCTCCCTCAGGAGGAGGAATTTGTTTTGCTTGTTTGAAAGCTAAGTGGAAAGTATGCACCAGCCTTAGAATGCATGGCACCTCGGCGGGGTTACGTCGGCCTGGGATTACATCAGCCTGAAGCCTCTGAACACAGTTCATGATGCAGCTCTTTGTTTCTTTTCTTTCTTTTTCAGGGTGAAGGAATTTGTTTTGCTTGTTTGAAAGCTGATTGGAAAGAAACCATGTCGCCGGGACGGGATTACATCAGCCGGAAGCCTCTGAACAAAGTTCGTCACACGGCTCTTTGTTTCTTTCCTATATTTTTTTTTCCCGAGGAGGAGGAATGTGTTTTGCTTGTTTGAAAGCTAAGTGGAAGAAAGAATCAGGGCCTAATTTACACAGAGTCGGGCCCTAGGCACAGCACAAGATGAGGCCCCCCACCCATCCACATTCTTGAAAGAATAAGTACATTTGTCCCTGCTAAATATTATCAATTAATTTAAAAGTTGATTTAATAAATGGGATACTGTGCGGGGAAAAATAGGAAATGATATATACTTTTATTAAATCTTAATGTTGGCAAAGAAGTTTGCACTTAAAAATATAGGTGTGTAAGTAAAACATTTCAATTGTTCAGTATTGCTATTTTTGCATTTAATTTTACTTGCTTAAACACTTAGCAACTATATAAGTAATAAAATTAGCGATAATAATTTTTGATTTTTGCATTTGTCACTTTCGTTTTTCTTTATGTGTATCTCGGAACTGCTTTTGGTGTTTTCAGTTAATTGGATGCTTAGACAATCACATGCCTGTCGAAAGCACTTTATGTCCAGTATTTTGAATATGTCTATCCAAACCTGTTTTGTTTGTCAAATTTTTAATTGCAACTTTATGTTCTGCCAATCTGGTCTTAAGCTGTCTGCCTGTTTCTCCCACATAGCTGAGACCACATTCACATTTTATAATGTCGACCACACCTTCCTGTAAAAGGATGTTTTCTTCTTTTTGTTTTAATTTTGGAAGGTAGGTACTGGTTTTATTTTGTAATCCTGTAGCCAGTCTGATTAGAAATTTCTCACTAATCCTTTGAAGTTTTTCAAACAGTCCTCTATGGTAAGTAACTTTTCTAGTTAACTGAAACTTAGTTTTTGAACTCTGAATCTTTTCTTTTCTTTTTTCTTTAAGAATTTTATTTACTAGTAGAGAAGGGTATCCTTCTACTTTTTCAAATACCCTTCTCTACTAGTCAACAAAATTTCCAATGAAAAAGAAAAGATTCAAAGTTCAAAAACTAAAAAAAAAAATTAAAAAAAATTGATATTTGAACTTTTTTTTATATATAGAAACATGTTTTCTATGTAATGGTCACAAGGATCCCCAAAACTTTGATGTATAGAGAATTTTGATATACAGAAGTTTGATAAATGGAGGTCTGGCTGTTACATGAATTCATATAGGCAGATGATGTGGTAATTACTGAGCCACCAAGCACTGTCATTTACAAGAACTGGAGACTATTTTAGATAAAAACTTTACAACCTTCAAAGGTTTTTTTTTTTTTTTTTTAATTTTACAACTATGCAATCTTTATCAGTAATCCATCTCAACGGTGTTGAAGCCAATCTGCACTTTTGTGAAAAATTCTTCAACTTTGTTCCTTGCCCTAAATATCTTGGGATTACCCTGGACACAAATCTACAAAAACCAAATAATTGATTTTGGTTAGTAAAATAACCAAAAATAAAAATATGTGGTATTATATACTAGAATAATAGCTATATACTATACTCACTACTGTTTCACACGTTATATACGTTCTATGCGTTGTGTGCATATTTGCAGCAAAATCATCTTGGCATTTATATATCATATGACTAGGAATATTATTATAAGTTTCAATTATTATATTATCAAGGACTCACCTTGTATCGGTATTCCAAATTAGTAAGCTTCATCTTGTATCTTGAAATAAAATATGTATCTAGCGTGTCATTAGTCACGTAGAATCATCGTATTGCAAATAGGCCCAATTGAAATTTGCGACCAGGGTTTAAATTCAAATAAAACACGACTATGGATATCATACAAAGAGAGTGTGAAAGAATTATATACAATGCAATTAAAAAACCTTTACCATCAACAGGTATCGTCAATCTTTAAAAGAAGGAATGGATATATTCAACGACATTACAAACAGACCTCAAATAAAATTTTCGTCAATTATTGAACAATGCCAGACAATCTCTGCAACATGCACACGACTCCACATAAACCACCGGACATGTTTCGGTACGACTGACTTTCGGCCATTATCAACGGTATGCATCCTGGATCAATGTTCACAGTTGTTATATATCTAGGTCACCTCGGCATCACCTCCACTATAGTTGTTCCACGTCGACGTTTTCCATCATCATTACATGTACGTGTATTCACGTGTGAGTCACATCCATGCCATCTATTGGGTTAATTCGGGAATTGCTGTCGCTGTTTTTATTTTGTAAGTATATATTATTTCTTTTATTTTCCTTTTGTTGTTATATTTTGTATTATTTTCTTGTTGTATTAGATATTTCCACGGATACGGGATATCTTTCGGAGTAGACGTATTGCAATTGGATCTTTGAGTTTTCTCAATTGTTATAGCTTCAGACCACAAAATTTGATTATATTTATTGTGGGAAGTTAAGATTTTACTATTTTCCCAATCGGGTATTAATTCATTTATCATACAATGTTGTATAAGTGATGTTTTTTTCTTCTTTTTTAATCCAATTATTATAGTGCTCATTCAACCTCGTTTTAAATCTTCTTTTAGTACTACCGATGTAATGTTTGTCCTGCTTATTTTCCTTTGGGTCTATTGTAGGAACCATGTATACACCTGCCTTATTTAGTGGATTTTTATTGTAACCACTATTTGTCAGTAATTTAGAATTATCAGTAACTATTTCAGCAATTTCAATATTGTAATTCTGGCATTCTTTTCTTATAATATTGCTTAGTGGAGGTAAATATGGTATACTTCCGTAAAATAACATATTTCTTCTTGTTAATCCATTGTTGTGCCTCTGTATACCAGCTATTCTTATTTTGCGATATTTTACATATACTTACGAAATAAAAACAGCGACAGCAATTCCGGAATTAACCCATTAGATGGCGTGGATGTGACTCACACGTGAATACACGTACATGTAATGATGACGGAAAACGTCGACGTGGAACAACTATAGCGGAGGTGATGCCGAGGTGACCTAGATATATAACAACTTTGAACATTGATCCAGGATGCATACCGTTGATAATGGTCGAAAGTCAGTCGTGCCGAAACATGTCCGGTGGTTTATGTGGAGTCATGTGCATGTTGCAGAGATTGTCTGGCATTGTTCAATAATTGACAAAAATTTTATTTTTCTGTTTGTAATGTTGTTGATTATATCCATTCCTTCTTTTAAAGATTGCCGATACCTATCGATGGTAAAGGTTTTTTAATTGCATTGTATATAATTCTTTCACACTCTCTTTGTATGATATCCATAGTCGTGTTTTATTTGAATTTAAACCCTGGTCGCAAATTTCAATTGGGCCTATTTGCAATACGATGATTCTACGTGGCTAATGACACGCTAGACACATATTTTATTTCAAGATACAAGATGAAGCTTACTAATTTGGAATACCGATACAAGGTGAGTCCTTGATAATATAATAATTGAAACTTATAATAATATTCCTAGTCATATGATATATAAATGCCAAGATGATTTTGCTGCAAATATGCACACAACGCATAGAACGTATATAACGTGTGAAACAGTAGTGAGTATAGTATATAGCTATTATTCTACTACAAAAACCATTCTGCAAAACTAAAGAAAACCCCAAATCAAGAAACAATACCCTCTCAAACCTGGCTGGCTGGCTCTTCCTAGGGATATGGAGCTGACATTCTCTTCCCTAAAGAAGACAAAAGCCTCAGCTTTTGTCTTCTCTACAGCGTAGTACAAGGTGTCTACAAATGATAGAAGCGGTTTCACGATTTTATTGTAGGTATGTTATTTGACATATGATCACGAAACTTTACAATTACATATAACAATGCACAAATTTTTTGGGGCATATTACAGGTGCTCGATATGCGCCTCTTGAGGGATTCTGCAAACATCAACTCTGTAATCAAGTTCCTCCCACATGCAAGTTAGCATGTCTCTATCAATGTGAGCAAAGGCATTGATGATCTGAGCCATCACCCCCTAATAGCTTAGAAGGCCCGCGCACCGAACGCCGGAAGTTTCGTGACGTGGGGGAGAGTAGGCTGATGTCCGTGGTGGGTGGTCGAGCATGCATGAGCTTGCTCACTCTGTGTAAGCGTGACAAAATTTTATACCATTGCATTTTATAGTTTCTGAGAAAATGGTACATCAAGTTAGTCAATTTATAATGAAACATGTACATCTTTCAAAATACATCCTATAGTACCAAAACAATCACTTAGATTTATTCAGTACAATAACTGCATGTGCATTTGTCAGGTTCTCAAAAAATATAATAATTATCTGAAAAAATACTTTAAGAAATTATTGGAACAAATTTCAGATTTTCTTAGAAACGTGTCATTGAAATTCTTGAAGGAACAGCTAACGGACACATAATCAAATTGTGCTTGTGATACACAAAGAACTACACAACTATAATTATATGTACATTGGCAGTTTCACTGAATACTTCTTGAAAATCAAATTTCAGGAAATTTCTGCCAATAAGTTACTTGTATTTTTCCAGATAAAAAGAAATGCTTATATTGTGGATCCAAATAGTTTTGCTTAATGCTACTAATATACTTAATACATTGACAAGGTAACTTTTTTGAAATAGTGCTCTGGAAGACAAAAATTATAAACTTTATATTTGCTTATCAAAATGAAGTTGTCCAAACACGTAACTAGATGGTACTAAAATTAGGAAAACTTGTTATGTCATTATTGTACGTTTAATAATGTAGCAATGGCATAATTTTCTTGAAATCTTAATTTATTTGATGCAATCAGTGGATCAAGCAGCAATTCACTGTATGTATGTTAAAACGTGTTTAATTGAGCCTTTGGTAATAATTAAAAAACACAGAGAAAAATTCAGTTTTTCTTAACCTTTTTTTATATATTAGTGATCACGGATTGCATATAAAATACATTTTAACTAAAGGAATTATTTCATTACTAAAATTTTCATAGTCATAAGTTTGCAATGAATGAAAAATATGATTCCTTAAATATGTCAATCAACATCTTTTGAAACGACGGCGATACTTCGTAATGGACCCTCAAACTAATCTTTCAAGTACAAGAACGATTTGTTCACAAGTACAGGAATCGTTCGGCTAACTATAAAGACACTATAACTTCAAGTGAAACTACGACAACAGTTTATAATTTCGATTATAGGAATGGTTTATCACTTCCAGTGAAATGACAGGGATGCTTTCATTAAGTTGACGAATCTGTGTTGCTTACCCTTTCCAGTCGAAATTATTGCTACGCTAAATTTTACGCTGTAATTTCTTTTTCTTCTGTATTTTAAAAGATTATTAAACAAACTTGTTAACTCTGCAGTTATTTAAAAACTAGCACACAAGTTCTTATTTAAATGCAGTGAAACTCTAAACGAACGCACGACCTGGTTAGTTGGTGTACGTAAAGACGCGTTCATTCGCACATTGCCGTAATGCTCCTCTCCGCGACTACGGACTACTCTAGTGACGTCACAAATCGGTGCGCGGGCCTGCTAAGCTATTAGGGGGTGATGTCTGAGCCCACAGTTCTGGTAGATCGTCTGATAAGGGCGACACAAACACTGAATCTTTTGCATAACCCCACATGAAAAATCGCAGGGTGTTAAGTCGGAGGAGCGTGAAGGCCATAACAGCAGCTGGTGATCATAATTTCCAGTGCGACCGATCCATCGCTTTCGCAATCTGTCGTTCAAGAATTCACGAACAACATGATGGAAATGGAGCGGAGTGCCATCCTGTTGGTAGATGAAGTCCACACTGTTGGTCTCTAACTGCGGTATGAGCCAATGTTCCAAAATGTTCAGATACATGTGTCCGATAACGGTCTTTTTGCAGAAGAAAAAGGGGCCATAAACTTTAAATTTTGAAACCGCACAGAAAACATTGATTTTTTGAGAATCCCGAATGTGCTCTGCGAAGGTGTGGAGAGTTTTCTGTGCCCCAGATTCGCACATTGTGCATATTCACTTTGCCACTAACAAAAAATGTTTCTTCATCACTGAAGACAAGTTTATCAGAAAACGCATCGCATCGTCTTCTTCCATAAAACTTTGAAATCGTGAACAAAACTTAAAGCGACTCACTTTGTCATCGGACGTCAGGGCTTATAGCAATTGCAAGCGGCACAGCTTCTGCTTCAATCATTTGCATAAGATCTTCCAAACGGTCAATCGTGGAATATCCCGTTCTCTACTGGCTGTACTCACTGACGTCTGTGGGCTACGCACAAAACTTGACCACACGAGTTCCGCAGTTTCTTCAGGCACTGATGGACGACCCATTGATTTCCCTTTACACAGGCATCCTGTCACTTTAAACTGTTCATACCATCGCTGAATGAAGTTGGCGCTGGCTGGAGTTTTCTTAATTCCGTTCGAAAGTGTCGTTGTAGTGTTGTCACAGATTGACTAGCATGAAATTTGAGGACAGCAAACACTTTCTCGCTGTTTGAAGCCATCTTACTGACTATAAAACAAGTACTGCCCTCTCGTGGCCGCTAGCGGTGACCAAAATAATCTTTAAGCAATGCGTGTCTGGTAACATCCAACTCGAGCAGCATATCGCTAATGTTACAGCCACAAAAAAAATCACAAAATCTCTTCAATCATTTGTAGGCATCCTGTAGTATACTATGCTCCAGTTTGGAGAGGAAGCTCACTAAGAAAAAAGATCTATACCTAACTCAGTCGAACAATGGAACTAATTTCTAGAACATTCAAGTCTATACCTACTTTTTTTCTTCTTGTTCTCTCTGATATTCCTCTTTCTAAACTATGCAGGAACCCAGCCAAAATTACAGAGAAAGCTGCTCAGACTGCTACCTTACTTATCTACTCTGACATGTTGTATCCCCCCCCCCCCAAAAAACAGTAGGACTGAAATCAAGAACCCTGTCCTAGACAGAGGGGAAATTATTCATAAACGTCTCAACAAAACCACAGACCAGCAAGGGGAAAAAATCTTGACTGAATGGGAATATTAAAAATCTAAATCTTATTAAGGAACCTTCAATTTTTTGCCTCTCTTGATGTTTGTGGGTCAGATTCAACAGAATAAGGGCAAAACATGGTAGGAACACATTATTTCTTAATAAATGGAGACTGGCAGATGACCCAAGTTGTGATCGCCTCAAAATTCAAACCATTGTATTGATTGTTAATAAGCATCTAAGATGCCACTTTAAGGTTCACATCCAGACTTTGTGTTGGCTGGAAAACCTGGATATTGCAGTATTGATTTATAACATCCTGTCGTCACACTGCATTTGTGTGAATGCATAAGAATTAATAAAGAATGAACCCTGTGTGTGCTGTGTTAATTGTATTTTTTACATGTAGTGCATTTTTTGTTGCATTGTTGTCCTCCCATTAGAGTGAAACAACAAGAACTGGTATTCATGATTAGCCTACTACAACTTCAGTTTCTAGTTTGTTTGTTTTTCTAGGTGCAATCGGATGCACATTCTAATATGCCTGTATCACCAGCACTGTTTCACTGTGTTGGTATTTGAATTGACTTTTCACAAGTCCTTTCAGGTTCTTTCATCGGTGGGCTGTTTCTGACCACAAGGTTTTTTGGATGTGAAACTACTTTTGACAAACTCAAGGCATTGTCATTTGTAGGAACCCCAGCAAAGTGCATCATGTCTGATGCACTTGTACTGCTCTGCTTTTCTGGCATAAACTGCTGTACCACATCCGCAGTTACTTGAATCTTTAGTCTTGCCTATTGTGCGGAACTGTATGCACAATGTGAACATGTTTTGCTGGTACTGAGGGGCACAATCTATTTTTCAGAAAGCAGAGGTATAATTAGCAAAGTGGTTACTTCACATATGTTTATCCAGTAATACTGTATGACTTTGAAAAACAGGAAAATATTTTTTTCCCATCAAATTAATTTAGTATTTTTTTCATTATTAAGACAACTGGCTTGGTGGGGCAAAAGCCCTGATCTACTAAGAAATATTTTCACAGTTTTCAAGAAAGTGATAATAAAATTGCACCATTTTTACATGCTTTATGTAATCTGTAGAGGGGTTTATGTGAGAGAAGAGACTGTGTAAATCTTGCAGCATAGAGACTGTGTAATCTTGCAGCATAGAAAATGTGTAATCTTGCAATACTACTTCATGTTCAATGGCCTCAGCTGCAGTCTTGTATGCTTGGGTGTAATAAGGATTGTTAGCCAGAATATCTGCCAGAGCTGTCAATATTGATCGCTTTAGTTCTTTATTTTTATTATGACCAATATGTATATCAGTAGCTGCTGAGGAATCTGTAAAGTACAGTTGGCTGTATGAAGGCTTTTCACCAGTAAGTGGTAACAATTCAGAGATGTGCCAGTGAATTTGTTCCTGAATTTTAAAGCACTGTGGACCATTGTTTGGAATTTCCTTTTTTGTGGCCAAGAGGGAGGCGAATGACATCACACTATTGTATTTCCAGATGTGTTAGATAAAATTAGAACTGTTCAGGAATAAGTCTTTCATCCCCATATTTATCTGTAGTTCTTGAAGGAAGTAAAGCCATTATGACAACAATTAAAATGAACATTAGTTTCCTCATTGGTGAAGTGCAGAGTGTGGCCCTGCACACACTCAGTATTCTTTGCACCCAAGCTGTGCTCATGTATGGCAGTTTTGCCCAGTAAAGCTTTTTGTAAAGATAGGTTGCCACATGTATTACTGTGATAACACTCATTACGTGTGCTCTCGAAATTCCTTCGCTCATGTACATTACAAAAACATGCTCTTGTTTGGCTGGAATGCTACTCATAATGGAATCCTGTTTCTGTCCTCACTGTAGCACAGTTTACAATTGAATGGCAGTGGAAGCTTGTGCAGAGGACAACAGAGCTGTCTTGACAATAGCCAATCAGTTCCTTGCTGTTTCCTCTCCAGTCTAGTTGGCCGATTCCAGCTGATGCCATCTCCCAAGAGCATGTGACATAGCTGGCTGCCCACATTGTGATGAGACAAAGTGAAAGTACTTAGCATACCAAGCTACACTGAGTGTGACACATACAGCAGTCAGCTTAAATTTAGAAGAAAACTTAATTTTCCCCGATTCCTGGGATCAGGGTCTGTAAAACGAGCCATCTCTCAAGATTGTATAATGTACCTATGTCCCGCAGTTTTGTGTTGCACTACAGAACTATATATACCAGAGGTGCATAACCTTTTTTTTGGGGGGGGGGTAGTGGGCCAAAAAAAATGAAAAAATATCCTTCCAGGGGCCAATATAGTTAATGGCTTAATGCAATGGCTGAGCTTGAATTTTTGATCTTATCTTCCTAATATGTGGTTCAATTGTTAACGTAGCAATGCGCAAAGTAGCAGAAAGGTTTTCATCGGTCAGTATGTTTGATTCTGTACTTAACCTTGTAAACATTATCCTGATGAAACCACCCGCCTTTGGTGGTGAAAGCTAGTGTTCTAGTTTTTTAGTTTGTACTCTTATGTCAATTAAACAGAAATAGGCGTGCTTGTGTTGTAAATATTCTTGGTGTGTTCACAGCCCATTATTCAAAACCTTGATATAGTTATTTCTTGACTTTGATTTGTTCAGATTCATCAATGAAAAAGTTTGTTCACAGATATAGGTGCTTGCAAACATAGTGGCACATGCAGCTGCATTATGTTTTAAACATGAAAAATCGTCTGGTAATGATGCATAGAAGTGACGTATTGAATTCTCTTTGAACTCATTTACGCTTTCTAACCATATGTTGAAGAAGCGTATATACTTCAACTTTGTCCATCTGTCTGTCCGTCCGCACGATAACTCATGTAAAAATGGTTCAATTTCGATGAAATTTCAGTTTGTGGTAGAAGACAACCTGGGGACAAACCCTATTAAAAATGGGTGAAATGGGGTCAAAGGTCATGGCATAGGAGCAGGATCCATTCCATTGCCCTTATGCATCATAACTTATGTAAAAATGCTTTGATTGTGACAAAACTTTATCATGTTGTTCCGGAGGTATACTGAACCGGTTCTGTAATCGAAATGGGGTCAAAGGTCAGGGCACAGGAATGAGATTTATTCCACAGCCATTATCCTCATAACTTGTTTTTACGCTTTCCAGTTGTAGGTTGAAGAAGCAAATATGCTCCAGCTTTGTCAGTCTGTCCGCTCGATAACTTGCGTAAAAATGGTTTGATTTCAATGAAATTTTGGTACATGGTAGAGGACAACCTAGGGATGAACCCTATGGAAAATGGGCAAAATGGGGTCAAAGGTCAGGGCATGAGAGTGGGATCCATTCAACCACCCTTAGGCGTCATAACTTTGGTAAAAATGCTTTGAATGTGACAAAACTTTATCATGTTGTTCCGGAGGTATACTGAATCGATTCTGTTGAATATCATTGAAATGGGGTCAAAGGTCAGGGCACAGGTGTGAGATTTATTCCACAGCTATTACCCTCATAACTTGACTAAAAATGCTTCGATTGCAACAAAACTTTAGTATGTTGTTCCGGAGGTATACTGAACCAATTCTGTTTAATATCATCAGAGTGGGGTCAAAGGTCAGGGCACAGGTGCAAGATTTATTCCACAGCCATTGCCCTCATAACTTGACTAAAAATGCTTCTACTGCGACAAAACTTTAGTATGTTGTTCCAGAGGTATACTGAATGAATCAATAGTCAGGCTATGGAGGAGGGTTTGTCTGCACGTGATTTCCGGTATATGTTGGGAAGCTTATCATAATCAATGCATTACATGATTTTACTAACTTGTTTTGTAAAAATCTGAGCTCTGCAAGCTAATTAAACTTTGCATATTTTCTGGTACTGAGTTCACAGACATGGAGAATGGATTGCCAAATAAATTAGTTTTCATATGGCATTTCTCAAATTTTGAAAACCACTCATTGATTGATTTAAGTAAAATATTAATTTGAGCTTCATATTCCATTTTCATGTGAAGAAATTTTTGCTTCATTTTTTTACATTAGGGAAAATGCTCTGAGTTTTAGTTTTGTAGATGTTGTTGAAATAATGTTAATTTGCTTTTAAATGCATTTATGTTGTTCACCAGCTGAAAAATTAACTGATTTTTCCCTTGCAGTTTCATGTTCAAATTATTTAAATTTCTTGTTGTATGAGTAAAAAATGCTAAATCACATTGTAAACCTGTTTGTTTCAAACACTTCGTATCCTTTCCATTTTCATGTAGAAACATAACAGTTTTATCAAATAATTCCATAAAATGCTTAAGTGCAGTTCCACGCCTAAGCCATCTTACTTCTGTGCAGTACACAACATCACAAGGAAGATCTTCAAATTCTGTGGAAAATTCCTTAAACTCTCTGTGCCATAACGCTCTAGTACAAATCAAGTTAGCCGCCCCGGTGGCGCAGTGGTCGAAAGGCGCTGGCCTCTGATCATTCGTCCGTAAGGGGTCCGGGTTCGAATCCCGGTCAGGCATGGATGTTGTGTTTGTCTTACGGAACTGGCTCTCTCCCTTCCCTGGAACCAGTGACCCTAAATTAGGGACGGGCGACTGCTTATAGCCCATTGAGTTACTCACGGTGGTCGTTAAACCTCCAATCAAAAAAAAAAATCAAGTTAATTGTGTTGCTCTCAGCCCTCATTAACTGCTAAAAACCCAATTCCTTAGCACGCCAATTTTGTTGGTGAATGATGCAGTGGTACTGTAGTAGTTCTGTTTCATGCTCTCCCACATTTTGTTTAAGCAATGATAACATTCCGGTTTTTATTCCAACCATGGATGGTTCTCCACCTGCCGTAATGCTGACAAATTTGCCCATATTTAAACCAGCTCCATTACACAAGTCCAACAAACTATGAAGAAGTTCCTTTCCAGATGTCTGGCCCTTCATAGGATACATTCCAAGAAGTTCCTCAGTAATAGAGAAATTTTGGTCAGTACTGCGAATTAAAACAAGGAATTGAGCGACTGAGGTGTTGTCATTCGATTCATCAACAGCAAAGGAGAAATTTTCTAATTGCGTAGCTGCCTGCTTCAATTGCTCATCAATATTTAACTGCTGCACTCTTCTTTGAATAGTCATCCTATTTAAACTTAATTTCTGAAATTTGTGTTTTGCTTCAGGACACAGTTTTTCTGATGCAATCAGTAAACAGTCTTTCACAAAATCTCAGTCAGTAAATGGTAGCCCGCATTTTGCAATTAGCTGGGCAACGCTCAAGCTCACTTCAACACAAGAATCCAACTCAGCTGTCTGTTTTTGAAAATAATCGGTTTGGTTGTTCGGAGACTTCTTCAAGCACTCAATTTTTCAAGAACATTCATCTCCTTGAATTGATGAGAATGCGATGTGCTTCTTTTCATAAATCCATTTCACATTATATTCCTTCACTACCGCTACTGTGGCATTGCACAAAGGACACGTTATTTCGTCATCGTTATTTACGAAACAGTATTTGTATGTCCAAGCATCAAGGAACTTTCGATTTTGGAAATCGCCTTTTTTTTCTCGCTACTCATCATTTTTTACCACTCTTAGCTCCTCTAATTTACGCATTTTCACAAAGCTAAAACCCTAAAACTGATGTTTCACTCCTCGCGGTACGAAACACGTGACTCGGAAGAGAGAGATTGAGAACAAACAAGCACTGCAAGAAGATCAACAGCCAATGGAAAGAAAGTAAACAAAAGGAGCGTTGGCGCCAGACTGGCCATTCGCTGGCGCACTTCGCTGCACGTGTGCAGGTTTGAACTCGAGTTCAACATTCAGCATGGAGAAAAATAATTTAACAGGCAGTTATGAAATGAAAAATTGTGGGTTTTACTAGTTTTTTAGTGGCGGTGGACCAACGTGACCCCCCTCCATCGCGGGCCGTAGGTTGTGCATCATTGAAATATAAGATACACTGGTGGAAAGTGAAAAAAGAACACCAAGAAGGAATTGGCGGATGATCATGAAATGTACATATGTTAATGGGATCGAGTTTACGTAGGTGTGATGTTAATTTCGGGACCAACCAGTGAGCGCTTATGCCACAGCAAGGCATAATATGCAAATTATCGTCGGTGGGATTAAGGAGTACGGCGAAGTGAATGTAATCAGTCGTCGGCGTACGGACACGTACGAAGACCTTGAAGTAGCTGCAGTGCCTGGACATGGAAGACGTGTACGATTTCAGCAGTTATAGGACTTTGAGTGAAGTTGTCTAGTCAGACTCCACGAGGCCGGGTGGTCGTATCGTCGTATTGTGAAGAGAATTGGACGGGAAGTATCGGTGGTGGTACGATGATGGCGTAGATGGTCCGAGGAACATTCCCATGCGAGAAGACGTGGAACCGGGAGTCACAGATGGACTGATGAGCGGACCGATTGACGCATAAGAAGAGCGGCGTTGTCAAGCAGAGCATCCACTGTGACGCAAATCCGAGCTGCCGTTGCACCTGAGGTGACTGTGCAAACAATCCGCAACCGTCTACTGGATGCAGGACTACATGCACGTGTGCCTCTGGCATGTGTACCTCTGACTCCAGCCCACCGTCAGGATCGGCTGCAGTGGTGTCGCCAACGTCTGCACTGGAGAACGCAATGGCGATTTGTCGTGTTCAGCGATGAAAGCAGATTCTGCTTGGGAGCCTCCGATGGCCGTATGCATGTTCGCAGATGCACAGGGGAGCGTTTCCACCCTTCTTGCATCCGCCAGCGACACACAGGGCCTACACCTGGTCTCCTGGTGTGGGGAGAGATCAGCTATCACTCCCGTACACAACTAGTGTTTGTATCGGGTACGTTAAACAGCACCTCCTACATCAACAACAACATTCAGCCCGTTGTTGTTCCATTTGTAAGGTCGGTCCATCGTGGTGTTTTCCAGCAAAATAATGCACGCCCACACACAGCACGTGCAACGCAACATGCACTTCAGGGTGTGAGACAACTTCCATGGCCTGAACGTTCACCGGATTTGTCCCCCATTGAGCATGTGTGGGATTTTATGGGACAACGACTTACCCGGTCTCCACGGCCAGCCACGACCATCCTCGATTTACGCGTCCAGGTTGAGGATGCTTGGAACTCAATACCCCAAACTTACATCCAACATCTGTACAACAGACTCCATGCCAGAATTGCACAGTGTGACGCAGTTCATGACGGTTCAACCTCGTACTAACCATGTTACATGGAAATGTTATTTTTCAGTTTACCAGCAAATACAGCTGTATTTTGCCATAATGTTTTGATCACGTTATCCTCTGTATTCCATTTTTATGCTGTATAAATTTCGTTGGTAACAGACGTCTCTTTCTCGGTGTCCTTTTTTCACTTTCTGGCAGTGTATTTTCATTTTATGTTCCTCATGCACATAGCTTCTTCATTCAGCTAAAGCTGAAAATATTTGACTTTTTAGATGATACAAGTAAATATGCAATGCTAAGAAAACAGTATGATTATTTTGATGTAATGAAGCATTACAGACTGCATCATGTGTATAGTTCTTGTTTTAGTCTGTTTTAAAAGTAAAACAAAAAGAAAGGGCAATTTACTGCGTAATAAATTTAAATTTAGTTCCTTTGTTTTTCCAAATGATTGTTAAATCAATTCACAAGCTTCATGGATCTGTATCAGATCATTGCAATCTAATGTGCACTTGTTTTACTTATTTATGTTGTGAAAGTTTACACTGATGCACAGCTTATTTCAGATCATCAAAAAATAAAGTATAATCACATGTGGGCATGGTGTATTCTGTATGTTAGGTTTAAAGGGTATGTATTCATATTTAATTACAAATAGTTGTCATTGAAGCACTGACTACTTGACTTCAGTTCTAAGCACTGACTACTTGACCACTATTTAAAAAAAATATAGAAAAGAGAGAAGGAAAAGCTACTGTTTGCACTGAATTTCCCCCATCTCTTCCAGTCCCCAAGCCAAACTTTTCTGCCTCTAATATATTGCTCCTTCCTCATTCATGAATAGCTGATTTCACACCTTCAGTCCACCTTCTTCAAGTCTACCTCTTGGTTTGCAACCTGGTGGTACCACAGAACTTACTTAGCACATGCTTGGCTAATCTCACACTCCCCATTCAGTACACATCCAAACTACCATAATGTGTTCGCATTAACCTTTTCTTCTGCTAAAGAAGCACCCACTTCAGTTCTAATACCTGCATTATTAATTGCTTTTTTACTACTAAATGCACCTATCTTTCCCTGATATTCCTCTTATCACTCTTATTTCTGAAGCTTGCAACCTCCTACAGAGCTCTTTGCATCCAACTTTTGCTTTTGGGTAGGTCTAAGTACTGCATTGTGTACATCCAATCTTTATCTAACCTCTTTCTTGATGAAAGTACCTTAATGCAGCTGAGATGACACTTTCTCTGGTTTGCCAGTTTCACAACTACTACAGATAGTAGTTGGGAACTTGGCAAACCAGAGAAAGCCAAACATTGTCAGACTGTCAAAATGCAAAAGAATGTTCTTTTGATAGCAAGTCTTGTGCATTTATTTCAAATAACAAATTTCCAGTTCCTCTTGAAGCATTTGCGCAATAGTTAATATCCTAGAATAAGATTGTTGAGACATCCCAAAACAGTGTCAATATAACTGTTGGGCAAAGTCAGACCAAATTTTATTATGGTTGTCTAGATAAGTGCTTCTAAAAGAATGGTCTAGTCCATAAGCCATCAGTCATCAGTCTGTAAGGAAGCAGGCAGAAAAGAAATGTATTTTCAGAAGCATCCCAGCAAAATTGTATGCCATAACTTCACAGTTCATTCATGTGAACACTCCAGCTAACACATTATTCAGAATGAGGAAACACGATGTTCATAAGCATAACTTGTTTCTGGGCAAAAGCTCCAGATGCATAGCTAAGAGATCTTAGAAGCAGAACATCCTTGTGATAGGTATACATGCAATTGCATCCACTAGTTGATCTGGTGATCTGTGTATGTATGTATGCGAAGTATTTCTTGTTTGCTCACCACTTTAAAATCAGCATTTCCATTGACAGAAACTCCATTCAAAGCCTACCTGTTATATGACTTGAGAATATAGGCATTAAATAAAAATTAAAATGCCAATGAAATCATAATAGCAATGAATGAATATAATGTTTATTTAAAAAAATATTTTAAAAAGTGCTGATATAGAATTTTGTCTCCCTTAAGAATTTATTATAGTAGTATTTCTCACCTGCTCTGTGACCCCTTCCCCCTAAGAAAAAAAAACTATGTGCAAGTGTTCATATATTCTACCCACTTTCAAAGCAGTTTTACTAGTCGTGCTGTACTGATTACCTCAGGGCATTATGGCTATAAACAGTGTTCAAGACCTGTAGCAACATATCTGTGGCACTCTTTCCTAGCTTGTGCGTGAATCTGCTATGTGCTCATATCTTCACTCAAACTTCTTGAATAGGCAATTGATGTAATCCTGCTTGCTGCTGTGTCAAAGGTCAAGACAGAAAGTTGACACTAACATCCTCTACCAGCAACACTTCCAAAATTCAGCCCTGTCTTTATGCTGCACATTTCCAGAAACTTTTTATAACCCTGTGTAGTGTATAACGCCTTTTAACAGCCTGTGAAATTATACCAAGTCATATTTTTGTCTTGATGGATTATGCCACCATTGCTGTTTAATTAATGTTATCTTTTCTCTCTTGCTTTTTGCTGAGTGGCTGTCATTGCCAATTACTTATGTGATACTCATACATCACTTCAGGTCATTCTGGATCCGTGGGGTTGCTGTGATTGAGTTGTTTGAACTTATGATGTATCAAGTTCACATTTTTTGTAGATCAATTTTCAGGAATAGCAAGAGTTCTATCAGTTTGTGGAATGGAGAGATCTTAGTTCATCCTGCAGTCCAAGTGACTTGGAACTAAAACTGCTAAATTGTAATAATTGTTGTAGCTAAGTGTTGTTATCTCTTTTTCTTTACCTTTTCATAAGTATTTTATCGTCATGACCATGAAATTTTCATTTTTTTCTTCATTGTACAATGCCTTCAGTGTGCAGAAGTGAGCTGTCTGTTTCAGTGTTATTCAGACTGCCTCTCTCCATAAATACACCTACATGGTTGAGGATAAATGAAAAAAAAGTTGTTGTTGTTGTTTAAATCCCATACTTGTAGTCATATTAAAAGAGGTGAATAATTCTCCACAGTGTAGAAATTTCCAGTTTGTGAGCAGGAAGAAGTTGCACTGAATTCAGAATGGTTTTAGGACTGTACAAGCAGTGCTTCCATACATCGTGCGCCAAGCTGAACTTTTTTTGTGTGTGTGAAATGGTAGAAGTATATACATTATATTATCAAAAGTATTTAGACACAACCAAATATTTGCATAAGTGCAAAGAACGGTTGCACAGGAAGGTGAACTGTGAGTGGAGATGTATATATAAAGCTGAGATGTTCTGTCATGTTGTCAGTGACTTTTGAGCAGATATCCCACATGGACATGAACTTTCCAAGTTCCAACATGGGTTGGTCATATGATGTCATTTGTGTAATGTTATCCTATGGAGCACTGCAGCTAAACTTAACATACCGAAATCGACTGTAAGTGATACGGTTTCGCACGATTGGTCGGCAGCACGATCAGTCGACCGTAACGACTAGTCGACATTAACGACTGGTCAACAGCACGATTGGTCGACACAACGATAGGTCGAGATAGCCATTGGTTCAGAGAATTATGGTTTACATTCGCAGTGGTACCTCTCAGAACGTACTGACCTCTTAAAATGTAACGTTCCTTTTTGGAAATAATATATTTTGGAATGTAGTCAGTCCTCAGAATGCACAGCATTATAACATATTGTTTCCAAATAGGCCCCCATGTCATCTTTTGTACTCTAAGTGAAATTTATATAGAGGGCCTTCTGAATGATGTTATTTCCGAAAGGGCCCGGGGCACTTTAGGTTTAGGCACCTTGGGAAAACTGCCACACATAATTCGGAAGCTCGGAAAATTGCCACATGTTCAAAGCGTTTCTCGTATGAACAGCGATTTGTGCTTGTCCTCTTAATGAAAACCATGTTGCAATTTTTCTGTGTGTGGCAATTTTCCAGGTTGCTGAAAGATGTGTGGCAATCTTTTGGTGGAGCAATTTACTGTCAAACTGTTTGCACTTATTCAAAAAAATTTTTTCCAAGTTCCGTTGACCATTTTATGTCGACCAATCGTTACTGTCGACTAATCATTACTGTCGACCAATCGTTATGTTGATTAATCATTACTGTCGACTAATTACTGTCCACCAATCGTTATGTCGACTAATCATTTCTATTGACCAATCGTTACTGTCGGCCAGTCGTGTGTTGGCCAATCGTTATGTCGACCAACCGTTTGTTGACCAATCGTTACATACCAAAGTGATATCATGAAGAGATGGGGGCAGGACAGTGCAACTACAACAAAAAGAAATATGTTCAAGAAAGCCACACAAACTGATGGAACATGACAGAAGAGCCATAGTAAGAAATGTTAAGAAATCCTGTTCTTCCTTGCCATTTCCATCTCTGTTGAAGTAGGGAGTGCTTATAATGGCTTGATTAGTTCCATAACTATCCGCAGAGAGTTGAACAGCATGGGCTATTAATGTAGAGTAGCAGCACACAAGCCACAAATCACTATCGTGAATGTGAAGCGCTGTTTGGAGTGGTGTGTCTCCCATCATTCCTGGATTGTGGGTGACTAGAAAGCTGTTCTTTGGAGTGATGAGTCATGCATTTCACTCTTCCAGTCTGATGGGTGTGTTTGAATTTGGTAACAGCCCAGTAAATGATTTTTGTCTGACTGTGTTCTTCCAACTGTTAAGTTCAGCAGAGGCTCTATTATGGTATGGAGTTGTTTTTCATGGATGGGACTCGGTTCATTGGTTATTATACCACAAACCATGTACTCTGAAGTGTACCTCGATGTTTTGGATAATTTGGCCCTACCAACAATGCGGCAGTGTTATGAAAATGAGAGTTGTCTCTTCCAACATGATCGAGCTCCCTGCCACACTGAATGACATGTGCAGGACAGATTTCTTGAAAATGAAATGGAATTGTTAGACTGGCCTGCTTAGACAGGGGTTAAAATTCAAATTTGAAATGGAAGGGTGTCTCCCCACTTGTGTTTGTAAATGGAGGGGATTGAAATTTTCAGGTGGGGAGTTTTGAATATGTGACTTATCAATATTAAAAGACTGGGAAAGCAATAGTAATTTTTCAAACACTATATTATATACTTGGTTCTTAAAACAAACAGGTGAATTAGATCAAAAAATTTACTACGTGCAATCTAATACAAATTATCATGATTCATTTTACAAAACTAGAGTTGCTCGTTTTGCATTACGGTGATATAATAAAATTGCTCCTGCAGTATATATGTCTGTCCTTCATTCCTTGCCACAGTTAGCAAGCTTTAATCAGTTGTTGTATTATTTCTGAGGGTTTATCTGTCCCAATTTCAGAAATATGCATTAAGATTTTTGTTTGCTCAGTGAATCTCTAAATTTTGACTAAATTTTATTTTGAGTGTGCTAAAGCCACATTTAGATGTTATATTTGTTAAACATAACACAAAACTTACTTGCAAAAGAACCTTTTGACATTAATGGAAATGTGTGCAGATGGTTGCATATAAAACTTTGGACATTGGCACATATACTCTTCATTTTTTACAGCTACACTGCTGGCCACCCAAAATGCAACATGAAGAAGGACATGAGATAGCAAAGCCAGATTTACTGGACACATAACAACAGATACAAATATGAAACGATTGAGCTTACAGGCCCGTGCAACTTGCAGAACACGCAGACATCAATAGTTCGTGTGGCCCCCATGGCTGGCAGTAACGGCCGCTACACTCCGCGGCATCGAACGAAAGAGGCTTTGGATGTGGGCTTTGGGTATGTCGGTTCTGGCTGCTTCCACACATTGCCACAGTTCATCAGGCGTAGCCATGGGTGGTGCTTGCCGGGACACTCGGTTGCCGATCAGCGACCAGACGTGTTCGATGGCCAACATATCAGAAGAACAAGCGAGCCACGGCAGCAGTGACACCTGGTAAGCCATGAAGAATTGCTGCACGATGCGTGCCACGTGCGGGCGCGCATTGTCCTGTTGAAACATGGCCGCTGGCAGGTCCTGCAGGTAAGGGAGGACTACAGGCTCCAAAACGTCGGAGATGGTGCTGTGGCTGTTGAGTGTACCGGCGATGCATACAAGAGGGATGCGGGTGTCTTATCCAATTGCGTCCTAAACCATAAGACCTGGCGACGGACCGGTATGGTGATGCATAATTCAGGCGTCATACAGTCTCTTGCCGCGGTGCCGCCACACACGGATCTGACCATCGTGGTGTTGCAGGCAGAAGCGGGATTCGTCGGAGAAGACAATGTCATGCCATTCCGTAGTCCAGGTGCGGCGTTCAACGGCCCACTGCCGCCGCACACGCTGGTGGTGTAACGTCAATGGTAATCGGAGCAATGGGTGCCGTGCGACAAGTTCCCGCTCCTGCAGATGACATCGAACGGTACGTGCTGACACAGGTTGTTGCGCAACACACCTTAATTCCTGCACTAACGTTCGTGATGTGGCGGTGCGAGCCGTCAATGCCCGCCGAACAACATGCTGGTCCTCTCGTTCGGTGGTGTGCCGCAGCTACGGCAATCGCTCACGTCAGTTCGTCCGTACCTCCTGCACCCACCGAATCCATACTCGCCTCACTGTGGCTGGATGTTGTCCCACACGAGCGCCGATGTCTCGGTACGATAAACCGCTGTCACGATAAGCCACTCTTCGTCCTCTGTCGAATTCCGAAACGTGCTGGAATGACTGCCGTATTCTGCGACGAGGCATCAGGAAGCTTCCCACGCACAGGTCCGGCAGCACAACACATTTCCACTACTTACACCCCGCCTTCTGTGCACCCTTCTTATAGTGCTTCTCGGTGGCGTGCCGGGCGCACGTGTTTTGCATATGCCCTGCAATGCTAATCGTTTGCATGTACTCTCACGGGCGACACTTGCTGCGAATTTCAGGCCAATCGGATGCTTCCTTCTTGGTGATGCATTTTGGGTGGCCAGCAGTGTATATTTGAATAGTGAATATTCCATAACTGCATCTTCATTAATTTAAAAAAAAAAAAAAAAAAACTGGTCTGCCAGGCTTTTTGAAAGACTACGAAAACTTGTGTGTGTGTGGTGCTTCACAGATTCATATTCTACACGTTTGAATAGTGAATATTTAAACGTGTAGAATCTGAATCAGTCACAAAAGATAAAATAAACCTTCACTTGACATTGTGATGTGAAAATTTAGTATTACAAGGATCAACTAATTTGTTAATTTTGAACATGTTTCCCTTCAGCTCTGATAAAAAACATAGTGAATACTATGTATGAGATGTTTACAGTTCACATAATTGAGACTTTGTTGATTCAACCATTCTTTTGATATGAGAAATGTCCAGTTTTTCCCTTTGCAACTATTTATAGAGGTAAAATAACAGTTAACAATAATTCCAGACAGTGAAAACATCATGAAAAAAAAATTACAAATGCGAAAAAAATCTTTGCTCCGTCCAACTTCCGTTTTCAGAAATTTTCCCTCCGTTTTCAAGCTGAAACACAGTTATCAAAAAATATTATATTTTACAATAACTCTGAGCACAAGGAATATTGCAAGAGAGAAATATTATGATTTAATAATTCAAATTATTAAATCTGCTCTTCGTCTAACTTCCGTTTTCGAAAGTTTTGAACGACGAAATTCCATTCCCAGCCAAAACACCCCCACACACAACAACACCTCACCCCCCAAAAGATTATATTCAGTTTTGCATCGTTCTGGAGAACGACACAAATGATGACAACAAAGTCGAGAGTTTCTCAAATCCGCGAAAAAAACTCGTGCCTAAAGTTACAAGGGAATTTTTGCTCCATCAAACTTCCGTTATCGGAAATTGTAGTCGTTACACTTTCAAGCTGAAATACAAACATTTATGCAGTGAATTGATATTTAATAACAATACTGGACAGAGGAAACTTTGCGAGAAAAAGAAATTACGATTGCGGGGAAAATGTTCAGTCCGTTTAACTTTCGTTTTCGGAATTTCGGAAGTTGTGAAAACCGAAATGCCTTTCTCCGGACGGAAAAGGAGCCCCCCCCCTCCCCTCCCCTCCCAGTAATTCTCTGAAAATAAAACGTTATCTTTTTTTTTTTTTCATCGATCTCAAGTATAAGCGAAATGTGGCAAGAAAAGGCGAGAATTCCGCGAATCGGAAGAACATTCTCATGCCTGATTCATAACAGTCCGCGATATGTAAAATGAACCGCTTATGCGGCTACGCATGAAGGCCGATTCACGGGTCCATAAACTGATTTTGTTCCAGACACGAACGATGTATTCGATTGCAATTTTCGGAACTGTGAACGATCCGTTTCTAAAGCACGTATTTTTACAAAGGATACGTTTTTTAACGCGCGAATTTTTCAAGTGGTCCAAAAACAGACTCAAGATTTTATATTTATGCATATTTTTCTTAAAATTTCGTAAGGCGGGAGCTTAAATTTTTTTGGCGGGTTTCCCGCCATCCCGTCCTGAATTTTAACCCCTGTTAGAGTCCTGATCTTAACCCCATAGAACACCTCTGGAAAGAATTGGAGCGACAGATACGAAATCAACCACAACGACCATCTTCACTCTCCTCTCTGGCAGCAGCTTCACAGGAATGGCGGGCCATTCCTGTGAAGACCCACTGGTAATTGGTTTGATTGTATGCCTCAGTGTGTTGCCACTGTCCTACAAGCAAAAGGTGGACTGACAAACTACTAATTGTGATAATAGAGCCATTTGTCCCAAAACATTGTGGTGTCCAAATACTGTTGATAATATAGTGTATATTAAAAAAATATTCTGCTTTGATGATTGAAGGATGATAAAAGGTGTCACTGGAACGGTCCAAATCATCACAATAGAATATTGCTGAAATTAGTGCAAAATGGTGTATTGTTTTAGGCATTGACCTCAGAATCAGTGCACGTGACTATTAATTTATACTGTATATCTTTCATATGTGGCTGAAAAACCACTCATTCCAGCACACACCAAAATGAAAGCTTGTGGGAAGCATCAACAGATATTGTCACACTGAAATCATCCAGACTGAGTATATGTAGACTAAAGTTACACCATAGTGCTGCAAATGGTAAAGCTGAAATTTTAATGCTGTGTTCCTGGGAAAATAATGAAAGGAAAGCTTTTCCAAACTGGCTAAAAGAAGGCCTTTGAATGGATTTGTAAATTTCAAAGGATTTTGTTTTTTAGCTTCGTTTTGAGCAGGTGTACACTTTTTTTTTCTGGAATTACTGTATTTTGCAAACAAATTGGTGTCAAAATCTCCATGTGTCTCATACACCGAAGGTCATTACAACCGCCCAGAGCTTAAAAAAAAAAAAAATTCAAAATTGTAACATGCCCAGTCAACCATGTCCAAAAAAGATGCATACCTGAACCAAAATTTTACATGCCCAAATATACTGTATATTTACACACACGCACGCTCGCACACACACACACACACACACACACACACACACTCTCTCTCTCTCTCTCTCTCTCTCTCTCTCTCTCTCTCTCTCTCTCTCTCTCTCTCTCTCTCTCTCACTCACTCACTCACACTATGTACATGCTGTATACTCTTTTTTTTTTCAAAACATTTCAGAAACAGTATAAGAAACAAAGTACTTTTTTTATTGCATTTATGAAATTGCACCCAGCAGTGAATATTACACAAAAAAACGGATTGTCGTCTTCAAAATTTGTTTTATATGGTGTAATCCCATATTTCATTCATGAAATATGAATTCACCTGTGGGGCCATTCCACATCAAATCAGCACAATAATGTAATATTTTTGGCCAGAATCCTTTAATTTTCATGGAACATGGTGAACGTGTTGACTGTATGAAGAAACTAATTACTGCAAAATTTCAGCTTCCTACATAAAATACTTCTGGAGTTCTTGGACTTTGAAATTTACAGAAAGGCATTTTTGTGTCTATTTTGCTTATCACAAATGACAATAACTATAGTCCTAATTGGTCAACAGAGCTCATATTTGGCTTATTTGGAAGCTTATTACACAGCTTTTCTTTTGAGATATTACACAATCATATTATGGGCAATTTACTTTTTTAAGATTATCCGTTTTGGCCTTTAATCTCTCAAAACTCACCTCATTAATTTCATTAAATAAAGCAGAGGGTGGGATCCTCTCAGTAGTAACGAAAGTGACTGGGTAATCAAATACACAACTTCTTTTAGAACTTTTTATCCTGTAAAGAGCTAGATTTTTTACATACCAGATGGGCCATGTAGGAAAACATAATAATGCCTGAACAGAATGTTTACATGCCCTGGGCATGTCAGGCAATTTATAAGTTTTGAGCCCTGCTATCGCCATGAATGTATACGCATATATTGTGCTATGAAGACTGCTAAATGAGTTTAAAATGTTATTGCTTTATCTTAGGTACCGTAATTGATATTCTTCTGCACTTTTTCTAGTGTTATTATATTATGAATGCTCATATACATAGGTGAGTCAAATAGTTAGTTGCACTGCTTGATAAAGCAACACAGGATCAAAATTACAGAAAAATGTTATATGTACCTGAAAGTTCCATGCAAAAGTTACTTCTCGACGTAATCACCTAGTTTATTGAGACATTTGTCGAGGCGTGGTACAAGTTTTTCCATGCCTTCCGCGAAGAAATTCCGTCCAACGTCCGCTAACCATTGCTGGTTGCAGCTTTCACCTCGTCATAATCGTATGCACACTTCCATGTGGAATATCCAGTTCTTTTGCGATTTTGTCTTCTGTTACTCGTCTGTTTGCAAGAATGAGTTCATTCACGTGCGCAACATTCTCAGCCGCTGTCGAAGTTGACGGTCTTCCCTTGCGGTAATCGTCCTCGATATCAGTACGTCCGTTCTCGAACAAGATGCACCACTTTGCGATAGCTTGACGCGATGTTGTGTTCTCATCGTACACTTCGTTCAACTGCCCAAAAATTTCAGTGCAGTTATACCCTTTTGCCCACAGAAAACGAATCACTGCACGCAGTTCCAATTTGGACGCCAACAGCAGCTGCGGAGGCATGTTCACGACTAGTTAGCGAGTGAACTAAAACTACTGTGTAGAAGTAACTACGGCATGTGCTGCAGGTAAATGCCAGCAGTGTTGCCACAAAGTGTCAACAAAATATCCTTTTACGGAAATGTTTTATGGAGGAGTGTAACTAACTTTTTGACTGCTCCTCGTACTATACTTTTAGGTTTATTCCTTGTTAATTATGCGTGTGTGTTTTTTTATTAGCTGGGCCTGTTAGTGTGCTAGACTTGTGTATTTGCGCCTGTGTGCATACCTGTGCGTTCTTTAAATAAAAATTTAAAATACAGTTTAAACACATACCTCTTATGTTATGAAATAGATGGCCAGTTCGCTTCTTTGACGATGTTTTTTATTTATTTATTTTTTAACGTGGCTTGGCAATATCTGGATTAATAAAATAAAAACAATTACTCGTTTCCCAGAATTGTTAGTTTGCCACAGAACGTCGATAGACTTTGACTAAGTCAATCTTGTTTTGACACCTCAGTCATATGGGGAAGATGTGACCATCAAAACCAATAATGAAGACCATTGGCTGTGTGAAGGTGTAGCATTGCTGACAGATCCTGCAGTGCACATATGCTATTGGCTGATGGACTAAATAGCATTTCTCTATGTTGTTTTTCATCAATGGTATCACATTGCTAATTTCTCAAATTGCAAGGATTAATTATTCATAAGCTGCTGTTTTTGTGCATAATTTTTTAAAATAAAAATCTTTGAAATGGCATTTTAATTTTTTTTTTCTTAAAATATTTCTCCAAAAATAAGGGTGCATTTCATGTTCCGAAAATTATAGTATGTATCAAAATTTTACCCAACCATTGGCTTGGTTATGATACACTTTTCTGCTCAAATGTGAAACTTAGACTGGCTTAGCAGCTCGACCCTCCTCCCTTTTCATTTTGTGGAGGTGAAACAGAATTGTTTATATAAGTTGACAAAGAACAGTTGAATACATTTAGGTGTCTTTTCACACAGATATATGGTTACTGAGTAGTTGAATAAAATTTTGAATTCTTGCACATTTATTTGTGTATCATTTATTGGCCTACCTTTGTGTAAATGATTTATTAATTAAAAGTGTTCATTTTTATTTGTATGTTTTTTTTTTCATTATAATTGTCTCTTAACATTCCATCAAAGCTATATAGTAAGGCATTGATAATTTTTCTGTATTTTACAAAGGTAATTTCTCACAGCCAGAGAAAAGAACATCGTGACATTCACAGGTTTGAGAAGATTTCCAACATCATAAAGCAGTTCAAGTTAAGCTGTAGTAAACTGGCTGCTCAATTCCAGAGTATGCAAGTGTCCAACAGTAATTTTTCTGCATACATAGATGTCTTTACACCTAACACTTATGTCATGGTCATAATATCTGATCCTATAATATGTAAGTATGCATCTTTCTTAACTCTGTTAATAAAAATGTATATTTTGTGTATATGGAAGCTTGTTGGTGTAAAGTTGATGTGATGTAGGTCATGTTGCAAATTAGGCATATCACAGTTTATACACTGGTGTGCAAAAATTAAGGACGAGACGGTTTTTCGAATGTAACGTCGTGCAGAAGTGCTCCTCATCGACTCAAATCATACCATAAAGTCCCCAAGATGTAAGAATATGGGACAAGTGAGCAAAACCATCCAAACAAGGAATCCAAAGGATACAAAGGCACTTTATTGAAAAGGTAGCTTCAAGCACAACTGGACAGAAGACAGAAACATCCATGTGACAGGCGGCTGCCAAGAAAAATCCAGTCTTTAGTGGGGGATATGATCACCCCTGCCTGCGTTGCGGGATTTACAACGTCTGTCCATGCTGAGGATGAGGTTGTCAAAGAGCTGTTGAGGCATCGCAGCCCATTCCTCTTGTAGCGCCAATCGCAGCTGCGGAATCATTGCTGGCGGCTGGTGACCTGCTTCCAAACATTTCCAGAGAAGGTCCCACATGTGTTCAATTGGATTTAGGTCCGGGGACCTTGCGGGCCAATCCATGTGTTGAATATCTTCACTCTCCAACAGCTCTGAGACAGCCACTGTACGATGAGGTGTAACATTGTTGTCCATGAAGAGGAACTCAGGACCCACAGCACCTCTAAACAGACGCACCTGAGGCAGGAGAACCTCTGTACAATAGCGGATACCAGTGACTGAATCTCCTTGGAAGATGTGGAGGTCTGTATGGCTACCAAGCATGATACCGCCCCAAACGAGAACTCCGCCGCCTCCAAACCGGTCCCTTTCGATGATGTTGGAGGTGTGATTTCATGTTCCCTGAGCCGCCCCGGTGGCGCAGTGGTCTAAGGCGCTGGCCTCTGACCATTCGTCCGTAAGGGGTCCGGGTTCGAATCCCGGTCAGGCATGGATGTTGTGTTTGTCTTACGGCACTGGCTCTCTCCCTTCCCTGGAACCAGTGACCCTAAATTAGGGACGGGCGACTGCTTATAACCCATTGAGTTGCTCACGGTGGTCGTTAAACCTCCAATCAAAAAAAAAAAAATGTTCCCTGCTCTCTCCAGATGTGTATACGTCCAGAATCGCTCGTCAGACTAAATCGGCTCTCATCCGTAAAGAGAACTCGACCCCATTGCTGATGTGTCCAGTTCTTGTGTTCCTGGCACCAAAGAAACCACCGTCTCCGAAGAGCAGGCAATAATGGCACACACCGTACTGGTCGTCGTGCAAATAGACCACCTTTGTGCAGCCTCCTGGCCACAGTAAAACTCAATAACGGACGTCCAGTTGTTTGTTGCATGAGCCTTGCGATTTCTCCCGCTGTCTGCCGTCTGTCTCTTCTCGTCTGTAGGACAATATACCGGTCGTCCGCTGCCGTGGTTGCTCGTGGACGACCACTGCTAAACTCTCGGACAGCTGTTCCTGTCTTTTGAAATGCTCTCCAAGCTTGTGAAACGATGCTGTGAGTGATCCCTAACTCCTCGGCCACACTAGTCACACTTGGACCTTCTTCCAACTTCCCAATGACGTGACCTCGGGTAAAGTCATCCAGATGTCGTCTACTGGATTGCCTGTTGGCCATATCACACGGTGGCAGCAACTCGACGTCGTTCAAACTGATGTACACCGTGCAATAGCTTTCACCGAATTGCTGAGCATACACCGCCCATCATGTGCTTTATACCCTTCAGACCCCCCCCCACCACCACCACATCATGCTGCATATATGCGCATGCCCTACCATACCGGACCTTAGTCTTATCTCTCAAGTGGTCTTTCGGTCCGTTCTGCCTGCTCGTTCCGCTGTTATGCTAATTTCTCCTCTTCGTCCTTAATTTTTGCACACCAGTGTAAGTATATGCATTATACAGTTTTGCACTTATCAAATTTATACCCAGAAAATATGCATTCTGTGCAACATGTTTTGCTTAAAAGCTTTTGCTGATGTAGTTGCTCAAACTTTCTCAGTTCAAACATTTGGTATGAAGAATATCTGTACACTAATAAACTTAGAAAGTTAACTTTATTGGCTTTACTCAGAAATAATTTTGAATTTTCCTTAATTGAAGAATTTACTTACTTCTCCTTCACTTATTCCTCCTCTGAGTGTTTAAGGCATGATGTTCTTCCACAGATTCATGGGATTCTGCATTTTTCATAATCACTTGGGTTATTCTCGAGATTGGTGCAAAGCTGAAGTGATATTTGGGGGGACTAATGGTGGAGGATCGTTTTCCACCAGGGTACAGAAAATGATTTGTGGCAATGTTTGCGATGCATGCATTATAATTTCTGCCCGGCGTGCAACATCCACAGTCTCTCGATTATTACTGCATACATCCACAGTCACCCGATTATTGCTGGAGAAACATCCCATGAAGTTTGGCATCCTGACTTGGCCACCTCATTTGCTGGATTTACATGCCATCGAGCACATTTGAGATGCTGTTCAACATGCTGTCAATGCCAGGAATCCTCCACCTGAGAATATTATGGAATTGTGGGATGCTTTTCAGGAAGCATGGTTGTGCACTGTCTCCGTGGTGCTACAGAGAGCTTGTGGAGTCTGTGCCCTGTTGCATTGCTGCTGTTATATGATCACGAGGACCAACATGGTACTAGAGAGGTATCCCAGCTTTCTTTTTTTTTTTTTTTTTTTTTTGGTACTTCAATGTATATCCAAACGGAAAGCCATCAATGTACAGGGTGTCCAAGAATTATTGGACACATTACAAAATTATATAAAATAAAACATTAAACAGATAGAAAGAAACTGACTGTACTAACTTACAATGTAACTACACAAGTTAATAAATTTCGATGTGAGATCCCTTGGTTGCTCGTAGTATGTCCAAGCGATACTCTATTTCATGCCATGTATTGGCAGGCATCTGAGGAGTTATGGAATTAATAGCAGCTGTGATACGCTGCTTCAGTTCCTGCAAATCAGTACAAGGCATCTGATAGTGTACATGATCCTTCACATAACTCCATGAAATAATCCAATGGAGTTAGATCTGAAGAGCAAGGAGGCCATGAAATGGGACCACCACGCCCAATCCATCTGTTGGTGAAATGCTCATTTAGGCACTTACGTACACACGTTGACCAATGCGGAGGCGCGCTGTCTTGTTGGAAAACAACGTCGTATCTTTTGATCTGGGGTATAGCGAAATTTTCTAGCATATTCAAGTAAATGTCACCATTTATGGTTTTTTGCAGAAGAAGAAAGGGCCAATCACTTCTCTTTTTGATAGGGCGCACCACACATTAACTTTTGGAGAATCATGTTCCAGTTCAATAGCAGCATGAGGCGGTCATCATATCCTACAGTTGTGACAATTCACAATACCTGATACATGAAATGTGGATTCATCACTAAAAATTACAGTACTGAGAAAGTTTTCGTTGTTTTCCATTCGATTCAGCATATCCACAGCGAAATCGTATCGCAGAGTGTGATCATTTGCATGCATCTTTTGCACTATTTGAATTTTATAAGCATGAAACTTTAATTTCGAGTGCAAGATATCCTGAACTGTCGATTTTGGAATGCACAGTTCTCTGCTTGCTTTACGAAAGGATTTCCTGGGGCTTTGTCGGAAACTTTCATTAACTTGATCAACCGTCTCACCACTGACGCTAGGCCTACCGGCTCCTCCACGATGTTCCACATTGCCAGTTTCTTTTAACTGTTTCATCCACCGCTTAATTGAATTCGTTGATGGAGGATTACAACCATACTCTAAACGTTGCCGTATTTAACTTTAATGACAGACTTTAATTCCGCAAGCCATAACACACACATCCCCTTCTGCTGTATGGATGACATGAATACTGATTGCGCATTTCTCATACATTCCTCATCATGCCACACCTAGCGCCATGTATCGAATTCTGGGAATAACAATTTTGTTATATAGAAACCATGTTAGTAATATGTGACATAGAAAAACAGACAATGCTCATAGTTTTTTTGTACATAATTTTGTAATGTGTCCAATAATTCTCGGACACCCTGTATATCCAAACGGAATCTATTTCAGTCTGATGTATGGTTGCAGTAATGACAGTGATACTGCACTATAAGAAGCTTTATGTGAAATCCAATTGGGACCTGAGGTTGTCTGGATATAAGTCTTTCTGTAATTTGAAGTGCCCCCCCCCCCCACTCTCTCTCTCTCTCTCTCTCTCTCTCTCACACACACACACACACACACACACACACACACACACACACACACACACACACACACACACACACACACACACACACACACACACACACACACACACACAGACAGACAGACAGACAGAGTATGTAGAATATTATTGGATTAAGTTTTCAGAAAATTGCCTATGACCCCAGTGTGTTTGGTCCCAGGTGCCTGGATTCGTTTGTCTTGATGTACAGGGAAGCGGTGAATGTCATTGCTTTTTTGAGTTAGGCTTATGTTATACCAATTACTTTTGGGGGTCAGTTGCTTACGGAAAACATGCACGAGGCTTGTACACAGGGCTAGTGTTTGCTGTTTAGATGTATCTCATTTTTTTTTAATAAGTAATAGGGTCCAATCAAACAGTAATTAAGTAAAATGAATTTTGGAAGAGTTATGTTCCCATAGAACTTCCAGAACTAGGATACTAATCACTAGAAATGCTGCACTAGCAAACACAGTGGAGAAAAGCCTTGCTATTCTTTTTTTTTTTTTTTTTTTTTTTTTTTTTTTGAGCAAAAATCGTTTTCAATGTTTTGATGATAAAAAGCTTGAAAAAATGTATTGTTACTCTTAATTTCTTTAACTGGAAATTCTTGTTTGAAACTGTCATGAATAATTTGGCACCATGGATTTTAGTTTCATAATTTGGGATATCAAAACTGTGGATTACCTGCCTCTGCATTACTTTGGACTAATATTTGTTGATTTATTCTAGAACATAGGTTTTCAGAGCATGTTGGATACAGGGACACCAAATAAAAGATCCCATGTACAAGTATCCAGATGGTCAACATTTATCCTCTATAATTCCTGTTAAATATTTATAATACTGTAGTAATTAGAGAAGCCATGAAGTCATTAATTATTAGAATTAAAGAAGATTACAGGTCGTAAACATGGCAGAGCGTCAAGAAATTAGAAAGAGTTAAGATTAAGTTAGATCGTTTCCAGGATCAAGTTAGTTAATTAAAGGAGTGCAAGAAAGCGGAATTTACACCCCAGTCATTAAAAATCAATCCTAATGTTTCAAAACTACTTACTAATAGCTTCAATGGAAGTGTAGAATGGAATACCATAGCCGGAGCCATTCGGGAAAAGTACAAAAGCATTAGTGTAAACAAGAGATTGGAAAATACAATCTGGAATTCAGAACTTTCTTTTTTAAGTGAAAATATAAAAAAATGAATTAAATACTTGGCTAATGCACGCAATAAGAGATAGAAATAAAAAATTCCATAATTCTCTAAAGAAAAAACAGGAAAAAATCCGCCCCACAACTCCCGTAGTACCACGTGAAAGAGCAGAATTTAAAGACGTGGTGGATCTCACAAATAGCGTGGACAGAGCTCTGTTAAGAATAAAAGATACAACTTTAATATTCACAGGAATAAGATAGATAAGAAGAAATTAATGGTGGAACTTAAATGTATAGGTTATTCTCTGGAAAGGCAAAATCCTGAAGCAGCATTAGCGCTAAGGAAAGAGTATAATTCTTGCCTCGCGAATTTCAAGGTCATTCAGCGAAATGCCGATAAAAATCTTTCAAAGGAAGAATTAATAGCCCTGGAAAACTTCAAAAAGAACTCGGAAACAGTAAAAGTAAGAGCAGATAAAAGCAAGAAAATAACCCTAATTTTAAAAGTAGATTATTTATCAAAAATGGAACAACTAAGTAAACCAGTATATGAAAAATTGGATAGCAATCCGCTAAAAACAATGATTGCAAATTATAGAAAATTGCTCTCCTCATTTAAGAAGAATATGATTTGTTACAGCTTCAAAAATTATTTAAAATTATCCCATTCTACTCTGCAGATGTATGGTTTGCTAAAACTCCATAAAGATGTGCAACCTATTAGGCCTATTGTTGACTCAAAATATTCTCCTCTGTCCAGTGTGCATTATTACCTACTGTTTCATTTATCGAAGTTGCTTCCTAAACCTATGGCACTCGTAAAGAATACTGAAGAGTTATTGAATAAAATAGAAGAAGTTCCAGAATTAGAAAACCCTTCCGTGGCAAGTTCGGATGTTGTGTCGTTGTATACGAACATTAACCTGGACAAACTCATAGATTACCTAGCAGATGACCTATCTGACCTAGTAGTGCTTCATGGTTATAATAAAGAAAAACAAATAGGTCTTTATGAACTTACAGTGTTTGCTCTAAACAACAATTTTTTTCAATTCCAAGGCTGCTTCTATAAGCAAAGATGTGGGCTAGCAATGGGCTGTTCATTAGCACCTCTTCTAGCAAATTATTACGTAAGTAAAATAGAAGAAGCCTTCCTATTGAAACCTTCTATTTTCTGCATGTATATTGGATACATGGATAATATCCTTTTCATCATAGATCAAGATTCGAGTGGATACTCATCAAAAATTCTAGAAGGTTTTAATTCCCAAGATGAATCCCTGAAATTCACTTTAGAGGAGCAAAAGGAAAATAAGCTAAATTACCTAGACATTACTTTGAAGTGGGAAGGAAAAAAAGCTTACCACAGAATTATACAAGAAGCCTACAAATACTGGAAAATTTTTAAATTATAAATCAGATCACCCTAATTATATAAAGAAAAATGTAGTTTTACAATTTGAAGAAAAAGTTGAAAAGCTGAATTCGTCTTCAGAAGCTAATGAGAAACATAAAAATAAGTTAAAATCAGTCTTACTAGAAAATGATTACCCTTCAAAAGAAATTCGTGAACTACTGGAAGAAAATCCTACTAGGAACAGTACTGGCACTACAGACAAAAATAAAGAGAAAATTGAATATTTATCAACAAGAAAAGTCACTTACCACAAGAGATTGTTTGAAAAACTAAAGAAAATCAGCACTAAATATAAAATTAGGTTAGCTCCAGGTTTAAATAACAAAATTAAAAAATATGTACCATCCCTAAAACAAAGAGAAGAAAATACTTTACTCCAGGAAGGAGTCATTTGTAAAATAGAGTATTCATGTGGTTTACCATACATAGGAGAAACAGGACAAAGGTTAACCACCAGAATTAATGAACAAAGCAACAATAAGAAACATTTCAAATAAAATAGTATTAGACAGACACATGCAACAAACTGGCCACAATATGGACTGGGACTCCTTGCAAGTAATCAAACATCAATCCCACGCAATTAATTGGAAATTAGAGGAATCCCTGGAAATTTATAAGACACAAGGTTGCAACATCAATGACCATGGTGGATGGAAAATTCATCAGGCTTGGTCATCAGACCTGTGGAAGTAGTAGGATGCAAGAACACCAGACGATGATCTAGTGTATAGATCGAAAATTTGCGAGGTAAAGTGCCTTAATAAATTTGTCCTCTATAATTCCCGTTAAATATTTATAATACTGATGCATGGCAGTGTTAGAAATGGACAAATAAGTCACTGGACCCAAGGACCAGTACGTACAAGAAAATAGTGGTCTGCAGTAGTCGTGACTGGTTCACTACACTAATAATGGACTCAAAGCTATTTTAAAGACTTATTTTATTTCTGCACTCATCACTTCTTTACACGCTAATGGAGAGTACTAATGAGTGAGATTTATTAGCATACGAATAAGCCAGTCTTTTTGCTGATCTTACATCAGTGCTTTGCTAGCTTCGGATGTCCCCAGTGCTTTCTTCAAACTTTCATTCATTTCTACTACGTGGAAATGTGGTGCACTGGATGCATGCATGCACTTTGGTAGAATTTATCTTGAAATTGCTTGATCCAGCAACAAATATAGATTTGTTATCTGCAAGTTTTGAAGCATTGCAAATTGAGCAAAACATTTTATTGCACTGTAACTACATGGAAGTTCTTAACTTTGCTCCTGAAATACAAGAGTTTGGCATCTGACATTGTAGTTATTATCTTGCTCCCTTTGCGATATTTCAGATTTTTCAAGACATCCAATTTGTGAAGTGGGTAAATTCAATCATTCGATGTTTCTGCGGAATGCATGACCGCAAGGAAGGAACTAGTGTGGTGAGCACGTGGACTCAGCCGAGGCATGCAGCACATGATGACAAAGCAATGCTATTGGCAGCTGGCCAAGAGCAAGGTTGGGGGCAAATGTCTAGCTTTCAAAATGAAACTGTGCTGTTGCTAAGGGGAAGAGAACTGTTTTGTGATGAAAACATGCACTTGCTTTCTCATTTTAGCTACTTGATTCCGTGGACTACTCTAATTTATATTCTCCTGGTCCAATCAAACTTTTAATGGTCTCGGACCAGTGGACCACCAATGATTTTGAATGCTGCATGGGGTGTCTGGGATTGAGCAGATGAGAAGATTCCCCATTGTTTGTGTCCTTTCACATTCACAAAGTTCAGACTGGCATTCATAGCCCCATTTCCTCTGATTAGTCCTTAAATTTCAAGTCAGGGTTCATGTTCAGTCTTCCATGTGCACCAGTCAAGCCAGGTGGGAGAGTTTTTCAGAGATGTTGTAAGCTCTGAAGATGCCCTGATTGGTCTGTTTCTAGGGAATTGCTCCTGGGTTATTACTAAACCACCATTGTAGGAATGGTGTGAGGTGTAAGCGCATTGTAGGGAACCTGCTAGTCAGGTCCCCCGTAGGTTTTCCCTTTATCTCTCCCTAACTTTTGGATATGATACGATCAAAAAGTTCCGAGACTAGGCCGATATGCAACAAAGTACTTACATTACTTAAGTCTCGCTATGATCTCCCTCAAAGTAGTCTCCTTGTGCAGCGATAAACTGCTGCCAGCGTTTCTGCCCACTGTTGGAATGCTCTTTGGAAGTCCTGTTCACGAATGGAGTCAAGCACCGTCTGCGATTCGCACTGGATCTCGTCCACAGTTTCAAAACGTCAACCCTTGAGCTTCAGCTTCATCTTCAGTAACAGAAAGAAGTCACAGGAGGACAAATCTGGTGAGTAAGGCGGGTGAGGAAGGGTAGCCATGTTGTTGCGGCTGCAAAACTGGCATGCTGCTAACGCTCTGTGAGCTGCTGCATTGTCATGATGGAGTAGGAAATCAGTCCTGCGCCACATTTCAGATCGTTTGTGGCGAATGTCCTCACTGAGAGGCCGCAGAACATCTCAGTGAGGACATTCGCCACAAATTGGGGGATAAATTCACGGTGCACAACCCCACAAATGTTGAAGAACACGATGAGCATGCTTTTGGTTGTACTCCAGACATGCCGGGCCTTTTTCGGTTGTGGAGTTGCCGGGATCTTCCACTGTGACGACTGTTGTTTGGTCTCCAGGTCGTAACCATAGACCCAAGTCTTGTCCCCAGTGATGACCCATGACAGGAACGTTGGTTATTCACCACCTGCTGACAGAGATCTTGACAGAGTTCGACACGGAGCGCCTTCTGTTCAGGGTTCAGAATCTTTAACACAAACTTTGCAGTAATGCAATGCATGTTCAAAACCGACGTCATAATTTCTTGCACTGTTCCGCATGACACATTGACGATGATAGCAACGTCTTGAATGGTTCTCGAACAATCCTCATGCTCTAGTTCCCTAATTTTGTCAACATTTTCGAGGGTTTTGCTCGTGGATGGTCGCCCTGACCTCTAGTCGCCTTCCAGTGCCATTCTGCCGCTCTTGAAGCACGAGTTCCACTCAAGACACCTAGCACGACTCATTGCTTTATTGCCATAAGCCTTCCGCAACATTTCATGGATCCCCGTTCCGGATTTGCTGAGTTTGACGCATATTTTGATGTTTGCTCGCTGCTCTAGTTTGCAGTCCATACTGAAATCGCAGCTGTGTTCTGCACGTGGTCACCAAATATCGTGTAGCACAGTTCCCGATGTTTACAGAACGACGCCACTCGACACAATGACTCATGAAGGTCACTGCCCTCGACCGCTGCTTGCGCATCCGCGTACTGCCATCTGTTGGCGCGCTAAATACCTAGTCTCGGAACTTTTTGATTGCACTACATATTATTGGAAGGCAAGAAAGCACAGCAATGTTAATAAGACTAAGCTTCTATTGAACATCATCAAAGTATCCACCTTTATTCTTCTCTCTAGAACACCAACATTGTTATCCTGGGGGCAGAGATTGCATTAACGCCTGGACAGGCATATTTCACGCATCAAAAACCAAAACTGCTTCCTAAAAAAGATTGGGACGTATTTTCACTGCTCCAAAAATTATCCATCCCGATTCAAAACTGACCTCTACGCTTTTTTTCTTTTTAATTATTATCATTACTGTTATTTATGTCCTCAGCTGTTCAACATAGCGGTTGCACCATCGAGAACGTTCCCCACCCCAGCGCTGTGTTTCTTCTCGGATTTTGCATATCCTGGGCTGCAGGAAAGCATGGCCCCAAAAGCCCAAGGCATGTGTGAAAAAAATGCATTATCTATGTCACAACTTGGCAGGAGAAATTCTAGTGACCTTGAGCTGTGTCCTGCCTTGCCCGGCACGACATGCATGCAAACCCAAACAAAATGGAGGGGTAGGCAACTTTTTCTTTGAGAGTTCCGAAGGTTTGTGGAAAACGTTGTTGAAAAAAAAAATAGCTGTACTGCCTTTTAAAAAAATTGGATGGGGAGGAGGGCAGATTCTCGTTATTTACAACTTGAATGTTTTTTTTTTAATTGTACTTCGATGTTTTGGGGAATCCTCTAAATATGAGTAAATGTTGTATTGTGAATGCAAACAAAAATTGCAGACAGTGAAAAATATATGTGTATGTTTTCCTCTCACGCTAAAACATCTATGATGGACCATCAGATAGATTTGCTTTGATCTTTTTCTGTTGTAATGCTAAATGAGCTTCCAACATTTTCTGCATTAAACAAAGATTGCTTGACATTATGGTATCTGTGTGACTGACACCACATTTTCTTGGTGTCTTTAATCTCCCCGCCCCCTTCCAGTTTTTTTTCACCACTTTTGCTTTATATTTTTAATAGAATTAAAAAAAAAGTTTTTTAGAAGTGAATTTTTATGGCAATCGTTTGCTGGGGGGGAGGGGTTCCTACATCTTGAAAATCATGTGAGAAGTATTTTTACTCCCTGTCCAAAAAACTTACCATGACCACTGCTTAGGGGTCTCCACCCACAATTCTGGTGTTTCCTCTCGGAGGGAACAATTCTGGTGTTTCCTCTCATTCCCTCACGCGAAACCACCTCATTTCTCAATGGTGTGCTGACCCCTCCCCTTTCCCTTGCTGGTGTGGAAACCCATTTCCAAGAATGAAAACATTATCTTAAGCATTTCACGTTACATTTTTCAATTTGAGTTGTGTAAATAAATGAATAAATAAATAAAAGGAAATTCAATTTGCCACAGTAAAGTCCCCATATGCTTGTTGATTCAAATTTTGCCTGATTTAAAAATTGATGATTTCCAGATAAGAGGAATATTACATGAGGAGGTTGCATTTACAGGTGTTACAGGAAAAGTAGATTTTGTAGCTTTTATGATAGCCAAGGGATTTTTGATTAATGAAGGGGATTATACATTTAGTGTTTCCCTAGTCAGGAACAACAGAAATATCATTGATGACCAACACCAATAGTGATGGTAGCAGGATTCCCTTTCTTTACTCCTTTGTCACCATTGTCACCAGTGGTCAAAGTGTCACAGAGCTACTGCTGGTATGGTGTCGACCATAGATCCACATAGTATAAATAGGGGAGATTTTGAAAGAAATATACACCATTCCACATATCTTTTTTTTGTTGTTATTAAAAGTTAATGTATATAATATTAAAAAAATTAATGTAATAATTAAAAAAAAACCTTTCATTGAAGGGTCTGTGGTCTATTTCAGTCCCTGCTGCTAATCATTATCAATTTTATCCACTAAAAATGTCATTTGGCAATTTTTGTGTTAAATTTTGGGCTTTCATCCTAATTTTTTTTATTTATTTGTTTAACTGTTACATAGTTTGTGACAGGTTTATAATTTATTACATACCGGAATGATAAATAATGTTTTTTTAACTGCCGGTATGCCATACCAGCCCACTTCAAACACTGGTTGTTACATGGATATCTGCTATTGCTTGGTATGTGCATTGCATTGACCTTTGTAATTTGTGTACATGTGTTGTATTGTTATAATTAATTTTTTTACTGGATATCTTATTTTGTCCTGAAAAGTCACATATTTTGATTTCTCTCTCACTCTCCAGCTTCTGCTGCCACTCTTATTAACATAAAAAATGCCAGGAAACATTTCGAGAAACTGGAAGGTGTTGGACAGCATCAGCTCTTAACAACTCATTAGCAATACTCTCTTCCCCTGCCGAGACACTCTGTGATCAACTTTTTGACAATCCCTTATGTTGTCAAATTTCACAAAAAAATTCTGATCTCAAAATAAGTCAGAATTTAAGATCTTTTCTCAATTGCAAAACAACTGGATCATAGTCATATTTATCCACTTTAGATATTGACTAAAAGTCCTGCACAATGTGAAGTGGAAAAGCAGTTTGTATTAGTTTTATTTTTTCACATGCTTCAGTAAATGTACAGTAATGTGTTACATTCTTTAAACAAAAGCATATGACAAAAAAAGAAATGACTAAATTCCATTGCAGTCTGCTATGTGTCATGAATGTAAAAACTGTGTGCATTGTATTTGAAAATGCTAAATGTTTAGTGCTGAATGGGCACCCTTAAATTAGAAGTTCTGTCAAGCATGTCTAACTTTTGTCAGTGATGTGCTAAAGCCTAAAAGAATTAAAAACTGATTGCAGTTCTTTGTAAAAAGAAAAAAAAATGCTGTGTGTTGACATTGGCTCAGTATAAATTTTTTTCTTTCTGTTCACAATGTCCATTATTTTCAAACCTTCAAATTTCCCATGGATGAATTACCACTGAATGTATACTAGAGTAATGCTTATACTCTACTTAAATTCAAGTTCCATTCAGATAGCAGTCAGGGTATAACACAAACTGCTTTCTCATCCATATCTTTCACTATCCTAACTGTTATGTTGATTTCAGCATAGTGCAATAATTTTATGTAGTTATATTACTTTTAAATCAAAATTACTTGTGCGCATTTAAATCTTTGTCAAAAGCTTTATATTATTCATCCATGTTTTCTTGAAACAATATTTAACCATATATTCAGCACCAATTCATAGCTGTTGTTTGAGGGTGATAATTTTCATTCATGCTTGTGTGTATGTGCTGGTACTGGCATTATGTGTTTGCACATGACAGATTCCTGGATTTTGTATGTCACTAACCTTGTGATTAAAAAAATTTGCCATCAAATTTGAAGAAAAGGAAACATTTTTGCCAGATTTAGTTCCAGACAGTTTTGCCACTTGGATAAGTCTTATCCAAATATTTTATTTTAACTACCTTGTGCATCCTCCCATTTTGCTTTGACTACTTCATGTCTTCCATTATTTGTTCCCACTTTTTTTTTTTTTTTTTTTGGCATTTCCATTTTTATTACTTTTCAAATTAGGTTTCGCATCTTTATTTTCAACATATGTCATTTCCTTTGTAGGCTCCCTACCTCAACTTAAGTTTTATAATTCCAAGCTCTTTGTTTGTGTCCTGCTTTCTTCTATGTTCTATCCTTGATATCACCTGTCAGCCATCTAATCTAAACATCCTTATTTCTCTTCTTTCCAGTGAATCATCTTTTTTCCTGTTATGTCTTAAGTTTCTGATCCACATATAAAAAAGCACATCTTGGTTTTGTATTTTTGACTTCACTTGTATGGTGGCTTTCTTTTCACAAATTACCCCTGACATCACATTTGTATTTTCATTTTATTCAAACCTTCTCTCACTTAACTCCTCGCCATTTTCTCCCTGCAGCCATTCCTTTATAAAGTATTTAAGGTGTTTTACTACCATTAGTTGTTTATATACTCTACCCTCACTGACTATTATTTTTTGTTCATTTTTTGAACTGGCTATGGTCTATATTTTTGCCCCATTTATATTTACACCAGCTGTTTCAAGAGTTAATTGATAAATTTGAGGGGTGTCCTTTTCTGCTGATTCTGGTGTAATGACCAAATCATCAGCAAATTAAATGTCCCGTGGTGCACCTTTGGCCACACTTTCACTTGGTGCATCCAAGATATAATGATTAAATCACCAGCAAATAAAGTGTTCCATGGTGCACCTCCAACCACATTCGCACTTGTCTCCAAGATGTAATGACTTAAATCACAAGAAAAAAAATGTTCAGTGGTGCAGCTTTGGCCACACTGTCACTCAGTGTCACCAAAATATAATGTCGAAATCATCAGCAAACAAAATGTCTCATGGTGGTCCTTTGGTCTTATTTTTACTCAGTGCATCCAAGGTGTAATGACAAGATCGTTGCCCCAGTGGCGTAGTGGTCTAAGAGCTATCTTATGGTCATTCATCCTTGTGGGTCTGGGTTCAGATCTCAGTGAAGCATGGATGTTGTGTTTGTCATACGGCACTGGCTCTCTCCCTTCCCTGGGACCAGTGGTCCTAAATTAGGAATGTGCGACTGCTTATAGCCCATTGAGTTGCTCACAGTGGTTGTTAAATAACAAACAATAATCATGAGATCATCAGATAAGAAAAGAAAATGCTCAGTGGTGCACCTTTGACTCAGTGCATTCAAGATATAATGGCAAAATCCTGAGCAAACAAAATACTCAATTGTGCACCTTTGACCATACATTCACTTGGTGCATCCTAGTGTTTCTTATACTGTCTTGTTGATCCTGATAAGCTATACTGAGTTAATATGAATTCACAATTTTTTAACACATTATCATGTGTATAATGAGAAACAGTGGTATTTGTTTGTTTTTGAGATTTTTTCAATATATTTTCTTTAATTGATTCTTCTTGGGCACCAGTAAATAAAACTACCCTCAACAGTATTGTATTTTAATAGCCTGCAAAAACCAATAGTATTTTTCTTTCTGTGAAATATCATATGGCTGATACTATTTTTTTTATTCTTTGCTTTGATATTTTGATTCTGTCTCGACTAGAGTCTATATTTCTTATGTATCAATTACAGAAATGTAAGTTGTGATTCTTTTTTTTTTTTTCTTCCTCTATGTGTGAAATTTTTCATTCCCAAGACAATTTTGAGAATTTTTAACACATGTTATGGTTGAAGTTTATTTAGGAGTTGCAAGTGTATCAGATTGTGTGGCTAGACCAGGAACTGGAGTTCAGAATCAGTTTGAATTTCTACCTTTAAAATACTCAATCTGACGAATACCAATTATGATGCCATTAGTTGTATACTTTTAATAACATATTGTACCTTACGTTATTTGTATTGTATGCACAATTTCCACTTTTCTTTTTTTTTTTTTTTACGTTATTTAAAATGAAAAGATAGCGCATATTGTAGATAGCAGCAGTTCACAGTTTGTTTTTCATATGCATTAGCTTGGAACTTTTTATCACAACTCTCAAAATTTATTACTATGATTCATAATTGCTGTTGACGTTTCCAATATTCCTTACAGCTCACTGCTGTATAAAAAACAAAAAACGTGGGGAATTGGTGTTTTCTGCCGCCTCCACATTTGTCTCATCACATCTGCTCGTATGTGTTTATCACACTCATTTGTATAAAATATGTGAGCTTTAGTAATATTATGTCAGCCGCCCCAGTGGCGCAGTGATCTAAGCAATGGCATCTGATCATTCGTCCGAAAGTGGTCCGGGTTCGAATTCCGGTGAGGTATGGGTGTTGTGTTTGTCTTACAGCACTGGCTCTCTTCCTTCCCTGGAACCAGTGACCCTAAATTAGGGACAGGCGACTGCTTATAGCCCATTGAATTGCTCACGGTGGTCATTAAATCATTAAACCTCCATTAAAAAAAAAATAATAATCAATATTATGTCAGGCGTTTTTTTTTTTTTTTTTTTTCATTTGATCACAAATAAAGTGATCAAAAATAATTTAATTCTGAGTAACTGAGCATGGGCAAAATATTCTCATTAACATATTCTTATGTGGTGCAGTTTGTAAATCATAATGTGTTATCCTAAAAGGGATCCTGTATCCTTGTTTCTCATGGGAGCACAAAAAATTGATTTTTTTGTGACATGTTAAAACATCATTTTCTGTTTAAAAAAAACAAACAGCCTTTTTCTTTTTAAGCACTATGTTGTTACTTATGATGATGCTTTGTTTTGCAGTTGTTTATGACTATTAATTTGAATTACTCAAATATTATTTGTTTAGTGTATAAAGTGTTGTATATAAAGTCAATTTTTCAGATAAATTTTTCTCTGCAGTGTGATGTTGTAAATCCCCTGAAAGAAATTAGTTTAAAATTGAAAAGCATTTTTAATAAAAACTGTACTTGTTTATAGAGATTTGAGTCTGTCATCCTTTGCACACTTTTACAGGAAACCATATTTTTATGTGTTGCATGTCATTGTACAGTTTGTGATTTTTTTCATATTATATCTCAGAAACCTAGTAATTCAAACTAAAAACATTTCGCCGCCCCAGTGGCGCAGTGGTCTAAGCGATGGCTTCTGATCATTCGTCCGAAAGGGGTCCGGGTTCGAATCCCAGTGAGGCATGGATGTTGTGTTTGTCTTACGGCACTGGCTCTCTCCCTTCCCTGGAACCAGTGACCCTAAATTAGGGACGGGCGACTGCTTATAGCCCGTTGAGTTGCTCACGGTGGTCGTTAAACCTTCAATAGAAATAAATAAATAAATAAATAAAATAAAAACATTTCATAACCTGTTGAAAAAAGTTAGCTAACACTTCTTTATTGAGGCTGTATTTCAAATTTTGTATATACAGTCATCCCTCAATGCCATCATCATCAACCGTTATCAATCCACTGCTGGATGAAGGTCTCCCCAAGTTTCTTCCACAATTGTCTGTCTTGAGCCTGTCTCCTCCATGTCACTCCAGCATACTTTCAAATTGCATTCATCCATCTCTCATAGGGTCTTCTTCTGGGTCTTTTCCTGTCCCTCGGAATCCAGTCTAAAATTTCGGTTGTCCATCGGTGGTCCGTTCTTCTGGCAACATGTCCAGCCCATTGCCATTTCAGTGATTTCACTCTGGTCATGATGTCGTCCACTCCTGTCATTTTCCTTATCCACAAGTTCCTCTTCTGATCTTGTTGCACCAAGCATGCATCTCTCCATGCTTCTTTGAGTTTTTTGCAGTCTTTGTGTGTCTTTTTTAGTTAAGTTCCATGTCTCTGCTCCATATGTAAGCACTGACAGGATGCATTGATTAAACAATTTTCTTTTGAGACATAACGGCATACTGCTCTTAAACATTGTACTGTTTCTTCCAAAAGCTTTTCATCCAAGTTTTATGCACCGATTAATTTCTTCATCAATGTGACCTTCACTTGGTATCTGCTGCCCAAGATAAATGTAGGTATCGGTTGTCTCAAGCTTTTCTCCATCAATCAATAAATCTTCATTTCTTGTAAAAGCATTGTATATCACTTTTGTCTTCTGAAAGTTCATTTTTAATCCCACTTCTTTACTCTTGTCAGCAAGTTCTTGGATTGTACTCAGCAGCTCTGAAGGGGTAGTTGCAAAGATGACTACGTCATCAGCAAAATGGAGGTGAGTTAGGTAATCTCCATTAATCTTTATCCCTTTGTTTTCCCAGTTCAATGATAATGTTGATGCAAAACCCTCAATGTGCCACCCCCTAATTAGCCGTTACCCTTACATTACGCCACTCCTTGCATCTGAACAGATGTGATCTGTGTAAAATATCCATTTATCTCTTGATATACCACCATACCCTGGGCATCTGCCAACCATTAATAAATATATATTGCTGCTCCAACCAGAGATGGAAATGGGTCAGTGTGTTAACAATTTCTTGCAGGTTAAACGGGTTGGGTCAAGATGTCCCTAACCTGATTTCGACCCGGTTTTATATCCATTTTATTTTTTGAAAAGAAAAATGCTTACTGTGGGATTTCGTGCTCAATGCTGGGACCAGTGGAATGAAAAATGATTTGTCATACAAAAATACTGCTGTCTTTCTTAAAGCAACGAAGATTTCTACACACTGACAATATGGCGCAGGCCGCCCCGGTGGCGCAGTGGTCTAAGGCGTTGGCCTCTGATCATTCGTCCGTAAGGGGTCCGGGTTCGAATCCCGGTCAGGCATGGGTGTTGTGTTTGTCTTACGGCACTGGTTCTCTCCCTTCCCTGGAACCAGTGACCCTAAATTAGGGACGGGCGACTGCTTATAGCCCGTTGAGTTGCTCACGGTGGTCGTTAAACCTCCAATCAAAAAAAAAAAAAAAAAAAACAATATGGCGCAGACCCTAGACACACGGATACCATATCGTAAAAGGATACTTCCTTTTCGTTTGTTTTCAGTGCTATTGTCTGGACCAAGATACAGGCAAATGCCGGCCACCTGCTCCTCTGGTGATTCACTCTCAACCTCGTGTCTCACCTTAAGACTGAGAGTTACTTTTCACATCGCATCTTTTACATTGAGCATTCAGAGATTTTTGTTTCACATGCTAACATCACATTCCATTGAATGTCGTGTCAAAATTAGTGCCTTATTTGTTAATATGGATGAATTTAATATGTTGGGAATTAAAAAAGTGTCGAGGCCAACAAATACGTGCTTGCTGACAACAAAAAGGGAAAGAGTGAATGCTGGAAGTTGTTTCCTCTCATTAAGAAACCAGAATATGTTGCACAGCAACACCAATTTTCACAAGCTTGTGATGAGTTAAAAGTTTGAGAAATGTGAATGTTGATTTCATGAGTGTTCCATCCTTCTGAGGGGCAATGATAATATCAACAGCCCGCCCCAGTGGCGCAGTGGTCTAAGCGATGGCCTCTGATCATTCGTCCGAAAGGGGTCCGGGTTCGAATCCCGGTGAGGCATGGATGTTGTGTTTGTCTTACGGCACTGGCTCTCTCCCTTCCCTGGAACCAGTGACCCTAAATTAAGGACGGGCGACTGCTTATAGCCCATTGAGTTGCTCACGGTGGTCGTTAAACCTCCAACCAAAAAAAAAAATCTCCAGGGAACCTTTTAAAAAACAAAACAAGATAAAAAACGTTGAATCATATGTGAACAACAGATTTTTAAGATAATTCTTAAGAAGACCCCCAGTGAGGGGGGCATGAAATCTGAAGGGAATCGGGACCCCCAATTTCCCTTTCTTCCGCCACCTGTGGTTGCATCATCTATTTCATAACTTAAGAAAAAAATTATCTCAGTTTTCTCAAAGTTATAACATACCTGCTGACGAATAAAAGAATCAAAGAACTGAGTATTTTTGATAATCTGAAATTCAAAATTTAAGATACATAGGGTGAGTCGAAAGTTTTGCATTACTTGCATAAACGCATGTGCTGCAGCGAGTATGTCACGTGTTAAAACTTGTTCAAGTCGCGCACTGTGGTCAGTCGAAAGTCATATAAAGTAGTAGTCATTGCTGTGGCCAGGCAGCATTTTTTTTTTATTGGAGGTTTAACGACCACCGTGAGCAACTCAATGGGCTATAAGCAGTCGCCCGTCCCTAATTTAGGGTCACTGGTTCCAGGGAAGGGAGAGAGCCAGTGCCGTAAGACAAACACAACATCCATGCCTGACCGGGATTCGAACTCGGACGAATGATTAGAGGCCAGCGCCTTAGACCACTGCGCCACCGGGGCGGCCAGCCAGCATTGCAAGTCGTCGTTCTGTCTGTGGTTGCGACGCCTAAAAGATGAACAGCCACAACCGGCTAATTAGGAAAATTTTGCTTTGCGAGTTTGAGCTCGGCTATAACGCAGCTCAAGCAACACGAAACATTTGTCATGCAAAAGGGGAAGGTTCCGTGGACCACAGCGCCGCAACCAGATGGCTCAAGAAATTTCGCTCAGGTGACAGAAACCTCGACGATCAGCCAAGGTTAGGTAGGCCGCGAACCGTGGATTCGGAGGCTGTGCGCCAGGCCGTAGAGGTAAATCCGACAACCAGCACTCGGAGATTATCAGGCGAGCTGGGCATATCACAGATCACCGTGGTTCATCACCTTCATGGCCTCGACAAGGTCTATAGGAACTGCAGCATTGTCCTTCACGAACTGACGCTAGCTTAAGCAAACTGCCGAGTGGAAGTGTTCCCGAATCTCCTAGAAAATCCGCGTGATGTTACTTTTCATTAGAAGAAGTGTTACGTGCGATAAAAAGTGGGTCTATTTCCGTAATCCTAACACACAATGGCAGTGGTTGAGCCCGGGCCAGCTTTCTGAACCTGTTGTCAGACGTTGACGCTTCGAGCACAAGGTGATGCTCTGCGTCTGGTGGAATTTCGAGGGGATAATCCATTACGAATTTGTTCCAGACGGTCGTACCATCAACGCAAACATCGTTTTGGAGAAGTACCCGGCACTGGTAAACAGAAAGCGCTCTCTCCTACAGCAGGACAACCGTTCGGCCTCATACCGCGCGAATGACTAGGGTAAAACTCCAGGAAATTGAGGGCATCGAACTGATGCCACATCCAACATATAGTCCAGAGCTTGCCCCGTCGGATTATTACTTGTTCCGGTCTATGGTCCACTTCCTTCGCGGGCGGAACTTCAACAACCAAGAGGAGGTGGAAGCTAGGATGAAGCAGTGTTTCGCCTCGCAGGACAAGAACTGGTGCCTCCGCGGAATCGAAGAACTGGCAGACAGATGGCTAAAGACGGTGCAACACGATGGCCTATATTTTGAATGCTAGTTAACTTTCGTCGTAAAGGTACGTATGAAGACATAAAGTGATCCAAATATTGCCAAACTTTCGACTCACCCTCTGTAGAATCGAAGAACTGTCAGACAGATGGCTAAAGACGGTGAAACACGATGGCCTATACTTTGAATACTAGTCAACTTTCGTCGTAAAGGTACGTATGAAGACATAAAGTGATCCAAATTTTGCCAAACTTTCGACTCACCCTCTGTAGAATCGAAAAATTGGCAGACAGATGGCTAAAGACGGTGCAACACGATGACCTATACTGTGAATGCTAGTCAGCTTTCATCGTAAAGGTACGTATGAAGACATAAAGTGATCCAAATATTGCAAAAATTTCTCCTCACCCTCTATATAATTGCGAAAAGGAATTACGTATATAACCAAATTGAAAAGCAATAGAAACTACAGTAAAATATTGGGACTAGCGTAGAAATATGTATAAAAGTGAAAAATGTGTAATCGAGCTCCACTGTACATGGCCTACATTCTTAGGATATTGTACTCATGTTTCAGAACGACGATGCTCCTAACTCACATTTCAATTATTGGGAACAGATATACCATCTGGTGGTGCAGGGAGATGATATATCATTATCCGTCTCCAATCATCCCTGCGATCTTCTGACCATTTAACCTTGTGGGCACAGGTTCACGTCCCGGATGAAGCATGGCTGGCGATGTGTTTGTCTGACGGCCACAGTTATCTTCCTTCCTTGGAACCAGTAACCCTAAATTGAGGTCGGACGGCTGCTTATTTAATTGCTCACTAATGTCGTTAAACATCCAAACAAAACAAGGGAACAGATTCCGCAAGAGCCGATTTTGTTGATAAATCGCCTTTACATGATTCAGAGAAAGACAACGCTCCATCTCACACTGCAGATTTTTAATAAAATCAAGGTCTTAGAAGAAAACGACTCTTCTAGTTATATCCTCCTGAAAGCCCCGTATCAAAGCGAGCTCAATGCTGCCTTCCCATTTTCAATGTTTGGATGACTTTTGAAATGAAGCTGGAGCAAGAAAAAAACATTGTCTGCTTTATATCATCGGATAACCTCCATCCATTGGTGGCGCAGTGGTCTAAGGCGTTGGCCTCTGATCATTCGTCCGAACAGGGTCCGGGTTCGAATCCCGGTGAGGCATGGATGTTGTGTTTGTCTTACGGCACTGGCTCTCTCCCTTCCCTGGAACCAGTGACCCTAAATTAGGGACGGGCGACTGCTTATAGCCCATTGAGTTGCTCACGGTGGTCGTTAAACCTCCAATAAAAAAAAAAAGTAACCATCATAATCGCTCCTGTGATATGTGATACGGGCTTTTGAGATAAGTGTTGTCGTTTCCACAACAGTATAACACAATACTATGTGAACAAAACTATTCCGACGCATGCAAATAAAGGTGTATTTGCAGAATTAGATGCTCACGAACGGAGCGAGTTGGGTGCTGTATATAAAAGGGAGTGTTGGCACACCTGTCAGAATGCATTTTTGTTTTTTGTTTTTGTTTTTTCGATTGGACGTTTAACGACCACCGTGAGCAACTCAATGGGCTATAAGCAGTCGCCCGTCCCTAATTTAGGGTCACTGGTTCCATGGGAAGGGAAAGAGCCAGTGCCGTAAGGCAAGCACAACATCCATGCCTCACCGGGATTCGAACCCGGACCCTACACGGACGAATGCTCATTACGTCACCGGGGCGGCGCCCTATGTTCTGGTGTAAGCTAATAAATGCTCCTGTTTCCGTTCGACCTAGATGTCCAAATACTTTTGTGTACATAGTGTGCTTTTGGCAAAGTGGTCATGGGAGGCCATATAGGGAGAGCTGGATCCAAGTCCAGGCAGCTGTCCGGGCTCCGGTTTTTTTTTATTGGATTTTTAACGACCACCGTGAGCAACTCAATGGGCTATAAGCAGTCGCCCGTCCCTAATTTAGGGTCACTGGTTCCAGGGAAGGGAGAGAGCCAGTGCCGTAAGACAAACACAACATCCATGCCTCACCGGGATTCCAACCCGGACCCTGTTCGGACGAATGATCAGAGGCCATGGCTTAGACCACTGCGCCACCGGGACGGCAGGGCTCCGGTTCATAGAGAGTCCCTCAAGCTTCTATTTTTTATCGTCTTTTTTTTTTTTAATTTTACGTTGCGTTTACATTAATGTTTCTTATTCTGCCCGTACTGACCAAATAAGCAACGATGGAAGTGATTTTTCTTTTCAAAATAACAGTTGTTACTTTGGAAATCTGATTCAATATATGTACACTCATAACATTTTCAGGTACTTCTTCTTTTTTTTTTTTTTTTTTTTTTTTTTGGAGGTTTAACGACCACCGTGAGCAACTCAATGGGCTATAAGCAGTCGCCCGTCCCTAATTTAGGGTCACTGGTTCCAGGGAAGGGAGAGAGCCAGTGCCGTAAGACAAACACAACATCCATGCCTGATCGGGATTCGAACCCGGACCCCTTTGGACGAATGATCAGAGGCCAACGCCTTAGACCACTGCGCCACCGGGGCGGCTCAGGTACTTCATGATTATTTTTCCATCTCTACTGCGAGTGCCATACATATACGATGGTGGGGTAATTCCTCAAAGATGTACGAAAATGCAAATACACCTCTGTTCACTGTTTTATAGTTCATTCTAATTTTTATATCTTAAAAATATTTTTTTCTTTGACTTCAGAGCTAAATATTCCCCTGCGAAATATTTCCCAAAATTTCTGAAAACACTGGTTAAAAGGAATAGGGGTCCGTAACTCAGTTCTTGCCCGAGGCCGCATCCAGAAGTTCGAAATTTCTGAAAAGACTGGTTAAAAGGAATAGAGGGCCCCGTAGCATAGTCCTGGGCCGGGTCCAAATGTTCGAAATTTCTTATAAGACTAGTTGAAAGGAACAGGAGGCTCCGTAACTCAGTTCTTGCCCGGGACCGGATCCAGATGTTCGAGATGAAAAGACCGGTTAAAAGGAACAGGGGGCCCCGTGACTCAGTTCTTGCCCGGGATCGGACCCAGAAGTTCGAAATTTCTGAAAAGACTTGTTAAAAGGAACGGGGGCATCGTATCATAGCTTTTGTCCGGAGCAGTATCCAGAAATCCGAAATTTCTGAAAAGACTTGTTAAAAGGAACGGGGGCCCCGTACCATAGTTCTTGCCCGGGGCCGGATCTAGAAGTTCTAAATTTCCGAAAAGACTGTTAAAAGGAATAAGGGCTTACAACTCAGTTCTTTCTCAAAGCCAGATCCAGAAATTCGAAATTTCTGAAAAGACTGATTAAAAGGAACACAGGCCACTTAATATAGTTCTTGTCCTGGGCCGAATCCAGAAGTTCGAAATTTCTGAAAAGACTGATTAAAAGGAACGAGGGCCCCGTACCATAGTTCTTGCCCGGGGTCGGATCCGGAGGTTCGAACTTTCTGAAAAGACTGGTTAAAAGGAACACGGTCTCCGTAATATAGTTCTTTCCCTGCACCCCATAACCTCTGAATCTGCATATAGGTGAGTAAGAGAGGGCCTTTGCCCTACCCTGGAAATCGGCCCATGCCCTTCCTGTTCTTCGGAGGTACATCAGAGATTTTCGCAAAAACAATAATTTTTGTAGTGTCGGAGTTTCGGGTTTCTGAGTATGTAAATTGTGCCGATACCAATAACTGTTGTGATATATTGTGTGACTTAATACAGAGGTGAAAACAGCGAGAGATTCTGTCCACGTGGCTCACTTCGGAGAGCGACTTATTCCGGAATGAGGGGACCCGGTTTCGATGTCCGGCGCGGACAAACTTGTACGTTATATTGGCGTCCGAACTTCCAGGATGACCCGGCTGTTAAGTTTCTCTCAATCATGTGATGTTCTTTCCACACGGCGGGACAAGAAAAATGAGAATCCCACCTTCAGTGCTTCGAAAAAATAAATCAGTGTGATGTTACGTTCCACACCCCAAATTGTCTGGGATTTCTCAAATACACGTTCTTCATGTGATGACTGCCTACAGCGACACATGGTCCCGGCTGACCCGTTGGCCATGCCCCCTGCCCTCTTTCGGAGGGGAGATGTGACATGTCTGCCCCGCAGGACGCACATAAGATAAAGGCAGATAGCCGTCAGAGCACATGTCCGTGCAGCTCAGTTAGGAGACCGACTTAACCCGGGTTCGATGCCCCGCGCGGACAAACTTGTACGTTATAATTGTTCATACATACATATCACTAAGCTGTCCTCTGAGATTCAGAGGTTGACTCCACAGAGAAATACAAACTACTAGATAAATTTTTAATTGATTATTTACTTACTTTTGCCGTATCAAACCTCCATTTACAGCGATCTTGACACACAACTCGGGCTTCACCGACATTCATCACACGACGTACACAAGATCTTCTATACTTCATGCTCATAATATTTTTCTCATAAAGATACTCCTGAATCTGATTCTCCCATGATTTCCTTGGCCTTCCTCTGCCTTTCTTTCCTGCCACTTGGGCAACAAAAAAATTCTTAGAGTAAGCACCTCATCACTCATTCTTTCAACATGGCCAAACCACCGAAGCATATTAATCTCCACCTTGCTAACAACATTTTGCTTCACATTACACAACTGCAACACATCTTCGTTCCACATATGTTCAGAGCATGTCTTGCCACAAACCCCTCGGTTAAGTAACGCATTTCTCCAGCACACAAATGACTCCTATGTCTCTTCTGTAGTACCCAGGTCTCACTGCAATGCATCAGAGTAGGAATAATTATACTTTCATACACAGCCATGCGGGACTCTCTTGAGAACCCATCATTCTTGTGAAAACCTCCCTAGGCTATTCCAAAATGGGATGAGATCAACAAAATCGCCCGATATGACAATCAACGGACCATCGCATTTAGAGAATCAATAGAAATTATCTCCAACCCAACAGCCTGTAATATGGATATTTAAGATGACCTTCCGATGGTTTGACGTACAGTTTTCGGATTTCCACGAGTCTGACCACCTTTTAATATTTCGTCTACACGTGCTTTGATCTGTGCGTTTAGCATATCGTATTGTTTAGATTTTGAATTTTTTAGAACTGTTCTATTTACTTTATTGTCAACTGCCTGACGAAGCCGCCCGTCTGGTGGCGGGAGCTTGCGTTTCTGTTTCTAGTGTAGGCCTATACTTAACACCAATAAACAGATTTTTATACGTTATAATATTTGGTGTATTCTACCCATACCTCTGTGTTTTATAGTCTGTATGTTTGGGTGCTTGACAAAGCCACTCGTCTGTGAGGAAAAGCTCTGCAGTTAGATTTTTACTACAATCCTCCCCACCCACCCCTTAAATTCGAATTTTATAAACAGCCTCGCGCTTATTTTTTTAGTAAGAGTTGATGACGTCATGATCAAAGTAAAATCCCTGAAATGGCAATAGGCTGGACATATTGCCAGAAGAACTGCCCGCCGTTGGACAACTGAAATACTAGACTGGATTACAAGGCATAGGGAAAGAACCAGAAGACCATGCGAGGGATAAATGGATGAAATTCGAAAGCATGTCGGAATGACATGTAGGAGACTGGCTCAAGACAGAAGTTGCAACTTGGAAAAAGACCTTCATCCAGCAATCCAGCACTGGATAGATAGATACACTGCTGGCCACCCAAAATGCAACACCAAGAAGGAAGCATCCGATTGGCCTGAAATTCGCAGCATGCGTCGCCCGCGAGAGGACATGCAAACGATTAGCATTGCAGGGCATATGCAAATCATGTGCGCCCGGCACGCCACCGAGAATCATTATAAGGGTGCACAGAAGGCTGGGTGTAAGTAGTGGAAGTGTGTTGTGCTGCCGGACCTGTGCGTAGAAAGCTTCCTGATATCTCGTCGCAGAATACGGCAGTCATTCCAGCACGTTTCGGAGTTAGACAGGACGAATAGTGGCTTATCGCGACAGCGGTTTATCGTACCGAGACATCGGCGCCCGTGTGGGACGACATCCAGCAACAGTGAGGCGAGTATGGATTCGGTGGGTGCAGGAGGTACGGACGGACCAATGTGAGCGATTGCCGCAGACGTGTCACGCCACCGAACGAGAGGACCGGCATGTTGTTCGGCGGGCATTGACGGGTCGCACCGCCACATCACGAACGTTAGCGCAGGAATTAGGGTGTTTTGCACAACAACCTGTGTCAGCACGTACCGTTCGACGTTGTCTGCAGGAGCGGGGACTTGTCGCACGGCGCCCATTGCACCGATTACCATTGACGGTATACCACCGGCGAGTGAGGCGGCAGTTGACCGTTGAACGCCGCACCTGGACACGGAATGGCACGACATTGTCTTCTCCGACGAATCCCGCTTCTGCCTGCAACGCCACGATGGTCGGATACGCGTGTGGCGGCACCGCGGCGAAAGACTGTATGGCGCCTGCATTATGAATTGCCATACCGGTCAGTCGCCTGGCGTTATGGTTTGGGGCGCAATTGGATATGGCACCCGCACCCCTCTGGTACGCATCGCCGGTACACTCAACAGCCACCACTACATCTCCGACGTTTTGGAGCCTGTAGTCCTCCTTTACCTGCAGGATCTGCCAGCGGCCACGTTTCAACAGTACAATGCGCGCCCGCACGTGGCACGCATCGTGCAACAATTCTTCACAGGCCACCAGGTGTCACTGCTGCCGTGGCCCGCCTGTTCTCCCGATATGTCGCCCATCGAACACGTCTGGTCGCTGATCGGCAACCGAGTGGACCGGCAAGCACCACCCGCGGCTACGCCTGATGAACTGTGGCAACGTGTGGAAGCAGCCTGGACCGACATACCCCAAGCCCACATCCAAAGCCTGTTGCGTTCGATGCCGCGGCGTGTAGCGGCCGTTATTGCCAGCCATAGGGGCCACACGAACTATTGATGTCTGCGTGTTCCGCAAGTCGTACGGTCCTGTAAGCTCAATCGTTTCATCTTTGTATCTGTTGTTATGTGTCCAGTAAATCTGGCTTTGCTATCTCGTGTCCTTCTTGGTGTTGCATTTTGGGTGGCCAGCAGTGTATATGCTCCAGTTGAAGAAGAAATAATGGTGTTTAAAACGTGGAGATCCTTTAGAAGTACAATTTTCAAGATACATTTTCCATTATGCTTTATTTAGAAAAATGTTTAAATCAATGCACCCTTACAGTTCCTAAACACAGATTTTGGATCTTACCTAAAAAAAGACATACAAAGGCTTCGGACAATTCAAAGAAACAGGGATGCATTGTGCAACCAGGATGGACAGGAAAAGGAACTCACGGATCAGTAAAATGACCGGAGTTGATGACATAATTAATGATCAAAGTAAAATCTCTGAAATGGCAATGGGCTGGGCATTTTGCAAAAAGAACTGACCACAGTTATAGACAACTGCGATATTAGAGTGGATAGGACAGAAAAAGACTCTGAAGACCATGTGGAAGATTGGTGGATGAATTTCGAAAGCATGATGGAGTGGCATGTAGGAGACTGGCTCAAACAGACAGTTGTAAAAGAAATTCGGGGAGACCTTCATTCAACACTGGATTGGAAATTACAAATTTTAAGATTATTGAATATTAGTATTACAAAATCATAGATTATTAATAAAATTGTACGACTTTTCAACTATTAAGAAATAGATTTTGTCATTTAAAATAAAATATGAAACATCTCTCTGAGTTTGATACGAAGGCTAAGGAAGCATAGGCGTACAGTTTTGTAAATCTCTGGGCATGCTCGGTAAAAAAAAAAAAAAAAAAAAAAGATTTGTATACTAATTTTCTTTACAATAAGTAAGAAAATAAATAAAAATGTGCTATTATTTACCGTCATCCAGTAGTAAACTTTTGAACGTTTTCGAAATAGCGCCAGTTTTCATCCAATTCTCATACTTGTGAGCAAATTTTAATATACTGTATTACGGGCAAAAAAGGTGTTCTTTCTGTGTATGTTTATATAGAGCTTTAACGACCATCGTGAGATTTAGCGATGTATGTAGAACATTTTAGGAAGGGAGTGTCAGACAACAACAATTTCTTTTTTTGATTGGAGATTTAACAACCACCGTGAGTAAGTCAATGGACTATAAGCAGTTGCCCGTCCGTAATTTAGAGCCACTGACTCCAGGGAAGGGGAAGAGCCACTGCCGTGAAATAAACACAACTTCCAGCCTCACCGGGACTCAAACCCTGACGAATGGTCAGAAGCTAGAGGTTAGATCTGCGCCACCGGGGCGGCTTAAACAGAGCAATAGAGATAGGGGGCTATGAGATTTCATCTAGAGTGCTCGACTGGAAAGCCCCAGGCAGGAGCGCGCCAAGGGCATTTACCGCCCGGGTACAAGCCCAGATTTGTCGCCCCCTTGTACGAGAGTATTTTTCAATTTTTATTCATTTTTACATGAAATAAATGTCTTAGCAACATTATTTTATATTTCCCGTAAATTAAGAGTTTTCGAAGAACACAATTATCTCATATGAAACGGAAGGGAAAAAAATCTGTAAAACTCTTGCTCAGATGACGCTACGAATAATCCAAGAAGTCAGCTTCCTCTCTCTGTCAATGTACACAAAAGTTAGTGGCGGCTCGTGGTTAGAAAAATAGATGAAGAGGTACAAGAGCAGTATGAAAATATATCTACTGTCTACAATGAAAATCCCTTAATGAGGACTTACTTATTTATTTATTTTTATATTAAATCAATTTTTCTTCCTTTTAAAGCTGCAGATTCGTCGATTATGTCGTCATAAGATGGTTAGATGGTTGTTTCTTCGTGAGCATCAATAAAATGTCTTCCTGAATAGAAATATTTGCCAGAGAAGCAAGTCTATCTTGGGAACTAGTGTTTCTTGAGCAAGTTTGTATTCTTTTAAGAAAACTTCTTTCCACTGGCACACTTGTAGATGGAATTGTTAAACTGAGGAAAACCAATTTATAATCTTCTGTAAAAATGTTTTTGTCTCCGTGAAACACTCGAAGAAGTTCTTGAGTCAATATATTCCTTAATTTTTCATCGGCATATACAAGACTCAGTTCTTTTTTAAGGCGCTGTGTTTAGTAAATATGTTTCCGTAAAAATGTAGATTTTCAAGAGCGCGAGAGGAAAAGCATGCATTAAATTATTCGAATTTGGTTGAGTCAGCAAGTCAGACAAATTGAAGTTTCTTACAGTCTTGAAATCTTATATCCATTTCCATAAGCATGTGGTCCAAAATTTTAAAATACAATTGTTTATAATTTTGATAAATTGTTTCCTGTGTAAGAGCAGCATATTCCCGTGCTTATTTCTGTGATTTTGCTAGCTTTTCCAAACTGTGCTTCAAATAACTCATCGTTCTTTTTATGGCTCAACATTTCCCGAGTTTTTTTTTTTTTTTTTTAATTTGAGTTACACAGTATTTTATGTTTAGTTATTTTTTCTTCAAAAGTTCGAATAATAGATCGGTGGAGCCAAAAATGTAAATTCGAAAGTGTTAACATCATTCAAAAACCCCTTGGCAAGATGAATTGATTTTTTGTCTGATTATTCGCTATTCGTCAGAAATCCGAACACTTCCTTCAATTTATTCCATTCCAGCCGCCCCGGTGGCGCAGTGGTCTAAGCGATGACCTCTGATCATTCGTCCGAACGGGGTCCGGGTTCGAATCCCGGTGAGGCATGGATGTTGTGTTTGTCTTACGGCACTGGCTCTCTCCCTTCCCTGGAACCAGTGACCCTAAATTAGGGACGGGCGACTGCTTATAGCCCATTGAGTCGCTCACGGTGGTCGTTAAACCTCCAATCAATCAATCAATCATCTTGCGGTTGTTGATATAAGTGTATAAGACCGCTTCGCAGAATGATGAACAAACTAAGCAATTCCACTGAGGCTTGCAAAAAGTATTCGACACTTAGAAATTTTAGAAAAACTCTGGTGTAATACAAGATTCAAACGATGAACTAAGCAATGAACAAAAACAGCTTGAGAAGCTTTATCCTTGACTTTTTTTTTTTTTTTAGCCCATTTAAGTGTCCAGACATTATACTTGCCCCATCGTAACATTGTCCTATTTATTTGTGTTGGTAATCAGACTGTTCCAAAATTTTGTCTAGCATTTTGTATAAAGCTCCTGACGTTCTATCTTCATTCACATCATGGAAACCCAAAAATCTCTCAACCAATACACCTTCCGAATCAACAATAAAAAATTATTTAATTTTTGACGTGATCGTTTATATATTCAGAAATACATTCAATTAATTCATTTTGAATAGTTTTTTTATCCTTTCGTATTGATTTTCAATTTCTAAAGAATTTCTTCATATCAACAATGAAAGTAATTCAATGAAATTTCCACGATTTATCGAGCCCATGCTTTCGTCATGGCCATGGAATGCTAGTTCTTGTTTGCTCAAATACAGTACAGACTAATACTGCATCAATCACTGTATGCAGGAAAAGTCTATTTAAACGAACGGTTTCGTTAAAATGCGTTTTCAAAAGCCTAGCATTTTCCCTCAGGGCATCGGCAATGGTGTTTTGAATTTTTTCAAAATTCCTTAACATTAATCCGCATTTCAGGTGTTCGCTAGAATCCCGATGTTTATGAAGTGACCGTGTTACGCTTAATAAATCTGAGAATCCGTCTTTATTCCACGCCGAATATTTATTACTAAAAAGTAAGCAGGGCCAAAAAAAAAAAAAAAAAAAAAAAATTAACACCCGCTCCATCGTGATCTCTCACGACTTTACGCTCAAAAACTGAAAGATGCAGAAGTAAGGCGCGTGCAGCTGAAACACTTCACTTGAGCGAGCAGATTGGTGAGGGTGACGTCACGGTTACCATGACAACTCGACCGAAAAATGCAGACTTCCAAGCATTCTCATTTCGGCTCTTCAATTTTGAGTATTTTGGAACTGAATAAAGGCAAAAAAGAATATATTATAAAAAAAATACTGAATAACACTTTATTTTGAGTAAAATAGGTGAAGAGGCACTTCACCTACTTCACCTGAGAAGCCGCTACTGACAAAAGTCCGCTTTACTGATAAAAAACAGTTTCGTCACGTACGATGATAAACATATTACAGCTTCCCGATGGAGAGGGGAGGGGACACATGTATATATATATAACCAAGAAAGGTAAGAAGAGGAACTCGTGGATGAGGAGAATGACAAAAATGGAAGACATGATCAGTGTAAAATCCCTGAAATGGCAATGGGCTGGACATATTGCCAGGAGACCGGACCACCAATGGACAACCTGAATTTTATATAAATAGCATTGAACATGGCGGGGCTGTCCCGGTGGCGCAGTGATCTAAGCGATGACTTCTGATATTTCGTCCGAGATGGGCCCGCGTTCGAATCCCGGTGAGGCATGGCTGTTCTGTTTGTCTTACGGCGCTGAATCTCTTTCCCTTCCCTGGAACCAGTGGCCCTAAATTAGGAACGGGCGATTGCTTATAGCCCATTGAGTTGCTCACGGTGTTCGTTAAACCTCCAATAAAAAAAAAAAAAAAAAAGGAACATATCTGTTTAACTATTGTAACTAAAAAATCTAATATAATATATCGTGGATTACATCAAAATTGTATTCCAGTCCTCTTTATTCTTATTGCATCGATCCTATTTTCCCAATTTGTTTCAGAGCACGGTTTTACGGTCAACGCTGGAAGCTCTTTCTTTAAAATTAGCCAACGGTAAGGTAATTCAGAAAAGAAAGCATATATTTCTTGAACAATGCTGAAAACGTTCACAATCTGTAGGGGAATTTTTCCGTCATTATTTACGACCAGATTTAAAGTATGAGCCACTCAAAGTATGTAAAATGCATAAGTGTTTTAAGCCGAAAAACTATGTTTTTTGAAGTCCATGTGTTTTTCTTTCATAATGACCCCATTGTCATAGCGCTGGCCACACATATCATAAATGCTGAAATCTTCAAAATTAAAAAAAAAGAAAAAAATAGGAAAACGAAAATTTAATCCTTTGCTGCCCGGGGTATCCGTTACTGAACAAAACAGCAAAAAATGTTCTCTGGTTTCAAGACGTTTTCTGCTGAATTTTATAATGAATTATTTTTACTGAAAAAATATACATGCCACATAGCATTATGATTTTTCACAGTAAAACGTTTTCTTAACTTTTCTCACGTCACTGACAATAATTTAACAACCGAAAAATTTGATTGAGGCTTCCAGCCGCCCACGGGTGCTACGCACCCGTTGGACCCGCTTGGCGCGTCCCTGGTCCCAGGGTAGAAAGGGGAAGGAAGATGCCCTTATTTTTATAACAAAGGGCCAGTAACCAGGGTCTGACGGCTTAATATGCCCATCCGACGCACGGCGTTTATGCGGTGATTCGAGAGTTCTTACTTAGAGAGATCGATCCTGATTCTTTTACGTGGCACTCACGACCGTTGACCATCACTAGGCTATTCGTCGCCTTATATTGTTGGAAGGAAGTATGAGTAAGTGTAAATAGATAGTGTGTGTCACGTGACATCTCCAACACTATACATTGGTGAAAAAATTTTTATTGATGGGGGCCGTGGCAATTTTTCTGACCCTGGGAACCAGGGTGTCTCAGTCTGGCCTTGGTTCTCACTAGAACAATCCAAATAATCACAATACAGTACTGTTATAATTAAGTTCAAAACGTAGCATAGTTTCTGGCGTTAATCTTAGGGATAGGGTCAACACGCAAGGATATGAACTTATATCAGTGGCGCACGCAGTGGAGCTGTCACCAGGGGCCCGCGCCCTCCCCATGAGATATCACTTTGTACTTCATTCTTTGTTATCTACTGCTTATTTTTAAATATATTTTTATTGCATTTGGAAAATGTTCTCTCCGCTGTAATTTTATTTGCATCTTCAATATCTTAGGCTACCCCTATAAAGAAGTACTGGGTGTGCCACTGCCTAATACTGTATGATTTGCATAAGCGGCTGAAAAACCATACCAGCACACACACACAAGAAAGAAAAAGTTTGGAGGCATCAACACGAATATTGTAGCATCGGGGGCTATGGATGCTAAAGCCGGCGCTGCCGTCGAGATAGGTGGCAATGTTTTCCCCAGTTACGCGTTCAGCTTTGCAGCACAGGTGATAAAATATCGTTCTTCAGAGCGCGCATATAACTTGCATCGCAAGGCTTTTGATAATCTAATTAAGAAGAAGAGTGTGTGGGGGTGTAGCTCAGTGGTAGAGCGTTCGCTTTGCATGTGAAAGGCCCCGGGTTCGATCCCCGGCACCTCCATGAACTGTACTTTTGCAGCAACATTTCATACTTTACAATCCGCTCCTCAATAAGATGAGACGGAATTTAAGCATTTTATCAGCAGCACTCAGTAAATCAGCACTTGCATTGCAGTATTACCTCGCCATGTAATCAAGGCAGAACAGAACTTCAACGCCTTTCTTGTAGTGTACTCGGAGATGGAGTACAGTGGTAGAGCTTTCCCTATCATTTCCCTCCCCCCACTTTAGTGAATATTAGCTCCACAGTAAAATGAAAAGGAATTTGAGCTTCTTCCGAACGCACCGACGGGGCTGTAAACTCAATAAAGCTCAGTGGTAAAGCGTGGTAAAGCGGCACGTCCATGAGCTCCCCTTAGTTTTGCTTTCCCATTTGCAGCAAAATTTTGTACTTTAGATCCTGTTTTTAACTATCTTGATCGAATGTCAGCTCCTCATTGAGATGAGGCGGAATTTAATGATCCTCCCACAGCACTCAATAAAACAGCGCTTGCTTTGCAATATTACCTCGTAAGCAGTCAAGACAGAACGGAACTTGGGCGTCTTCCCAGTAGCGCACTCGGAGGTTAAGTACAGTGGTAGAGCCCCCCCCCCCCTCCCCGCCTCTTTAGCTAATATTAGTTCCACAGTAAGATGAAAAGGAATTTGAGCAACCCTGAATACAACGGCGGGGGTGTAGCTCAGCAGTGCTCGAAATGAAAATTTTGAAGTGCCGGTATGCTCACATTTAGTTAAAAATCATCCAAAAAAAAAAAAAAAAAAAAAATCTTTGCCAGAAAATCTCCAAAATGGAAAAAGTAAAAAAAATAAATCCTGGAAGAAAAACTCCTCTTTTTGAAAATGTAATTGACAATTCCGTGGAACACTCTTACACCATAAGTCGGAAACGATGGCGATCGGTTTCAGTTTGTTGGTTTGTGGACCCAGCGGCCACTATATTTATGCTACACCGAAGGCTGGCGTTAGAATTGTTAATAACGAGGAGTCTCTACCCCGGGACCAACGGATTAACGAGACTTCCGAACCTCGACTAATCACTAGTGAATCAGCTGGACTTGTACCCAAAACTTTAAGGTCCCAAGCCGAGAAGACAGCCCCTTCTAATAGGGACTTTCGTGAAGTAGAAAGTCGGACAATTAGAATCTCAGCAATCAGAATGAATATTCGCGGCTCCTCTGCGCAGTGGTCTAAGCAATGGCTTCTGATGATTCTTCCGGAAGGGGTCCGGGTTCGAATCCCGCTGAAGCATGGATGTTGTGCTTTTGTCTTAAGGCACTAGCTCTCTCCCTTCCCTGGAACCAGTGGCCCTAAATTAGGGAAGGGCGACTGCTTATAGCTCATTCAGTTGCTCACGGTGGTCGTTTAACCTCCAATGAAAAAAAAAAATGAATATTCAGTCTTAAATTAATATAAACCTCACCACCCTTAAAAAAAAAATTCCGAAGTGGAAAAAGTTTATATTCATTGCTCAAAACTAAAATTTGTGTTTAATCTGTTATATCCAGTTTTTCATTCTGTTAAAAGCCTCTTCAAAGTGAATATGTTAAATTAATGAGTTAATAAAAATTACAGATATCTTTAGTGGGGATGATCTGGAGCTTGGACAAAAGCTGATCATCATGTATAGGTAGCTCCATTTCATCCTTTGAAATATTGAACTTATAAAGCTCATGAGTACACCACTTCCTCACCCTTTCACCCTTTACGGTTTTCACACAGGGATTTCGCTAGATTTCGAAATCAGGATGGGCGAGCATTATTTTTACTGGGGCAAGCTTCATAACACCTTTTTTTTTTTTTTTTTACGAAACATCGAATTTTTAATGTTTTTTTCAGTTGAAGGTTTAACGACTAGCGTGAGCAACTCAATGGGCTATAAGCAGTCGCCCGTCCCTGACTTAAGGTCACTGGTTCTAGGGAAGGGAGAGAACCCGTGCCGTAAGGCAAACACAACATCCATGCTTCACCGGGATTCGAACCCGGACCCTTCTCGGACGAATGGTTATACGCCACCGGTGCGGCTTTAATGCTTTTCACTACCGGCTACAAAAGAATTCGTGCAATCTCCACCTGAACAAACTTACACACGGATCTGACCAGTTACGCCACTAGTGTAAGATAGAAGTATTGACACAATGTTGCCTTCAACTGTTTGAGCCCTTGCTCTGAGTGCATTGTCTTAAAATGCTTTTCAAAATTTTGCATTTTTGTTTATGAAAATAGTACTGTACTTGAACAGTTTATTTAAACGAAAATGTCGTTTTTTTTAACTTAAAACAAATTTTAACGTAGTGCCACGCAGACGCAATGCATCCCCTCCTTAACTTCCTTCCTTCCAGCCAGCGACTTTACTTTGCACTCCTCTCCTACAAAGCATCAGCCACTTTCTGCACTTTCACTGTCTAGGAGCAGTCTTAAGAGTGCTGGTGTAGATTTAGACCCCACTTTCTGTGTTGGAATCTCCTATTCTGTAAACAAAACAGAAAAATTAGTAGTAAACCCCTCAGTGAATTCCTCCACCCTCCTCGTTAATCCACTGGCTACATGGAAAAGGGGCTCAAACCATAGGCGCCGACTATAGGGGGAAAGGTGAATCTTGCCCCTCCAATAATTTTCAGGATATTACTCATCCTGTTTAATTAAATAATCGCTTTAGCCTCATAATTTTTCAAAAAACTTAATAAATAACAAAATAAGTAAGCTTTTTTCCAATGTCCAGCATTGCTCATTTGATAAGAAACTGGATTGGCATCCCCGTATTAATAGTGTTTGACATGAACTCGTGATATGTGGTAAACGCTTAAAACAATTATCAAAAGTAAAGTAAATAAAATACAGAAACCTATAATCTCAAGCGTCTTTATTATCTTTTATTATTTATCTTTATTATTAATCTTTTTATTATTTATCTTTTTCTATTTATCTTTTGCGCTTCTTGCTTTTTGTTTGAGTAACACAGCTAATTTCTCATACTTTTTATTAAATTTTGGAAATAAAATCTCTCTGGATATTTTTATAAAATCACAGGCTGAATATTCTTTTTTAAAATATTAATATTCAGCAAAAGAATATTTCTGTTTCCTTGTTCATTTGCTGGTGAACAATTACAAATGCGTTTTAAAATATACGTCGAATCTCGTAGTTTATCTTTTTGCCTCCCACCCCCTTTTTAGCACGTCTTTTGTAAAAAAGATCGTGCTTATGTTATCTGTTTGTCCGTCCGTCTGTACCCACGATATCTCTCCAACTATTAGTCCGATTTGAAAAATTCTTCTTTCATTGGGAAGCTTGAAATAAGCGAATGGCGATCCTTCATTTTTTTTTTTTTACGATGTACAATTTCGCCGCTAGAGGGCGTAAATACAGATGATGTCGAATTCAAAAATACGTTTTAATCCATATATTTGCTTCTAAACATCCGATTGAAAAAAATATTTTATCTTTCGATTCCATTTACGTCGGAGAGTGTTTTAGATATAGTTACTTTTTCAAATTACGATAGATTTTCCGCTAGGGGGCGTAAAAGTAAATTACCTTTTTCCCGATAACTCTTCTTCTAAAACTCCAATTTGAACATTTTTTTCTTCAGCGGATACACCTCCTGATGGAAAATTTTTTCTATATAATTTCAAATTTTTGGTAAAGAATACTTTGGCCACCAGGGGGCGTAAGGGTTAATTTTTGCTTCTGATATATTTACCATAAAATCTGAGCTTCTAAAATATCGATTGAAAAAATTCTTTCGTGGACTGATGCCCCACACATCGATAAACCTTTTCGGAATATTTTTTTCTTAAAATATTCCACAGTTTCTCCGCCAGAGGGCGTAGATGTATATCTTATTTTTGTCAATATCTCTACGTCTAGAAGTCCGATTTCAAAAATTTCTTCTCTGTTGGATAGTGTTTTCAGTGTGACATGGTTTTCATATAATTTCAAAATTTTCAAGTAATTCATAGACTTTCCGCTAGGGAGCGTAGAGGTAAATTGCGTTTCCCCCTATTTCTCTGCTTCTAAATCTCCGATTTGAAAAATTATTTCAGCACTGGATACAGCTCCTGATCCGAAATCGTTTGCACATAATTTCTAATTTTTCAGAAAAAATGGTTTGGCCACTAGGGGGCGTAAATCTTAATTTCCGCTTCTGATGTATTGGCAGCAACTTATGAGCTTTTAAAATCTCGATTGAAAAAATACGTCATTTATAGACCGATAGTACTCATGTCGACAAACCGTTTAGAAACATTTTCTTCATAAAATAATGCATGGTTTCTACATCAGGGGGCGTAGATGTATATCTTATTTTTGTCAATATCTCTACTTTTAGAAGTCCGATTTGAAAAATTCCTTCTTTGTTGGATAGTGTTTCTAGTGTGACATGTTTTTCAAAATTTTCAAGTAATTCATAGACTTTCCGCTAAGGGGCGTAAAGGTAAAATGCTTTCCTCCCTATGTCTCTGCCTCTAAATATCCGATTTGAAAAATTCTTTCTGCACCGGATACAGCTAATGATGGGAAATCATTTGCACATAATTTCAAATTTTTGTAAAAAAAGATTTACCACCAGGTGGCGTAAGTCTTAATTTCCGTTTCTGATGTATTTGCAGCAAAATATGAGCTTCTAAAATCTCGATTGAAAAAGTCGTTTGTTGACCGATACTACTCATGTCGACAAACCTTTTAGGAAAATTTTCTTCTTGAAATAATGCATGGTTTATATGCCAGGGGGCGTAGATGTATATCTTATTATTTTCAATATCTCTACTTCTAGGAGTCCGATTTGGAAAATTCCCTCTTTGTTGGATAGTGTTTCCGATGCGAAATGTTTTTCCTAAAGATTCAAAATTTTCAAGTAAATCATAGACTTTCTTTTCCACTAGGGGGCACAAAGGCAAATTGCGTTTTCTGTGTTATTTCTGCTTCTAAAACTCCGATTTGAAAAAATCTTCCTGTATCCCATACAAGACCTGATGGAAAATATTTTTCACATAATTTCTAATGTTTGGTAAAGAATAGTTTGGCCACCAGGGGGCATAAGCATTAATTTCTGCTTCTGGTGTATTTGTAGCAAAATCTGGGATCCTGAAAACTCAACTAAATTTTTTTTTCTTGGATTAATACCGTTCATGTGGAAAATATTTTTGAGAATACTTTCTTCCTAAAATAATACATGGTTTTCCCACCAGAGGACGTAAAGTCACAACTTATTTTTGTCGATATCTCTGTTTCTATGACTCCGATTTGAAAAATTATTTCTGTGATGGAGAGCGTTTTGGGTGCGAAATGTTTCTCATATTAATTCATATTTTTCTTAACACACAAGTCTTCATTCAACCAGAGGGCGTAAGTTAACGATTCCGTCAACAGCAATATCTGAGGGATTAAAAACCCGATTGAAAAACTTCTTTCTTCCGTCAAGTACTATTGTTTTCCAAACCGGCTCCATTGGCTTTGAATAGCTTTGATAAATTTAATTTGCGTCAGAACGGATTCAAAAGCTGTGCTTATTACACCCAAAAATTCGGTGTCATCTTTCTTGGGTTTTTTTTTTCTATTTTGATAATGACATGCCCTTCCCACGTATGATTTCTTCACGCCTGTCCCCCAATAATTTGGAGAAGTCGGCGCCCCTGGCTCAAACTAAGGAACTGGAAGAGTGCAGAACAACTGAATGTTCATGGCCCTACCGATGCTATATTGATAACTTTTTTACGGAGACGTAAACAGCGTTCTTCCTAGGGGAAAATACATAGGGCTACATGAAGTAAAACACAAGACTTATTACTTGGCAAAATATAGATTATATTTTAAAGTTAAATAGACTGAAAAACGGCACATTTTGAACTGGGTGGGCAGGACAAAGATCACCCTCGCATCCACTTGGCGACGACCCTCTTCTCACCCAACAATTTCTCAAGAGCGCGAGACACGTAAGGTTTCTATCTTCAAGAATGCACAGTCGTAAGTTAGGGACGAAAAAAGTTTTGAAATATTTGATTATGCAGTTCTCACTACTAAAATTAGTGCCGGTATGAAACACTAAAAAAAAGAAAGATTGCCGGTAGGCCATACCGGCCTATTTTGAGCACTAGCACATTGGTAGAGCGTTCGCCGAGATAGGTGGCAATGTTTTCCTCAGTCAGACGTTCAGCTTTGCAGAAAAGGTGATGAAATATCGTTCTTCAAAGCGCACGCATTTCTGGCATCGTAATACTTTTGATAATCTGATAACGTAGAAGTGTGGGGGTGTAGCTCAGTGGTAGAGCGTTCGCTTTGCATGTGAAAGGCCCCGGGTTCGATCCCCGGCACCTCCATGGAATCTACTTTTTTTATTTCCCCATTTGCAGCAACGTTTGATATTTTTGATCTTGTTTTTAACTCTCTTGATCGAATATCTGCTCCGCAATAAGAGGAGACGGAATGTAAGCATTTTATCAGCAGCACAGCGCTTGTATCAAAGCAGAACAGAACTTGAGCGCCTTCCCAGTAGTGTACTCGGAGGCAGTGGCTTCGTAACAGAGGAGGCAGAGGGGGCAGCTGCCCCCGCACACAAATGAGTGTGGGATGCAAAACATCACATTTGCTCCCTCAGTTTTCTTTCTTTCCGAATTATAAACGTTCGTGATTGGATATCTCAAACATTCGGTTTTTTTTTTTTTGTAAGTTCATTTTGATAGAAATTGAATATTGCTCTTCATTTTTTTACCATGAATTATCTAGAAATCTGATTTTTTTTTTTTTTATGCAACTCCTGAGACCCCAAGAATTGCTAGCCCCATTATTCCAGTGGGCTGATTCCCGATTGAAGGCCAGCAACGTTTTGTGTCTCATTAAGTGTAAAAACTTAGTCTTCCACTAAAAAAATGAGTAAAACTAAATAGGGAAATGGAAGCAGGGTGAATAATGAGATATAGGTTCCTTCAATGTTTAATTATAGAGTCTGTGGCTACAATTCCTGCGGAGTTGCTACCAATCCGGAAGTATCAAAGTCTATATTTCAAAGACGTTTATTTGTACAGTTAGTTTATATTGAGAAACTATACGGATATGAAAATGTTTTTTTTTAAGATGAATGTTTTACAGAAAAAAAAAATATTTTTCCAGCAAATTTTCGTAGTGAAGTTAGCACGTCTTCTTTTACAGTAGTACGATAAATTTTATGAAATGATAAAATACTTTTTTCTCCGACATCTTGCCCCCCGCCATCAAAAAAGAGTTCCGACACCACTGCTCGGAGGTGTAGTACAGTGGTAGAGCATTCCGTATGATCCCTCTCCACTCTCTTTAGCGAATATTAGCTTCACAGTAAAACGAAAAGGAATTTGAGCATCCCCCGAAAGCCTCTCATTTCAACAAAATTAGATTTCGTATTTACATCTTGTTTTTTGTTTTTCCCCCCTTTTCTTGTTGTTGTTTTTCTCTCTTGATCGAATACCAGCTCCCCAGTAACATGAAACCAACGGAAGTGGAGCATCTTTCCAGCTCCACACCGAGGATGGAGGGCGAGATTATGTAGCTGACTGAAGGGACATTTTCTTCACAATATCACCTTTTCAGCGACGGAACTTGAGAATCTCCCCCAGTAGTGCACCCGGAGGTGAACCACAGTGGTTGAGCGTTCCTTATGAATCCCCCCTCCCCCTTTATCGAATATTAACTGCACTGCATGCACAGTAAGACGAGAAGGAATTTGAGCATTCACTGCGGAAGTGCAGCTTAGCTAGCTAGGGCGTTTGTTTTGCATTTACAAGTCGCCACCCGGGTTCGATCTCCACTCAGTTCTTTTATGAGAGAGAAAGGGCAGAATAAAAATTGTTCAGAGTTGGTGGCGTAGAGGGTCTGAGCCCTTTCCACGAAGTATCACTTGGACCTTCTTTCCTTGTTATTGGCTGGTTGTTGTTAAATAAATAGAAGATGTTCACACATTTTTCGGACGATTTTCCTGCAATATAATTAATGTTTAAAGTAAAATTATTGTCTAAAAAACTATTCGTGCCATTCAATCAATACTACTCAAATGACTACCGTCTGTGCACGATTAAGATTAGAGTAAAAACCTATAAAACTTTCAATGGGTCTAGATAAAACCTTACATAAAACCTTTCGGATCTGTGACGTGCCTGCCCCGCAGGACGCACACGACACAAAGGCAGATAGCAGCGAGAACGAACGTCTGCGGAGCTCAGTTGGTAGAGCGACTTGTTCCGGAATAAGTAGACTCGGGTTCGATTCCCGGCGTTGACCAAAAATGACGGAGAAATTTACTTCGTTATAGATGGTAAAATACGATCCATCATCAGATGTTACAAGTGTTGGTAATACACATTGTATATATAATTTATACACAACAGGAACAGCCCTCAACATAATTGGCGTGATCGCTGGGAGGAGTCAACATAATCCGAAATTTGATTAAATATTGTAGCTGTTGGCGTCAAAGAGTTGTTTGTACCGAAATTCCTCCGGGAACAATGGTGGGTAGAATCGGGAAATATCGATTTCCAAGGAAGCTGTGTGAGTTCCGGTGTGTTACCGTTACACACCCTATCCCCGAAGAATGAATGAAGATGCATTCTGTGAACTTCAGGTGTGATCTGAACATTGGAACGTTCAGTATGCAGAAACATGATCCCAAACTCTAGCATGGAATATAGATTAAGATAATACAACGTAGTTGTCACAAATGTTTATTTTCTGAAGCCGACCATGGTTTCGCTGGGTATTGACCTAGCTTCATCAGGACGACCTGATGAAGCTAGGTCAATAATCAGCGAAACCATGGTCGGCTTGAGAAAATAAACATTTGTGACAACTACGTTGTGTAGTCTTTGAGATAAAGAATCTAGCATGGAATCCCTGGTTGACTAAACGTGACATCCAAAGGGCGGATTGGCCCACCGGGACACTGAGACATTTCCCATTGGACCAATCAAGAAATGGCCCTCTTCTGAATTCTTCTTTGCCTGAATTTTTGGGAAAGGATGTATAATTATTTTGGAAATTATGAAAAATAATCGTTTATTTCATTTTACCTTTAAAGAAACATTCCCTTCTGTCTTTGTTGAGCGTTTGCTCTCACAGGAAGGACGCAAGGGTATCTGACTGTATTTGCTTGAGGAAAGCGCCGCCGAACCAAGCAAGCTGCTATAAATTAATCAAGCTGAAGACACGTCATTAGACGAGTCTGGTATGCCCTACCCTTGTGAGATCTTAAAAGAGACACCAGTACCCATTGCGATGGCCCATCATCTTCCCTCCTTACCCTTATCCACAGACTGACAGAACACAAAGCAATTCTCCCTCAGAGATATTCCGGCATCTGAATCCATCGAAGTGCTCCCCTTTTTGCCTTGACCAATGCTATCTATATTCGGCACAAGAGCCTGTAGAAGGCGATAGTGAGGATACCGCGCAATCGGTTCCTTTTGTCCCATGATGCGGTACTAGCATTTTAAAAGACATAGCCAGTGTGAAGTGAAAGTGTTCGGTGAAGTGTGATAATCAACTTGGAATATATTAATAACGGGAAAAAAAAAACCCTTAAAAGTGGGACTGCAAGATCGCGCGAAAAAAAAGAAAAAAAGACTCATGTTGAATGACAATGGAAAATGTGAAAAATCAAGTAAGTACTGTTTATACATACCTATTAATTCTTATATGTTAAGGACTAGTGCAAGTCAGGTTTTGTCATTAACTTCTGACTATTAACAGCTTTTGAGGGGAATATATATTTGGAATTTGTGCGATCACCTTACATTTTCGTTGCCTTTGCAACGTAAATTTTAGATTTTTGAATCTAAAAGGAATGTAAACAGTTAGAAACATGCCAATTTATTATTAATCACATTTACCTAATTTTTGGAGCTACAAAAAAATTAAAAGAATGCTAATTATTAGTGACGTACTGCTAAAAAAATGTATTAATCAACGCGCACGCTGTACGTTTTATCCAGAAATTGATCCAAATGAGAACGGGGCTAAACTCGTAGTACAAAATCTCAAATGAACAAAAGTATAAAATTATCGGATGTATCTAATCCACTCAGATTACCATATAATTACTGAAATACGTACAAGTTTAAACTTACCGGTGGTGAGACAATCTCAGTCGGAGGGATGGTGCGCTTCACCTCTTTTGATGAGAGAGATGTTTTAAGAAAGTGAAGAGTTGTCGGAGTTCGAATGCCCCCCCCCTCCCAATCAGTATAATTACGACAAAGATTTCTCTTTTGCATACACTATTACATGCCCATATTGATCTTAAAAGAAATACCGATTCACCAGCACTGGTTCACATGAGTCAAAAAAGGCGTTTGTTCAGAGACTTACCAATACGATTTTTTTTTTTTTTTGATAAAATGGAAATTTTTCTGAAGGGAGTAATTGTCAGGTGCGAAACCTTGATGCTACACTATATCGGGCGGGTTTAGAAAATCCTTTCACTGCTAAATTTTAGTAAAATTTGTTCGGGTCTGAATTTGTTTTACTGTGCTTAACCCATTTCAACACATTTTGCTTTCATCCGCAAGATCTGAATATTATATAGGGCTGGGAGAGGGGGGACGTTGAAAATCTTGGGTGTTGGATAAAAGGACATTTTTCGAAGGCTGAAAATTTTTATTGTGACATATTTAAGCTTTAAATCGAGGATTAAAAATTCAAAAAATCTCAGAAATGAACAGAAACCAGCGTGGAAATACTCTCGTAGAGTTTGCAGAGGCAGAAGGGTTTTTCATCTTGAACTCCTTTTTCAAGAAAAAGCCACACAGGAAATGGACATGGAGACATCCAAATGGGACGACAAGTGAAATTGATTTTATTATGTGTAACAAAAAATTCGTCATAGAAGACTGCAGTGTGCTAAACAAGTTCAACACAGGCAGTGACCATAGATTGGTGAGATGTAAGATGCACCTCAACACTAAACTCGAACGTAGCAAGCTCATAAGACAAACAAAATGTATTGACATAACCAACCTTAAAAAACACCATAATACCTTCAAATTGGAACTGAAGAACAGATTCTCTGCTTTAGAAGGCCTTACATCGGAAGAAGTGGATATTTCTGAAGTTAACAGAAAAGTAACCAAAGCTCTTATGGAAACAGCAACAAAATTAGCTGGGTCTAAGAACAAATTGCATGTGAACAAATTATCAGGAAAAACCAAAATGTTGATGCAAAAAAGAAGAGTGATGAGGACAACTAAAGAAGATGTGACTTCCAAAGTGGAATATATAGAGCTATGCAAGACAGTACGAAAAAGTATCACTGAAGACGTAAGGAAATTCAACTGTGAACTGGTAAAGAAAGCAATTGAAAACAACCAAAGCCTAAAGATAGCAAAAGAACATCTCAGTAAGGGGAAAAAACAGATTATGGCACTGAGAAAAGAAGATGGTTCTGTAACAAGAAATAGAGGCGAAATTATGACAAGAGTGAAAGATTTCTACTCCAAATTATATGAAAGGGATGATACATGTACTCCAGACATCATGAAAGGTACCAGTACCAGAGTTCTTCCAGTCCTTCCAGCAGAAGTTGCACATGCAATCAAGAACATGAAGCGGGGAAAAGCTCCAGGAGAAGATGGAATTACTGTAGACATCATACAAGAAGCAAGTGGAGAAATCGAAACAGTACTCGCCCAAATTTTCACTCGATGCCTTAATGAAGGGAAAATTCCTGAGGATTGGAACAACGCTACAGTGATCTTGCTACATAAAAAAGGTGACACTGAGGATCTCGGGAACTACAGACCTATCAGCCTCCTATCAGTGGTTTATAAAATCTTCACTAAAGTTCTTTCACACCGCTTGAAGGTGACACTGGACATGGCTCAACCGAGAGAACAAGCTGGATTCAGGAGTGGCTACAGCACAATAGATCATATCCACGTACTGAGAGAACTAATTGAAAGAGCGAGGGAATATGAACTTCCATTGTGCATGGCTTTTATCGATTATGAAAAAGCCTTTGATTCGGTGAAACCATCAGCAGTTGCAATGGCTCTGAAATCCTGCGGTATTGAAGATGCATACATTAATATTATTAATAACATCTATGAAAATGCAAGTGCAAAGATTCGGCTGTTTGAAAATACAACACACATAAAAATTGGAAAAGGAGTGAGACAAGGTGACACCATATCTCCGAAGCTCTTTAATGCCACATTGGAAAATGTCTTTCAATCACTGAACTGGGAAAACAAAGGGATAAAGATTAATGGAGATTATCTAACCCACCTTCGTTTTGCTGATGACATAGTCATTTTTGCAACTACCCCATCAGAGCTACAGAGTATGATCCAGGAACTTGCTGACAAGAGTAAAGAAGTGGGATTAAAAATGAACTTTCAGAAGACAAAAGTGATGTACAATGCTTTTACAAGAAATGAAGATTTATCAATTGATGGAGAAAAGCTGGAGATAACAGACACGTACGTTTATCTTGGACAGCAGATATCAAGTGAGGGTCACATGGGTGAAGAAATTAATCGGCGTACAAAACTTGCCTGGAGAGCTTTTGGAAGAAACAGCATAATTTTCAAGAGCAATATGCCATTATGTCTTAAAAGAAAAGTGTTTGATCAATGCATCCTTCCAGTGCTTACGTATGGTGCAGAGACGTGGACCTTAGCTAAAAGAGACATACAAAGGCTGCAGACAACTCAAAGCAGCATGGAGAGGTGCATGCTTGGTGCAACCAGGAGAGATAAGAAGAGGAACACGTGGATCCGAAAAATGACAAGAGTGGAAGACATCATGATCAGAGTTAAATCCCTGAAATGGCAATGGGCTGGACATACTGCCAGAAGGACAGACCATCGATGGACAGCCGAAATTTTAGATTGGATTCCAAGGGACAGGAAAAGACCCAGAAGAAGACCACATGGGAGATGGGTGGATGAAATTCGAAAGTATGCGGGAGTGACATGGAGGAGACTGGCACAAGACAGACCGTTGTGGAGGAAACTTGGGGAGACCTTCGTCCAGCAGTGGATTGATAATGGTTGATGATGATGATGATGATATAGTTCTTTCAGGCATATATACAGTATATACCTATCTGTGCTACACACCTTTAAATGCAGGAATGTTTAAGTTTTTTATCGGATCTGAAGAAATTGGAAAGGGGGTGGTTTATAATCCTTGCCGTAGTGGACCACAAATCTAAATTTCCCGGTCTGATTTGGTCGTCCCAATCCGCACCTGGTGACATCGCAGTCGAATTTGCTTTCATTTTTATGTCAAACTTATGTTCAGCCAACATAGTCCTGATAGTCCGAAAAGTAGATCCTATGTAGACTTTTTCTGTTTCTGTGGGCAGCACAGACTCCAACGGTATCATGTATATACTCCATTCTTATGTGTTAAGTCCACTGAATCACGATTGCTCTTGATGGAAAAGAGCTAGTTAACAGTTCTTTCCCCAAAATCAATGAGTTGTCTTTTACAGATTCTTTTAAGGGCAAACGTTTTCCTACGATTGTACATGACTGATCCTACAAATTTCTTAGGTCGTTTATTGACTGGTTGTAAGGTAGAGATAGGTTATTCCTCTGTAGTCTACCAAGTAGTCCATGCACCATCTGTGCAGTATATCCATGTTCCTCAGCAATACCAACTATCTTGCTGATTTCTGGACGGCCTAGGAGCTGTAAAAAAAATTCTTAAATATTATATCTGATCAGACGCGGACTGGACCGTCGGGTTACCGGGAGAATTCCGGGTGAGCTACCAAATTTTGGGCCGGTAAGCCTTATGCTAACTCAAGAAAAAAGAATATGTATACTTGAACTTCAATATTACTGTAGAAAAGAAAAATATGCTGAAACGGCAACGTTTGTTTACCATTTACCGCTTTGACGGCTTCGGACAAAAAAAAAAAACCCCAAGAAAGATGACACCGAATTTTCGGGTGTAATATGCACGTCTTTTGAATCCGTTCTGACGGAAATTAAACTTATCAAAGCTATTCAATGTCAATGGAACCGGTATGGAAAACAATAGTATCTGACGGAAGAAGGAAGTTTTTCAATCGGGTTTTTAATCCCTCAGATAATGCTATAAACGGAATCGTGAGCTTACGCCCTTTGGTGCGTTAAGAAAAACATGAATTTATATGAGAAACATTTCGTACCGAAAACGCTCTCCAACACAGAAACAATTTTTGAAATCGGACTCTTAGAAACAGAGATATCGACAAAAAAAAAAGGATGTGACTTTACATCCCCTGGTGGGAAAACCATGAATTATTTTAAAAAGAAAGTATTATCAAAAGGTGTATCCATATGAGCGGTAACAGTACAAGAAAAAAAAAAAATTAGTCGAGTTTTCAGGATCCCAGATTTTGCTACATATACATCAGAAGCTGATATTAACACTTATGCCCCCTGAAGGTCAAACCATCTTTACCAAACATTAGAAATTATGCTAAAAATATTTTCCATCAGGTCTTGTATGCGATACAGGAAGAATTTTTCAAATCGGAGTTTTAGGAGCAGAAATAAAGCAGAAACCGCAATTTACCTTTGTACCCCCTAGTGGAAAGTCTATGATTTACTGGAAAATTTTGAATTTACAATAAAAATATTTCGCATCGGAAACACTATCTAACAAAGAAGAAAGTTTTCAAATCGGACTCTTAGAAGTAGAGATATTGACAAAAATAAAATATGCATCTACGCCCCCTGGCGTAGAAACCATGCATTATTTCAAAAAGAAGATGTTCCTAAAAGGTTTGTCGACATGAGTAGTATCAGTCAACAAACAACTTTTTTTTCAATCGGGATTTTAGAAGCTCATATTTTGCCGTAAATACATCAGAAGCGGAAATTAAGACTTACGCCACCTGGTGGCCAAACCATTTTTTTCAAAAATTAGAAATTATGTGCAAAGGATTTCCCATCAAGAGCTGTATCCGGTGCAGAAAGAATTTTTTAAATCGGAGATTTAGAAACAGAGATATAGGAGAAAAGCAATTTACCTTTACGCCCCCTAGCGGAAAGTCTATCAATTACTAGAATATTTTGAAATTATATGAAAAACATGTCATACTAGAAACACTATCCCAACAAAAAAGGAATTTTTGAAATCGGACTCCGAGAAGTAGAGATATCGACAAAATTAAGATATACATTTACGCCCCCTGGCGTAGAAACCATGCATTATTTAAGAAGAAAATATTTCTAAAAGGTTTGTCGACATGAGTAGTATCGGTCTTCAAACAACGTTTTTTTTAATCGAGAATTTAGTAGCTCATATTTTGCTGCAAATACACTGACGGAAAAGAAAATCCCAATACCACGAAAAAATAGTTGTAGAGGAATGAAATGGCGGCAATACATTTGTATAGGTAACATATTTAATCGATTAAGGTTTCAAGATCACAGCTTAATGTAAGCGCAAGAAGAGCCATTTTAAATGTGAAATGCTGGTTCATTAATAACCGGTGTAACCGCCAGAATGTTGAATGCAAGCACGCAAACGTTCATGCATTGTGTCGTACAGGTGCTGGATGTCAGTTTGTGGGATGGAGTTCCATGCCTGTTGCACTTGGTCGGTGAATACAGGAACGGTTGATGCTGGTTGGGGTTGACGCTGGAGTTGTCGTCCAATGATGTCCCGTACGTGCTCGATTGTTGAAAGATCTGGTGATCTAGCAGACCACGGCAACATGTCGACACTCTGTAGAGCATGTTGGGTTACAACAGCAGTATGCGGGCGAGCGTTATCCTGTTGGAAAACACCCCCTGGAATGCTGTTCATGAATGGCAGCACAACAGGTTGAATCACCAGACCGACGTACAACTGTGCCGTCAGGGTGCGTGGGATAACCACGAGAGTGCTCCTGCTGTCATAGGAAATTGCTCCCCAGACCATAACTCCAGGTGTAGGTCCAGTGTGTCTCGGCCGCAGACAGGTTGGTTGCCGGCGCTCACCTGGCCTCCTTCTAACCAACACACGGCCATCACTGGCACCCAGGCAGAACCGGCTTTCATCAGAAAACACAATAGATCTCCACTCTGTCCTCCAATGAGCTCTAGCTTGACACCACTGACGTCGCAAACGGCAGTGGTTTGGAGTAAGTGGAATGCACGCTACAGGGCGTCTGGCTCGGAGCTGTCCTTCAAGTAACCAATTTGTAACAGTTCGTTGTGTCACTGTGGTGGCAACTGCAGCTCGAATTGCTGCCGCAGACGCAGTACGATGCGCCACGGCTATACGCCGTATATGGCGGTCTTCCCTTTCAGTAATGCCACGTGGTCGGCAGGAACCCGGTCTTTTTGAGGCAGTACCTTCCTTTGACCACCGCTGCCAACAATCATGCACAGTGGCTACATTCCTGCCAAGTCGTTCTGCAATATTGCGGAAAGAAAATCCACCTTCTCGTAGCCCTATTACACGACCTCGTTCAAACTCCGTGAGCTGTTGATAATGGCTTCTTCGTCTTCTTAAAGGCATTCTTGACTAACATCAACACACTACGTCGAATCTCAACGATAACTAACGCTCACGAACGTTACAGCGCGTATTTACAGCAAACCTGCTTTGATGTTCCGAGGGGCGCTACTAACGTCACACGTATGCGCCGAGCACGAAATTTGCATAGACGTCATCTTACAGGTGTACTCTCACCGCCTACCAACTGTCGTTTATCTAACACAACTCCTTCTTGGTGTTGGGTTTTTTTTTTTTCTGTCAGTGTACATCAGAAGCGGAAATTAAGATTTACGCCCCCTAGTTGTCAAACAATTTTTTTACAAAAAAAAAAAAAAAGAAATTATGTGCAAACGATTTCCCATCAGGAGCTGTATCTGGTGCAGAAAGATTTTTTCACATCGGAGATTTAGAAGCAGTGATATAGGGGGAAACACAATTTACCTCTACGCCCCACTAGCGGAAAGTCTATGAATTACTTGAAAATTTTGAAATTATATGAAAAACATGTCACCCTGAAAACACCATCCAACAAAGAAAGAATTTTTCAAATCGGACTCCTAGAAGTAGAGATATTGACAAAAATAAGATATACATCTACGCCCCCTGGCAGAGAAACTGTGGAAGATTTTAAGAAGAGAATATTCCGAAAAGGTTTATCGACGTGAGTGGCATTAGTCCACGAAAGAATTTTTTCAATCGATATTTTAGAAGCTCAGATTTTATGGCAAATACATCAGAAGCAAAAATTAACACTTACGCCCCATGGTGGCCAAAGTATTCTTTACCAAAAATTAGAAATTATAGGCAAAAGATTGTCCATCAGGGGTGTATCCGCTGAAGAAAAAGGTTTTCAAATCGGAATTTTAGAAGAAGAGTCATCGGGAAAAAAGTAATTTACTCTTACGCCTCCTAGCGAAAAAAATATGCGTAATTTGGAAAAGTAACTATATCTACACTACTCTTCGATATAAATATAATCGAAAGATAAACGATTTTTTTCAATCGGATGTTTAGAAGCAAATGTGTAGAATAAAACGTATTTTTAAATTTGACATCATCTGCATTTACGCCCTCTAGCGGCGAAATTGTACATCGTAAAAAAAAACGAAATAAAGGATCATCATTCGCATATTTCAAGCTTCCCAATGCAAAAAGATTTTTTTCAAATCGGACTAATAATTGCAGAGATACCGTGGGTACAGACGGACGGACAAACCGATAACATAAGCACGATCTTTTTTTACAAAAGACGTGCTAAAAATAATAATAAATAAATAGATAAAAGAAAGAAACCTGCGTAGTAAATGTATTGTTGAGCCAAAAATTGTTGCTGATACACCCCTCCGAACTGATATTCTCTGCCTCTGTGCTTGCCAGTTGCAGCTGCATAATCATACAATCTAACCAAATATGCTGTTAATAGTCTGAGACAGAAACTCGAAATTCATAGTTTACGTTAATACATTGAGGTTCACCTATACGGTAAAATATTTGGGTTGCTGCTTGTCATACGTAAACGCATTTTTTTTTTTTTTTTTTTGACGAGATCTGCAGCTGATTTACTATTTTTTGAACCCGAATTCTTGAATTGCGGTTTTGGAAAGTCTGTTTCACTTTCATCAAAAGTATTTTTTCTACTTGAAAGTAATTAAATAAAAATTAATTTTATCATTCTTTAATTTCTGTTACTTTATGCATTTGCACTGAAATTTTTGCAACTCTGGACATTTTCATTTTTCAAGATATTTTCCCGTAGTTATTTTGTTAATGATGGGTAAGTCTTGCAAAAACAATCAATTTTTGACACATTTGGATTTCCGTTCTGAGTGAAAGCCAAGAAGCTATTGCAAATTCTGAATTCAGTCTCTTTCTCAGAGAACATACCTCGTCTACAGTGGCGTAACTAGCACAACTAGCGATGTTTATTTCGCATGACGCAGGAGAACATCGCCATTAGTCATCATGACGTTTTTAATGCAGCACTTCTCGTACACTGCATATTAAATTTTCATACTCTTATTGTCAGATATTGGCGAAATATCTTGAACATAAACTTGGAAACCTTTTTTGCAAAACAAAAGCATTTAGAAGCTCAGACAAACACGTAATAACGAAACAAACCAGGGTTTGCACGCTAGGCAATCTGCTTAAAAATTAAATGAATGCGTAATATTAAGAGAGAAATTACAGATATGAAAAAAGAAATTTCGAAGTGGACAAAACATATTGGAGAGTGCACATTGGGATGGAAATCACCACGTTTCATTTCACACAGCCATTCCTTTAACGATTTCGTCTTTTTCAGAGAAAAATTAAGGAATGTTGTTCTTTCCTGTACACAATTTAGGTTGCAGAATTTATTAGCACAACCATAGTATGAGTAAAAGTTAGACATGTCGTTAATAAATTTACGAAAATCACGAGTTTCCTGACCTGCAACCTAACGTCATGTTAAGCAATGGGAAAACGCATGTAAACAAACTGTTGTTGGTCCGCTGCCACGGAAAAGCTTTCCCATGATGTAATGCCGGTGAATAAGGTTCATTGCTTTGTCCAAAACTAAAATAAGCCACTTGAAGAAATCATTCTCTTACACAAGACAGATCTGCGGCTGCTGTGAATAAATGTTGACGCCTGTCGTGCACGTAATCCTAAGTAACTGACTGTTTTCCCGGCATCCTCCACGGGGAATTCCACTGTGGCCTCGCGCTTTTCCTCAGCAGCGCAGAGAGAGGGCGATTGGAGAGCAATCGGATTATTTACAACCCATTACAGAGCAATTGTATTACAACCCGAAGTCAAAAAGCCAAACTCTTTCAATCTGTAGGACATTCAGTGTTTTAAAACTGAAACTAAGTAAAGTTAAATATATCTTAAAGCAAAATCTGAATCTATGGGTTAATTATTGTGCGTGTTCGAATTTTTTTGTAAAACTATAACTGGCAGCTGCTCTACGCCCCTTCGTATTGTCTCAACACAAAAAAATTGCAATGATTCCGAGAATTGCGTTGGAAAGATATTTAAACAGTAAACGGTGATACTGACACAAGTTTTTTTTTTTTTTTTTTTTTACCGTGGTACTTCTGTTCCACTGCTTTCAATTGTCCAATCATTCTTTTAGGTCTGAGTTTAGAAAACGAAGTCCAAAGGCACAATAGTCCATTGGTGACACATCAGGGAACTTTGAAGGAATATGCCAGACTCTATTTTTATTTTTTTCTGAAATAGAACGGCAGATTTGGATGTATGACTGGTAGCCTTATACTGATGGAGTTCTACTCTTTGAAGGCTTTCTGGATAAAGGAATGGTATTTCCTCTTTAAATATAAGAGCTAAAACATTATTAATATGTAAAATTGATTTTAGCATTTTTTTGCACCTTTCCTAGCTTTAATTGCCCATTGTATTAGGTGTCCAAATAAGTTTTAAAGTGCTTTTTTGTGTGACGTGCACAGCTAATTTACATATCCGACATTCCTCCGCGTTGCTGTCATGTGACCGTAACTGGTCCCGAGTATTAAATGTGACACAGAAGTTTGCCCAACAGTCAAACGCATTTGCACATTGGTAGGTGAAAGATGGCAAGCGATACCGCATTTATTCGACACTGCATTCCTTATGAATTTCATCAAGGGAAAAGTGCAGCAAAAGCATGTGCATCGATCTGTTCTGTTCTGGGGGTGAATATTGTATAAAAAAAGCACGTGTGAATTTTGGTTTAGACGGTTTAAAGCAGGTAATTTTGATGTTGGCAATCGAGAACGTAACGGAAGGTTGCACATGAGGAACTGCAAGCATTGCTAGATGAAGATTCGTCTCAAACGCAAAAAGAACTAGCTGAACAACTGGGGATAACTCAACAAACCATTTCCAATCATCTATGCGCAATGGGAAAAATTCAGAAGGAAAGAAAATGGGTGCCACATGACCTGAGCCAAAAGAACAAGGATGAGCGTGTCATGAATTGTTTGAATCTGTTGAATAACCAATACAGAAAGTCTTTCCTGTGGAAAGTCTTTACGGGTGATGAAAAGTGAATGTGGTACGACAATCGCAAACGCAAAAAAATACTGAAACGCAAGGGTGTACTCTATTATGAACTATTGGAACAGGGTCAAACTATTACTGGTGATCGCAACAAGCAACAATTGCTGCGATTAAACCAGGAAATCTGTCGGAAACGTCCATTCACAGGCAAAGGATTGAGCCCCGTGAAATTACTGCATGACAACGCTAGGCCGCATTTCGCGAAATCGATGAAGGAAACGTTATTGACGCTTGGATGAGAAGTTTTGGAGTTCCCGGCGTATATTCTCGACATAGCCCCTTCAAACTATCATTTGTTCCAATCGATGCAACATGGTTTGTCTGCTGTACGGTTCCGGACATGTGACGAAGTGCAAATATGGGTTGACGACTTTATCGCGTCACACGACGAAGTATTCTTCATGGCTGGAATCCGTCAGCTGCCCGACCGATGGCGGAAGGTAATAGATGATGACGGCGCATATTTTGATTCGTAAAGGTATTGTTGTTTTCTCTCAAATTACATGTTGCGTTGTGTTAAAAAGCTTTAAAACTTATTTGTACACCTAATACAAGAAACCAGCAATAATCATGAATACCTTACTGAAACTTTGTTGGGATTCTTGGAACCAAGTTTGTAAGTATTTTTCTGCTCTTTTGCAACAGTAAATCGCCATTTTTTACGCTTCCCAACCGTAGGTTGAAAAAGCGTATGTGCTCCAGCTTTGTCTGTCTGTCTGCCTGTCCGCACAATAACTCGCGTAAAAATGGCTCGATTTCAATGAAATTTTAGTATGTGGTAGGGGACAACCTGGGGACGAACTTGATTGAAAATGGACGAAATGGGGTCAAATGTCAGGACATATAGGAGCGGGATCAATTCCATCGTCTTTATTCGTCATAACTTACGTAAAAATGTTTCGATTGCGACAAAACTTTACCATGTTGTTCCGCAGGTATACTGAACAGGTTCTGCTGAATATCGTCGAAATGGAGTCAAAGGTCAGGGCACAGGAGCAAGATTTTTTCCACAGCCATTACCCTCATAACTTGAGTAATAACTTGAGTAAAAGTAAAAATGCTTCTTTTACGACAAAACTTTTGTATGTTGTTCCGGAGGTATACTGAATGAATCAATAGTCAGGGTAGGGAGGAGGATTTGTCTGCGCGCGATTTCTGGTATGTTGGAAAGCGTATCATAATCAATGCATTGCATGATTTAACTAACTTGTTTTGTTACTGTCGTTTAGATGGATCCATGCTACATCAATAATCACAATGAATTTCCATCTGTCTCCAGCTAAGAGATTTTCATAAAGAAGTCTGCACGGTCTGGACCATGTGACCATGTTCTGTGCTCGGCCACGGGTTTTGGCAAAAGACGCAAAACGCTGAACGTTTTTTTTTTTTTTTTTTAGATTCAAATCTTTGTTTATTACCTTGTTTAAATAATACAAGGCAATAGAGTTGATACAAAGATTTTTAGACTTAGCGATTGCTCTTTGGGTCGGTGGATTTTCTTTTAAGACCAGAGACCTTACTGTTGAAATGTTGAAATAATCGTAAAGTACGTACCTTCTTTAGATATTCGTTTGGAGTTCTTTTTACTTCCAAAAGCAATGCTTGAGAATTCTTCCCTCTGTTATTCATAATATTTCTTATTTTACATTTAGAAATGCTAACTGCATGATTTCACAGCGTTTTATAATTACAGAATACGAATGCTTGTCCTCGTAAAGAGCAAAAACGTAACCTTCTATCCCAACTTGTTTACGTGCGTCATTTTCTTAGCAGACGATATTTAACTGCAGCAGATGTTTCTTTTGCGTTCATCTAACACACTGTTGCCAGTTTGAATTGTTTGAACTTCTTTAATGTTCTGTAATTTTTTATCAAAAGTGTTCTAAAAATGTGTGATCGTCCTCTGTATTTTTATATAGAGCCTTTGCACGTGATGTCCCAAAACTGTCTGGTAGACTTCCGGGTGGTTAAAAAGTACCCGAGCTGGTCTATCTCCATGCTTTTCAATGGCTGCTGCTGCTGTAAATAGTTAAAAAAACTGTTCTTTCTGACAAAGTTTGCCATTTTAATGTGGTGGAAAAGCTCAGAAATAAAGGCATAGAAGATCCATATGCCATACCTGAAAGATATTTTTATCATCTGGAAGTCTGTGTTGCTACGGATTTCCCTGATCTGAACTATCACGATATTTATAACTATTTAAGGTGGTTCCACCTAAGATCTCTGCCTTATGTTTCCAATGGTAAAACTTCTGTACATATTTTCTTCGCAATTAGTGTATTCCCAAGGATAAGAATTTGCACATCGATCAAACTAACTTTAAATTATAGCATGGGATACTTAATGCTTGCTGAAACATAAGCACAATTAAGCAATCCAATATTTGTTTGTCTACGGACGTCATCAATGTACAAGTCGCGCTATCTATTAACAGGTCTGAACGTTACTGAAATAAAAATGATTGATTTTTAATATAATTATGGTTATATTTTAGCAAGTATTAAGTATCCCATGCTATAACTTAGAGTTAGTTTTTATCGATGTGTAAATTTTTCGGAATACATTAATTGCAAAGAAAATATGTACAGAAGTTTTACAATTGAAAACATAAGGCAGCGATTTTAGGTGGAACCACCTTAATATGCGGTTTTTCGTGCTATACCGGAAAAGCTCTAAAAGTTTATAAAAGCCTTGATGCATATAAATATTTTACCAATGGGTGGGCTAGAAATTTATTAATTTTGAAGACTGAAAACGAAAAATTTCTTATCGGTCTAAGATAAGCTGCTATGCCGCCCCGGTGGCGCAGTGGTCTAAGCGATGGCCTCTGATCATTCGTCCGAACGGGGTCCGGGTTCGAATCCCGGTGAGGCATGGATGTTGTGTTTGTCTTACGGCAGTGGTTCTCTCCCTTCCCTGGAACCAGTGACCCTAAATTAGGGACGGGCGACTGCTTATAGCCCATTGAGTTGCTCACGGTGGTCGTTAAACCTCCAATCAAAAAAAAAAAAAAAAAAAAATAAGCTGCTACATTTCTGACTGTTCCAGTGTGTATGGGTGGTTCCAGTGTGTAATGCAATTAAAAAAAAAAAAATACTGACTCATCATATTTCAAAAAACGGACTATTTTTTCACCTAAAAAAAAAGAAAATACTGACTCATCATATTTCAAAAAACGGACTATTTTTTCACCAAAAAAAAAAAAAAAAAAGAAACAAAAAAAAAAGAAAAAGAAACAAAAAAAAAGAAAATAGATCCGGGAAAACGGACGACACAATAATTAATGACAGCACCTTCTAATTCTATGTGGACGTATATATCCTTAAATTTCGGTTCGGAAAAAAAGGGCATCTGATTCAGTATTTAGATACCAGTAGCAGTACAAAATTTTGAAAGTTCACGAAAGCTTAGCAATTTCTGATTCGACCGCAAAGTTGATCCGTCGTGCATTCAGAGCATTTTAAACAGAAAAACAAGGATTTACGTAAAAACTTGAAAATAATACATAAGTGTGAGCAAGAAAATGTACCCATATAAATTCGACTATTAACGTAGTGAAATATGCAGATTTACGATACCCGAAATGAAGTGTTTAATGCAGATCCTGTCGTTGGAAAGCGATAAAAGGAAATTCCACTACTTTACTCGTACTTTGAGAAGCACCCATAGGCCACACAACTTTTATACATTTCTAAAACTTCAATCGAGTGACAGAGGGTCCAGAAATCTCTTCCCAATGTTAATCCGATGGGAACCTTAAGCAACCGAACTTTCTCTTAACCACCCGGAAGTTAAGCGTGACGTCAAAAATGACGTCGGTGCAAAGGCTCTATGTGTTTTTTTAATATGCGTTTTACGAATAATTCGAAACGCAGTTGAATATGGCGGAGATATATTTATTGCTTCCCACAATAATTTGGCAGATGTTCTCTCCTGTGTATTTTTATGATATCTGCATCTTCAAAATTTTGGGCCGCCGTCATAAAGAAATTCTCGGTGCGCTACCGGCTAAAACTCATAACAACCACAATGCAGAAGGGACTCCTACAATAAAGTACTCCCTCCTGCGCAGAAGGGTGTCGGAATTATTTTCTAACAGCAGTGGCTGATGTCAGAATACAAAATATTTATCAGAACATAAAATTTATAGCATTGTTGTAAATCAGAACGTGCTGACGTCATTAGAAAAAGCTGTAAGCAAAACAATTGCATCGATAAAACATTAACATAAAAGTATATAAAAAAAAATTGTTTCATATACACAGTCGAGTCACATTATTGTGACCACCTCCTACTTTTGAAGTCAACAGCGCGTAGCCAATGAAAGAAGGCACGTGTCGTGAGCTGACTTGGAGGGTATATAAGGTGTACTGTAGGCATTCTGAAAACATATCGCCGCGGGTGGCCGAGTGGGCAACGTTCGTGACTGCCACGGGAAGGGCCTCAGGTTCGATCCCAAGCAGGTACGAACGCTAGATCTACTAAATACCCGCCGTGCGTCGGATGGGCACGTTAAGCCGTCGGACCTCGGGTACTGGCCCCCCGGTAATAAATAAGGGCGTCTTCCTCCCCCTTTCTACTTCGCTTCCGTGTCACTTTCCAATCGAGCGCTCTAGCCCAAATCTCCTATAGTTTCCTATTTCTAAGGGTTGTTTCAGACCTGGGGTCAGACACTCCCTTCCTAAAATCCTCTGCATATGATCATGATCATGATCTGAAAACATATCACTCGTTGCTGTCATGGATAAAAGGAACGATTTATCAGATTTGAAAAAGGGATGCTTATCGGCTTGCTGGCCAAGGGTGGCAGTATTTCTGAAATAGCAGTTTATGAACTGTTCGCGTGCTGCTGTGGTAAAAGTGTATCGTGATTGGAAAAATGGCACCATTGCGAATAAGCGACGTGGAAACGGCGGAGCACCACGTCCCATTGATGTGAGAGGTGTACGTCGGTTGCGAAGGTGCGTGCGGACCGATCGATAAGCTACAGTGAAGCAACACACTGGTCAAATGAACCAAGGAGCTACCGGAAGTGTGTCTAAAACAACAGTTCAGCGAACCCTGCTGCGTATGGGGCTCCGATGCAGACGGATGGTCACTGCACCTATGCTAACGAAGGTGCATCGGCAGAAAAAGCTTACGTTTGCACGGCAGTGTCGGAATCGGACCTCAGCTGATTGGTAAAGGATTGCCTTCTCCGATGAATCACGCTTTCTGCTTCATCGAACGGGTGGACGTTGGCGTATAAGGCGAGAAACATCAGAGAACAAACACTCTTCAACCATTGCTGGAAGAACACAAGCTGGTGGGGGCAGCGTTATGGTCTGGGGAATGCTTTCGTGGCATTCCCTGGGTCCACTCATACTTGTGGAAGGCACTATGAACCGAATTCGTTATGAATCTTTCCTTGCAGACCACGTACATTCATACTTGCTAATTGTTTTCCCTAGGGTGGATGGGATCTTCCAGAACGAAAATGCGACGTGTCACACAGCTAGAAATGCCTGAGAGTGGTTGGAAGAGCACGATGAGGACTTCAAAGTAATTCCCTTGCCCCCTAATGCACCAGACTTAAACCCAATTGAGCATCTGTGGGTTCACCTCGATCGTGTTGTTCGCTCTATGGATCCTCCACCACGCACCCTCCAGCAGCTGTCAGATGCACTGCAGTCAGCATGGCTCCACATCATACCTGTGAACACCTTCCAGCGCCCTATTGAGTTACTCCCAGCTGGTCTAGCTGCTGTCCGCGCTGCACACGGCGGTTACTCTGGATATTAGCTGGGGTCACAATAATGTGACCCGACCGTGTATTTCAAATTTAACAGTTCTCTCTCTCTCTCTCTCAAATCAAAATTGACGTCATAACAAATTCTTTCTCTCAAATCCAAACTGACGTCACATCAAACAACTTATGCTAAATGCTTCGGAGTTCAGACCTTCGGTAACACATCAAACGAACCTAATGCAACTGGCAGTCGAGGCTCGAAACCATGGCAATTATCGAATAGCCGCCAGACAATCTTCAGCAATGTGAACTACATCATTAGCTTGCGACGTACCCAACTAAAGAAAAACTGCAGGCTCCGTTGTTGTCGACAAAGGCCGTGGTTCTTCTTTGGTTGAACGGATTATACAACCACACATTAATTCCTTAATGTAAGCAACTAACATCGCCTAAATATTTTGAAGAAATGCGGATTTTACGCTGCAACGGCTACCGAAACTGGCGAACCATACTATGAGTAAATTCTGTAAATAGACAAGTGACAAAGTATGGTGCTAAAAAATGTACCAGAAACTGCTGCAAAAGTTTCAATTACAGATCAAACATCAAATAGAAGTCATCGCTCTTTCCACGTTTATAAGTGAGTCACGGAAAAATTCTCATCGGCTGCCACTGGGAATCGAACCCAGGTCTTCCAGTTACACGCCGGATATGATTCCACTGCACCATAGCGGCCTCGAAATTCTTCAGACTATTTGATGTTACTTGATGTTCCTGGTCCACGTCAAGAGAGTATTATTCATTCGCCTTCTATAGTTATTTGTTCAGTTGCTGCTGTTCATCTGTAATGAATCCCCAGCATTGTGCTGGGCTCCAAAGAAGCAACCTTGCAATGTGGTTTGGCAGTTTGTCGTTTGTGAGTCTGGAGAATTTCGAGGCCGCTGTGGTGCAGTGGAAGCATATCCGGCGCGTAACTGGAAGACCCTGGGTTCGATTCCCGGTGGCGGCCAATGATAATTTTTCCGTGACTCACTTATAAACGTGGAAAGAGCGATTACTTCTATTTGATGTTCGTAGTCCACGTCAACTGAGTATTTATTATTCAACTGCAGTTTTAATCATATTGTAAGCAGGGATTTTTTGCGCCTTCTCTTGAGCTGCGCCCAGAGCAGCCTGCCCTGTCCTAATTTTACCTACGGGATTCTGCTTTTATGAACTCATGTTCATAAAGCAGAATCCCTAAAAGGAGTCGAATTATGACGTGGATATTTACAGAGTATTCCAATTAAGCGATACTGCAGAAATGATTAGCATTTCGGCGTCATACGTCCATGCGTACCGAGTTTAAGCCAATCCGATCACGCAACGTCACACAGACCATAAACCGGCCATTATTCTGTTATAAGCGCCACGTGGCTCGGTTGACATGTCAGTGCTTGGTCAGCAGTGGGTACGGATGCCCCGTCGTCGTGTAAGACAGTGGTACAGTCGCATCCTCGAGTTCGACAGAGGTGGCATTATTGGCAGGAGAGACTACAATGCTTCCATTTGGAAGACTGTCGATCATGCGGGGAGCAGTGTGTCCGTTGTTGAAAGAGTGTGCAGGGAATAGTACGAAGAAGGGCATAGGGCACGAAGAGAAGGTTCCGCACGTCGTACATAGATAACTCCGAGGGGCAGTCGTTATCTCATGAGGGCAGCAGTGGCGAACTAAGACACACTCTCGCATGTCAGCCACTGGCGCCAACTACGGGGGTCTCAGCAATGCTGAGTTTGAGGTCAATTTTAAAATCCCGGGCCCGAACGAGCCCGAAAAATGCGACTAATCCGTTTAGGCATTAATTAAAAAAAATCTCCTCTTCCATACTTCCCCTTGCAATTAACCGACGTTTTTTCTCAACTGGTGAAGGGATATGTATCTGTTTCTAGAGTATAGTCGTACCTTTTTTTGACCAATACGTTCCGTCCTGAAATGCTTCGGGATGCCGGGCATCCAGAAAGATCAGACGGCTCTGTAATTTACGCACACTGCTGAAACAGAATTATCAGGAAGCAGCCATGTGGAGGCAGAGGGCGACATTTCGTCGGGATGCTAGCTATCTACTATAGTGTCTACCAGCATAATTCTTGAAGACGCTTTTCCTACGCCGCGGAAATCCACTAATGCGTGTCCTATGGCATTAGCTATCCAAACCCAGAAAAAATAGCCCTTCCGAATTAATAGACTCAAGAATAAATATCTAAATCCAGAATAAACGGACCCAGTAGCCAAGGAATTCACATTACTAACTTGAAAGTGTAAGAATATGCTAAATCATTCGAAATCGCATTTAAGAAGAGACGAAGAAAATTCTCTCTCCCTCAGAGTTCGAGCCCGTGCCCGAACCGCAGTAAATTTTATGCAGCCCGAGCCCGACTGAGCCCGGTTCGGGCCCGGCCTCGACTTCGGGCTGGGGCTCGGCCCGTCTCAGCACTGGTGCTCAGGGGCTTGAGCACTCCTCGAAATCATTTGCGTGGTGCTCCTTTTTTTTTTTTTTTTTTCTTTTGATTGGAGGTTTAACGACCACCGTGAGCAACTCAATGGGCTATAAGCAGTCGCCCGTCCCTAATTTAGGGTCACTGGTTCCAGGGAAGGGAGAGAGTCAGTGCCGTAAGACAAACACAACATCCATGCCTGACCGGGATTCGAACCCGTACCCCTTACGGACGAATGATCAGAGGCCAACGCCTTAGACCACTGCGCCACCGGGGCCACACGCGTGGTGCTCCGCACCCCACCGAATTTTTATTATATGTACTGGATTCATACTTAAATACTCAGTTCAACTTTACATAAAATTAAATAAGATAATCAGAATATAGCACAAATATTTGGTTTCTATAAAAAAAAAAAATCTTCAAAAAATCGTGTTTTAACCACCGATACCGAATAAACACTTAAGAAATAAGACAGCCAAGCAAGCGAGAAATCGGGGGTATGGGATGTGGCTTGTACCCTATCTTCCCAATTGTTTAAAGCTACCGATTTTTTTTTTTTCGCAATCACGTTCATTGCACGTCAGTAAGTTGTGCGCAGCTCACCATGCACGCAATGAGCTTCGGTAGGGTCATAAAGCCTTAAATGTCAGAGAGGGAGTAATGAATGGCCGTCCGAGAGCAGAAGACACACAGCGAGACTGCGAAGAATCTTTTCTCGCTCAAAGGATGATTTTATCATTTTGAAGGGTTTTTTTTTTTTTTTTTTGTGTGTGTGTGCTGTTGTTGTTGCAGTTATTGTTTGTTTGTTTGACAAAATTCTGTTGAGGCTTTTTTTCTCCCTAGCTTTATAAAACATAAGCAATCACCAATAGTAACACCAATCAATCCACGCAGGGGTGATATACCAAATCGATGACAACTGGTTCACGTGGACTGCAAGATGAATGATGGCGGGGTAGGGGTGGAGATTTCCAAGTTACACTTGTTGATCAAAGCAAAAATTTCACTGTGATATATGCTGCATTACACGCTAAATGCTAACAATAACAAGTAAGGAATATAATACAGTGCAATGATTATGAAGCGCGTTTCATTCCAACACTGAACATGTCAGTTTGTTTGCTACTGCTAGAGCGAGCTCCTCAAAGGTATCGCTATTAGCCTACTGTCTGGTTTGACTAATAATATATACTGCCAATCTCAGCCTTCTTCAACAGGTTTGGTTTTCTGGTAGTAGTCCCCAACAAAACGCTCAAATTTTTTCCAAAAGAAAAAATAATTATAGGAAGCTCTTGTGCGCACATTACAGAAAATGAAATCGGAAGAATTAAAACGAGGTTCAAGAATTTGGTTGCTATAAAAAAAATGTAATATCTTTATCATGACGTACGGTTTGTTTGCCTTAAGGTGGACGTAAAGTAATTTTGCTTCCTATACTTCCAATGGAAAAACTTCTGTACACATTTTCTTCACAATTAATGCGTTCCCAAGGATGAAAATTTGAACATCGATAAAAATACCTTCATTTTATAACTTGGAATACTTAATATTTTCTAAAACATAACCATAATTATGCAATCCAACATTTGTTTGTCTACTGACGTCATCAAAGTACAGGTAGCGCCATCTTTTTTCTGGTTTCAACACCACTAAAGGAAATGTTATTGATTTTTAATAAAATTATGGTTATGTTTTAGAAAATATTAAGTATTCCAAGTTATAATATGAAGCTATTATAATCGATGTTCAAATTTTCATCCTTGGAAACACACTAATTGTGAAGGAAATGTGTACAAAAGTTTTTGCATTGGAAGTATAGGAAGCAAAATTACTTGACGTCCACCTTAACACTGAAGACAAGGTCCATTTAGGCATCTAAAATTTCACCACTGGAAACGGTACCTACCTTTTGAATTTCAGCACCCCTTCGAAATTTTTAGAAGTCGGCGCCTATGATGTCAGCTGCAAAAGTACGTCACCGGTTATTACAGTTCGGACTGCAGGCCCGTCGGCCACCCCCGTCAGATTACCTTGGACACCGCAGCAATGGACTGTCAGGCTGCAATGGTGCATTGAATGAAGGGAGTGGCTTGACGAATGGCAAAATATGGTGTTCTCGGACGAGACGCGCTTCTGTTTAGGGGGTAAATGATGGACACATCTGTGCCTGCTGACGACAGAGGGAGAGGCGTCGGGAAGAGTGTATTCGCTCCACGATACCGCACCAACACGAGGCATTACGGCCTGGGATGCTATCGGGTACGAAAGCAGATCACCTCTCGTAAGAGTCCGTACCACCATAACGATTGCCCGTTACGTGAATGACATTCTACGGTCTGTCGCCCTTTCGTACCTGTGCATGACATTCCTGTGGCCATATTTCAGCAGGCCAATGCCGCACCACATGTTGCAGCGACGACACATGCCTTTTTGAGGGATAACGACGTTTCACTTCTGCAGAGGCCGGCCGGTTAGATCGCCGGATTTGTCAACCATAGAAAATATATGCAACATGCTCAAACGACTGGTGCAACGGTACGACCGTCCACTAGCAACTCTCGATGAACTTTGGACGCGGGTCAATACAGCCTGAATGGGTATTTCACAGGACGCCATTAAAATATTATTTGATTAGATACCTCTGCAAGTACAGCAGCTGATATACATGCCAGAGGTGGCCACACTGATTATTAGCTTACATCCACGCACCTGATACATATGACACCGAGATACTAATCACTTGTTCTGTATTGCTTAATGAACATATCAGGCAAAATAAAAATCGTAGCTCGACTTCTTTTTAGGTGCTCTGTTTTTTACAAGCATATGATGATCTTATAAGGAGAGACAAAGAACCTAAGAATCTTCGTGATGTTCTTTCGTGTCCGATGCAAAACCGGTTTGATTTTTTTTTTTAAGTCAAACTTCTAGAATTGAAGATATGCGGAGCAAGCATTTAGACAGGAGTATGCGTAAACATACTTTGTGAATTCTAGAAAGTCTTAAGCGTACACAGTGGAATTCAATGCTAACGGAACTTTCCTACTGTGGTTTTCGAAAATAAATCCAGTTTTGATTTTGGCATTTCACACAGCGTTACTCTGAACACAAATTTTGCTTTACTTTAATGAATCAGGTGTGAATCGCGTTTGCTCACCTGATAACCTCGTGCATCTGAAACGCAGATGATCAAACAAAACCAAAGCAGCACAAAATTTCCAGATTGATTTAAACAAATGACAGATGCAGCAACTGGAAGTATGTGGGGGTGTAGCTCAGTGGTAGAGCGTTCGCTTTGCATGTGAAAGGCCCCGGGTTCGATCCCCGGCACCTCCAACTGCTTAGTTTTTACTTTCGTACTTAATTCCTACTTGAAACAAAACGAATTTGTATTTTTAACCCTGTTAGTCACGTAGTGAAAGGGAGTTCGCTTTGCAATAACACTTCGCCATTAACAAAAATACACGCAGCCTGAGCATCTTGCACATGACAGGACTCCTGGATCTATCACCGGCACTTTCAAGTTATTGAGCTTTTACTTTCTTTCCTCATTTTCTACAAAACGAAATTTCTTCTTATTACGGCGACAAACAGAACCAACATGTGACATTACATCAGAAAACTTGAAAAAATTACAGCCCCCTGAACAGGAGCGGGGTATGCTCACAGGGCTTGAACCCCCTCCAGGAGCATTATTTTGCGCCCCTCTTCTTTCACAAAACAGATCAAACTTAATGCTGAGTGGAGCAACCCTAAATTTAGCCAAATATTCCAAAAAAAAAAAAAAAGAAAATGATCAGCATGTATGGAATACGGGGTTACACCAAACAATACAAATTTTGAAGATGACAATCGCTTTGGGGGGGGGGGTAAATATGAGCAGGATGGTAAATCAGATAATATCCGAAAACTTGAAAATTTCGTCGTACTGGAGTGGGAATCGAACCCGCAGATAACGCCCCAGTATTCTAACCACTACACCCATGGCCGTCTTAAGGGGTGGACCAACGGGGCCGGTGCCCAGGGCCCCCAATTGAACTGGGGCCCAAAAGTCAAACTTTTTGACCACTCATCCGAAGGTTTTCTTTTATTTAAAGAAAAGAAGAAACATCAATCCAGAAAGTTGGATGTTCTTCTGCCTTTTTTTCTTAAACCTTGCCCGTAGCTTCGATTTCCAGAGGAGGCAAGAGGAAAATTAGGTGTTAGGGTGGGTCTTTTGTGAAAAAATAAGAAACAAAGAAAGCCGACCTCCCTCCTGATCCCGAGTGTGGGTGAGAGTCATAGCCTCGAGGGCCATGAGGGCCAAGCACAAATCGCTTTTTTTCCGAATCATTTTTTCTTTTTAAACAAAAATTTGTGTTGCCCGCACGAAGAAGTGCACGTATGTTTATCACTGGGGTTTGCCCATATGGACACTTACACATAATTTCTTTCAATCGTCGCTGTTTAAACAAATAAAAATCACAGGGGCCCCATAACGGCATTTCTGTCCTGTGCGTCATATTGTCTGGAAACGGCGCTGATTGGTTTCTTTCTTTCTTCTGTTTTAATTTAATTTTCGTTAAATAATTTTTAAAATGGGGAAGAAACATTATATCCTTCAGCACCCTTTTGCTTGTAATTTGCTAAGCAACAAAATGCAAATGCATTTCGTACACTTCATGGAGTTGTACAATTTTTGTCATGTACCATTTTTCATTCAACTGGTAAGGTATTTAAAAAGTTACTGGATATTGAATGTTTCTTTTCATAGGGATAACATGGTGAGGGTGGTGTATATAATAATTCTCGTACGTTTTCATATGTTATATATCATGTAATAATACCATACGTGAATAAAAAAATAACCACATATTGTAATAATAGCATATGTTGTATATGTTCTGTCTATATAACATCAGGGGCCCCGAAAAATATGACGGCCCAGGGCCCCGAAAAATATGACGGCCCAGGGCCCCTAAAAGCGTTAAGACGGCACTGACTACAAGAACCAGAACGACCAAGCCTCAGGTTTCCGATTAATTTGAATATAACCATCCCAGGATTCGCTAGTCGAAGCAGCCGGCATTCATGTTTAATGAATCTGGATGTTAAAAATCCTGTCCTTAACCTCCAGATTAGCTAAACATGAATGTTAATATAGGAATCTTAACCTCCAGATTAGCTAAACATGAATGCTAATATAGGTTTCTTAACCTCCAGATACGCTAAACATGAATGCCGGTTGCTTCGACTAGCGAATCCTGTGATGGTTATATTCAAATTAATCGGAAACTGAAGACTAGGTCGTTTTGGGTGGCATAGTGGTTAGCAAACGCGTGCGCTACCTGAAACACGCGAGTTCGATTCCCGCTCCAGGAGGACGAATTTTTCAAGTTTTCGGATATTATCTGACCACCCTGATCATATTTACACCAAAAAACGGATTGTCATCTTCAAAATTTGTATGGTCAACATGTATTTACAGCCTATTTGCGGTATACTCTTTCAAACAGACTTTTTGTATCCCCCCCGAGCGTCGGTGCTTATTGCTGCGGTGCGTTCACATAGTTGTTTTACGTAGACAAGGTAAGAACAGGGCCGGTTCAAACACTGGACGAACTAGGCGGCTGCCTAGTTCGCCCAGTGTTTGAACCATTCTCAATCTGAAATGCAATCATTTAATTTTTTCCATTCTCAATCTGAAATGCAGTCATTTATGTTATTAAATGGTGATTAAACAATGATACAGTGCAGGGAAAACCAGCTGGGGGCGGGAGGGGGGAGGGGCAATTACGGGAGAAATCTTCGCTACCTTTATATTCCGTTGTCAAGAGTTTATGCCTCCATTTTACGATTACGAAAGAAATTTTCGCTCTGTCCAACTTTCGTTTTCGGAAAGTTTTTCTCCCTTTCCAACCTTAAGTATAAACATTTATCTAATACAGTATATTCACGGACAATGAAATCTGCGCACCTAGAAGATAACATGCTACAACAGCGAAACTTTGCGAATAGCTATAGAGTGCATGCTGGTATGCAAATGATCCACGTTTGGTGCGATTGCGCATGACCGCACACCCTGTGGAGGCGCTGAAAGCACGAACTGGCAGCCTTATAAACCGGCGTGTAGTCGATGCCCCACGAGAGGCCGCGAGTGGGGTAGTGGGCAACGTTCGTGACTGCCACGCAAAGGACCTCAGGTTCGATCCTAGGCAGGTACGAATGCTCGATCCACTAAATATCCGCCGTGCATCGGATGGGCACGTTAAGCCGTTGGACCTTGGGTACTGACCCCCCCCGAAATAAAAAAGGGCGTCTTCCTCCCCTTTTCTACTTGGCTTCCGTGTGACTTTCCTATCGGGCACTCTAGCCCAAATCTCATAGCTTCCTATTTCTAAGGGTTGTTTAAGACCTGGGGTCAGACACTCCCTTCCAAAAATCCTCTACATATGAACATTTGATCATGCCCCACGAGAGCGAAAAGCACCGGCAGACACAAGCAAGAGTACAGAGTGACTAGAATGCCGGGTAGACGCCAGAGACGACAATTTACGCAACTTACGGACTTTGACAGAGGCCTGATCATCCGGCTGAAAACCGCAGGGTGGTCGGCGCGCCGTATAGCCCGCCGTGTGAATCGTTTTGAACATACCATCGGACTGTGCTGGGAGCAGTGGTCACGTGACGGCACTGCCACACAGCGGAGCGTCTCTGGACGGACCAGGAAGACCACCGGTAGAGAAGATCGACGGATCGTTCGCCAGGCACGAACGGTTCCCACGGTGACCCGGTCCACTATACAGGCAGATGTAGCGGCTCCTGTGTGCTCATGAACCATTTCCCGACGTCTCGCGGAAGCAAATCTATGATCCCAGCGCCCCTTACGTGTGCTGCCATTAACACCGGAACGTCGCCGGCTCCGTGCGCAGTGGTGCTAAGTCAGAACGACGTGGAAGGCCACAGACTGGCGACGTGTGGTTTTTAGCGATGAGTACCGCTTCGTTTGGGGGACAGCTGATCATTGTGTCCGGATGTGGAGGTCCCCGGGTCAACGACACAATCCCGACCTCGCTATCGAGCGCCATACCTCCCCCACTGAAGGTATTATGGTCTGTAGAGACATTGCCAACGATAGCCGATCGGCTCTAGTAATGGTACGTGGATTATTGACTGGCCAGCGGTATGTGGATGAGATCCTACGGCCCCATGTGCTCCCATTCCTGACCGGAATTCCAGGTGCTCTATTCCAGGAGGATAATGCTTATCCACACACGGCTCGAGTTGCCCAGGACTGCCTACGTCATGTCCATACACTTCCATCGCCTGCCCGCTCCCCGGACATGTCATCTATCGAGCATGCGTGGGACCAATTGAAACGCCAGCTTCCGTCATGCCGCACTGTCCGGGATTTGGAGCACACTGTCCAAAACGTATGGGCCAGTCTACCTCCGGACAACATCAGGTGTCTGTTTCCCTCCATGACGGATCGTATTGCAGCATGTATAGCCGCACGAGACGGTGCGACGCGCTATTGAAGATGCCCGGACTGCGTGCCACAGATTCCTCTATAATTGTCATGCAGCTCTGTTTTTGCCATCATGTGTATCATTCATCTGTATCATTACGTCCATAATATTTCAATTCAATCCGATGCTTCCTTCTTGGTGCACAAATTTCATTGTCCGTGAGTGTAAAATGGCATTTAACGACCATATAAAGGGCTGAGAGAACATCGCAAGAAAGAAAAACTGCGATTTTGCGCGAAATCTTCGCTCCGTCTAACTTCCGTTTTCGGAAAATTTGAAAGATGGAAAACTTGAAAAAATTTAAATGACGAAGTAAAATAATTTTTAGAGACAGAAAAATTGCATCCATGATCGAGAGTTTGCAAGAGGATTTAATAAGGGTTAAGGGATATCATTTTTGTCTGCAAGACCAAAAAAAAATTCTGCGACTTACGTCGCGTGTCGCCGCGATTTTGTTACGGAGATCAGTGATAGAGTATTCTCGTTGCAATAGCGCCTTCCCAGCAAGACGAAGGGAAATTGGGACACCCTCTTCCCAGTAGCACAATTTCCTTAATATCTCCTCCCCCCTTTGGACCAGACGAGCTTCATCGCAGGTGTGCATACTCACAGTTGCACACCTGCGATGAACCTTAGTTGTAGAACTTTACTATCAAATACTTCTTTCTTTTTTTTTTTACTACACTGGTGTTCAAAATTAAGAGAATTTGCACATTTTTTCGATTTTTCACAAAAAGTACGAAACCAAACGTACAAATTATGCCCCCCGAATAAGAATGCAAATTTGCAGTGTCGAATACATAAGCGTATACACGTGCGTGTAGCCGAGGGCATGAAAAGCACACGTGGCTTTTTCCGCGATTAGTTCGCTCGTACTCCTCGGCGACATTCGTTGTTTCTTGCAGGAGTTTGTTCAATTCCATAATCAATAAGGTAAAATGAGTTGCCACGAACGTATTGATTACGGTATGAGGTGGAGAATCGTCGGTAGATTGGAAGCAGGGCAATCGCAAGTGCAGGTTGCTACAGAGCTCATTGTAACACCCAGTGTCATCTGCAATTTGTGGAAACAGTTAAAGGACACCGGATCGATATCGAGAAAGCCTGTGCAAGGTCGTCCAAGAGCCACGACGGCCAATGAAGATCGTTATTTGGCACTTTCAGCAAGGCGCCACAGGACTTCTACAACTGCACAGCTATCTCGTGAGCTGCATGCCGCCACTGGAACTCGAGTTTCAAGGGGTATACTGTTTCCCGAAGGCTTCAAGAGAGAGGGGTTTTTGCCAGAAGACCAGCTGTTTGCGTCCCGTCACTTCAGCACACAAGAGAGCGCATTTAGCATGGTGTAGAAAGCATCAACCTTGGACCAGACTTCAGTGGGGTAACGTTCTCTTCACAGACGAGCCGCGATTCAGCCTGGACACTGATTCTCGACGTACCTTCATCTGGAGAGAACCTGGAACCCGATACCTTTCCTCCAACATCCGAGAAAGGGACCGCTATGGCAGCGGAGGTGTCATGGTCTAGGCAGCCGTCATGCTGGACGGCCGCACACCTCTCCATGTGTTTGACAGAGACTTCCTGACTGCTGAGAGGAATAGGGATGAGATCTTACAGCCCTATGTTCGACTTTTCAGTGGCGCAGTTGGCCCTCGGTTTCTTCTTATGGACGACAACGCTCGTCCACATAGGGCTCACCTGGTTGACGATTATATTGAAAGTGAGGATATTCACCGGATGGATTGGCCAACCAGATCGTCAGACCTAAACCCTATCGAACATGTCTGGGACGCTCTTGGGAGGGCAATTGCAGCTCGCCATCCCCTCCGAGAACCATCCAGGAGCTGAAAACTGCGCTGCTGCAGGAGTGGGACCGACTGCCACAGGGACTCATCAACTGCCTCGTTTGCAGTATGACGTTGTGGTGTGAGAGCTGTATGACTATGAGAAGGGACCATACCCCATATTAGAGTCATTTAATGTTCGATCTTGCAACGTGGATTTTGGACATTCCTGTGCTGATGAGCCTTACTGACGATCATGAGTGTGTATACCATGACTGTTGTATGGTATAATTTTTTCTCTTATATAACTGTATATACATACCAAATTTCATTAAAATGTGTCCATTATAGTTTTTCAGAAATTCGACAAAATGTGCAAATTCTCTTAATTTCGAACATCAGTCTACTTGAGTGAATTATTAGCTTTCCACTATGACAAGGCAAATCTTGAGCCACTTTGATTCAGCAACAGTGGGCATGTAGTCCCATGGTAAAACGTTCGTTTTGCATGCGAAACGACCCAGATTCCCCCCCGCCTACATCTCTGCAGTTTTAATTTTTGCTTTCATACTTTCCTACATGCAAAGAAATGAAAATTTTCCATTTCTTAAAATTCTGTATTTTTTGTCTTCTTGATCGAATATCAGATCTCTATAGCAAGACGAAACGGAACTTGAACATCTTCGGAATTGCAGGGATTTATACACAGTACATACCCCACACACACCCACACACACCCAACATCCACCACACCCATAAAAAACTCAAAAGCATTCTGTTTGATGCTGTGTAACACTGGCACATACACTGATGAGTCATTGCATTATGACCACCTACCTAATAAGCTGTAGGACCCCCTTTAGCCCGCAAAACAGTGGCCGTTCGGCGAGGCATCGATTCGATGAGGTAGCGATAGGAATTTTGGGGTATCTGGTACCATTATGTCAACAGCAGGTCCCCCAGTTCCCATACATTTCGGGGTGGTGGTGATTTAGCGTGAACCCGCTTTTCCAAGTCGAACCACAAATGTTCGATTGGGTTTATGTCAGGTGAATTTGAAGCCAGCGCATTAACAGAAAGTCACTGGCATGTTCCTCGAACCGCTGCTTGATGATTCTGGCAGTGTGGCATGGCGCATTTTCCTGTTGGTAATGGCCATCACCAGTAGGGAACACACAGTTGCCATGAATGGGTGAAATTAGTCCGCAACCATGTTCAGATATACCTAACAACCGCCAGGGATTGTGCTATTGAGATAATGGGGTCTAAAGTGTCCCAAGAAAACATCGTCCACAGCATAACACCTCGGCCTCTCGTCTGTTTGCGCCAAACACTGCGTCCAGATGCCATCGCCTCCGTTGGCAATCGGTGTATCCGCTGCTGTCTACGTGATGCTCCAGGAATCTTGATTCGTCAGACCAGGCCACTTTTTTCTAATCATCCAGCACGGTCCAATCTCGATGATCTTGAGCCCATTTCATGCGTTGTTGACGATGAAGTGCAGTGAGCATATGGGGACCCGGCTGGGTCTTCGGCTATGCAGCCCCATGCGCAGAAGGCTGCGATGAACTGTGTGCTGTGACACATTGCCCTGATCACCACTGTTGTAGCTACGGGTGATTTGTCGCACTGTGGCCCTGCGGTCGCTGTGAACAATGCGCGACAGTCTCCGCTACCCTCTGGCATCAGTGAGCTGCGGACGACACACGGTTCGTCGTTTGGCCATCTGTGCCCCACTTTTGATACGTACTCATTACAGCGGCACGTGAACAACCCACAAGCCGCGCCTTTTCCGAGATCGTAGTTCCAAGACGCCGTGGCATCACAATTTGTCCTTTATCAAACTCCGATAAATCGGCAGCTTTTCCCATTCTGACTACGAACACTCTACTAACCGAAAGCCGGTCCTCGGGTTGTATGTATACTCCTCTGTGAACTTCACCCGCACCACCGTTCCGTCTCCAGGCGCGCTCATTTCTCTATGCTGGGGGTGGTCATAATGTAATGGCTCATCGATGTACATGTATTTATGGCCCATGCTATTTGTGTCGTAATTATACACCGTCCTATCCGAATAATATGACCACCTACCTAATAAAGGGAATAACCACCCTTGGCCCGGATGACAGAGGCAAGAAAGCGTGGCATGGTCGCAAAGAATCCTTGGAAGGTTGCCCAAGCCACATGGGACCTCCGTGCTTTGCCGCACGGACTGCAGCAAAGCACGGAGGTTCCGAAGATGACGCGGTTGTGGTTTGGCACATCAAACCTGTTTGTTCAAATAGTCCCACAAATGCTCTATGGGATTGAGGTCTGGCGATTTCGCCAGCCAAGGGAGAATGGAAAATTCGCTGTCGTGTTCCTGGAACCATACAAGAAAAAAAAAAAAAAAAAAAGATAAAAAATCCCAAAAATGTCTTCCCGTCCTTTCCCGCCCTTTATGCACTTGAAAACTTACTTACGCCACTACACTCAATTTTTTTGTAATATGGATATGTTGTTGATCTGCAAAGTTTGCAAAATTTTTGGTGAGGTTTAAAATTTCCATAAACATTTTATTATTTGGTGAATCCCGACGAGATAAATATTCCTACTGCTGTTGCTGGTGAATCACACGAATCGCATAAAGCTCTAGTGGTGGCTATTGGGCAGGGGCGCGCCCAGATCAGCCGCCCCCCCCCCCGTCCTAACGAAAGAAAAATTTTTGAAATTTTTCATTCTTCGTTTTAAAAAGCGTAAAAAGTAAATACCTATAAGAACATAATTTTCTGTTACCCTCAAATTTACAGTTTCTATAAAACACGAATGCCTCATATAAATATCTCAAAAAAAAAAAAAAAAAAAAAAAAAAAAAATTTCGAAACTTTGGTTTAATAAACGCGACCGTAAAATCTTCCACTCTGTCAATTTACGTCCGCTTTGCGGGCGTAAACTTCAGAACGTGCCAGATGATCTGAATACATCGCAGCTGCCTCTACCGGAGAGGAGGGAGGAGAATTGTGACATACCAGTGGTGTACCCAGCCGGGGGTAGCCCATGAATATTTTCTGCCTGAGTAATATCGCAATGTTAAAAATTTCAGTTACGTAAACGTTATTTACGAACGTGAGCACGATGGAATAAAAAATACCTCCCCCATATTTGTGCTACTTGTACGGCTTCATCTTGTTTTAAACTGTGTAAAACTTGCAAGCCGAACTCGGAAATTTCCCCCGCCGCATCCTGCTAATCGTAAGACCATTTTTTTTTACTGAGAACTGCGGTGAAAACCGAAATGCCGACCCTGGAAATTTCCTCCACCCTGTCAGCCTGCTAAAATTGTAAGACCGTTTTTCACTAAAAACCGTGCTAACAGTCGAAATACTAACCCGAAAATTTTCCCGACTCCATGCAACTACTTGTAACCGTTTTTTGTTTTTTTTTATTATAAAGTGCGCAAAAGTCGAAATGCCGGACCCAAAATTTCCCCACCTCCGTCCAGACAATTGTAAGACTGATTTTTACTATAAACAGCGGTAAAAGTTGAAATGACGACCACCGAAATTTCCCCCACATTTTTGTGCTCGTTGTACGGCTGCATCTTGTTTTAAAGCGTGAAGATGGAAATGGTGACACCGGAAATCTCTCCCATTCTCGATATTTTGTATAAACTGCAATTTGTGCACCGTCCCCGACTGAAAAAGATGGGGGACTTTTCCTGTTGGGGAGATTTCTTATGGGAGACTTTTCTGAATGTGGGGGACTTTTCCGATTACCATCTGGACAACATTTAAAATAATGAACTAAAGGGCACAGTGTTCCGATCATACTTTGTGACTGAATAAATATTCATACACCGTATGCCAGAAAAACTTTCAACTGTTCTTTTTTTTTTAAAACTAAGAACAGTTGTTTAGGCACAAACTTAAATTTTTTATAAAGATAACAGGGGAAGCTCGGGTCCCATGCTCCCCCCCGGTTTCTGCGCGTGTTTCCATTGGTACAAGAATACGTTGTTTATTTTGATGGAGTTCTCAGTTCATTTTTCATTGATGTTTGTCGCGCTCGCACATGTCAGATTTGCAAAAAAAAAAAAAAAAAAAAGTGTTGCTTTCCTTGTGCAGGAGAAATGGCTATATGAAAATTGGCCAAGAATGTGCAGTGCAAATTTTGCAGTACCTCCTGAAATATGTATGCTCAGTTTTCCTAAACCGCTTGTACAGAAATCATTCATTATACGACCAGTCGCTGTACAAAATTTTGGTTGTATGAAATGCTTATATTATGTTGTTTTTTGCTGTTTTTTTTTTTTTTTTTTTTGCTTCAGTCTAAAATAATTTTCATGTATGTGACAAATTTTCTAAGAATGTAATTTTTCTTTCCGAACAGTCATCAGCTAGGTGGTCGCATTAGTTGCTGATGCAATGGCGCAAAAACCGGAGGCTTTGCTATTTGCCCCCCAATAAAAGTGATGGGGCACTCTGGTCCGAGCAAAATCTCAAGAAAAGGAAAATATTGAAAAAAATATGCCATTTCTCTTAGCTTAGCAAAATGGTATTTGTTCCAACTTGTGCATATGTTCTGTGACGCTTAAGTCGTGGGGAAGAAAAGAATCGATATACAACGGCTCCTAGTGTGTTTGAAACTATCGAACGACACACAACAGAGTGCTTCTCGGGGACGATGAATTAGCCAAATTATTAGGAGAGTGGAACGCAGACTTACATATCAGATCTGGGAGGAAGCTAACCCACTTCTGTTTATTCCGTTGTCAGACGAAAAATTAAAAACAGTGCGAAAAAGGCAAAATACAGGATTTGACGTGTGTTTTAAACTTGAAAACGCATTTGTACTTGCTCATAATAGGCAAATAAAAGTGAAAAAAAAAAAACGAATATTATTTCTAAATATGCACCTCTTGGTTTCATGAAATATCCAGAAATATTTTATTTCCAAATGTTTGTAGAAAATGAAAAATTAGCACGTTTACTCAAACAAAAAGCTAACCAAAGTGTAGAATATTCGGAGGAGAGAAATTCCGATCGGCTTCAGTTCGGAAAGTCGGCAGGAATGTAACAGTAAACAAATGAGAGAAAATAAACCCTCCATAGCCTTTATTTCATAGGGGTTTGTTTTGAGGAATATTTTAATTCATGTATTTCGAAAATGGCATGCACTCGTACAAGAAATTCTTTAATTAAACAGGACGTAAAATATTGGATAGACGATTCTGATCACACTTAAAACTATTAAACGGACAAGATTCACCTCCCACCCCCAACCCGTTTTCGGTGCCCCTGATGCTTTTTAATCATACTAATAAGGAAGTCTTGTTTTCGGTCATACTCAGTGGCGTAGGAACGATGGGGGGGGGTACAGCGGTACAATGATTAATATCTACTGTACCCCCCAGATATGAGCAAACACAAACCAATCATTCATAAAGAGTGAACTGTGAAATTTATATGCTACTTATATTTTTTTTTTATTTTTTTTTTTTCAAAGAAATATCACGGGTCATCTTTTTTTTTTTTTTTTTTTTTTTTTATATCCGAAGCTTATGGTGGGAGGCTTTCATCCTCCAAAAACTGGCCAACCATCTGGGAAACTCCAGCAAATTAGTTCTTCAGGGAAACGAGTTCAAACGACTGCCAGCTTGAGCAGAAGAAAGGCACCAATATTTTGACACCTGTCAGTAACCTACAGCTAATGACATTGCGATGGGTTGAAACGGAGTGTCGAACTGTGCGGTGTCTTTCTTCATCGAAACCCTTTTTCGCCTTTGGCTCAACCTCCACAGAAGAGCCGTAGGTCCTTTGTATTTCAGTGTCCAAGTCCCTCGGGAAAACACGCATCTTTCTCTACTCATTGGTGATTGGTCATTGCCCCCTTGACATTAGTATTGGCCTCCATCTTTCTTTCATTTATGACTCAGGTTTTCTTCTATGTGTCTATGCATTTGCATTATTCGTATGTAGCTTAACTAACCAACCTCTTGGAGTACTCCGTCTAGTCTGTAGTAATGGTTGTTGAGTTTTAACATCGACTCGAAGTTGCTAAGAATGGCTAAAAGAACTATTGTGGATTTTTTTATTTTTAATAACCCAAAGAAAGCATATTTTAATAATGAGAACTACAACCTGAATGAAAGTAGTATTGGTTTTTCTGGAGGGAAGATATCTGTCCAAGAACAGGAAGATCAAAATTTAGTGAAACATTTGCTTGTGCTCAAGGCTAACGGTAAGTCTACTCTCTCTCTCATGTGGTGGCTATGGGGTGGGTGGGTTATGAGTTGCTTAATGCAGAATTCTGTTATGAAAAGAGTTTTAACTTCTAAAATACCTTTACTTCATCTCTAAGTGATGATCCTTCCCACATTCTTTCTTTCAGAAGCTTTGCCCTTTTACACAATGAAACTACGTATTTTAGCATAATTATTTATTATATAATTAACTATATATTTTTTTCTTTTTCTGGTACATTTTATAAAGCCGATCTATTGTTATTATTCATTTTCATTTATTTTTCGTTATGGGGTTACATTTGACCATGTTACATTTCGAAATTAAATTTATAACATATAATATTAAGAGAAAAAATCATATATAAATTAAATTTATAACATTTATAACTCATCCTAAAATTGACTTGTCCCTGCTCAATATTTTAATGGAAAAAAAAAAGTACAAAAATTAACAAGAGAGAACACACACAAAAAAAAACTTCTCCATTCATTTTCTGATAAGAAATTAATAATGTGAACTTTTTGTCAGCAATAAAAATAATAATGGTAATAATTAATAATAATATGATGATAACAATGTTCATTCGGATGAATTCCTGATCAGTATATGTATTTTATAAAAACTCTAATATACTACCCTCCCTCCCCCGAAAAAAAAATTTGGAGGGGTCATCCATAGGTGGCTCAATCATTGAGATGTAAAGTTCATGAGCTTGTACCCCCTAAATTAAAAGCGTTCCTACGCCACTGGTTATACTAATAAGGAAACTAATAAGGAAGTCTCTTTTACATGGTCCTACTGTATAGTTTATGCATCACCTAATCAGAACAACTGATTAGGATTTTTTTACACGCTTTGTTATAGTTTTATATTACATTAAGGCAGATTTTAATGTTTGTGAAAATACCACGGAAAATATAAAAAACTTTCTCAATATGCATACCTTTATGGCGGGGTTATCTCAATTTCTTTTCTAATTAAATCCCGAAAATTGTGTTGTAAAACTGCATCTTAAAAAAAAAAAAAAAATGCATCTCTGGAGCGTTCACCATGAGTTGTACATACACTAAAGAAAAAAAGCAATCTTGTACGAAGCTGAGGGTAAAGATTCACACGCCTAGTGACATCAGATCACGATAAGGAAGAGCATAACCCGACAGGTTCCACACCACTCAAACACTTGCAATTGTAACCCCCCCCCCCCCCCCCACCACACATCACACCGTCAAACTCGCACTGGATATCTTCTCCAATCGGCAGATGTTAGAAAACACGACATTTTTTTGTCACCGCCAAAAGTTAACGATTAAAACAACGGGATGGCGGAAAGGTGTCATAATAAGAAATAGGCTCACTGAGGAGAGGGGATGGGTTTTTTTTTTTTGATTGGAGGTTTAACGACCACCGTGAGCAACTCAATGGGCTATAAGCAGTCGCCCGTCCCTAATTTAGGGTCACTGGTTCCAGGGAAGGGAGAGAGTCAGTGCCGTAAGACAAACACAACATCCATGCCTGACCGGGATTCGAACCCGTACCCCTTACGGACGAATGATCAGAGGCCAACGCCTTAGACCACTGCGCCACCGGGGCCACACGCGTGGTGCTCCGCACCCCACCGAATTTTTATTATATGTACTGGATTCATACTTAAATACTCAGTTCAACTTTACATAAAATTAAATAAGATAATCAGAATATAGCACAAATATTTGGTTTCTATAAAAAAAAAAAAATCTTCAAAAAATCGTGTTTTAACCACCGATACCGAATAAACACTTAAGAAATAAGACAGCCAAGCAAGCGAGAAATCGGGGGTATGGGATGTGGCTTGTACCCTATCTTCCCAATTGTTTAAAGCTACCGATTTTTTTTTTTTCGCAATCACGTTCATTGCACGTCAGTAAGTTGTGAGCAGCTCACCATGCACGCAATGAGCTTCGGTAGGGTCATAAAGCCTTAAATGTCAGAGAGGGAGTAATGAATGGCCGTCCGAGAGCAGAAGACACACAGCGAGACTGCGAAGAATCTTTTCTCGCTCAAAGGATGATTTTATCATTTTGAAGGGTTTTTTTTTTGTGTGTGTGTGTGTGCTGTTGTTGTTGCAGTTATTGTTTGTTTGTTTGACAAAATTCTGTTGAGGCTTTTTTTCTCCCTAGCTTTATAAAACATAAGCAATCACCAATAGTAACACCAATCAATCCACGCAGGGGTGATATACCAAATCGATGACAACTGGTTCACGTGGACTGCAAGATGAATGATGGCGGGGTAGGGGTGGAGATTTCCAAGTTACACTTGTTGATCAAAGCAAAAATTTCACTGTGATATATGCTGCATTACACGCTAAATGCTAACAATAACAAGTAAGGAATATAATACAGTGCAATGATTATGAAGCGCGTTTCATTCCAACACTGAACATGTCAGTTTGTTTGCTACTGCTAGAGCGAGCTCCTCAAAGGTATCGCTATTAGCCTACTGTCTGGTTTGACTAATAATATATACTGCCAATCTCAGCCTTCTTCAACAGGTTTGGTTTTCTGGTAGTAGTCCCCAACAAAACGCTCAAATTTTTTCCAAAAGAAAAAATAATTATAGGAGCTCTTGTGCGCACATTACAGAAAATGAAATCGGAAGAATTAAAACGAGGTTCAAGAATTTGGTTGCTATAAAAAAAATGTAATATCTTTATCATGACGTACGGTTTGTTTGCCTTAAGGTGGACGTAAAGTAATTTTGCTTCCTATACTTCCAATGGAAAAACTTCTGTACACATTTTCTTCACAATTAATGCGTTCCCAAGGATGAAAATTTGAACATCGATAAAAATACCTTCATTTTATAACTTGGAATACTTAATATTTTCTAAAACATAACCATAATTATGCAATCCAACATTTGTTTGTCTACTGACGTCATCAAAGTACAGGTAGCGCCATCTTTTTTCTGGTTTCAACACCACTAAAGGAAATGTTATTGATTTTTAATAAAATTATGGTTATGTTTTAGAAAATATTAAGTATTCCAAGTTATAATATGAAGCTATTATAATCGATGTTCAAATTTTCATCCTTGGAAACACACTAATTGTGAAGGAAATGTGTACAAAAGTTTTTGCATTGGAAGTATAGGAAGCAAAATTACTTGACGTCCACCTTAACACTGAAGACAAGGTCCATTTAGGCATCTAAAATTTCACCACTGGAAACGGTACCTACCTTTTGAATTTCAGCACCCCTTCGAAATTTTTAGAAGTCGGCGCCTATGATGTCAGCTGCAAAAGTACGTCACCGGTTATTACAGTTCGGACTGCAGGCCCGTCGGCCACCCCCGTCAGATTACCTTGGACACCGCAGCAATGGACTGTCAGGCTGCAATGGTGCATTGAATGAAGGGAGTGGCTTGACGAATGGCAAAATATGGTGTTCTCGGACGAGACGCGCTTCTGTTTAGGGGGTAAATGATGGACACATCTGTGCCTGCTGACGACAGAGGGAGAGGCGTCGGGAAGAGTGTATTCGCTCCACGATACCGCACCAACACGAGGCATTACGGCCTGGGATGCTATCGGGTACGAAAGCAGATCACCTCTCGTAAGAGTCCGTACCACCATAACGATTGCCCGTTACGTGAATGACATTCTACGGTCTGTCGCCCTTTCGTACCTGTGCATGACATTCCTGTGGCCATATTTCAGCAGGCCAATGCCGCACCACATGTTGCAGCGACGACACATGCCTTTTTGAGGGATAACGACGTTTCACTTCTGCAGAGGCCGGCCGGTTAGATCGCCGGATTTGTCAACCATAGAAAATATATGCAACATGCTCAAACGACTGGTGCAACGGTACGACCGTCCACTAGCAACTCTCGATGAACTTTGGACGCGGGTCAATACAGCCTGAATGGGTATTTCACTGGACGCCATTAAAACATTATTTGATTAGATACCTCTGCAAGTACAGCAGCTGATATACATGCCAGAGGTGGCCATACTGATTATTAGCTTACATCCACGCACCTGATACATATGACACCGAGATACTAATCACTTGTTCTGTATTGCTTAATGAACATATCAGGCAAAATAAAAATCGTAGCTCGACTTCTTTTTAGGTGCTCTGTTTTTTACAAGCATATGATGATCTTATAAGGAGAGACAAAGAACCTAAGAAACTTCGTGATGTTCTTTCGTGTCCGATGCAAAACCGGTTTGATTTTTTTTTTTTTAAGTCAAACTTCTAGAAGGGAAGATATGCGGAGCAAGCATTTAGACAGGAGTATGCGTAAACATACTTTGTGAATTCTAGAAAGTCTTAAGCGTACACAGTGGAATTCAATGCTAACGGAACTTTCCTACTGTGGTTTTCGAAAATAAATCCAGTTTTGATTTTGGCATTTCACACAGCGTTACTCTGAACACAAATGTTGCTTTACTTTAATGAATCAGGTGTGAATCGCGTTTGCTCACCTGATAACCTCGTGCATCTGAAACGCAGATGATCAAACAAAACCAAAGCAGCACAAAATTTCCAGATTGATTTAAACAAATGACAGATGCAGCAACTGGAAGTATGTGGGGGTGTAGCTCAGTGGTAGAGCGTTCGCTTTGCATGTGAAAGGCCCCGGGTTCGATCCCCGGCACCTCCAACTGCTTAGTTTTACTTTCGTACTTAATTCCTACTTGAAACAAAACGAATTTGTATTTTTAACCCTGTTAGTCACGTAGTGAAAGGGAGTTCGCTTTGCAATAACACTTCGCCATTAACAAAAATACACGCAGCCTGAGCATCTTGCATATGACAGGACTCCTGGATCTATCCCCGGCACTTTCAAGTTATTGAGCTTTTACTTTCTTTCCTCATTTTCTACAAAACGAAATTTCTTCTTATTACGGCGACAAACAGAACCAACATGTGACATTACATCAGAAAACTTGAAAAAATTACAGCCCCCTGAACAGGAGCGGGGTATGCTCACAGGGCTTGAACCCCCTCCAGGAGCATTATTTTGCGCCCCTCTTCTTTCACAAAACAGATCAAACTTAATGCTGAGTGGAGCAACCCTAAATTTAGCCAAATATTCCAAAAAAAAAAAAAATGATCAGCATGTATGGAATACGGGGTTACACCAAACAATACAAATTTTGAAGATGACAATCGCTTTTGGGGGGGGGGTAAATATGAGCAGGATGGTAAATCAGATAATATCCGAAAACTTGAAAATTTCGTCGTACTGGAGTGGGAATCGAACCCGCAGATAACGCCCCAGTATTCTAACCACTACACCCATGGCCGTCTTAAGGGGTGGACCAACGGGGCCGGTGCCCAGGGCCCCCAATTGAACTGGGGCCCAAAAGTCAAACTTTTGACCACTCATCCGAAGGTTTTCTTTTATTTAAAGAAAAGAAGAAACATCAATCCAGAAAGTTGGATGTTCTTCTGCCTTTTTTTTTTCTTAAACCTTGCCCGTAGCTTCGATTTCCAGAGGAGGCAAGAGGAAAATTAGGTGTTAGGGTGGGTCTTTTGTGAAAAAATAAGAAACAAAGAAAGCCGACCTCCCTCCCGATCCCGAGTGTGGGTGAGAGTCATAGCCTCGAGGGCCATGAGGGCCAAGCACAAATCGCTTTTTTTCCGAATCATTTTTTCTTTTTAAACAAAAATTTGTGTTGCCCGCACGAAGAAGTGCACGTATGTTTATCACTGGGGTTTGCCCATATGGACACTTACACATAATTTCTTTCAATCGTCGCTGTTTAAACAAATAAAAATCACAGGGGCCCCATAACGGCATTTCTGTCCTGTGCGTCATATTGTCTGGAAACGGCGCTGATTGGTTTCTTTCTTTCTTCTGTTTTAATTTAATTTTCGTTAAATAATTTTTAAAATGGGGAAGAAACATTATATCCTTCAGCACCCTTTTGCTTGTAATTTGCTAAGCAACAAAATGTAAATGCATTTCGTACACTTCATGGAGTTGTACAATTTTTGTCATGTACCATTTTTCATTCAACTGGTAAGGTATTTAAAAAGTTACTGGATATTGAATGTTTCTTTTCATAGGGATAACATGGTGAGGGTGGTGTATATAATAATTCTCGTACGTTTTCATATGTTATATATCATGTAATAATACCATACGTGAATAAAAAAATAACCACATATTGTAATAATAGCATATGTTGTATATGTTCTGTCTATATAACATCAGGGGCCCCGAAAAATATGACGGCCCAGGGCCCCTAAAAGCGTTAAGACGGCACTGACTACAAGAACCAGAACGACCAAGCCTCAGGTTTCCGATTAATTTGAATATAACCATCCCAGGATTCGCTAGTCGAAGCAGCCGGCATTCATGTTTAATGAATCTGGATGTTAAAAATCCTGTCCTTAACCTCCAGATTAGCTAAACATGAATGTTAATATAGGAATCTTAACCTCCAGATTCGCTAAACATGAATGCTAATATAGGTTTCTTAACCTCCAGATACGCTAAACATGAATGCCGGTTGCTTCGACTAGCGAATCCTGTGATGGTTATATTCAAATTAATCGGAAACTGAAGACTAGGTCGTTTTGGGTGGCATAATGGTTAGCAAACGCGTGCGCTACCTGAAACACGCGAGTTCGATTCCCGCTCCAGGAGGACGAATTTTTCAAGTTTTCGGATATTATCTGACCACCCTGATCATATTTACACCAAAAAACGGATTGTAATCTTCAAAATTTGTATGGTCAACATGTATTTACAGCCTATTTGCGGTATACTCTTTCAAACAGACTTTTGTATCCCCCCCCCCCCCCGAGCGTCGGTGCTTATTGCTGCGGTGCGTTCACATAGTTGTTTTACGTAGACAAGGTAAGAACAGGGCCGGTTCAAACACTGGACGAACTAGGCGGCTGCCTAGTTCGCCCAGTGTTTGAACCATTCTCAATCTGAAATGCAATCATTTAATTTTTTCCATTCTCAATCTGAAATGCAGTCATTTATGTTATTAAATGGTGATTAAACAATGATACAGTGCAGGGAAAACCAGCTGGGGGCGGGAGGGGGGAGGGGCAATTACGGGAGAAATCTTCGCTACCTTTATATTCCGTTGTCAAGAGTTTATGCCTCCATTTTACGATTACGAAAGAAATTTTCGCTCTGTCCAACTTTCGTTTTCGGAAAGTTTTTCTCCCTTTCCAACCTTAAGTATAAACATTTATCTAATACAGTATATTCACGGACAATGAAATCTGCGCACCTAGAAGATAACATGCTACAACAGCGAAACTTTGCGAATAGCTATAGAGTGCATGCTGGTATGCAAATGATCCACGTTTGGTGCGATTGCGCATGACCGCACACCCTGTGGAGGCGCTGAAAGCACGAACTGGCAGCCTTATAAACCGGCGTGTAGTCGATGCCCCACGAGAGGCCGCGAGTGGGGTAGTGGACAACGTTCGTGACTGCCACGCAAAGGACCTCAGGTTCGATCCTAGGCAGGTACGAATGCTCGATCCACTAAATATCCGCCGTGCATCGGATGGGCACGTTAAGCCGTTGGACCTTGGGTACTGACCCCCCCCCGAAATAAAAAAGGGCGTCTTCCTCCCCTTTTCTACTTGGCTTCCGTGTGACTTTCCTATCGGGCACTCTAGCCCAAATCTCATAGCTTCCTATTTCTAAGGGTTGTTTAAGACCTGGGGTCAGACACTCCCTTCCAAAAATCCTCTACATATGAACATTTGATCATGCCCCACGAGAGCGAAAAGCACCGGCAGACACAAGCAAGAGTACAGAGTGACTAGAATGCCGGGTAGACGCCAGAGACGACAATTTACGCAACTTACGGACTTTGACAGAGGCCTGATCATCCGGCTGAAAACCGCAGGGTGGTCGGCGCGCCGTATAGCCCGCCGTGTGAATCGTTTTGAACATACCATCGGACTGTGCTGGGAGCAGTGGTCACGTGACGGCACTACCACACAGCGGAGCGTCTCTGGACGGACCAGGAAGACCACCGGTAGAGAAGATCGACGGATCGTTCGCCAGGCACGAACGGTTCCCACGGTGACCCGGTCCACTATACAGGCAGATGTAGCGGCTCCTGTGTGCTCATGAACCATTTCCCGACGTCTCGCGGAAGCAAATCTATGATCCCAGCGCCCCTTACGTGTGCTGCCATTAACACCGGAACGTCGCCGGCTCCGTGCGCAGTGGTGCTAAGTCAGAACGACGTGGAAGGCCACAGACTGGCGACGTGTGGTTTTTAGCGATGAGTACCGCTTCGTTTGGGGGACAGCTGATCATTGTGTCCGGATGTGGAGGTCCCCGGGTCAACGACACAATCCCGACCTCGCTATCGAGCGCCATACCTCCCCCACTGAAGGTATTATGGTCTGTAGAGACATTGCCAACGATAGCCGATCGGCTCTAGTAATGGTACGTGGATTATTGACTGGCCAGCGGTATGTGGATGAGATCCTACGGCCCCATGTGCTCCCATTCCTGACCGGAATTCTAGGTGCTCTATTCCAGGAGGATAATGTTTATCCACACACGGCTCGAGTTGCCCAGGACTGCCTACGTCATGTCCACACACTTCCATGGCCTGCCCGCTCCCCGGACATGTCATCTATCGAGCATGCGTGGGACCAATTGAAAAGCCAGCTTCCGTCATGCCACACTGTCCGGGATTTGGAGCACACTGTCCAAAACGTATGGGCCAGTCTACCTCCGGACAACATCAGGTGTCTGTTTCCCTCCATGACGGATCGTATTGCAGCATGTATAGCCGCACGAGACGGTGCGACGCGCTATTGAAGATGCCCGGACTGCGTGCCACAGATTCCTCTATAATTGTCATGCAGCTCTGTTTTTGCCATCATGTGTATCATTCATTTGTATCATTACGTCCATAATATTTCAATTCAATCCGATGCTTCCTTCTTGGTGCACAAATTTCATTGTCCGTGAGTGTAAAATGGCATTTAACGACCATAAAGGGCTGAGAGAACATCGCAAGAAAGAAAAACTGCGATTTTGCGAGAAATCTTCGCTCCGTCTAACTTCCGTTTTCGGAAAATTTGAAAGATGGAAAACTTGAAAAAATTTAAATGACGAAGTAAAATAATTTTTAGAGACAGAAAAATTGCATCCATGATCGAGAGTTTGCAAGAGGATTTAATAAGGGTTAAGGGATATCATTTTTGTCTGCAAGACCAAAAAAAAATTCTGCGACTCACGTCGCGTGTCGCCGCGATTTTGTTACGGAGATCAGTGATAGAGTATTCTCGTTGCAATAGCGCCTTCCCAGCAAGAAGAAGGGAAATTGGGACACCCTCTTCCCAGTAGCACAATTTCCTTAATATCCCCTCCCCCCCCCCTTTGGACCAGACGAGCTTCATCGCAGGTGTGCATACTCACAGTTGCACACCTGCGATGAACCTTAGTTGTAGAACTTTACTATCAAATACTTCTTTCTTTTTTTTTACTACACTGGTGTTCAAAATTAAGAGAATTTGCACATTTTTTCGATTTTCACAAAAAGTACGAAACCAAACGTACAAATTATGCCCCCCGAATAAGAATGCAAATTTGCAGTGTCGAATACATAAGCGTATACACGTGCGTGTAGCCGAGGGCATGAAAAGCACACGTGGCTTTTTCCGCGATTAGTTCGCTCGTACTCCTCGGCGACATTCGTTGTTTCTTGCAGGAGTTTGTTCAATTCCATAATCAATAAGGTAAAATGAGTTGCCACGAACGTATTGATTACGGTATGAGGTGGAGAATCGTCGGTAGATTGGAAGCAGGGCAATCGCAAGTGCAGGTTGCTACAGAGCTCATTGTAACACCCAGTGTCATCTGCAATTTGTGGAAACAGTTAAAGGACACCGGATCGATATCGAGAAAGCCTGTGCAAGGTCGTCCAAGAGCCACGACGGCCAATGAAGATCGTTATTTGGCACTTTCAGCAAGGCGCCACAGGACTTCTACAACTGCACAGCTATCTCGTGAGCTGCATGCCGCCACTGGAACTCGAGTTTCAAGGGGTATACTGTTTCCCGAAGGCTTCAAGAGAGAGGGGTTTTTGCCAGAAGACCAGCTGTTTGCGTCCCGTCACTTCAGCACACAAGAGAGCGCATTTAGCATGGTGTAGAAAGCATCAACCTTGGACCAGACTTCAGTGGGGTAACGTTCTCTTCACAGACGAGCCGCGATTCAGCCTGGACACTGATTCTCGACGTACCTTCATCTGGAGAGAACCTGGAACCCGATACCTTTCCTCCAACATCCGAGAAAGGGACCGCTATGGCAGCGGAGGTGTCATGGTCTAGGCAGCCGTCATGCTGGACGGCCGCACACCTCTCCATGTGTTTGACAGAGACTTCCTGACTGCTGAGAGGAATAGGGATGAGATCTTACAGCCCTATGTTCGACTTTTTCAGGGGCGCAGTTGGCCCTCGGTTTCTTCTTATGGACGACAACGCTCGTCCACATAGGGCTCACCTGGTTGACGATTATATTGAAAGTGAGGATATTCACCGGATGGATTGGCCAACCAGATCGTCAGACCTAAACCCTATCGAACATGTCTGGGACGCTCTTGGGAGGGCAATTGCAGCTCGCCATCCCCCTCCGAGAACCATCCAGGAGCTGAAAACTGCGCTGCTGCAGGAGTGGGACCGACTGCCACAGGGACTCATCAACTGCCTCGTTTGCAGTATGACGTTGTGGTGTGAGAGCTGTATGACTATGAGAAGGGACCATACCCCATATTAGAGTCATTTAATGTTCGATCTTGCAACGTGGATTTTGGACATTCCTGTGCTGATGAGCCTTACTGACGATCATGAGTGTGTATACCATGACTGTTGTATGGTATAATTTTTTCTCTTATATAACTGTATATACATACCAAATTTCATTAAAATGTGTCCATTATAGTTTTTCAGAAATTCGACAAAATGTGCAAATTCTCTTAATTTCGAACATCAGTCTACTTGAGTGAATTATTAGCTTTCCACTATGACAAGGCAAATCTTGAGCCACTTTGATTCAGCAACAGTGGGCATGTAGTCCCATGGTAAAACGTTCGTTTTGCATGCGAAACGACCCAGATTCCCCCCCCTCCCCCGCCTACATCTCCGCAGTTTTTATTTTTGCTTTCATACTTTCCTACATGCAAAGAAATGAAAATTTTCCATTTCTTAAAATTCTGTATCTTTTGTCTTCTTGATCGAATATCAGATCTCTATAGCGAGACGATACGGAACTTGAACATCTTCGGAATTGCAGGGATTTATACACAGTACATACCCCCCCCCCCCACACACACACACACCCAACATCCACCACACCCATAAAAAACTCAAAAGCATTCTGTTTGATGCTGTGTAACACTGGCACATACACTGATGAGTCATTGCATTATGACCACCTACCTAATAAGCTGTAGGACCCCCTTTAGCCCACAAAACAGTGGCCGTTCGGCGAGGCATCGATTCGATGAGGTAGCGATAGGAATTTTGGGGTATCTGGTACCATTATGTCAACAGCAGGTCCCCCAGTTCCCATACATTTCGGGGTGGTGGTGATTTAGCGTGAACCCGCTTTTCCAAGTCGAACCACAAATGTTCGATTGGGTTTATGTCAGGTGAATTTGGAAGCCAGGGCATTAACAGAAAGTCACTAGCATGTTCCTCGAACCGCTGCTTGATGATTCTGGCAGTGTGGCATGGCGCATTTTCCTGTTGGTAATGGACATCACCAGTAGGGAACACACAGTTGCCATGAATGGGTGAAATTAGTCCGCAACCATGTTCAGATATACCTAAAAACCGCCAGGGATTGTGCTATTGAGATAATGGGGTCTAAAGTGTCCCAAGAAAACATCGTCCACAGCATAACACCTCGGCCTCTCGTCTGTTTGCGCCAAACACTGCGTCCAGATGCCATCGCCTCCGTTGGCAATCGGTGTATCCGCTGCTGTCTACGTGATGCTCCAGGAATCTTGATTCGTCAGACCAGGCCACTTTTTTCTAATCATCCAGCACGGTCCAATCTCGATGATCTTGAGCCCATTTCATGCGTTGTTGACGATGAAGTGCAGTGAGCATATGGGGACCCGGCTGGGTCTTCGGCTATGCAGCCCCATGCGCAGAAGGCTGCGATGAACTGTGTGCTGTGACACATTGCCCTGATCACCACTGTTGTAGCTACGGGTGATTTGTCGCACTGTGGCCCTGCGGTCGCTGTGAACTATGCGCGACAGTCTCCGCTACCCTCTGGCATCAGTGAGCTGCGGACGACACACGGTTCGTCGTTTGGCCATCTGTGCCCCACTTTTGATACGTACTCATTACAGCGGCACGTGAACAACCCACAAGCCGCGCCTTTTCCGAGATCGTAGTTCCAAGACGCCGTGGCATCACAATTTGTCCTTTATCAAACTCCGATAAATCGGCAGCTTTTCCCATTCTGACTACGAACACTCTACTAACCGAAAGCCGGTCCTCGGGTTGTATGTATACTCCTCTGTGAACTTCACCCGCACCACCGTTCCGTCTCCAGGCGCGCTCATTTCTCTATGCTGGGGGTGGTCATAATGTAATGGCTCATCGATGTACATGTATTTATGGCCCATGCTATTTGTGTCGTAATTATACACCGTCCTATCCGAATAATATGACCACCTACCTAATAAAGGGAATAACCACCCTTGGCCCGGATGACAGAGGCAAGAAAGCGTGGCATGGTCGCAAAGAATCCTTGGAAGGTTGCCCAAGCCACATGGGACCTCCGTGCTTTGCCGCACGGACTGCAGCAAAGCACGGAGGTTCCGAAGATGACGCGGTTGTGGTTTGGCACATCAAACCTGTTTGTTCAAATAGTCCCACAAATGCTCTATGGGATTGAGGTCTGGCGATTTCGCCAGCCAAGGGAGAATGGAAAATTCGCTGTCGTGTTCCTGGAACCATACAAGAAAAAAAAAAAAAAAAAAAAAAAGATAAAAAATCCCAAAAATGTCTTCCCGTCCTTTCCCGCCCTTTATGCACTTGAAAACTTACTTACGCCACTACACTCAATTTTTTTGTAATATGGATATGTTGTTGATCTGCAAAGTTTGCAAAATTTTTGGTGAGGTTTAAAATTTCCATAAACATTTTATTATTTGGTGAATCCCGACGAGATAAATATTCCTACTGCTGTTGCTGGTGAATCACACGAATCGCATAAAGCTCTAGTGGTGGCTATTGGGCAGGGGCGCGCCCAGATCAGCCGCCCCCCCGTCCTAACGAAAGAAAAATTTTTGAAATTTTCATTCTTCGTTTTAAAAAGCGTAAAAAGTAAATACCTATAAGAACATAATTTTCTGTTACCCTCAAATTTACAGTTTCTATAAAACACGAATGCCTCATATAAATATCTCAAAAAAAAAAAAAAAAAAAAAAATTTCGAAACTTTGGTTTAATAAACGCGACCGTAAAATCTTCCACTCTGTCAATTTACGTCCGCTTTGCGGGCATAAACTTCAGAACGTGCCAGATGATCTGAATACATCGCAGCTGCCTCTACCGGAGAGGAGGGAGGAGAATTGTGACATACCAGTGGTGTACCCAGCCGGGGGTAGCCCATGAATATTTTCTGCCTGAGTAATATCGCAATGTTAAAAATTTGAGTTACGTAAACGTTATTTACGAACGTGAGCACGATGGAATAAAAAATACCTCCCCCCATATTTGTGCTACTTGTACGGCTTCATCTTGTTTTAAACTGTGTTAAAACTTGCAAGCCGAACTCGGAAATTTCCCCCGCCGCATCCTGCTAATCGTAAGACCATTTTTTTTTACTGAGAACTGCGGTGAAAACCGAAATGCCGACCCTGGAAATTTCCTCCACCCTGTCAGCCTGCTAATTGTAAGACCGTTTTTCACTAAAAACCGTGCTAACAGTCGAAATACTAACCCGAAAATTTTCCCGACTACATGCAACTACTTGTAACCGTTTTTTGTTTTGTTTTTTTATTATAAAGTCCGCAAAAGTCGAAATGCCGGACCCAAAATTTCCCCCACCTCCGTCCAGCCAATTGTAAGACTGATTTTTACTATAAACAGCGGTAAAAGTTGAAATGACGACCACCGAAATTTCCCCCACATTTTTGTGCTCGTTGTACGGCTGCATCTTGTTTTAAAGCGTGAAGATGGAAATGGTGACACCGGAAATCTCTCCCATTCTCGATATTTTGTATAAACTGCAATTTGTGCACCGTCCCCGACTGAAAAAGATGGGGGACTTTTCCTGTTGGGGAGATTTCTTATGGGAGACTTTTCTGAATGTGGGGGACTTTTCCGATTACCATCTGGACAACATTTAAAATAATGAGCTAAAGGGCACAGTGTTCCGATCATACTTTGTGACTGAATAAATATTCATACACCGTATGCCAGAAAAACTTTCAACTGTTCTTTTTTTTTTAAAACTAAGAACAGTTGTTTAGGCACAAACTTAAATTTTTTATAAAGATAACAGGGGAAGCTCGGGTCCCATGCTCCCCCCCCGGTTTCTGCGCGTGTTTCCATTGGTACAAGAATACGTTGCTTATTTTGATGGAGTTCTCAGTTCATTTTTCATTGATGTTTGTCGCGCTCGCACATGTCAGATTTGCAAAAAAAAAAAAAAAAAAAAAAAGTGTTGCTTTCCTTGTGCAGGAGAAATGGCTATATGAAAATTGGCCAAGAATGTGCAGTGCAAATTTTGCAGTACCTCCTGAAATATGTATGCTCAGTTTTCCTAAACCGCTTGTACAGAAATCATTCATTATACGACCAGTCGCTGTACAAAATTTTGGTTGTATGAAATGCTTATTTTATGTTGTTTTTTGCTGTTTTTTTTTTTTTTTTGCTTCAGTCTAAAATAATTTTCATGTATGTGACAAATTTTCTAAGAATGTAATTTTTCTTTCCGAACAGTCATCAGCTAGGTGGTCGCATTAGTTGCTGATGCAATGGCGCAAAAACCGGAGGCTTTGCTATTTGCCCCCCCCCAATAAAAGTGATGGGGCACTCTGGTCCGAGCAAAATCTCAAGAAAAGGAAAATATTGAAAAAAATATGCCATTTCTCTTAGCTTAGCAAAATGGTATTTGTTCCAACTTGTGCATATGTTCTGTGACGCTTAAGTCGTGGGGAAGAAAAGAATCGATATACAACGGCTCCTAGTGTGTTTGAAACTATCGAACGACACACAACAGAGTGCTTCTAGGGGACGATGAATTAGCCAAATTATTAGGAGAGTGGAACGCAGACTTACATATCAGATCTGGGAGGAAGCTAACCCACTTCTGTTTATTCCGTTGTCAGACGAAAAATTAAAAACAGTGCGAAAAAGGCAAAATACAGGATTTGACGTGTGTTTTAAACTTGAAAACGCATTTGTACTTGCTCATAATAGGCAAATAAAAGTGAAAAAAAAAACGAATATTATTTCTAAATATGCACCTCTTGGTTTCATGAAATATCCAGAAATATTTTATTTCCAAATGTTTGTAGAAAATGAAAAATTAGCACGTTTACTCAAACAAAAAGCTAACCAAAGTGTAGAATATTCGGAGGAGAGAAATTCCGTTCGGCTTCAGTTCGGAAAGTCGGCAGGAATGTAACAGTAAACAAATGAGAGAAAATAAACCCTCCATAGCCTTTATTTCATAGGGGTTTGTTTTGAGGAATATTTTAATTCATGTATTTCGAAAATGGCATGCACTCGTACAAGAAATTCTTTAATTAAACAGGACGTAAAATATTGGATAGACGATTCTGATCACACTTAAAACTATTAAACGGACAAGATTCACCTCCCACCCCAACCCGTTTTCGGCGCCCCTGATGCTTTTTAATCATACTAATAAGGAAGTCTTGTTTTCGGTCATACTCAGTGGCGTAGGAACGGGGGGGGGGTACAGCGGTACAATGATTAATATCTACTGTACCCCCAGATATGAGCAAACACAAACCAATCATTCATAAAGAGTGAACTGTGAAATTTATATGCTACTTATATTTTTTTTTTATTTTTTATTTTTTCAAAGAAATATCACGGGTCATCTTTTTTTTTTTTTTTTTTTTTATATCCGAAGCTTGTGGTGGGAGGCTTTCATCCTCCAAAAACTGGCCAACCATCTGGGAAACTCCAGCAAATTAGTTCTTCAGGGAAACGAGTTCAAACGACTGCCAGCTTGAGCAGAAGAAAGGCACCAATATTTTGACACCTGTCAGTAACCTACAGCTAATGACATTGCGATGGGTTGAAACGGAGTGTCGAACTGTGCGGTGTCTTTCTTCATCGAAACCCTTTTTCGCCTTTGGCTCAACCTCCACAGAAGAGCCGTAGGTCCTTTGTATTTCAGTGTCCAAGTCCCTCGGGAAAACACGCATCTTTCTCTACTCATTGGTGATTGGTCATTGCCCCCTTGACATTAGTATTGGCCTCCATCTTTCTTTCATTTATGACTCAGGTTTTCTTCTATGTGTCTATGCATTTGCATTATTCGTATGTAGCTTAACTAACCAACCTCTTGGAGTACTCCGTCTAGTCTGTAGTAATGGTTGTTGAGTTTTAACATCGACTCGAAGTTGCTAAGAATGGCTAAAAGAACTATTGTGGATTTTTTTATTTTTAATAACCCAAAGAAAGCATATTTTAATAATGAGAACGACAACCTGAATGAAAGTAGTATTGGTTTTTCTGGAGGGAAGATATCTGTCCAAGAACAGGAAGATCAAAATTTAGGGAAACATTTGCTTGTGCTCAAGGCTAACGGTAAGTCTACTCTCTCTCTCATGTGGTGGCTATGGGGTGGGTGGGTTATGAGTTGCTTAATGCAGAATTCTGTTATGAAAAGAGTTTTAACTTCTAAAATACCTTTACTTCATCTCTAAGTGATGATCCTTCCCACATTCTTTCTTTCAGAAGCTTTGCCCTTTTACACAATGAAACTACGTATTATAGCATAATTATTTATTATATAATTAACTATATATTTTTTTCTTTTTCTGGTACATTTTATAAAGCCGATCTATTGTTATTATTCATTTTCATTTATTTTTCGTTATGGGGTTACATTTGACCATGTTACATTTCGAAATTAAATTTATAACATATAATATTAAGAGAAAAAATCATATATAAATTAAATTTATAACATTTATAACTCATCCTAAAATTGACTTGTCCCTGCTCAATATTTTAATGGAAAAAAAAAGTACAAAAATTAACAAGAGAGAACACACAAAAAAAAAACTTCTCCATTCATTTTCTGATAAGAAATTAATAATGTGAACTTTTTGTCAGCAATGAAAATAATAATGGTAATAATTAATAATAATATGATGATAACAATGTTCATTCGGATGAATTCCTGATCAGTATATGTATTTTATAAAAACTCTAATATACTACCCTCCCCCCCCGAAAAAAAAAATTTGGAGGGGGTCATCCATAGGTGGCTCAATCCTTGAGATGTAAAGTTCATGAGCTTGTACCCCCTAAATTAAAAGCGTTCCTACGCCACTGGTTATACTAATAAGGAAACTAATAAGGAAGTCTCTTTTACATGGTCCTACTGTATAGTTTATGCATCACCTAATCAGAACAACTGATTAGGATTTTTTTACACGCTTTGTTATAGTTTTATATTACATTAAGGCAGATTTTAATGTTTGTGAAAATACCACGGAAAATATAAAAAACTTTCTCAATATGCATACCTTTATGGCGGGGTTATCTCAATTTCTTTTCTAATTAAATCCCGAAAATTGTGTTGTAAAACTGCATCTTAAAAAAAAAAATGCATCTCTGGAGCGTTCACCATGAGTTGTACGTACACTAAAGAAAAAAGCAATCTTGTACGAAGCTGAGGGTAAAGATTCACACGCCTAGTGACATCAGATCACGATAAGGAAGAGCATAACCCGACAGGTTCCACACCACTCAAACACTTGCAATCCCCCCCCCACCACCACCACCACCACACATCACACCGTCAAACTCGCACTGGATATCTTCTCCAATCGGCAGATGTTAGAAAACACGACATTTTTTTGTCACCGCCAAAAGTTAACGAGTAAAACAACGGGATGGCGGAAAGGTGTCATAATAAGAAATAGGCTCACTGAGGAGAGGGGATGGGTTTTTTTTTTGATTGGAGGTTTAACGACCACCGTGAGCAACTCAATGGGCTATAAGCAGTCGCCCGTCCCTAATTTAGGGTCACTGGTTCCAGGGAAGGGAGAGAGCCAGTGCCGTAAGACAAACACAACATCCATGCCTCACCGGGATTCGAACCCAGACCCCTTTCAGACGAATGATCAGAGGCCATCGCTTAGACCACTGCGCCACCGGGGCGGCGGGGATGGGTTGTCGGCATGATTGCATTGAAGGTAATAACGAATTAACTATCCGTGTCAACACTGAAGAGGGTTGAAACCAGGGCTGTGGTTAAAACGTCTGTTGCTCTAAAGCCACATTGAACGGTTGAATGCCCTTGGGATCTCATCCTCAATCGTCACCCTCTAGACACAAAGAAACGTCCATCCTGAACATTATGGGTGGGCCAGAATAATCTTGTCCATAGGGAAGATGCAGATGCTGTATCAGTGTATCTTAGCTCGAACACTCAGCACCCTAACTTCCTTCATACATTTGGAGAAGTTGCCATTCACATCGTTTCCCTGCGACTTGTCAAGCTGAAAACAGATAGTGTGGGGGTATTTTATTGTTTGGGCTCCCTGATTCAGCATGATCCCAGACTGAGATAAACATACGCAAATCCCTTCCCAGTGTCCACTGTATTTTATTCATACGTAAAAAAGGTGCTTCGGGAATTTTTTAGCGAGGGAAGTGCCGCCGTACTGCTGCTATTGTTTCAAGAAGCTACTTCCTTTTCTTAATGGGATATCGACACTGGGACTGGGAGCTAGGTCGTACTGGGTGGGGAGGATGGAAAGAGATGTTCCAACCAAATACATGTTGTTCCGCTTTCTTAAAAAATAATAAAATAAAAAATAAAGACCCTCGGAATGAAAACGGTTTGACAAGGGCCGTGGTTATTCCAACTGACCATGGGCCGATGAGCGACACGTCAAAGGGAGTGCATTTGTGTTGATCACAAACACAGCAGTTTTGTATAAAGCTTCCTAAATTGAATCTCCCATACGTGTTGATTCACGCCCAGTGTGATGAAATGTTGCACCGTGGGAATGAAAGTAATATAAAATATAATATATATATATATAATGATTTTTTTTTTAAATAAAGGCACCACGAAGTATTGCGATTTCTCAAGAAAAACTTTTTTTAAACTTTTCATATTAATTTATTTTTCGTAAAATTTGACTGGGTCTTTCTGCCGCCTCTTTGGAAGCTGCCGCCCGGGAGCAGTGCACCCGTTGAACCCCCTGCTTGGCGCGTCCCTGCCATCGGGAGGTAGCAATAATAATAAATTTAAAACTGCAACGCGCGATGCTTGTTTCTAGGATGTAAGGATATTATTAAAGGATTATTATTTGATATGCAGTTGCAAAATATCCGAGATGAATGAATTCCTCAGTCATCTACAAGAAGGAACATAGACGGTATATTTTCAGCAATGTTTTTCTTTCTCAGTGAAAACGATAGGAATGCAAATTTTCTACAGGACCTAAAGATGTAAAAAGAAATGTTCGAAAACATGCTTAAGTAATCCAGCAAAGCTTTTGATAGCGTAGATATAATAACGCGGGTGTGTACAAATGACAGCCTTACTGGAGCTATATAGAATTTCACCCGTTCCGTGAACTGTCCTGGGGCTGTTTGTTTGATGTCCAGGTTTCGACCATTTGTCCGAGAAGAGGCATGGGTGACCTGCTTGTCAAATGACATCAGCTCTGCTTTTTTTTTGGAAGGGACTTGCTCAGTATGTTCGTTACAACCTCCTTGGTTAAACCTGGAAAAAAAAAAAAAACCAAACTCGTACAGTGTTTTCTATCACCGTGAGAAGCTCAGTGGGCTATAAGCAGTCGCCCGTCCCCACGGCGTTTGTGGACAAAATAATATACAGACACAGGGTCACATACGTTGGTTGAATGGTTATTATTATTTTTATTGGGGTTTAACGACCACCGTGAGCAACTCAGTGGGCTACAAGCAGTCGCCTGTCCCTAATTTAGGGCCACTTGTTCCAGGGAACGGAGAGAGGCAGTGACGTAAGACCAATACAACATCCATGCCTTACTGGGATTCGAACCTAGACCCATCTGGGATGATTGGTCTGAAGTCATCAATTAGACCACTGCACCTTTGGGACGGCGTTGAATGGTTTGAAGCCCTGGCCTGTTTTTTTCTTTTTCTTTGAATGGAGGTTTAACGACTACCGTGAGCAACTCAGTGGGTCAGTGGGATACAAGCAGACGCCTGTCCCTAATTTAGGGCCTCTGGTTCCAGGGAAGGGAGAGAGCCAACGCCGTAAGACAAACACAACATCTATGCCTCACGGGATTTGAACCCGGACCCTTTTCGGACGAATGATCAGAAGTCATCGCTTAGACCACTGCGCCACCAGGGCGGCTTTGGTCTGTGATCAGTTGATTGTCGGAGATGGGCCAGGGTTCGAGTGGTAGAGAGTGATAGGGGTGTCCCTATCTGGTGGCCTCAAAGACATTGCCTTTGGGTGACTTTGAACATGAAATGAAAGCAGCCACTTCTCAACATTACCAAAGTACATTACAAATTTCAACCACCATGAGTGGTCTTCTGGATGTCTGAACGTACCAAAGTTGCAATTTTTTTCTTAATGGTCTTGGTCGTAAAATCGAAAAATAAACCGGCAAAGGTAAACTGAATCGTGGTCCTAGAGGTCACTTAATTCGTACTATGGCGTTTACTACTCGTGGGCATGGTTTGCTTAAGAAATTTTTCTGTGATAAACCGGTGAGTTGTTATAATTATTTATCTAGGGTCACACTGAAAGGTGTACGCTTTTGTTGGGTGCCGTGTGTAAGACGTACAAGTGTTGTCTTTTTATGTTGCGTAGGTTTGCCACTTACAGATAAAAATAGTGTATTATGTAAGGAGTATTTTTAAATGTATGTTACGCAAAGTAATTAATTGATTATGCAAGACATGAAGAGTAACATTAAGTGCCTTACTATTAGTATTATTCTGAAGGGATCTGTTTAGGTTGGGATTAATCGTTCTTGAATTATACAATGTTGTTGAGATATCTTTGGCTTAAAGATGGTTTATAGTAGGTATTTATTAATTTAAAGAGAAACTTCAGTTTCGGGATGGGGGCGGTTACGCATTGTATTTAATGAGGTTACGAAGGATATCCTGCGGGAACAAGTTATTTTGGCTGATAAAGCTTTAATGTCGATGTGCGTCGGAACATCGTGGCTGTGCATAAATTATGGAGATGGGTGACCGAAGTTTAAAAGTTCAGGACTGGGGGGTAGGTGAAAACGGACACATCCGCAACAGCAAGTGCTGATGATCAGAACAGCTGTGGTAGGATTAGCTTTAATTATAATCTCAGCAATGGTCATTGGACATCCTTTGTCAGTCCTCAAGGAGGACCAATGGTTAACTTGTACACCAGATGTATGGTTTCTGTTAATTTGCTCAGGTGGTGTAGGGGTCATAGCACTGGCTTTAGGGCCTGAAATTTTTTGGAATTGTAACATTCCCAGTAGGGCATGTTCTCAAAAAAAAAAAAAATAAATAAATAAATAAAAAAAAAATGCATCGCCAAACCAAAACATTACATGCATGAATACACACACATATTATGCACATCATTGTCAATCCTTATCAATCCACTGCTGGATGAAGATCTCCCCAAGTTTCTTCCACAACTGTCTGTTTTGAGCCTATCTCCATGTTACTCTAGCATGCTTTCGAATTTCATCCATCCATCTCCCGTGTGGTCTTCTGAGTCTTTTTCTGTCCCTTGGAATCCAGTCTAAAATTTTACTTGTCCATCAGTAGTGTCCATTCTTCTGGCAACATGTTCAGCCCATTGCCATTTCAGGGATTTTACTCAGGTTGTGATGCCTTCCAATCTTGTCATTTTCCTTATCCACGAGTTCCTCTTTGCTTCTTTCAGTTGGCTACAGCCTTTGTATGTCCATATTTCCTTGTACAGCCTACAGCCTTTGTATGTCCATAGTTAAGGCCCATATTTCTGCTCCATATGTTAGAACTAAAAGGATGCATTGATTAAACACTTTTCTTTTAAGACGTAATGGCACTTTGCTCTTCAAAATTGTACTATTTCTTCCAAAAGCTCTCCATCCAAGTTTTATATGTCAGTTTCCTCATCATTGTGACCCTCGCTTGATATTTGCTGTCCAAGGTAAATATAGATATCTGTTATCTCCAGCTTTTCCCCCATCGATTGGTAAATCTTTATTTCTTGTAAAAGCATTCATTGTACATCACTTTTGTTGTCGGAAAGTTAATTTTTAATCCCATTTCTTTACTCTTGTCAGCAAGTTCCTAGATCATATTCTATAGCTCTAAAGGGGTAGTTGTAAAAATTATTACGTCATCGGCAAAATGAAGGTGAGTTAAATAATCTCAATTAATCTTTATCCCTTTGTTTTCTCCAGTTCAATAATTGAAAGACACTTTTCAATGTGGCATTGAAAAGTTTGGGAGAAATGATGTCACCTTGTCTCACTCCCTTTCCAATTTTTACTGGTGCTGTTTCCTTAGATAGCCGGACCTTTGCATTTTCATAAATGTTATTAATAATGCTAATGTAAGCATCTTCAGTACCACAGGATTTCAAAGCCATTGTACCTGCTGATGGTTTCACGGAATCGGAGGCCTTTTCATAATCGATAAAAGCCATTCATAATGGGAGTTCATATTCCCTCGTTCTTTGCATTAATTCTCTCAGTACATGAATATGATCTATGGTAGTGTAGCCACTCCTGAAACCAGCTTGTTCTTTTGGTTGAGCCATGTCCAGTGTTACCTTCAAGTGATGTGAAGGAACCTTAATTAAGATTTTATAAACCACTGAAAGGAGGCTGATAGGCCTGTAGTTCCTGAGATCCTTAATGTCACCTTTTTTATGTAGTAGGATCATTGTAGCATTGTTCCAGTCCTCAGGAATCTTTCCTTCATTGAGACATCTAGTGAAAACGTGGGCGAGTGTAGTTTCTATTTTTCCACTTGATTCTTGTATAATGTCCATGATAATTCCATCTTCTCCTGGAGCTCTTCCCTGTTTCATGTTCTTAATTGCATGTGCAACTTCTGCTGGGAGGACAAGAGGAACTTTGGTACTGGTACCTTTCTTAATGACTGGAATAGGTGCATCATCTCTTTGATATAGTTTTGTGTAGAAATCTTTCACTCTTGTCAAAATTTCACCTCTATTTCGATGCTGTGCTGTTTTTTCTAAACATTTCAGAAACAATATAAGAAACAAAAGTTATTTTTCAGCACTTCATATTAAATTGTTCCGCAGCAATGAAATTTGAACTCACCTATATTTTACTGCATTTCGTAAATTGCAGTGGAATATGAACTGATCTATTGGTCCCATTAGTCTGAGAAGGTTCTGGGTTTGAATCGTGGTACAGCATGGTTGTTCTGTTTGTCTTGCAGTACTGGCTGTCTCCCTTCTCTTGAACCAGTGGCCCTAAATTAGGGATGGGCAACTGCTTATAGCCCAATGTGTTGCTCACAGTTGTTAAATCTTCAATAAAAAAAAAAAAAAGAAAAGAATCTATTGGTCATTAAAGTTGTTGAAGAAATTCGTGCCAATAACATTAATTGCTAGAATGCCGTCGTTGCACGATATAAGATGAAATTCAAATTTAACGATGAAAAATAAACTTTTATTTACACTGAATCAAAAGTTGAAAGTCAAAATCACATCACTAGATCTTTCATGCTGACTCCCAGCACATCCTCAGGTGAACTCTAAAACAGGTATTGTAAAAATTTGAAAAAAGTCCACCGTGGGATGTCGCTTTTGTTTATATACATCGTGTTCAGCTCCCGAATGACTTCAAAAAACGTCACCATACTCTGACTTATGATTGTTGTGTCTTAATTGTTATTGGGCGAGTTCTGAAATAAAGTTCAAGTTATTGGTTTATTTGCTTCTTGTTCGAAATTAACTGCATCCAAGTTGGAGGTATGAATCTGGGTACTTCATCGTTACAACATTTATCAGCGTTATTGACGACTCCGCTAGCAAAGTTGCATTTTTGTTGTTGTGAGAAAAAATAACTCTTGCCTAATTCCATAGAGGGATGTGGGCTCCCTGGTTAACTAATCTTGCAAGTGCTGTAGAGTTTGAATGTGTTTTGACACTGCACTTGTGTTCCGTAATACGAAAGTTCAAATTCTTCATGGTGGGTCCAATATAAATTTGATCAATGTCAACAGTATCCAGGGCCTGTAAAGGTATTTTGTAAACTCCGAATCTGCTATTACTCGGAATCGGCTCTCTATCTTTTTTAATAGTTGACATTAGGTTGGTTGTTTTAATTCCAAAATCTAAGTTGTATTTTTTACAGGAAGATTTAAGTATATTCATAACTTTTGGAATATAATCCACTGACCCAACATATTTGAATTGACTGGATTCTTTAGTTAATGTAGAAAAGTGTGTTCTTATTTTTCGGTGGATCCGGTGTACAATATTTCTGGGGTACCCGTATTCGTCTCCTATGGCATTTATTTCATTTAATTCTTGTCTCCTGAGCAATGTGTGTATGCTCTACAGATGAGAAACTGGAATGCAGATAGTTTATATGTATTAGGGTGTTACTGACAGAATATGCCAAATCAGCACAAAAAAGTAACATTTTTGACCTGAACTCCTTTGTCTTTCATGAAACTTGGTGAACTTGTGGGTTTTATAAAGAAATTGAGTGCAGCATTTTAACTTCCTACGTACAATACTTCTATAGCTAAACAGGGCTTAAAAAATACCATGCCTAAGAAATTTAGTTGCCCGGTCAGAGCAACTAAATTTCTGATGATGATTCATGCACACATACATCATCTGTTCTGTAATTCATGAAAGAACTGATCCAGGGTAAAACACATCCAACTCTACTGATTGTTTTACTTTAATTAAGGTATATAACTGACTTGTTAGCACTTCTTCATCCATATATGTGGGCAATACTTCAGAATAGCAGCAGCTTCATGTTTTCTAGTGAAATGCATGCTTCTCTCATTTCTTCCTCATTTTGCTGTATCTGCAGATCAAATGCTTTTTTCTTTTCCCCAAGAGAAATTATCAACATCGGTACTTATTGTGCCTGTTGTATTGTTCCCATTACATTTCTTGGCACGTTAAGTTGTTTTCATAGCAGAATGAAGAGAGGTAGTGCTGATTTTGAACTTCAGTTTCATTTCACTTTAAAATAAGAGAAGAGGTATTTTTCCATGCAGTGCTGGCATGTCAGTTATATCTTCAACTGTGTTGGGTGGAGAATGGCAGGTATGGATAATACTTGTGTGTATGGTAGCGATGTGATAATTTGTTTTATCAAATTGGTTTTCTATTGGTGCAGGAGTCAGACACGAGTGTGGGATGTCACCATCGCTGTGTAATATATACGTGATACCAAAATAGACAGTACTAATTTATGCCTTGGTAATATCCACGTGTGCAGATTGCTGTGTGCTGATGACACAGCCCTGCTAGCAGAGAGCAAAAGTGAGTTGCAGAATATGTTGTTGTCCTGGATGTATGAAGTTTGTATGAAATTTAAACTGAGTGTAATTAAGGAAAAAACCAAAATTGTGGTGTTTGGCAAGGAAGTTTTAGTACCAGGCCCATAACTGGAGAGAGAAAGTTGGGAGGGTGCTGCTGATGATTGGGGATTGGCAAAAGATAAAGATGCCAGGCACTATACTCGGGGCAAAGCTATCCTGGCAATGGGGCCAAAGCTACGGTGACCTTTTCACTCCCAGTATTACTCCGCACTAATGGTGTGTAATTAACCTTCACTCGGAAAACTTCTCCCACAAGCCCTCAGGGCTGGCTGTCTGTCACCGTGATCCCTTACCAAACCCCTCTATTTTAACCCCCTCCCCACCGCCGCGCGCTTTGCAGACCGGTAGACAAGCAGTTTATTTCTCCCTCTCTTATCTTTTTTTTTTTTTTTTTTTTTTTTGGAGATGTTACAGAACGTGTAACGTTTCTTTCTTTCTTACTTTTAAAATGAAATTATCTTTGCTAAACACGGGAAGCAGTCTTAAGTGGACTAATTTTGTTTTCACATATTTTTCCATTTTTTTTATATATTTCATATATTTATACTTATTGCTTGAAGATTACCAACTGCGGGATTTAATTAAAAGTAATTTTAACATGTCATCAGTTATGCGTAAAATTTCGTTCTTTCAAAAATTTTGCCTTGATTAGATTTTTTTTTTTATAACAGACATCCGTTAAATGTGTATGCATTTTTAACTACCCCGTGTTGCCATAAGTACTGGACAAGAAGAGCCCGTCTCTGTGGTAAATGATATTTTAGGGTTCACTGTAAACTGCCACACATCTTTCAGCAACTTGGAAAATTGCCACACATTGGAAAATTGCCACATGTTTTTCATTGATGGGCCGGGCACAAATTGCTGTTCCTCCGAGGAACACTTTGAATGTGTGGCAGTTTTCCAAGTTTCCGAATTATGTGTGGCTGGGGAAGGAACTCTTTCATTTGTCTGAATTTTCATGCCGGTTCATGCGCGTTTAAGGCAACTGCGCACAAAAGTTCAAAAGGAAAAGATGGCCGTTTCTTGGCCTATATTGAGAACTGAATTGGGAACTCCAAACTAATTTCGAAACGTTCTATGTAAGCCAAGCGAGAATTGTATTTTAATTTGAAGAAATAAATTGCCAATGGATCTGAGGTTACTTCAGTACTAAATTCAACCTTCATTCTCGCAATGGTGCGACTTGAAACGCCAGTGAGTTCTGCCGTAAGAACTGTTAATTCATTTGATTTATTCGGCGAATGTTTTCCATCAATTTAGTGAAAACATTCATAATGATCACCTTAGCAGAGCTTCGTAGTGATTTCCCACGTTTATGCGGCTGAAATACACTCGAGTGACCGGCAGATGCCATTCGAAAAAACCGAAAAGACAGAAGAGTGTTTTAAAACAACAATCAAGAAGGAGAAACGCGAAATGCTCTCGGAAACACTTTTTCACCCTCATCCTTCCACTAATGACCCCCCACCCCCCACAGCAATAAATATCCCCTGGGTTGACAGCTTAACTCTGACCCAAACAAGAATGCTGTGACAGAGAACCATCAGTGACGTCACCAAAGCACGAATATCTGTATTTTTAGAAATGCCGCTGAAACTGAGATCTGAATTTTTTAAATGCACACACACACAACGTATTGAACATCTGTGTCATTTCTAAGTGCCAGTTGAAGCTGGAGTACGAGCTTTTAGACCGGAACTATTTTATGCAGTGGAAGTATACACTCTGTAGCCTTCCTTCCAATGACAGGTTAAGTTTGCCCCGAGTATAGACAGTAGTGTGAGTCGCTAGGACGAGTAAAAGGAAATGTAGCTGGCCCTCCCTGCTACAGCCCTGGTTAGTACTGAATGCAAGATCAGTCTAAATTGCACAAAGTGATAGACCACGTGAAATAATTTTCTTATTTAGGAAGCATGCTTCAGAGAAAACAAATTATATGATGAAATTAGTAGGCAAGTGTATTTATCTTTGAAAGTGATGGCTGGTTTAGGAGGATTTCACAGGAATGATGGGTTTTCAAAGTCCTGAATGGCAGTGCATGAAAGTGTAATTATTCCTGCTTTGATGTAAGGCAGTGAAATAATGTGATTGTTATCCATATCCATTTGACATTTTTTATACCTGCCAACTCTTCCGGATTTTCCGATTTTTTGTATAGTTTTCCGGCTGGAAGGCCTTTTTTTTCTGGATTTTAAAATTTTCTATATTTTTTGCTAAAAATATCCTTATAAATAAAATATATAACAGAGATGGTAATTCTGCGCCACTGTGTACCAGAACCCCCTTGCCCTGTCGTCAACGTCGAGACTTCGGCACAGTAAATTCTCCGTGCACACCGTTTCACTTGCCCTGTCTTCATCATCGTGGTTCCGCTTGACGCTGAATAAAATAATGTGGTTGGAAGAAAGATTCAGACTCGAAGTACTGCGGATTTTACATAGTTATTATAGAAATACTCTGTCCTCTACGGACGATGGAAAACATAGAGTAGGGCCTGTGCTATAGAAACGGTCAATCCACTGTGGACAACGGAAAACATTGAGTATGCTATGATAATTGTCGGTCCTCTATGGAGTAACAGAAATCATTAAGTATACTATGCAAATCGAAAATCTAAGTGAAATAACATTATTAAACATCTGTGTAAAGTTTATTTCCATGTTTTTAAGATCCTAACACTTGTAAATTATGAGTTCTAAAGACCACTGTGAGCTACTCCCAGTTTGTGTAGGCACTTATTACATTTACTGCAGAATTCCTATTGGTGTTTGGGGAAAACTAGTAAAAGAGAAAATGTTAGCTCCACTTTGTGTTTCTCAACTTCAGAAGCAGGTCCTGTCCCTGATAATGTTAAATAAAGCAGAAAAAAACAGTATAGGTTTGAAAAAATAAATAAATTTGGACATTGAAAGTGGCCAGGTACTTAAGGAATCAAAAACAAAATATGTCCAACATCCTAGTATGTATTGGGAAAGAAAAAAAAAAAAAAGTCAAAGAGTAGCAAGAAGAAAAGTGAAATTCTGTGTAGGTATCCAAAAGGATAGAATTTTTTTCTTGCTGGCTGACTTGTAAGGATGGAGTGTTTCAAAATCAGAAAAATCTTCCTGATTATTATGCAATCTTCTGGATTTTTTTAGCAATCTTCTGGTTTTTCATTAAATTTAGTTGGCAGCTATGCATATTCGTTTCATTTATTAAATATACTCTATTCAAAAGAAACACTGCTCCAAACTGTAAGATACTTTTTGTCTTTCATTAGTGGCAGAGCTAATTTCTTTGCCATGTGGTGATGTGTGCAGGCCTTGTGTAACAAAGGGCATTGATTTGTGGAACTAGTTGAAAAGAGCTGATAATCATCCATATTTTTTTTTAAATTTAAAATATGTTTTTAAGCATGTACATTAGGTGGTCCTTATTTTTGAAGTTTTGAAATGTTGTTGTCTGACCCTCCTACGTTGTTCTACTATATAAAAAAATATTTTTTGTAAAATTTCCTGCAGATCTGACTATATTTAGAGGTCGCAAAAGTCAGTTAAAATATTCACTTACCGTATCATCCTCGTCGCCTGACTTCTCCATTCACCTTCTCTTGTCTTATTTGACTTAAGCGTCAATCAAAATACTCCACATAAATAAGGTGATGCCTTTTTATTTTTATTTCATATAGTTGGAAAATTCTGTACAGTTCCAGAAACAAGCTTGCCTATATAAAAACCTTGAAGAAGGCAATTCGTGAGAGTTGTAGGGCTGTTGTTAAGGAAACTGCTGTTTTTTGGGAAAAGGCCCGTATTCCCATTCGCCATGAACAGGATTGTATCAAGAAATTGGAGAAACTTAATTAAAAGTGGCTCAAGCTGAAAACAAAGTGCAAAAGGAAAAAAAAAACAAAACGTGTTTACAAGTCCACAAAAAGCTATGCTTCGGTCGCTTAATGAAAAGGACTGGGTCAACGAACCTCTTAAACACATCAAGCTGAGTGGCAAGATTTCTTGTGATATGAAGATTGAAGATTTGGTGACAAAAAACACTATGAAGTTCTTTAATTGCCTTAATATCCCAAGAGATTATTCAGATTTTGATCCTGAAATGGCCAGCCCGGTGGCGCAGTGGTCCAAGCCATGGCTTCTGATCTTTCACCCGAGATGGGTTCGGGTTTGAATCCTGTTGAGGCATGGATGCTGCGTTTGTCTTACGGCACTCACTCTCTCCCTTTCCTGGAACCAGTGGCCCTAAATTAGAGACGAGCGACTGCTTATAGCCTATTGAGTTGCTCATGTTGGTCGTTAAACCTCCAATAAAAAAACCCCAGAGAAATGAAGACCAAAAACAATATTTATGACAAGTTGTAGAACAACACAGGTGTTGTTATCTCGAATGCAGGAAAAAAAAAAAACTTAATCTCAGATGAGTCATGTTACAAGGAACTCTGATTTAAGTGATTTACTGATTTTCTCAGTGTTAACAATGAATATTACTTCAAGTGGAAATAATGTTCTGTTGTCTTTGATAGGTAAAATTAATTTCGATAAGGATTTATTTGGAATCTTTCAGAGTAATTAATAAATCGGTATTTCTGCATTAATTGATGTATAATTTTATGACGTACAATATATGCGATCACAAGTAAAACTTTGAGCGTAAACAAATAAAACGAGCGAAACACACAGTCACGTACGGTAAAAAGTTCGTTTAGCGGTAGCTTTCGGTCATCCTACGACCTTGATCACCCGCAATCGACTGAATGGAAAGCTACCGCCTTGATCACCCGCGATCCACCAGTCGAGGATGATCAAGGTCGTAGGATGACCGAAAGCTACCGCTAAACGAACCTTTTACTGCACGTGACTCTGTGTGTTTCGCTCGTTTTATATGTTTATGTGTTATTGTCGCATGAAGCCTGAGTTTTAAACTAAAACTTTGAGTGTGTTGAGCTACCACAAAATGTTAATTAAAATGGTAGAAATTTTACACACATTATTTTTTTACATCGAGGAACACTTTTGGGGGTCAGAGCATATAAATTGTTGAAAAAAAAATTCATAGTATTTTAAGGACCACCGTAATGTACATGTTTGTGTTCTATATATGTATTGGGCCATGTATTCCACTATTACAACATGTTTCATGACTCTCAGCTATATTTTCAAATTGAAAGTTATGTGATTTTTTTCTTTGCAGTCATACTTATTAAGAAGTTCTTTAGGACCAAGAAAGTTTCATTTCAGCATTAAAGGCACTCAGACATCTGCTGGAGTTTCACAGGTGAGGAAAGTGATAGGTAATAGATAAAATTGCTTGGTGTGTGTGCGAGTGTGTGAGAATATTATAACTATCTACCAACAAGTAATTGGACACCCCTGCAATCGACGATATCTGCGGTCCTGATACACGTCACGGCCGCCGCCGTTAAATATCGTGTAGAAAACAACAACACAACCAGTCGCATGCATGATGCCACGCAGTTCGGAGCTCTCTGATTTCGAGAAAGGTGTAATCGTCGGGTATCACAGAAATGGCCGATCCATACGTGACATATCCAGCGAGTTGAAGTACCCAAAATCAACAGTGGCCTACGTGATTGGCAAGTGGAAGATGAGAGGTGACTGTCGGAATGTGCCCCGACCCGGCAGACCCACAAAACTGGGAGTTAGAGACCGACGGGTGCTGGCCAGAGAAATTCGGAAGAACCTCACCAAATCGATGGGCCACATCCGTGAGGAGTTTCAACAGACATCCGGGAGTGTTCTTTCAATGAAAACCATCCGTAAGGAAGCCCATCTGCTCGGTTATCATGGACGTGCTGCCGCCCACAAGCCTTTGATCACCAAGTCCAATAGCGCTGCTCGGCTAACGTGGTGCAAAGAACGTCGACAGTGGACTGTTATACAGTGGAAACAGGTTCTGGAGCGACGAATCAAGGTTCACCCTCTACCGTTTGGATGGTAGGGTCTGGGTTTGGCGTCTGCCTAGAGAACGCCTCCTGCCGGAATGTATTATGCCAACTGTGAAGTTCGGCGGCGGTGGAATTATGCTATGTAGGTGTTTTTCCTGGTATGGCATGAGACCCTTGGTCGCAATTCCTGGTAGACTCAACGCTGATACCTACTGCACCATTTTGGATGACCATGCACTTCCTACATTGTGGCAGTTTTACAGGGTGGACCCATGTTACTTTCAGCATGACAATGCCACCTGTCATGTTGCGAGGTCTACCATGGCTTGGTATGGTGACAATGGGGTTAATCGAATGGACTTGCCTGGCCAGAGCCCGGACCTTAACCCTATCGAGCACCTCTGGGACGAGTTGGAGCGTTGACTTAAGGGTTGCCCCCACCGTCCGAAATCGGTGAAGGAATTGACCTGTCTTTTCCAAGCTGAGTGGAAGAAAATACCGCTAGGCGTCGTTCAATGCCTGGTTGAGAGTATGCCCCGGAGGGTTGCAGATGTAATCGCCGCTCGTGGAGGCTCCACCAACTATTGAAGGTGTATAAACTTTGTTTTCCTTTGCTATCACAGGTGTCCAATTACTTGTTGGTAAATAGTGTATATATATGGTGCCCACCACAAGTCATCCTGAAGAAGAGATTGAATAATTTTATGAGGAAATTCGTCATCTAAATAATAAAGGCAAGCGGCACTTGAAGATCATTATGGGAGATTTCAATGCAAAAATAGGGTAACAGCAACAGAACAAAACTTCGGTAGGTAAATTCAGTCACAGAAACCAGCGGGGAAATACTCTCGTAGAGTTTGCAGAAGCAGAAAGGTTTTTCATCATTAACTCCTTTTTCAAGAAAAAGCCGCAAAGGAAATGGACATGGAGGCATCCCAATGGATTGACAAGTGAAATTGATTTTATTATGTGTAACAAGAAATTTGTCATGGAAAACTGCAGTGTACTAAGCAAGTTAGTAAAATCATGTGATGCATTGATTATGATACGCTTTCCAACATACTAGAAATCATTACTCAAGCTATTACTCAAGTTATGAGGAAAATGGCTGTGGAATAAATCTCACCCCTGTGCCCTGACCTTTGATCCATTTCGATGATATTCAACAGAACTGGTTCAGTATACCTCCGAAATAACATGATAAAGTTTTGTCGCAATCGAAACAATTTTACGTAAGTTATGATGCATAAGAGCTATGGAATAGATACTGCTCCTGTGTCCTAACCTTTGACCTCATTTCGCCCATTTTCAATAGGATTAATCCCCAGGCAAGCCCCTACAACATACTAACATTTCATCCAAATCAAAACATTTTTACGTAAGTTATGACTCATAATGGCGATGGAAGTGATTCCGCTCCTATGTCCTGACGTTTGGCCTCCATTTCGCCAATTTTCAATAGGGTTTGTCCCCAGGTGGTCCCCTACCACATACTAAAATTTAATCGAAATCAAACCGTTTTTACGTTAGTTATGACGCATAAAAGCAGTGGAATGGATCCCGCTCCTATGTCCTGACCTTTGACCCCATTTCATTCACTTTCAGTAGGGTTCCTTTGCAGGTGTTCCCCTACCACATACTAAAATTTCATCAAAATCGAACGATTTTTATGCGAGTTATCGTGCAGACGAACATACGCACACAACGCGTGACGTAATGAGGCAGATGGGAATCGCGACCATCTGCTCGCAAGAGTGTGACGTCATAAAACTTTAATAGGATCCACAAAAAACACGTGACTTAATGAGACAGATGGGGTGGTGCCATGACACTACACTAAAAACGTGGTAATTCGGGGTGGTTATTTAACCCACTAAACAAATTTTCCTAAAGTAGAGATCAAGCTAAATCGATTTCTAGTACCAGAAAACGGTAGGTTAACAACTTTCGTCAAAATCCTTAGAGCCGTTTTCAAAATAAAATTTACATACATACCAGAATTGCTCCTTTAAGGCTCTACGAGACCCGCCATCTTGTATTGCTGCCTTCTCTTGTTAACCAACGGGAAAGCATATTTCACAAATTGCTCACGTTAAGCGGTCGAACCCTTGGTACTGGCTCCCCCGGTAATAAATAAGGGCGTCTTCCTCCCCTTTTCTACTTCACTTCCGTGTCACTTTCCTATCTGGCACTCTTGCCCAAATCTCCTAGCTTCCTATTTTTAAGGGTTGTTTAAGATCTGTGGTCAGACACTTCCTTCCTAAAATCCTCTACATATGATCTGATCTGAATAATATGACCACCCCTAGATTCACAGTGTACTCGCCCAGGCACATCACATAGTGCAAATGACAAGGTCGATCACACAGAGATATAAGCAGCCGGTCCTGACATATGAGCCATAATGCGTCACGTGAATACAATGGGCAGAGGTAGGGATTTGATGGATGTTCAAAAAGGAATGATCATCGGCTACCGCACCAAAGGTGGAAGTGTCTCAGAAACTTGATGGGCTGTTCGCAAGGTTCTGTAGTAAGGTTGTACCAAGGATACACTGCTGGCACACTGAGTACCTCCTGATGTCATAACTGCGGAGCCCCAAAGGCTATGGACTCCAGATGGAGAATGTCGCCTCTGTCGATTGGTAAAGGGCAGTCAGCGCACAATAGTGCAGCTATTGGCCATGCAAATGAGTGCTGGGGCACCCAGGTATGTGTCCTCAATAACAGTAGAGCGAACCCTGTTGTGCATGGGTCTCCAGGAGTCGACTCTATGTCAAGGCATCCATGTTAACCAAGGTCCACAGGCAACAATGCCTGCAGTTTGCATGGGACTACTGTCATTGGACAGTGGAAGAGTGGGAAAAGATTGTCTTCTCTGACAAATCAAGGTTTCTACTCCGCAAAAGTGACTGGTGGTGGCGGATATGGCGTCAAACATGAGAACCAACACCTGGACACGCTTGTCGGTCAAGTGCGGGCTGGTGGTGGCAGTGTGCATGTCTGGGGGATATTTCCCTGGTATGACCTGGGTCCGTTGGTACCTTGCTGACCACATGCATCTCTTCATGCTGGACATTTACCCTGGTGGTGATGGTGTCTACCAACAGGACAGTGTGCCCTGCCGTGTTGCTAAGGGGGTGCATGATTGGTTCCAGGAACACGACAGCAATGTCTCTGTTCTTCCTTGGCTTGCGAAATCGCCCAACCTCAATCCTATAGAGTACACTTGTGGGACTATTTGGTTCGATGTGCTGACGCACAACCACGTCATCTCCGGTATCTCTGTGCTCTGCTGCAGCCTGAATGGGCATGTGTGCCTTGGGCAACCTTCCAGGGCCTCATTGCATCCATGCCACACCGTCTCACTGCTGTCATCCGGACCGAGGGTGGTTATTCCCATTATTAGGTAGGTGGTCATATTATTCTGATATTATTGTGTATATTTTGGTCACTGTTTCATATAAAACAAGAGAAATAATAGTTGCAAATGCCAAGAAACTCCATAAATCGTAACATAGTTTCCCAACTGCAGAAAAACAAAATCCATACAGTTTGATTTGGGTTGGGAACAAAGTTGCACTCGCAGTTTGATGCATTTTGCCTGCCGAGGAACTTTTGGTTGGGAGGGACCAGCGATGGTGCATCCAAATTTATCCATTGTTTCGACAAACCTAAGTATTTAAGTCAATATGCAGGGCTTGAAAAATACTACACCCAAGATGCCCAGGGCATGTAAATTACTGACCTGGGTAGGTAAATAAAAACCCTAGTTGCCTGGTCCGGGCAACTAAACTTAAAAATAAAAAAGTTTGGAATAGAATTTCCTACTAGAAGAAAAAAAGACAGTCTGTGAATGTAGCGTTTCATCTCACTGCTAATCACCGGAAGTTTTATTATTGTACTAAGTGCAAAGGACAGAAAAAGTAACTTTAATTATACAGGGTGTTTCAAAAAGAATTACCCGATTTCCAAGTATTATATTTAATAAGGCAAATGTGGGATAGTTACAAAACAAAGAGCCAAGTATGAAGGAAGGTCTAAAGTTTCACTCACCACAATTGCAAATGCTCAATGTGCCCTCCACCTGCTACATGGACAACATCAAGCCAATAGCTGAATTCATCCCAAATGTGTCTGAGAGTGTCTGTCTTCAGTCACCGAATTTACTGCGGCCGTGATTCTCGTTCGGAGCTCATCCAAGTCAGCGCATAAAGGGGGAATATAAACACGGTCTTTTACGTGTCCCCATAAAAAAAGTCACATGGTGTGATGTCTGGAGATCTCGGAGGCCAAGCGTGTAGTGCCAAGTCATGGGGTCCCAGAGTCCTATCCAATGCTGAGGCAATGTGTTGTTTAGAAACCGATGAACTTGGAGGTTCCAATGTGGCGGCGGTGCGTCGTCCTGCTGCAAAATGTAATCTTCAGAGTCTGAGTTGCCCGTAACCGTGTTGTCCGCAAAAAGAAAGGTCCATAAACCTTTCTAACAGAAACCCTGCAAAAACACATTCAGTTTTGGTGAATCACATTCATGTGGATTCTCCAGTCCCCATATGCGAACATTGTGGCGCGAAACTTTCCCGCTTACATGAAAGGTTTTACTGTAATCATGGACGACACGGTCTTGCTAAATTCAAGCACACAAAACACCTTCTGTTGCCTCGACGCCATCTTCTCGCTCACTAAGCATAGCGACTGTTTGGACGCTCGTGCTGCCATCTAGCGGTAGTCATAACTAACTCTGGGCCATGCCTGTAGACATGATACGAGTCGCATTCATCGGTGGTTCGTGGTTGCCGAGATATCCACTTTTCAAATCGGGGCATTCTTTATGAAACACCCTGTATTATGCTCTAGGTCCAGAAATTGGAACCATATGTAGTTTTGCTCCAAATGTTGTTTATAGTCAGTGACGGGATTGCACATGCCTCTGATGGAACTAGGTTCCCAGGTGGTGTTTAGTTACAAAGGGTGAAAACTTGAACAAAAAGAACATGGCAGAATCACTAAATTTCTCAAATAACTATTTCAGTGTCACCATCTCAAAACTTGAGATAAACACTTTCATGCATTGAACATTTTGAATACAGACCTTTACAGCAGAAATGCAAAACATAAAAAATTTTGTATTTTTTAACTAAAAAAATAAGGGTTCTGATTTGTTATCTTAAAAGATAAATTTTCCTGAGCAACCAGATTTTACTACTTGGGCAGGTAAATAATTTCTGCACATGCCCAGCTGGACATGTAACTTTTCAGATATTTTTCAAGCCCTGATATGGGTCTTCTTGAAATCCCTTTAGCCTCCTAAATACCCAAGTACCAGATAAGCTAATCTCATCATGATTATGTTTTTAAACTTCAAAGAATCATTTTCTTTTTTTCCCTTTTCATCTTACCTGTGATATACTCATTTTGTAAATACTCATCATACATCCTCTGTATATATACTGTGTTAATTCTTTGTATTGTAGAAAAAAGAACATTTGAATTCAATAGGCCACCCTGTTACGTATAAACTAAGTAGCAAATGCTTTTTATTACCACTCAAAAGTTTTGTTTATTGGTAGTTCCCTTCACCATAAAACCAGTGTCATTCAAAGGAAAATAAACATTGCAGTGAAAGTCAAATGCTGTGTTATGTCTACAGGGAGGGAACTTACTTTCCCTTCCCTAAATCATGTGGGGAAAAAAATGTGCTATCTAAAAACCGCATTCACTTTTATACAGTTGGAGACTCATACTCAGTGCCAATAATGAAATAGATAACTTTATTTTAGTCCCAAAGACTAGAAACGGAAATACTAAGCCATGATCATGACTGCTTTTGGCGTCATTGACACCTGGAGCAAGTATTGCGTGATGCCTCAAGGCATCATGTGGCAGTGAATGTGTTAAGTGCCAAGTCACTTAAGTATCTTATTTATGTGCTGGTTTTCTTATTCAGTATGTGTAACGAAAGTGCTGGTTAATAAACAGTGATTTTCTTATGCATTTTTGTAATATGTAGTCATGATGTAGCATTCTGATAACATTACCTATGATTACCAAAAGTGGTGTGCACTTTGTTATAAGCTTTTTGATGCTGTCTGTGATTAAGTGGTGCAATATAAGAAAGATGTGTTGGTTTCATTGCCATCCTGTGCTTTGTGATTCTGCAGATATCCCATGACTATCCAGTTGTTGACCACACATATGATGCTGTAGTCGTTGGTGCTGGTGGTGCCGGCTTAAGAGCTGCCTTTGGTCTTGTTCAGGAAGGCTTCAGAACAGCATGCATTACAAAACTTTTCCCCACAAGATCTCATACTGTGGCTGCACAGGTAATGTTTTTTTATCTTATATTTTAGTTTTCATATGCTTTAAAGCATCTCGCTATACCAGTTACTGTTTTTGCACAAGTAGTTACACCACAAAGGTGTAACTACTTGTGCACATGCTCACTGATGCACCTTTTGAAATGTTTTTGTAAAACCTTCATTTTTTAAATGCAGTTGTGCAAAGTGCCACACAGCCATAAAAGTGTTTTCTTAGTGGCAGTTGTCATCATGAAAAATGTTCTACAGAGTTCATATGACATTAAAAGTGAATTAAAAGGAAATTGTACATTCTTTACGGAATATTGCTTTTTCATGTGGAATTGCAGATCGTCAAGATACTTACCCAAAAAATGGAGCTATGGCCTCCATTAGGATTCCCAGTCAGAAATACACTAGATTGGGTAGCTAGCCCAATGCTAGGGGAGGGAGGCAAATCATAGGAGCCAACTGGTGAAAATGGCTGACATTTAGCGTCTATTTTCAGGGATTATTTTCTCATCTCACCCAAGACCTTTTGTACTTTGTACTCGTTATCTTTTTCTCATGTAGACATTCCTGAATCTGGTCTTTCCATTAATGCAGACAATGGACGTGGATTAGGAATATCAAACGGAAATCATCGCTTTTTCCACGTTTATAAGTGAGTCACAGAAAAATTCTCATCGGCCGCCACCGGGAATTGAACCCAGGGTCTTCCAGTTATTGGTTTGGCAGTTTGTCGTATGTGAGTGGAGAATTTGAGGCCGCTGTGGTGCAGTGGTAGCATGTCTGACGTGTAACTGGAAGACCCTGGGTTCGATTCCCGGTGGCGGCCGATGAGAATTTTTCCGTGACTCACTCATAAACGTGGAAAGAGCGATGATTTCTGTTTTATGGTCTTTCCATGATTTACTTGGCCTTCCTCTATCTTTCTTTACTGTCAATTGGGCTGAATAAATTCTGTTAGCATCTTGCCGCTCATTCTTTCAACATGGCCAAACCACTTCAGAAAATTTGTCTCCTGGCATTTTGCTTCACATTATACACTCGCGTTCATAAAAAAAAAAAAAAAACAGATCACCTGAAAGGAGTTGAGCTATGACTTTGATTTTAACAGGATATGTTCATTAGGCAATATGGAACAAATTATTAGCATCTGGGTGTCATACGTACCAGGTGCATTGGTGTAGCGAATAATTGGTGTGCTCACCTTGCTTGTATTACCTGTTGTACGCGCTGAAGCATCGAATAAAATAATGTCTATGTTGTCCTGTGCAGTAGCCATCCAGGCTGTATTGACCCTCGTCCCAAGTTCATCAAGAGTTGCCGGCATACAGTCATACCGCCTCACCTGTCGTTTGAGCATGTTCCAGAAATTTTCTATTGGTGAAAAATCTGCGATCTATTGGGTTGTCAAAAAAGTCATGACGTATTTTGGCACCCGATGGCGCTTGGGCGGTTTTGGAAGTACTAGAGGCATGCACAGCTCTGTTATCGCTATGCATTCAACAGGTGCCAGTTCTAGCTGCAGTCTAAAAGGAATAGTGAGCGATTTGGTTGATTTGCGGAGATTTGACATCAAGTTGAAGATGGAAGACCAAACTGTGCATTTTCGCCATATTTGACTCTTTTTCTTCCGTGAAGGGAAGAGCACGCGTCAAGCTTGTGAAAAGTTGCATAAAGTGTACGTTGATAATGCTCTACAAGAACATCAGTGGTTCGTAAAATTCCGTGCTGGTGATTTTGACCTCAACTATGCTCCTCGGTCCGGGAGGCCCACTGAGGTTGATGACGACCAAATCATGGTACTGATCGAGTCAAACCCACGTTACATGACGAGAGATTGCAGACACATTGCACATCCATCATTCAAGCGTCATTCACGACCACCTGAAGAAGCTGGGATACCTAAGCAAGCTCGATGTGTGGGTTCCTCATAAACTCAAAGAAGCTAAATTGAGGGCACGTATAAACATCTGCGATATGCTTAATAATCGTGAGGAAAATGATCCTTTTTTGAAGCGACTGATAATTGGTGACAAAAAGTGGATTGTGTACAACAATGTGCTGTGCAAACGGACTTGGTCCCGACGTGCTGCTTCGCCTCAAACGACATCCAAAGCAGACATTCATCAGCGGAAGGTTCTGGTCTCAGTGTGGTGGGATCTTAAAGGTGTCTTGTTTTTCGAGCTCCTACCACTGAACCAAACAATCAGTTCGAATGTGTACTGTCGGCAATTGGACATTTTGAACGAATCCATCATCCAGAAACGACCAGAGCTCGTTCATCGTAAAGGTGTTGTGATCCATCACAACAACGCGAGACCACACACAAGTGTGATCACCCGCCAAAAATTATTGGAGCTTGGGTGGGATGTGTTGCCCCACCCAGCATACTTGCCGGACCTTGCGCCGTGAGACTTCCATTTGTTTCGCTCTTTTCAACAGTCCTTGCGTGGTATAATGTTCAATTCAGATGAGGCTGTAAATCAGCACCTTGTGCAGTTTTTCGCCACGAAAGACAGGTCCTTCTATGAAAGAGGCATTCTGCAGCTCACTGAAAGATGGCAAAAAGTTATTGAACAAAACAGGCATTATATCATTGATTGATCTTTGTTCTTTCTATCAATAAATGACCTTTGCAAAACATGGCTAAAATACGTCATGACTTTTACGACAACCCAATAGCTGGTCACAGCAGAAGTGGAACATTGCTATCCCTGAAGAAGGCACATGCTGTCTCTGCAACATGCAGTTTGGCATTGTCCTGCTGAAATATGGCCCCTGGACATGCTGCAGGTATGGTAGGGCAACTGGCTGTAGAATGTCATTGACATAATGAGCGCTAGTTAAGGTGATCTGCTTTCGTACCCAATAACACCCCAGGCCGCAATGCCTCGTGTTGGTGTGATTACATTCTTCCTGGCGCTTCTCCTTCTGTCTTCGGCCGACATAGGTGAGGCCATCATTTTTGCCTAGACCAGAGGTGAAAGAGTTCCACCTTTTGGTGGAATTCTGTCCTTTTGAAAGTCATCTGGGGAGTTTCTGAGATCAATGAATAATTGCAATAAAACAAATGAGATCAGTATAAATATGGGATTGACATTATTGGTTTGATGTAAGCATATTGACTAAAATAAAATTCTTATTTGTTCCTAAAGAAATGCTAGACAATTTTATGGCTTTTATATGTGATATATGGTGAGGGTTCCCACTCAACCTGGAAAACAGGGAAAACCTGGAATTCTCAGGGAATTTGAAACTGGTTTCAAAAATCAGGGAAAACTCAGGGAAAATTACCCTTTTTTGTAAAAATCGGGGAAAATTACCATTTTTTTTTTTTTTTTTGTAAAAATCAATGGATACTTTATTTTGCCAAAAAACTTACTTTTCAAGATTTCAAACTGTGGCTTGCAATTACTGCCTGCCTAGAATTTGGTAGATCTTATTTTCAGTTATATTAAATATTTCCTTTATTCTCTAAAAAAAAGATGCAAAATTGAATTTTTAAAATTGCCAGTTATTAAGCTTTTGTTCAATTTCTGCAGGCAGTTGTTATAACATGGAACAATTAGGCCCAATGGCTCCTGCTTGAAGAAACACTTCACAAGAGAACCAACCAAATGATAGATCAAAGTCCTTAGTTGGTTCTCTTGAAACATGTTTCTTTGAACAGAGCCATTCCATCATTAAGCTTAGCTGCATTGTGTTATAGAAAAACTGAAACTATTCAATCGACAGATTTTTTCTTACATATATGACCTGTTTCTATGGGAATGTATTTACAAATTCTGTGTGTGTAGTATTCACAAAAGTTTACGGAACTTTGGTACAGGAAATAATGTGCACAGTTAGTTATTAATGAAAAGCAGGTAATTTTATAAAGACAAATTACTTAAAGAATTAACAAGTGTTTGCTTTGGTGAGAAAAAATAATGGAATGGAATGAAATGTAACAATTCTTTGCAACATGCCACTCTGGAAAACTTTAAAAACCACCTGGACAACCTGGAAAAGTCAGGGAATTTTTTTATTACTTTTGGGTGGGAACCCTGATGGGGCTTAAAGTAGTTAATAAATGCTGAAAAGTTAATTATTTTTGCATATTCCTATTTGGGAAAAGTTCAGCCTTTTTTTGCCATGACTACTTTCATGCCTGCTTAAGAGAAGTGTTTCACCTGAGAACACAATATTGTGCTATTTGTCACTCTACTCCCCTCATTTGATACATGATTGCAGTCTGGCAGTAGGTTGCTGCAGTGTCAAAGGTAGTCTGAGGAGGGGCCAACAAGCGTGCAGCCTGAATTGTAACAACCAGCAGCTGGTTACAGGTGACGTGGTAGAATACACCACAGTTCACCACTGCCGCCATTGATAATTCAGAATGGTCATTCGAAGACATCTTCATGAGATGACTGTTGTCCCTTGGTGTTGTCTGTTTACGATGTCCAGAACATATATAGATTAAGATAATACAACGTAGATGTCACTAATGTTTATTTTTTTATTTCTCAAGCCGACCATGGTTTCGCTGGGTATTGACCTAGCTTCATCAGGACGAATGACACGTAAATATTCAAATTGTATATGACATCATAAATGGTGTTTACAGTCACGTGTTTTGGTTAGATGCTTCCACTCATTTGATAGAAATGGCGAGGATGCCATGTCATTAACAAGTTGCGAAGACTTCTGATATATATGGAAAGCTTCCAAACTATCAAGTTTGGAGGTTGAATCTGGCTTGTCAATAAGTTTTGCTTCTTCAAAGAGAAATTTGCAGTCCTTTTCGTAACAGTGTTTAGCCATCGATGACTTCTTTAGGTCACAATTTCGAATGTAGGTCTTGTGCTCCTTGAATCCAAAACGCAAGGCTCTACGGGTCTGTCCTATATACGAAGCACCACATGGTCGGCTTGAGAAATAAAAAAATAAACATTTGTGACATCTACGTTGTATTATCTTATTCTATATATAATCGTCAGAAGATTGTAGTCGTTGAGATAAAGAAGTCCAGAACCTTCTTGTCCTATGCCCTTCTTCGCACCATTCCCTGCACTCTCTTGCCACAATGGACACACTGCGCCACACGCGACCAGACATTCTCATGAAATGATTGTCCATCAGCATTGTCTGCATATGACTTCTAGAGCCTTTTCTTTGTGTCCTATGCCCTTTTTTGTACCATTTCCTGCACACTCTTGGACAAACACACTGTGCCCCATATGACCTATTAGGTGTGCAACTTAATTCTCGGCCCCTAACTGCAACCGATCATAGAACATCGGCAAAGGCAAATAGCTGTGTGCAATAATGGCTGATTGCAGCGCCATCAAACAGCTTTCCAGGCAACCGTAACCGGCCACAGCTGTAGTGACAGAAGGGACGAAAGTTGACGGTGAGAGCAATGTTGTTTGAGAAGCAACGTTTGAGGCACTGCCTCCTGTTCGTGTTTCAGCTGAAAAAGTACCGTGGAAGCCCAGCATATGATCTGTGCTGCTTTGGGTGAGGCTGCTGTGTCCTACAGTACATGTAAGAAGTGGTTTCAGCGGTTTAAGCAGGGATATTTCGATCTCCGTGATGCAGAATGTCTGGGACAGCCACAGAAAGTTGACGATGAGGAAACTGGAACAACTGTTGGACGCGGATCCCTGTCGCACACAGTCAGAGCTCACCCAGGAACTCGGAGTAACATGGCAAGCCATTGCAAAGTGCCTGCACAAGCTTGGACAAATTCAGAAGGAGGGCCGTTGGGTGTCTCACCAACTCACAGCTGCGAACAAGTCTAGGCGCTACGATGTTGCTGTGTCCTTGCTCTCCAGATTCAAGAAAAGGGATTTCCTCCACAAGATTTTGACCTTTGATGAGAAGTGGATCCTCTACGATAATCCTAAGCAGCGCAAATTGTGGGGTTATCCAGGTCAGCCTACCACCAGTACCGCCAAACTGAATATCCATGCCAGGAAGTTGTTGCTGTGCATATGGTGGAATCAGCGCGGTGTCTTACACTATGAGTTGATCAAACCTGGTGAAACGGTCAATGTTGAGCGTTTTTGTCAGCAACTCATTCGTGTGAGTGATGCAATGGAGGCGAAAAGGCCATACACCGGCAAGGGCAGAAGGTCGGTCCTGTTGCTTCAGGATAACACTTGTCCTCACACCGTGAAAACGACTTTAAACACGATCACCAACCTGGGATGGGAGATTTGATTTTGTCCCACCCGTTGTATTCTCCAGACTTTGCTCCGTCGGATTATCACCTCATTTGCTCCCTGCAACATCACCTGAAGGATACACACTTCACTTCTGTTGGACTTTATTAACTCGAAACAGCCCTCTTTTCCCCACATTGGCATTCAGCAGCTCCCTGACCGATGGCTCAAATGTATCCAACACAATGGGGATTATTTCCCTAATTAGGTACGTATTCGGTTTGCTATAATTTGCTGTCAACGTATCATGCCTGTGGCCGAGAATTAAGTTGCACACCTAATACAATCTACCTAAAGAAAGTATTGCAGTTCCTCATACCGTTAATGCCACCTGTGTGGAACTCTACGTATATGACTGTGAGTTCCACAGAGGTGGCATTAACGGTCTGAGAGACTGCAATAACAGCTGTCTTACATGATGACGAGGCATCCTTACCTGCTGTTGACCAAGCATTGACTTGCAAACCAAGCCACATGATGCTTGTAACAGAAAAACAGCTGTTTTACTGTCTGTGTCATTGTGTGATCTGATTTACCTGGACGTGGTACGCTTGCAGATATGATGCTGAGCTGTCTTACATGATGACGAGGCATCCTTGCCTGCTGTTGACCAAGCATTGACTTGCAAACTAAGCCACATGATGCTTGTAACAGAAAAACAGCTGTTTTCCTGTCTGTGTCATTGTGTGATCTGATTTGCCTGGACGTGGTATGCTTGCAGATATGATGCTGAAATACTAATCATTTCTGCAATATTGCCTGATTAGCATATCCTGTAAAAATCTGAATTGTAGCTCAACTCCTTTCAGTTCTGCTTTTTACGAACTTGAGTGTACGTCTGAAACTAATCTTTGTTCCTCCCATGATCAGAACATGTTTTGTCACAAACTTTGTGTAAGTAATGCATCACATCAGTACACAAACAACTCCTTTGTCTCTTTTGCAGTACCTAGGTGTCCCTGCTGTGCATTAGAGTAGGAGCAGTCACACTTTCATACACGGGTGTTCTAGATCTTTTTGAGAATCCATCAGTCCTGTGAAATCCTTTGGTAGTTATGACTCTCAAAGATAAATTCACTCATCATGTCGTTAGTGTAATCCATGACAAATCCTAAGAAAAGAGGATCCTATTAATCTCTTTCTCCTTGATGCATCTAGATGGTGCACCATTCCATTTCTTGACAATAACATGGTGGTGTCCATCTCAAGTCAGACTCAAAAGGAGTTCACTTAAGTTTTCCTCTACAACACCACCGATCAAGGTTAAGTTCACTTTGACAGTTCTGTTGTACAACCTGTCCCAAATTCAGAGTTCTTGATTGAAATTTTGGTGTTGATTTCATATATTGATGTATAACAACACCAAACGCACTTTTTTTCCCTATAGCTCTGACACATATTTTGAGTTTATTCTGTCCCCATTGTCATAGAAAAAGTTATGTTTTTGCAAAATGACTTTTTCTCACCTGTAGAAAAGGGCTGTGATTTGTCAGTTTAGTAATGCCATCAACTCCCTTCTCTGATAAGCACGGTCAACTGGGAAGGGTAAATCAACTTACTCCACTGGCTAGGTCTGTTGATTGTATCGTCGCTCTGTCCATTTACCAAATGCACACTTCATAGAATTATTCACTGAAATCTACAATGGCTGCTGGATTTAATTTTAACTTTTGCTCACATACAGAATTTGATTAAGATAATCTTTTGACCCTGTGATGTCAACATTAGATGAAGCACATACACTGTTTCGTGGGTAGTAGTGCATGCACATTGACCAGCACATATTACCATTTTCTTTTGTTCAAAAATTACTGAATAGTACAAAATAAGTAATAATAAAAGACACATAACAAAAAGATGCAATAAGAATGAGGTGATAAAAAAAAATTGAGTGGTATTTCACTGCGTAGAGATCTGCTGAAGCAATAGTTGTTGCACAAAACTCTGCAAGCAAATCCTTTTTCTGAATTCACCTATTTAAGTAACCTTTCAAATTCATTATAATTCTTAACTCTTATTTTCGAAAGATCCCTGAGATTTAATTTTTACTCTGTGCTTTCCAATGCTAACCATATGACCAATACTTATGCATTTATGCCATATTTTGAATATCATCATCATCATCATCATCATTGTCAACCATTATCAATCCACTGCTGGACGAAGGTCTCCCCAAGTTTCCTCCACAACGGTCTGTCTTGTGCCAGTCTCCTCCATGTCACCCCTGCATACTTTCGAATTTCATCCACCCATATCCCATGTGGTCTTCTTCTGGGTCTTTTCCTGTCCCTTGGAATCCAATCTAAAATTTCAGCTGTCCATCGATGATCTGTCCTTCTGGCAGTATGTCCAGCCCATTGCCATTTCAGGGATTTAACTCTGATCATGATGTCTTCCACTCTTGTCATTTTTCGGATCCACGAGTTCCTCTTCTTATCTCTCCTGGTTACACCAAGCATGCACCTCTCCATGCTTCTTTGAGTTGTCTGCAGCCTTTGTATGTCTCTTTTAGTTAAGGTCCACGTTTCTGCACCATACGTAAGCACTGGAAGGATGCATTGATCAAACACTTTTCTTTTAAGACATAATGGCATATTGCTCTTGAAAATTATGCTGTTTCTTCCAAAAGCTCTCCAGGCAAGTTTTGTACGCCGATTAATTTCTTCATCAATGTGACCCTCACTTGATATCTGCTGTCCAAGATAAACGTACGTGTCTGTTATCTCCAGCTTTTCTCCATCAATCGATAAATCTTCATTTCTTGTAAAAGCATTGAACATCACTTTTGTCTTCTGAAAGTTCATTTTTAATTCCACTTCTTTACTCTTGTCAGCAAGTTCCTGGATCATACTCTGCAGCTCTGATGGGGTAGTTGCAAAAATGACTACGTCATCAGCAAAACGAAGGTGGGTTAGATAATCTCCATTAATCTTTATCCCCTTGTTTTCCCAGCTCAGCGACTGAAAAACACCCTCCAATGTGGCATTAAAGAGCTTCGGAGATATGGTGTCACCTTGTCTCACTCCCTTTCCAATTTTTACGTGTGTTGTATTTTCAAACAGCCTAATCTTTGCACTTGCATTTTCATAGATGTTATTAATAATATTAATGTATGCATCTTCAATACCGCAGGTTTTCAGAGCCATTGTAACTGCTGATGGTTTCACCGAATCAAAGGCTTTTTCATAATCGATAAAAGCCATGCACAATGGAAGTTCATATTCCCTCGCTCTTTCAATTAGTTCTCTCAGCACGTGGCTATGATCTATTGTGCTGTAGCCACTCCTGAATCCAGCTTGTTCTCTCGGTTGAGCCATGTCCAGTGTTACCTTCAAGCGGTGTGAAGGAACTTTAGTGAAGATTTTATAAACTACTGATAGGAGGCTGATAGGTCTGTAGTTTCCGAGATCCTCAATGTCACCTTTCTTATGTAGCAGGATCATTGTAGCGGTGTTCCAATCCTCAGGAATCTTTCCTTCATTAAGGCATCGAGTGAAAATTTGGGCGAGTACTGTTTCGATTTCTCCACTTGCTTCTTGTATGATGTCTACAGTAATTCCATCTTCTCCTGGAGCTTTTCCTCGCTTCATGTTCTTGATTGCATGTGCAACTTCTGCTGGAAGGACTGGAGGAACTCTGGTACTGGTATCTTTCATGATGTCTGGAGTGCATATATCATCCCTTTCATATAATTTGGAGTAGAAATCTTTCACTCTTGTCAAAATTTCGCCTCTATTTCTTGTTACAGAACCATCTTCTTTTCTCAGTGCCATAATCTGTTTTCTTCCCTTACTGAGATGTCCCTTTGCTATCTTTAGGCTTTGGTTGTTTTCAATTGCTTTCCTCACTAGTTCACAGTTGAATTTTCTTACGTCTTCAGTGATACTTTTTCGTACTGTCTTGCATAGCTCTATATATTCCACTTTGGAAGTTACATCTTCTTTAGTTGTCCTCATCTCTCTTCTTTTTTGCATCAACATTTTCGTTTTTCCTGATAATTTGTTTACATGCAACTTGTTCTTAGACCCAGCTAATTTTGTTGCTGTTTCCATAAGAGCTTTGGTTACTTTTCTGTTAACTTCAGAGATGTCCACTTCTTCCGATGTTAGGCCTTCTAAAGCAGAGAACCTGTTCTTCAGTTCTAACTTGAAGGTATTATGGTGTTTTTTAAGGTTGGTTATGTCAATAGATTTTGTTTGTCTTATAAGCTTGCCACGTTCAAGTTTAGTGTTGAGGTGCATCTTACATCTCACCAATCTATGGTCACTACCTGTGTTGAACTTGTTTAGCACACTGCAGTCTTCGATGACGAATTTTTTGTTACACATAATAAAATCAATTTCACTTGTCGTCCCATTTGGATGTCTCCATGTCCATTTCCTGTGTGGCTTTTTCTTTAAGAATGAGTTCAAGATGAAAAACCCTTCTGCCTCTGCAAACTCAACGAGAGTATTTCCACGCTGGTTTCTGTTGCCATGACCGAATTTACCTACTGAAGTTTCATTCTGTTGCCGTTGCCCTATTTTTGCATTGAAATCTCCCATAATTATTTTCAAGTGCTGCTTACCTTTATTATTTAGATGACAAATTTCCTCATAAAATTCTTCAATTTCTTCTTCAGGATGACTTGTGGTGGGTGCATAAGTTTGAATAATCTGAGCCTGGTATCTTTTCGAGAGTTGGATAACAAGTCGTGCAGCTCTGTCAGAGGAACTTTCAACTTCTACAACTTTATCCTTCAGTTTCTTGTTTATTATAAATCCAACACCACTAGTTCTGCCAGTATCTGTCCCACGATAGTAGAAGAGATGTCCACTTTTCAGTTCGATGAGATCTTCTCCTTTTCTCCTTACCTCACTTAGCCCCACGATGTCCCACTTGATGCTTTGTAGTTCCTCTTCCAATTCAAGAAGCCTTGAATCAGAAGATAGGGAGCGTACATTGTAAGTAGCCAAGGTCAGCATCAGATGGCAGCCTAGTCCGGTCCTCCGGGGATTCTTAGCACCCTCTGCCTTCATGTCGCACTGGCCGCTGCCTTGGCCAGGTACATTCCAGCTGCCGGAGACTGAGGGCCAAGATTTAAGTTGTGGAATCATTTTGGAGGGGTTTGGCCATAACTCACCACGCTGGCCAAGCGGGTTGGTGAGTGTGGGATAGCATTTCCTCTGATCCCGATGGTATAGTTATACCGCTATTTGCGGTCGTCAGAGCCCCTTTAGTGGGAACAGGATGCACCACGAGAAGGCGGGGTTGACATTTGTCAAGGAGAGGCTGTGATGTTACGCATCACCTGACCTTACATCCCATTTTGAATATATATACAATTAAACCTGTTTGTAGTGCATATTAATTCAGATCTGATGTCAACTCCTCCCACCCCTTGCAAGTTCACCATAGCATTTTAAAATCGAGCATCTTGCATCCTGAAATTTGCATATTTGCTCTGCTTGTTATTCACATAGATGTGTAAGAATAGCCTTCTCAGAATTTGTCACATCAATTAAGATACATGGTGAAAAATATTTAACCAATAAATATGAACACTTGGTAATTGAATTTCTCCTGCCAGTCTTGGACATCCGTGGGCAGTACATACATACATACCACTAAGCTGTTCTCTGAGATACAGAGGTTAGCTCCACAAAGAAATACAAACTACCAGATAAATTTTTACCGGATTATTTACAAGTACTTACTGTTGCCATATCAAACAACTTACAAGATTCGGTGCATTAGTTCTAAAGCCTAGGTATTTGGTTTGAACTGTGTCTAGCATTTAAAAGAATGCCTTTTTGAGGAAAATTTTATGAAACCATAGTTGTCAAGAATGCATTTCTATGGTAAACATTTTTTTTTTTTGTTCCTCAGTGTGTATTTATTAGCTTATTTAGCTGTTTGTGAAAATAGTGGGTCTATGCATAAGTTTTCAATGTTTTATGGTTGAATAGATGATGTACTTACCCAAGTTGGTTGCATTTCATTTTTTAATCTTTCCCATTGCATGCAACTATGGAACCACTGTGGTCTAATTCATGTCTAACTATATTGCCAGTTCTGTGGTCATGAATGCATCTTCTTCCAGAAGAACTTGCAAATCTGCATTCCGCATCTCCTTTGACCATCCAGTACACGGCTTGTTTTCCATGCTGCAGTCACCAGCTTTGAACTTTGCAAACCACTCACAACATGTGCTTGTACTTGCAGCTTTCTTATTGTATGCCAAACAGATCCATTCTCTTGCTTCTGTAGCAGTTTTCCTTAGATTTAAACTTGAATAGAAAATAGTGACAAATGTGCACCTTGTTGGTTGCTATGCCTTAGCTCAACTAACAACATTTGTGTGCTGTCCCCCAACATGTATTATTCAGAACATTGTTGCCATTACCCCCACAACACGAAATTGTGACAAAAATTCAACTGCTTTGCTTTTATGGCCCACTAAGTGGAGCCCCAGAAATTTATCCATGGGCCTAATTTGTTTAGTTCCTGGCTTGATTTATTTTAGTGATAGCAAGTGAAATAATGTTTGTAATTATATATTTTTCATAATGTGTTAATACTGTTTAATATATTGATTATAATTATATTTTGCACTGTTTAATATTCTTTGTATTATTCAACATTAGGGTGGAATCAATGCTGCCTTAGGCAACATGGAACCTGATGACTGGAAATGGCATATGTAAGTTCAGTAGCTTAATTATTCTATGTTTTTTTCATTTATCTCAGTTTATTTCAGAAGTGTGTTTAGATAAGTATGAATGTCTTAACTTTTTAGAGTTTTTAATTAGGTTTTATTTGTATTTCTCATGTACTGAAAAAAATTCTTTGCATGTGTTCACAATTATCAGAACATGTGTGTGGTTGGAGTAGGCACTTCAGAAGAATAGTTATTGTGTAAAAGTTTGGTTAGAATCTCAGGAATAAAATTTTATCTGCATTTTAATTCTTGCATCTCACACAACAGTAGAATAGAGTGAACACCTTTAACTGTGCAGTGTACATACATATATGGTTTTATGGGTCAGAGTTAAGATATGGCCTAAAAATAAGTTGGAGATAATTTTCTTATGTCTATGTGGTAATGACATTGCAGTTAAATGTTCTCTAGCGCATCTGATATGTTGTTCACTTGAAATTAAACTGGCTTTGGCTTAATTTCAGAGATTAAAATTTTCATGTTTTACCCTAAGTACCAGTAAAAATGTTGTTCAAGTGATGTTTTTCAAAATTGAAAAATTTCCCCCGTTTTTGAATAATATGAGAATTGTGGTCAAAAGAACCAAGTATAAATTTTCAAACTGTATTATCACATTGTACTTCTAATATCCATGTTTTTTTTAATAAAGCTATGAACTGGAAGTGAAAAAAAAATCTTTTGATGACTTTTCTGCAAACTAGAGTATTCTTTCTGTTAATATTTCTTTTTCAGTAGTGTGTACAAGTGAACTGGTTAGCAAATTTCATTTAAAAGTAACTAAGGAATATCTGAGGAGTTACAGAATTTCTGGCAAAACATGTATTTTGTTAGCATTTGCTAAATGAAATTTTTGAACCCTTTAACGATCATAACACATGTGTACAGTGAGTACGATTTCCTATTACCACCTGTTCTTTGAATTTGCGTGGCCTCAGCATGATTAGCATGTCACTATTGTTATCACAAAACAAATGAGGCAGGAGCCGGTGTTTCTTCCAGGGTGACATCATTCACTCCCATGATATGACATCTTTTCTTTGTGGAAGAATGTAGTGATGGCCCCAGGAAATGTCTGAAGGTCAATGTATATCAAGCCTACAGATAAAAAGTTTTATGTAGTGACTCAGGGCTAATCCTCCTTTTGTTTACCTGTAAAAGGGGAGGGGAACAGCAATTTGAAATGTAACAAGAGATAGTTTCAAGAATTAGGTATTCTGAGCAACACAGGATTTTTAGAGTCTTGGTGATTAAAAGATTAATGGCAATATATGCATACATAATGCTCTGTGAGATTCAGAGGTTAGCTCCTCAAGGAAAGCCCATCTGTCAGATTGTAGTTTAAAACTTATGGAACTAGATTTTACACTCGGTGAATAAAACATTAGAGGTAGGAGTGATGGACAGTTGACATGGGCATCTGGCATCTCCTGCGCAGAGTGGAACAGACCCAGACTGAATGCAGGTAATGAATAGGTGAACAGCAGGGCTTCCCAACCAGAAATTGTTTTTAGGGGTGGAGGGGAGTTATAAAATTTATTTATTTATACAACTAAATGTGTTATGAGTGCATTTTTAAAATGTATGCAGGGTTTGAAAAACACCATGCCAGAGATGCCCAGGGCATTTAAATTATTGGCTTGGGCAGGTAAATAAAAAATCTGGTTGCCTGGTTTGGGCAACTAAATTTAAAAATAAAAGTCTGGAATAGAATTTCTTACTACAGTTGTTGCATGTCGTATTTCATTTTACTGCTAATCACCAGAAGTTGTATTATTGTCATGGAGTGTCAAGGACAGAAGAATAATCGCTTCTTTAATTATATTGTGCTCTAGGTCTAGAAATTGGAACCATATGTAGTTTTGCTCCAACTGTTGTTTATAGTCAGCAACAGGATGCATGCCTTTAATGAACTAGCCTCCAGTGTTTAGTGACAAAGGGCAAAAACTTTGACAAAAGGAACATGGCAGAATCACTAAATTTCTCAAATACCAATTTCATCATCATACCAATTTTAGCATCACCTTAAAACATGAGATGTATGCTTTTCTGCATTGAACATTTTTCAATACCGACCTTTAAAATGGAAATGCAAAACAAAAACATATAAAAAAAAAGTTCCTATTTCCCCCCCCCCTTTTTTTTTTTCACATGCCTGGCTGGGCATGTAATTTTTCAGATATTTTTCAAGCCCTGGTATGCAACATCTGCACAAAAATATTCAAATAAATAGGCTGGGAATTATTTTAATGTTATTACCTATATTCTTATCACCACATATTGGTTGACCACTTATATTTTGCTATCTGTGCAGAAAACAAGAATACTACACTACTTATTGTTAAATGTTTAAAAGATACAAACAATTTTCGAATGAAATAAAAATTTACCTTCTAGTGAAGCATTCTTCATTTGTATAATGGCTCTTCTTTCATTGTACAGTGTCTGATGCTGAAGATACTCATTTCGACAAATATTTTTTTATTTGATTCAGCCCTTATGTTTCTTTTACTTACTATTACTTGAGTCATATTTCCAGCCTTCTGGGGTTTTTTGCTACTTCATCTAAAACTTCTTCAGCTTTCACTGTGTATTCTCGATGAATGTGAAGTAATGCTAATCCATTGAGTTTCAATTTTGACAGGGTATTATGTAGATATGATTTTAAGAGACGTAGTGTTGAAACCAAATACTCAATTTCTGAAGTTGTCACTGGTAGAGTACCTAGTTGTGAAACAATGTTTTTATATTGGGTAACATCTCACTCTAGCACAGTTTTAAAGAACTTAATGCATCTTTTGGCTAGTGCTCCTTTTCTTGGCGGGCAATCTTACGATACCACAGTTTCAATTCTGTAATTAGTTCTTGTGAGCCATTCAAGTCACCTGTATGAAATTCAGTTTAGTTTTAAAACCATCAATATCTTGAAAAGATGGTGGCACATTGGGATTTGTTGGGAAAAGTGACTGGCATCCTGATTAGATTTCATGCACACAAATCAGTCTTTTTTCCAAATCACTAATAACCATGTCTAAAAATGGTACATAAATTGAAATCCTGTAATAGTCCTGTGGGTTTTCTGTGTTTAAGTTATAGCGCTGGTTTTGTTTTGATGAGATTCTTGGTATTTTAATCAAAACTCCATTCTTTTCAGTGTGCTTTAGACTAATCAGAAGTAAATCGTGGAACTTAAATTTGGCATTGCCTTGTCGCCACAGAAACTTTCAGTATGCCCATTTATTGGCTTTCCATTGCAATGGGACATCCTGGTCCTTGGGTCCTAGCTGCTTCCTTGTCTTCATAGAGAAAACATGTTCAATTGTTGCCATGAGACATAAAAACAATTTCAAATACCACAAAACTTTGCTTTTTAAAATTGCGTTTTTGAAATATCGAAAGGTTGCAAATGGGGGTTATCGAAAGCTTTGCAAATGGGTGAAATATCGAAAGGTTGCAACCGTACAATGGTACAGGATTACAGGAGTTGACACCCAACAGTATTGCAATCAATGAACATGAGTAAACATGGTGATCTGAGCAACTTTGATCATGGACGTATTGTCAACCCAATACCAGGTCTGCTCTGTTCAAGTGGTAAGAACCTTAGGATACCTGAGACCATGAGTATACCATCAATGGATGTACCAATGCTCAGAGAACAAGCAGCGGCTGTCCCCACCCCATTAATGACCGGGTTCGATGTAGAATATCCAGGCTTGTACAGACCAGCTGCTTGGCAATGGTAGCGTAAATCACATCCAGGTTAAATGTCAGAGGCCGAAGCAGCATCAGCGAGTGAACCGTACAATGGTACAGGATTACAGGAGTTGACACCCTACTCGTATGCCACTGTTGACTGCTCATCATCGAAAATTACGCCTTGCCTGGTGCAGGCAAACATCAAAACTGGACCTCTGTTGAGTGGCACCGCATCATGGCGTCAGATGAATCCCATTTTCAGCTGTACTGAGCTGACGGGAGGATGCGGGTTTGGCGTTGACAGCACGAGGTCATGGCCCCATTGTGCCAGGTCTGCTCTGTTCAAGGAGGTGGTGGCTTTGTGATGGTTTGGGAAGCCTTCTCATGGGACACATTAGGCTCCTTAGTGTGTCTGGAAAATTCATTAACTGCTGTGCGCTACCAGCACGTGCTGACTGATCATCTGCATGCTTTCATGGCTTTCACACATCCTGCGACCAATAGTCTGTATAAATCAATAGCACTAAGTGCTGCTATTTTTTAATCAATAGCACTAAGTACTACTATTTCAATAACTGTTTCACACGTTATAACATTTCTCGTGCTGAGTGTCCAATCGTCGCTTAATCTCCGCCTCTGCTTATTATTATCGAATTCGGTAATTTATCGATCGGTCAATAAACCAAATTTTCAGATATTGTAATGTGCACTTACCCAAAAAGATAAATTTTCAGAAGTATACATGTAGGTCCAACTGCTTATTAGATTCCATTCATGTTGTTTAGCTGAATGTTGCGCAGACCAAGTTTGTTGAGCTATTATTTAAGAAACACCTGAGGTATTCACAACCGTTTCAAATGAATGTGACAAAGAAAGTCAGCAAGAGTCTGAATTAAAAACATTGAGGGATTAACCCTCATCATCAAAAGCATTAAAGTCTAAATTGTCAGAATTTAAACAAATGTCTAAGAAATTCTAAAAATTTTCTTTAAAATATTTTAAAAACCTTACCATCATATGCGGTAGTCAAAAGTATAAAACATCAAGTCTGACTAAAAAACAAGATGAAGATAACAACCTTTATGTCAGCAAAGTTTTCAATCAGCGAGAAGAAATTTCACGACGAACACCCACAATGTGAATATCCGGACTAGTTTTGACCCGTCTTTGTCGCAGTCTTCTTCAGCAGCAAAATGTATGTTGTTCATTGTTGAACAACGATGTCTCGTATAGTCGATCTCCGTGTCTCATTCATAACCACCGGTGTTCCACGTCGACAAGTCCCATCCCGTTCACGCATATTTCCATATATGTGTCTATGCAGCAAAGGTCTGCACAACATTCAGCTAAACAACATAAACTGAATATAATAAGCAGTTATTGACTGGTAAATTACCGAATTCAATAATATTATTCAGAGGCGGAGATTAAGCAACAATTGGGCACCCAGCACAAGAAATGTTATAACGTGTGAAACAGTTATTGAAATGGTAGTAGTGCTATTGATTTATTTAGATAGCCACGTAAACTAAAGGGCTAGTAGATCCTAACCTTTGTATTTAACCAATAGTCTGTTTCAGCAGGACAATGCATTGCCCCACCTGGCCCAAACCAATAAGGCATGGCTCAAAGAACTCTCATCCGAGTTTGGAACCATCCAGTGGCCCCCAAGGTCCCCAGATTTAAAACCCTGTAGAAGCTCTCTGGGATACTGTGGAGTGAAACATCAGATCCATGGATCTTGGACCAACATGTCGGGTGAAGTTGTGGACAATGCTGCAACAGGCATGGCTGGCATTCCCTCCTGAAACCCTCTAACATCTGGTGGAGTTGATGCTTTGGCATGTACAGGCTGTTTTGTACTAGAGGAAGCCCAGCATGCTATTAGATAGGTATTTCTAATGTTTTGTCCATTGAGCATATTTACTGTTAATGTATCAAATGTCCCCATTTACAGTGATTTCAGCACACAACTTGAAGCTTCACCGACATCCATCACATGTTTCACACAAGACCATTTGTAGTATTTCATGCTCATTATCTGTTTCTCTTGCAGGCATTCCTGAATTTAATTCTCTCATGATTTCCTTGGAGTTCCTCTACTTTTCCCCCCTCTGTCACTTGGGCTGAATAAATTCTCTTAGTAATAATCTCACTACTAATTCTTTCAACATGGCCAAACCACCCAAGAATATTTGTCTTCACCTTACCGACAACACTTTGCTTTATATGACACGCTTTCGTTGCGCACATCTCCCCCCCCTTCCAATAAGTAACGCATCTCTCCAGCACATAGCTATTTTAATTTTTGACACTTCTGGGTCATTCCATAAAAAAAGAAAAATTGCCACTCTTGTGCATTTTTATGAAACTTCACAGTTTTGTTGGCAAGCATACAGTAGAAATAAATGTGTGTCAAGTTTTATCACCACGCCTTTAAAATTATCAGAGATATGAGATGAAAATTTTCAAAATTTGCCAAATTTTGCTGTTTTGTTCATCTTAAATATATAACTCAAGTTGTGTTTTTATCACAGAGTAGCAAAGTTTGATTTTCTTCAATGTCTCTGTGTTAATTTTAAGATGTTGTATTACTCAATGCACAATTAAAAAATAAATTTGAGGTTGTGTAATTTTTAATTTGATCAAGACTTTCTTAAAAAGTGGCATTTTGATTTTCCACAACAGTGATAATATGCTATAAATTTGGACTGCCAGTTCTGAAGTGTAAAAGAAGTTACAAGGAATCAAAGAAATGACATGCTCTGCCAACTTACCATAAGAACATAATGTAGATTTTTTTCTGATCTCCAGGAGAAAGCTTTATGTGAAATCTCTTCAACCAGAAGTATAAAATGAACACTTAGTAGTGTCAGTGTAAGTAACAAGCATATCAAGTTTAAAAAGTAAAAAAAAAAATGTATATAAACTTTGCAATGGATATCCAATTAAGATTAAAGATTAAAAAAAAAGCCTGCAAGATTTTATCTTCTGGATCTGTTTATGGTGTCATATTGTAACCAAAGAAACAAACTTGGTTTATGTAAAATGAACATCAAAGTATGCTTCAAATGCACTACATGGAATTTTTTGTTTGTTTGGTTCTTGAAGTTACACTGGCAGAAAGTGAAAAAAGAACGCCAAGAAGGAGACTTCTGATACCAACGAAATTTATACAGCATAATAACGGAATACAGAGGATAACGTGATCGATCAAAACATTATGGCAAAATACAGCTGTATTTGCTGGTAAACTGAAAAATAACATTTCCATGTAACATGGTTAGTACGAGGTTGAACCGCCATGAACTGCATCACACTGTGCAATTCTGGCATGGAGTCTGTCGTACAGATGTTGGATGTAAGTTTGGGGTATTGAGTTGTAAGTATCCTCAACCTGGACGCGTAAATCGGGGATGTTCGTGGCTGGCCGTGGAGACCGGATAAGTCGTTGTCCCATAAAATCGCACACGTGCTCAATGGGGGACAAATCTGGTGAACGTGCAGGCCATGGAAGTTGTCTCACACCCTGAAGTGCATGTTGCGTTGCATGTGCCGTGTGTGGGCGTGCGTTATCTTTCTGGAAAACACCACGATGGACCGACCTTACAAATGGCACAACAACGGGCTGAATGATGTTGTTGATGTAGGAGGTACTGTTTAACGTACCCGGTACAAACACTAGTTGTGTACGGGAGTGATAGCTGATCGCTCTCCACACCAGGAGACCAGGTGTAGGCCCTGTGTGTCGCTGGCGAATGCAAGAAGGGTGGAGACGCTCCCCTGTGCGTCTGGGAACACGCATAATGCTATCAGAGGCTCCCAAGCAGAATCTGCTTTCATCGCTGAACACGACAGATCACCATTGTGTTCTCCAATGCAGACATTGGTGACACCACTGCAGCCGTTCCTGACGTTGGGCTAGAGTCAGAGGCACACGTGCACATAGTCCTGCATCCAGTAGACGGTTGCGGATTGTTTGCACAGTCACCTCAGGTGCAACGGCAGCTCGGATTCGCGTCGCAGTGGATGTTCTGCTTGACAATGCCGCTCTTCTTATGTGTGGATCGGTCTGCTCATCAGTCCGTCTGTGACTCCCGGTTCCACGTCTTCTCGTGTGGGAATGTTCCTCGGACCATCAACGCCACCATCGTACCACCACCGATACTTCCCGTCCAATTCGCTCCACAATACGACGATACGACCACCCAGCCTCGCGGAGTCCGACTAGATGACCTTGCTCAAAGTTCGATAACTGCTGAAATCGTACACGTCTTCCATGTCCAGGCATTGCAGCTACTTCAGGGTCTTTGCACGTGTTCGTACGCCGACGACTGATTACATTTACTTCGCCGTACTCCTTAAATACCACCGACGATAATTTGCATATTATGCCGTGCTGTGGCGTAAGTGCTCACCGGTTGGTCCCGAAATTAACATCGCACCTACGTAAACTCTACCCCATTAACATATGTAAATTTCATGATCGTCCGCCAATTCCTTCTTAGTGTTTTTTTTTCACTTTCTGCCAGTGTATTTTAAAGCTGGACTGTTCTCTTCATAATGTGAATTGCTCTTTGTTATCTTACCAAACTAACTTCCTTACAATGTCTAACAGGTTTGGTTGGGATTTAAGGCGATGATTTTTTTCTTTCTCGAATGAAGTTCTTTCATATTTTGTGTCATATAATCAAATGCAATGAACACATTTTAAATTATTTTAATGCTCCACCTTTTCAAAGGATGGTTAAAATATCTGTTTTTCAGTTCTTTTACTGTTTGCTTTAAGTTTCTCCTTTAACTGGGATTAACATTTCATATTGTAGATTTCCTGTTCACCCTGTGATTCTAAAGCAAGAATTTTTTTTACTGAATTGCCTTTCCCCCCTCCCATTTTTTTTGACAGGAGTTTCTCAAAGGTACTGAAGACTTAAATGTAATGAACTTATTCCAATGTCACCAGAACTGAGATCATCATTCTTTTTTTTTTTTTTTTTTTTTTTTATTTTCACTTTCTGATTCTAATAATTCTGATATTTCTGCTGCAAATAGGCATTTGACAGTTTTCTCAACTTTGAACACATTTTCATTTCATCTGAAAGTGAACCATATTTTTATTTCATTCATGGCTGAACTTCCCTTCAGCTTTTTTCAACTGTAATATGTCCATTTAAATTGAAAGGTCTTCAACAATTTAGTTTTTCTAGAAATAAGATCCATTTCTACTGTTACAAAAGAGTTCAAAGAAATGTTTTAAACCTGTCATGTTTTGAATTCAAGAAAATTACAGTAAAGGTTTTAATATGTACTTTTAAAGTAATTTTTTGTATATTTGTGTTCACAGTGTTACTGAACTTAAAAAGTGTGTTATGAGTATGTCTTGTGAGAAGCACATGGCATGAAAAAATGTGTGATTAAATGAGTGCCATTATGTTTTAATTAGATTTTCATTTTTTTAAATCTTAGGTATGACACTGTAAAAGGTTCTGATTGGTTAGGTGACCAAGATGCCATCCATTATATGACAAGAGAAGCCCCTCAGGCTGTAATTGAGGTAATTTGAAATTTTTGTGTATTTCATATAGAAAATTTCGATGTCCGAAAATCTGCCACAGAAATGAGAAACAGTACACAGTCAGTAAAACATGTACCAAGAAGAAATAAGAAAATCATTTAATTTTTTTAATTCTCATTCTGTATGAATAACATTAAAAGACTTGTAATGACTATGCAAACTTTAGTTAATCATTATTAATTTAGCATTTGAGCCTATAGAATCTTAAGTTTTTGGATTAATGTCAGCAGATCCATATCTTTTTCTCCCCCCCATTTCCTAAATACACTGATTTACACAAATTAAGGGACGAAATAAAATTTTGAAGTGTATCAAAAACTATAAGGAGTTTTTATGTGAGATTTGAGGAAACTTGTAATTTAATATATGCTCTTTCATACACTGGCGTGCAAAAATTAAGGACGAGACGATTTTTCGAACGTAACGTCGTGCAGAAGTGCTCCACATTGACTCAAATCATACTATAAGATCCCCAAGATGTAAGAATATGGGACAAGTGAGCAAAACCATCCAAACAAGGAATCCAAAGGATGCAAAGGCACTTTATTGAAAAGGTAGCTTCGAGCACAACTGGACAGAAGACAGAAACGTCCATGTGACAGGCGGCTGCCAAGAAAAATCCAGTCTTTAGTAGGGGATATGATCACCCCTGACTGCGTTGCGGGATTTACAACGTCTGTCCATGCTGAGGACGAGGTTGGCAAGGAGATGTTGAGGCATTGCTGCCCATTCCTCTTGTAGCGCCAATCGCAGCTGCGGACTCGTTGCTGGTGACGTGCTGCCAAGCGTCTCCTGAGAAGGTCCCACATGTGCTCGATTGAATTTAGGTCTAGGGACCTTGCGGGTCAATCCATGCGTTGAATATCTTCACTCTCCAACACCTCTGTGACAGCCACTGTACGATGAGGTGTAGCGTTGTTGTCCTTCAAGAGGAACTCAGGACCCACAGCACCTCTAAACAGACGCAGGTGAAGCAGGAGAACCTCGGTACAATAGTGGACACCAGTGACTGAACCTCCTTGGAAGATATGGAGGTCAGTATGGCTACCAAGCATGATACCGCCCCAAACGAGACCTCCGCCACCTCCAAACCGGTCCCTTCGATTATGTTGGAGGTGTGATTGCGTGTTCCCTGGTCTCTCCAGATGTGTATACGTAGAGAATCGCTCGTCAGACTAAATCGGCTCTTATCCGTAAAGAGAACTCTACCCCATTGCTGATGTGTCCAGTTCTTGTGTTCCTGGCACCACAGAAACCGCCGTCTCCGATGAGCAGACGTTAATGGCACACACCGTACTGGTTGTCGTGCAAATAGACCACCTTTGTGCAGCCTCCTGGCCATGGTAAAACACGATAACGGACATCCAGTTGTCTGTTGCATGTGCCTTGCGATTTTTCCCGCTGTCTGCTGTCTGTCTCTTCTTGCCTGTAGGACAATATACCAGTCGTCCGCCACAATGGTTGCTCGTGGACGACCACTGCTAAACTCTCGGACAGCTATTCCTGTCGTTTGAAATGCTCTCCAAGCTCGTGAAACGATGCTGTGAGCGATCCCAAACTCCTCGGCCAAAGTAGTCACACTTCGACCTTCTTCCAACTTTCCAATGACGCGACCTCGGGTAAAGTCATCCAGATGTCGTCTACTGGATTGCCTGTTGGCCATATCACAGGGTGGCAGCAACTCGACGTCGTTCAAACCGATGTGCACCGTGCAATAGCTTTCACCGAAATGCTGAGTTTATACCGCCAGTGTGCTTTATACCACCCTTCCGACACTCCCTCCCCACGTCATGCTGCATATATGCGCATGCCCTACCGTACCGGACCCTAGTATATCTTCTGAGTGGTCTTTCGGTCCGTTCTGCCTGTTCCGCTGTTATGCTAATTTCTCCTCTTTGTCCTTAATTTTTGCACACCAGTGTATTATATGTGTAAAATAAGAAAGCTAAAAGAGCAGGTAAACATACCTGGTCACAAGGATGCGTAAAATAAGATAGCTAAAGTGAGTTAATGCAGAGTGTAGTCACACTACTCACAGCAATACATGCTTCATAGCCTTATTTCATGCACATAAATAAGACTGTGCAAAAACTGTCCTGGCAGTAACAACCATTGTTCCACCAAAGTGCTGTAAAGCTCCAGCGCGTTTAGGGGAGGGGTTGAAAGGCTGCAGAATATTGGCCTAAAGCACCCCAAGCATGCCCAATAGGGTTCAGGTCAGAGAAATGAGCTGGCCACTCCACACAAATATGGCCGATGGTGTTCTTGAGATATTGGTCAACAATTCTGGCTCAGGGAAAAGTGTCGCAACTGCTCCTGCATAAGATAAGGCTTAAAAAGCAGTCTAGGATTTCTTTCATACAAATATGAGCATTCACAGAGCCAGTCTGAAGCACTTAGAGATCTGTGTGGCCACCCAAAGATATGCTGGCCTACGCCATGATGTTACCACCACCATAAGTGTCCCCTTCCATAACATTTAAAAGATGGTGTGTACCTGGTTCTCTCAAGGTAAGTTTTCATCTGGAGAGCAAGTCTGGACTCGTCCATAAAGAGAGAAGAGTTCCATTGATCATCAGTCCAGTTGATATGACTGCAACGCATATCGAGATGTTCTCTTTTATGTCAAGAGGTGGTGGGGGTGTGCATCGTTGGTCTCTTAGCATAAAATCCATATTCATAAAGCTTCTTGTGCACCATGGAACAATATGCCATATTTGCTGTTGCTGCCACGAGATCTGAATGCAGTTGGGTAGTTGTGGCAGTCTTTCTTTTTCTAGCACTTAGCTTCAGATAATGGTCATCTCTTGAAGTTGTTGCATGAGGTCTTCCATTACTAAACTTTCTCAATGCCATATTTGTCCTTTGGTGGCCCAATGGCATGGTCTACGAAACAACTCATAATGAGCCACCTGACTTGAGACTGACCAGCTGCGAGCCTTCTGATGGCTCTCCATTGTAATTCTTCTAAATGGTGTCCAGAAAATATTACAGTAACAGCAAATGCAAACTTTCAAAACATCATGGTGCTTGCAGTCCAGAAATGAAATGACAAGACTCTCTCACCTGCTTCTTTTTAACCTAAAGCTGATTATATACAATTGGGAAACTAATTTCCCTGAAGAAATAATTCTTCATAAATACATGGTAGGCATTGTAATGTTATTATTGTCATATTTTCCCTTTATTCCATGTCACCACTTCCTTCAAAAAACTTGAAAATTTTCATCGTCCTAGAGCAGGGATCGAACCCAAGCAGCTGAACATATACATATCTGAGAATCTTCAGATTTTGCACTAGTCGAATAGTGGTAGGAATAGCTTCAACTAGCGCAAAATCTGAAGATTCTCAGATATACACTGATGTTCAAAATTAAGAGAATTTGCACATTTTGTCAAATTTCTGAAAAACTAATGGACACATTTTAATGAAATTTGGTATGGATACACAGTTATATAAGAGAAAAAAATATACCATACAACAGCCATGGTACGCACTCATGAGCGTCAGTAAGGCTCATCAGCACAGGAATGTCCAAAATCCATGTTGCAAGATCGAACATAAAATGACCCTGATATGGGGTATGGTTCCCTCTCACAGTCACACGGCTCTCACAGCACGACGTCATACTGAAAACGAGGCAGTTGATGAGTTCCTGTGGCAGTCGGTCCCATTCCCTGCAGCAACACAGTTTTCAGCTCCTGGATGGTTCTCGGAGGGGGATGGCGAGCTGCAATTGCCCTCCCAAGAGCGTCCCAGCCATGTTCGATAGGATTTAGGTCTGGCGATCTGGCTGGCCAATCCATCCGGTGAATATCCTCACTTTCAATATAATCGTCGACCAGGTGAGCCCTATATGGACGAGCGCTGTCATCCATAAAAAGGAACCAAGAGCCAACTGCGCCTCTGAAAAGTTGAACATAGAGATGTAAGATCTCACCCCTATACCTCTCAGCAGTCAAGGAGCCTCTGTCAAACACATGGAGAGGTGTGCGGCCATCCAACATGATGCCCGCCCAGACCATGACACCTCCGCTGCTATATCGGTCCCTTTCTCGGATGTTGGAGGAAAGGTATCTGGTCCCAGGTTCTCTCCAGATGAAGGTACGTTGAGGATCAGTGTCCAGGCTGAATTGCGACTTGTCTGTGAAGAGAACGTAACCTCACTGAAGTCTGGTCCAAGGCTGATGTCTGTTCCATGCTAAACGCGCTCTCTTGTGTGCTGAAGTGAGCGGAACGCAAACAGCGGGTCTTCTGGCAAAAAGCCCCCTCTCATGAAGCCTTCGGGAAACAGTAACCCTTGAAACTCTGGTTCCAGTGGCTGCATGCAGCTCACGAGATAGCTGTGCAGCTGTAGCAGTCTTGTGGCGCCTCGCTGAAAATGATCTTCATTGGCGGTCGTGGCTCTTTGACGACCTTGCCCAGGCCTTCTCGATATGGATCCGGTGTCCTTAAACTGTTTCCACAAATTGCAGACGACGCTGGGCGTTACATTGAGCTCTGTAGCAACCTGCATTTGCGATTGCCCTGCCTCCAATCTACCGACAATTCTTCACCTCATTCAGTCATCAATATGTTCGTGGCAACTCATTTTACCTGATTGCTTATGAAATTGAGCCAACTCCTGCAAGAAACGCAACAAATGTCGCAGAGGAATATGAGCGAACTAATCGTGAAAAAGGCCACATGTGCTTTATATGCCCTTCGCTGTCACAGCTCCGCCCACACGCACGTGTACGCTTATGTATTCGACACTGCAAATTTGCATTCTTATTCAGCGGCATAATTTGTACCTTTGGTTCCGTACTTTTTGTGAAATTCGACAAAATGTGCAAATTCTCTTAATTTTGAACACCATTGTATATGTTCAGTTGCTCGGAATTTCCTTGTCCTGAGTAGTGTAATGACTAGCATGCTCGAACGGAAATCTGGAGGTGCGTGTTCGATCCCCCTCTCCAGGATGATGAATATTTTCAAGTTTTCTGAAGGAAGTGGTGACATGAAATAAGGTGGAAATATAGCAATAATAACATTACTAAAGCTGATTATTTGTATATTTCGACTGTTAAATTGCTCATCATATTTAACATCACTTGGGTTAAAATACTTATAGATTCATCCACTTTCAATTTCGTGTTTCTTAATTTGTGGAAACCAGTGTATTATATCTGATCTTTAGTCACTTCAGAAGTAAGTTATTTGCTGTTTCATCACTATCAGCATTGTTCCATAAGTCTGGATTTTTTTGCCATTGCTACTCTGGAAACAGTTAGTCTTTGTTCTACAAGAAATTAAAAGGAAACAATGCTTTAATTGCTTAGACTCGTGTTTTTCAATCTTTTGGAAGCCACTGACCCTTACATGAACAGTTGATGAACATGCTGACCCATTAGCTAGCAGAACAATCCCTTTACCCATAAAGTGCATCCAAGTGCATTTTGTTCCACAAATTGGAAAAATTATAAGTGCTGTAAACAGCATTTTTCTATCTGCAGATTTTTAGCAAGTTTTAATTATTCATCACAGCATTTTAGATATGTATTGTTTTAATTATTACATGTGATAAAAAAGATAAATGGTGTAATTAGTCATTATAATAAGAAATACTGCCTATGAGTTAGTGGTAATATTGCTTGAAATCTTGTACCAGAATTGCTTTACTCTACTAGGGTCAGTGGTTCCAAAAACTGGTTGTTGCTAGTACCTTACATTTTCCTAGATGTGCAGTAGTGGTATGTGTAAAGCTACATAGGGGAGGGGTGGAAGATTAAAGAGACCTTAAATGAAAAATGCATGCTGGGATAAACAACAGTTGTGAGGTTTTTGTTAACCTTTATTTTCAGTTCCATGAATGTAAATGTGTTTTCATCAGAATTTTAGGCTAAATGTTGATTGCCTCATAGAATTTAATGGTTAAGTGTAAGTGTGGGTTAATTACTACTGCAAAATTGTGTTAAAATTATTAATTTACATTAGATATTCATTTCACCCGTATCTTTAAATTTCACTGTAAATGTGTTGTTTGCTAGATTGACAAAGTGGTTCTAACATGTATTGCTATGGCTGGAGCTGCTAAGTTTGTAGGTTTTGTAGTAATTATTAAATAAAGAAAAAATAAATATCAAATAGTGAAACAAGGAATGAAGACCTACCATCGGTGCGCCACTGACTGGCAATTCTTACAAATCCATTTTGAAACGATTGTGGAAGAGGATTGTTCGTGTCAGATCAGAGTACAAAAACGTGCAATGGTTCTTTCTTCATGATAATGCACCCACACACAGAGCAGTTAGTGCATAGCAATTTCTGGCATGAAAACAAATGTGTGTAATTCACCCATTCTCAGGATTTGTCACCATGTGCCTACTTTCTATTCCCTAAATTAAAGCTGCTTTTAAAAGGAAAATTTTTTCAAGACGTTAAAGACACACAAAGAACTGTTAACTGGTTTAGTTAACTTCCATAGTCTTACGTGGTTGAAGATAATAAAATAGTTATTAAGCAGGGGTCAAGAAATGCGGTCGCCTAGGACGACCAAAAAATTTGTTCGGGTCACCACGGGAAACATCACTGATAAACATGTACTGTAATTTTTGTCGTATAATCCGCAAATAAATGCTGATTATAAAAAAAAAAAAAAAAAAACGTTTTTGCCATTTGACAAAAAGAAAAAAAAATCCGCAGGGTAACTGTGCAGGAGAGACGGTATAATTGGAAAAAGAACTCCCTCGGGAAAAATTTTCCTCTGTTCATGAGTTTGTACAGAGCGGAGAGGAGGGGGAAGGGGTGTCATAATGAAAGACAGTGAAAGTTTTAGGGAGGGACGGCGGGAGTTATTTTGTCTTTGTATTGTTGGTAAAGACAAAACACTTGCTAGTGTCCTCTCTTCGGCAATCGGCCAATAAAAATGTACGTACAGCGCTTGCTTCATGAACCTACACATAGATGCTTCATTTCAAAGTTCCATGTTCTGGATGTCGTGTGTGCTGTGCTTTGTATTTTAGTTTGTCCTTCGCCATTTTGACCAGTCTTTGCTGCTGATATTTTCCTTTTAATGATGTCTTCGAAAAGGAAATGTTTCAGTTACACTGCCGAATTTGAACTTAAAGTGGGGGAACAGCTGAGGATATGATCGTGTCACTACGCGATAGTTTTCAAAAGGTCAGAAAACTAGGGCGCAGTGACCCGTGAAAAGTCATGGTCTAAAATGTAAACAAACCCATCGGTAAACTCCGCAGGAGAATTCACGGAAGTCCGCCCCCCCCTTTTTTTAACCTGTGTGTAAGCTGACTCTCCTACTTTAAAAGCAGGATTTCTTCCAAAAACTTTCTACTTACACGTGAGTATATACAGTATTTCTATGAATTGTTCTGTATCAGCGTTTCATCATTGGCAGTGTGTCATGCAATTGGAGCTGCTGCATCAGCATGATTACATTCTGTGCTTTATGGATACCATGCCACTAAGCTTTTGTGTCTGAAGATAAAAATATATTTAAAAAATGTTTTCTTTAAAAACGAATTTCTTTATTTAATAAGATGTTTTTGTTTTTTTTTATTTTTATATATCAGACTCCGGGGTCTTTATGTGACCGACTTTTCTGTCTAAAAGTCCACTTTTGGATCAGCATTTGTGATGTGCGGATTATGCAGCAATTTTTTTCTGAATGTCCCAATCTGCGAATTATATGCCGGCGCAGATTGTACAAAGGTAAAAAAAAATTGTGCGAATTCCAGGGTCTGGGGATAAATGACTGAAATTACGATAATTCAAGAATTTGCAAGCCCCAGACAAAAAAATAAAGAGTGAGCACAGTTTTTTTTTTTTTTTTAATTATTTGCCAGGAAGGGATAAGCTGTGGGTAGAATTTTTTGAACAGAAGTGTTCATGACTTTGATATATATATATATATATATATATATATATATATATATATATATATACCCCCCCCCCCCCAGCGGGTCCAGTGCCTGGTCACTAAAAAATTTAGCTGGCGACGAGATTTCAGAAAAATTTTCTACCCTTGGCTATAAGTAATAATCTTTATGCAATCCTTTTAAATCTCTTAAAAAACACTTTATTCTTTTCTTTACTTAATCGCAGAAAGGTTGTCCTCAGCTTAGTAATTATTCCTCCCTGTTCCTCTGAAACCAAGATTTTCTTCCCTAAATCTCTCTTCTGTCATTTCTTCATCTCTCTTTTGCACCTGCAGAGAAAATCTCCATTCCTCCGGTCAGCTTAAGACCTGCTTCCTGACACCTAAGGCACTTCCTCGCCTCCCATTTGCGACTGCTCGCTTTCAATTCCTCGAGTCAACTCCCTAACTCCCCCTTAAGAGGGCTTGTGCATTCAGTCGGCTGCTTTGAAACTGACAAGGCAAAGATTAAATGAGATGGACAATACCAATGCGTCTACGAAATACAAAGGCCCAGACCCTAAAATGCGACAAACTGGCGCCTCTAAATAAAACGTGTTTTCGATGTTTAAATATCAGGTGACACAGCAAAATTTTCTCATGTATTGTGGAAACAAAGGAAATGGTACACTAAAGCAAAATAAAAGTTGCGAAATGAGATTTAATATCTTTGCCCAAAATTCTAGTATTAATATCTCCGTAACAGAACTATAAATCAGCTTTTCACTCCATACCGCTGTCATTGGCTGATCGTACCACTTCTTGTATTTTTGTAGGAGGAATGTACTTTGAATAAAATATATTCACGTAAGTTTTCCTGCTTTTCCATTTAAAAAAATAATCAATCTCGTTACTTAATTGCTGCCCTGTGTAACAACTAAATGCTAAAGTTCTCCTGTCTGAGTAAAAATGTTTTGTTTCTGTGTTGGCCGAATATTGTACGAAGTAATGAAAATGAATTTCTTTTTATCTAGCTTGAAAACTATGGCATGCCCTTCAGCCGAACTCAAGATGGGAAGATTTACCAACGAGCTTTTGGTGGGCAGTCTTACAATTTTGGTAAAGGAGGCCAAGCACATCGCTGTTGTTGTGTAGCAGACAGAACAGGCCATTCTTTGCTACACACATTGTATGGACAGGTGTGATTTTCTTGCTTTTTTTAAAAAATTGTCATAAGTGCTGTTTGTTATTGAACGTAAAAATGTTTTAAATATATTTCACCGTGTCAATTCTGCTGCTATCTAAAGCAGTTGTAGTGTAACTCCTTCTATATCCCTGCCACCATTTTCAATATTATTAGTCAGAAAAGTTGTTAGGGCTTTTTTTAAGTTTCAATATTGAAATGATACACTGGCCTAATTTGCTACAAAAAATGGCTATATATAGACTACTACACAAGATTCAATGAAAAAATGCCTCTAAGATGTGGAGTCACTGAAGGCAAAATGCCAAAAGTTAATTGAACTAATAAAATATCCAATGAAACTGTTCTGCAAAGAACTTGATGTGTCATCAAAAAGGAACACATACACTAAAATTTCGTTTATCTGTCACTCGAATAGCTTATAGTTTATATTAACCATTACATATGGCATCAAGTCCATGCTGCTAACATCTTGCATTATGTAGCCACCCCAGTCGCAGTGAAATTGAATCTTTGAACCACTTGCCCTTACGTTCTTGCATGCTGTTCCAGGGTTCCCACAGTCCTTGAAAACCCCTTGAATTTAATTTTTCTTTTCAAGGGCCCTTGAAAGTCCTTGAATTTTGTAAGAGTCCTTGAAAAGTACTTGATTTTTTTTTTCCTGTTCACCAAATTTCAGAATAGCTGCAGTTTATTGAAGAGAAGCTATCGCCAAATTGTCACAGGTGGCCGCACTTTATTGTAGAACGTTCTCTTGGAATCGGGAGCACATAGCTGTCACATTTCCAGTTTTCACGTGGTTGTGATTCTGATGTATGATAAGCGAATGCGAGGGAAATTTTCTGAATTATAATAAGCTCATGTGAGTGGGTTTAAGTGTAAAGTACCGTAATTTTCGGACTAAGAACCGCAGGCGAGAAATTTTGCGATCTTGGAAGCAAAAGTTGCCGTAAGGGCCGCACCTATGAAATCGTAGTGCTGCTCAGAAAAATAAATTATCTTCCTTATTTTCATGAATTAATTCACACCCAATGTGATTATATATGTATACTTCAAAGGCTAATTCTGCAACTCAGTGTCGATCTGCTTTATGCACTTATTTTTTCATACTGGCAAAAGCTTTTATTTATGCATGTTTTATTAATAATGCTAATGATGTTATTTGTTTGCTCTTATTAAATGCTCAAAACCATTTATGTAATCAATATAAATCACAGTTAATCTTAAGACTCCTATTAGAATATTGCATTGCTCGTAAAACCGCACAATTGTCTAAATTCCATTCAATGTGGATGTCTGCTGCAGAATGGTTCTCTGTTCACCGCAATAGAATCCTCCATCTTAGAAGTAATTAACTTATAAATTATCACTTGTAATGCTTTCGATTAATGTTTTCTTTAATAATATGTTCCTTCTATCTTTGTTATGCTTTTTTCTTTTTCTCATCTACAGATGTTTTTGTTAGAATGAAGTTGCTTTTCTGTATGCAGCTGCTAAATGGGGTAGTTAACACGTCCCTCCCATGCTTCCTTTTACCAGCTGCCTCGCATGTGTTAGCTGATCCCCCTCCCTCCGCCAATCACTTAAAACAGCGGTCTCCGCTTTCTTGCTTTTTTCTTTTAAGTGGTTTGACCTACTTTCACTCAGCCTTTGCGTTGAGCTCCGCTTTTACATGAATAGGAAACTCTCCCTTCTTTTGCGTTTGTGAAAAGATTTTATCTTCAGCCAAGTATTAAATTAATTACCCATTGTTAACATCGTTACTTGTCACAATCTTTTTCATGTTCTCCGCTTTAAATCAGAACGTTTTGCGGCTTCAATGCAGCTTTCTAAATATTTAACAAATTTATTGCGTTTCAAAACTTGATGTTGCTGTCTCTGCTAAATCATGTATTTGTGCACCATATTAACGACTATATGTGCACATTTTCACTTTCTTGTGTTGCAACTTTGTAATTTAAATCAATGTTATTTTAATTGGAAAATGTTCTTCCTGTTGCCGCATTAAAGATATTGAATTCATGAGTTAACAAAAAATTGAGGTTGACATACCTGGGAATACACAGTATCAAGTATTTTAAAATTAAAGCACACAGTATCTCATCTAAAAATTTGGATAGTGACTTCCGTTTTCTTAGGGAAAAAAAAAGTGTACTTACCAATGTAAATCCTACATAGGTATATTTGTATCCTGTAAAAACTTAATTTCACTTGACAAAAACTAAGCTATTGATATTTTCAAGAACATTTCCATTATTTATTAAAATCCGTCAAAATCAGAATTTTTGGTTTCAGAATTGAACAAATGTAAAAGGTTTTCCTCTAAATTTTCACTGTCCAAATCATCTGCCTCTTCATTAACGTCGGCTTCGTGCACAGTGTTTAAAATTCCAGCTGCTTCGAATCCTGAAATTATAGCTGAAGGTTTCACTGCTGCCCACGATTCTTCCACTCACCTTGAAACTTCTCCGTAACTCGCCTTTTGCATTCTTCCTGATTTTGTGAATGAATGGAGCCCTTCTGCCATCCAAGCTTCCCACCGTTGCTGCATTTCACTTTTAAAGCATTTATTAACTGTGAGATCCAGAGGCTGAAGTTTCTTGGTAAGGCCACCAGGAATAACTGCCAAAGTAGCAGACACCTTTCTGCAGGCTTCTTTAACTGAAGCCATTAATTATGTGCACTCTCATCGAATCAAATACCAGGAGTCCCTCAGGTTTGAAGAAAGTACCTTTTCTCTTCCGCCGAACCTCTTCCAGCCACTTCAGCATGATGTCTTCGGACATCCATCCCTTCTCATTCATCTGAATGAGAACACCTGAAGGAAAATTTTCTTTTGGCATTGTTTTGCGTTTGAAAATTATCATGGGTTTTAGTTTATCGCCATTAGCGGCACATCCAATAAAATGCATGTAAGACTAGCTGATGACCATTTACCTGTACTGTCCAAAACTGCATGTAAACAAAGTTTTCTCTCCCCCCAGTTGTTACAATTGCTATGCTTTTCTCACCCTTTTCATCAACTGCTCTTTTTTGGGGGGGGATCGAATGAAAGTGACACTTCATCCATGTTGAAGAATTGTGATGTCAGATATTTTTTTTTTTTTGTGTCAACAATATATGAAACAAATTTATGAAATTCCATGGCTTTCTGTTCCCAGTCAGATGGCAGATGTTGACCGACTGTAGTTTTTATTCGAACGGACAGGGATTTCCGCTTCATGAAGCAGTAGCACCACGACAGCCCACCTTGAAAATTAGTTATGTTCATTTGTGAAGCCATAATTTTTGCTTGCAGATGAATCTTCACTGTAGACACTGGAATTCCTGCCTCTCTCTGGCTTTTTATCCACACAACAAGATTGTCTTCTAGCACAGGCCAGGTTGCAGAACCACATTTTATTTTTATTTTATTTTTTTGCCGTGGTCAAGAGTAAACTCTTATCTTTTCGCCATCGGCGCACACACTTTTCATCAATATTAAAATAGCGTCCAGCTGCACGATTTCCGACGTCTTCTGCTTTTTCAACCACTTGCATCTTGAAGCTTTGGGCATGATTTTGCCAACAGGTCACAGATGATAAAGCTACAGTGCTTATTAGTGAGAAAGCGTTTCCAACCTAAGCCTTCAACTACCACTATCGTCAGTCAATGCAAAGAAAATTAAAATTGAAGCAAAACTCAGGAGCACAGAGCCATGCAATACCTGTATCGTATGCCAGATGAACCAAGAAGAGCGAACATAATTTGTCTTTCATCCCGCCAGTATTGTTTGGAATAGGTCACTGCTAATGGAATTGCTGGAATCATCCTGGGGCAGGCTTTTGCATTGTTCATGTTCTTAAGCTCGGAAGTCGCGCTACTGGTTTGTGTGCTTATGTCTCCATTCCATTCCCCATCAATTAACATTCCATGCTACTGCCACGGGATATGCTTCCCCCACTCCCCCATGCAAAGGGCATTTGGATCAGACATTCCTTTCACAAACAAACCTTTTGACTTTAAGACCTACCAGAGTGTTTTCCCCTCTCCCCCCACTTTCCCTCCTAAACCAACATCAGGACAGAGGAGCAGAGTTATCTTTTCAATAGACGTGTGTATGAGTAGAAAGAAGAAAAAAAACGATCACAGTCGAGTTTGTAAAAAAAAAAAAAGTTCAAAAAAAAAAAAAAAAAAAAAAGGAGCGCAGGAACAGTCTTTTCGAAAACAAATTTGGCATAAGGGCTGCACACCCGAAAAATTTCACTTTTAGTAACGTAAGAGCTGCGGCTCTTAGCCCAAAAATTACAGTACTAGCATCTCAAACCGGGTTTGCGATCTGCTGAATGCATGTAGCCCAGGGATTTTATCTTGTGAAGCAATAATACCTGACCAAAGTATCTCCCTATGTTTAGATATTACTTTAATTTTAATTGAACGTTTTGACTGTTTGTTACAACTTATTTTAGTGTTTCATGAGAGGTCTTATTGGGCATGAATATAGTCTTAAAATTTTTTACCAGTCCTTGAAAAGTCCTTGATTTTTTTGGTGGAAAAAGAGTGGGAACTATGTGTTCACATGAGTCAGCAGTCTGGGTTTGATAATTGTAGTTGTACGTAATAGTTTTGTTTGTTCTTTCATTTTGCGTAAGGGCAAATTGTTAAAATGGCAGAAAAATGTAAATAAGTAGTGTTGGATTTTCAAAATAAACTGAAAGTAATTTAGTGGTTAAGGATGGGGAGGAAAGCATTGTGTCTGTGTATGGTGTATGAAGAACAACTGTAAATGACAGTAAGCACCATGCTAAGAAATTGAAAGCTGTGCATCTAAAATGAAAACCACCAGTGGCTGTGTATCAAGGAACATGAAACCATGACATTTGCTTGAAATGTGCAGTTGGATTTTTTTTTTTATTATTATAGAGGTTTGTTCAGAAATGCAGCCAACAGGGTGCGCACGCGTGCTTGAAAACCTGGAAAGTCCTGGAAAATCATGATTACGTTTTCAAGGCCTGGAATATCCTGGAAAAACGGTATTTTTTTAATGCTGTCTTGAGAAGCCTTGAAATTTGAAATTAGAGCTTAAAAAAAATGCCATTTTAGGAAATCGTGTTACTGACTGTTACCCCTTAATTTTTTTAAGTTCCTCTCCTCTGTTCTCAAAGAAACCGCCGGCTACAGTGGTGTTTCGGATGTGCCCAAATCCTAATTTGGCTGGGGGTGGGGGTGGGGGGGGGTGCAATAAAATTGGATGATTACTAGCAGGTCTGTTAGGGAAGGGGAGCTTGATGCATTCTGTAGCCCTGAGCTTGATGTCCGTCCGACAACTACTGAGAACAACAGAAGGGGAAAGAAGAGACATTTAGCATTTGCAAGGGGGTCGCGTGTTTACCAAGTCAGCTGGCATCCACCAGTGAAGAGTATGCCTGAACAACACATTCATCTGCTCCTTGTTTATTGCATTAAGACGCTTGCTTCCGGCCCACCCCTCAAGAGACTTCGGCTACTTATGATAAAAAATAAGAAAACTATCTTTGCGAATTTTTCACAATGGCTGAGTTTCACAGTGGCTGAAATTTTTACATTTACTATAATTGGATTACAGAAGCTCACTCCCAAAATTCCATTTGAATCGGTTTAAAACTTAAAAAGTTAGCATTGGAAATTTTTATTATGTGTGCCTCTTTAGACAGTGAGCCTTGAGCAGAAAGTGTGTTACCATAGCAACGGTTGATTGACAGCTGGGAGCGCTGATCCGGAGCCCTTGGTTGGGAAGAAAGCAAACACCTGTTTATCACTTCCACGGCTCAAAAGGACTAAGTGATATTTTCAGAAATCCATTTTCTGGAATTTTGAAAATAACACAGTAAAATTTTTACAGTTGTTAAAATACATCACAATAAAGTTCTAGTGCAAATTTCGCCGAATTCCGTTTGAAACTTTAGCAGATGCAAAAAAAAAAAAAAAAAAAAAAAAAATTCCGTTGCAAAATCGGATTAAAAAAAAAAAAGAAACTGCAATTATAAATTACGGGAAAAGCAAGCAAATTATTTTTTTTTAGATGCCATGGTTTATTTAAACAGAGTGATCCTTAAATTTTGTTTCTGTGATGATATGGACTCTATTTTAATTACAAACATACATTTTTATTCAGATGTCTGAGTTACTGTTTTAATAAAAAAATCTATAATTAAAAAGTTTTCAATGGATTTAGGCGAAATTCAGCAGATAAACGTATTTTAGTAAATTGCAACGTTATGACGTAAATTTGGTCATTTTGTCGAAAATTGGGCAGCATTTTTTTTTTTACGTTTTCTCCTATAGTTAGGGTGAAGGAGGAAGACACTTCAGTGAGCTGCAGGTGGTGATTTATGGTGATGTGCCAAATGAAAAGAAGCCGTTCCATCAGGACATTCCAGAGGTTGAGTGTGCGTGGACGCGTGCTCCTGCTGTTTGAACTTAATCGGAATGTTTTCGGGAGGGGGAGAAATATCTGTTTCAGCTTTACAGCTTTCAGGCTCCTTTTTTTTCTTGGTAATAAATAAAAACCATAGTTGCTGCATTCACCATTGATCCATATTCGCATTTCTTGAATATAAACAGCAGACAATCGGAAACATGGTGTTGGGTGGGTCTTGATGTTCTTCATTTGTATCTGCTGAATTTTGTTCTGTGGGAATACGGAATGAGTTATACTGTGAATACATACAAACTACATATTTTTGAGCTGAAAAAATATGTTTACTTGTACACAGTAGCTAACGTGTGAACTCAGACGAAGACAATCAGACATATGGACGTCTGATTCCATAAAAAAATCAACCCATTTTATTATACACAACAGGTAAATAAGAAAAAACATTACATGTTTTTAAACATTATAAAGGAAAGCGGATTTTTGAAAGACCATGACTTGATGATATTAATTTCTAAAAGTTTTTTTTTTTTCGATTTTAATTTCTGAAATCTTTTTTTTTTTTTTTTTTCAATTACAATACACTGTAACATGATACCTGTGTGTTGTATCCCTTAGTTGTATGGCAGATTTTCAGTTGGCCGATATCCGCGATCGTAAGTGGTAGTTACATTGCTATTGTTGATGATGACAAGATAAATACTGGAGTAATGTAGAATGTTGCATAAAGTAAAAAAGAAATCGCCCCCTCCCCCCTTCGAACTTTTATGCGGTTATCATAGCTGATCAACCATTTCATTCCATGAACATCAGCACATTTCAATCATTTGACCATTGGGGGTCTGACGGAATTCAGCAGTGCTTAAGTGCCTAGCGCAACGAGAACATGCTAATTATGGACAGTTCTATTCCCTTCCCCCCTATCATCCCTAATAATTGAGAGCGCATACTGTAGTTTCAAATATTCTGTGTATGAGCTAGTTTTCACGCTGTTCATTATGTTTTTATTTTAGAAATTACTAACCCTTTCGAACTGTAGGTTGCAGAAACGTTTATGCTTTGGTTTTTTCCATTTGTCCGTACGATAATTCACGTAAAAGGGGTTGGATTTTGGCGAAATTTTAGTATGCTGTTAGGTACAACCTAGGAACCTACCCTGTTGAAAATGATCGAAATTAAATTCAAAGGCATAGATATAAGAGCAGTATTCATTCTCCAAGCTTGAAGCCCTACGTCCACTCTCCAGCTGGGTAAGTATGAAAGATTTGAGACTTGGAGGAGGAGACCCAGTACAAAGTTTTGCTTCCCTCAGGCACTAAGTGTTTGTTAACATTTCCTTTCCTCTGGTTTGGAGTCCAGCTGTAAGAGGTGATGCTTTGTAACAGTCTTTTAGCACAACACTCTGTCTACTGATTGGCATACAGGTCATAAAACAGTAACTTCACTAAGTGTTGTTTCCTTGTTTTGAATGAAGACTAAATCAATGCCAAAGCATTTGCAACCCAGGCTGCCTAAAGGACAAAGCTGGGGGAGCAGGAAAGAACATAGCAGTAAGACCCCTTTTTCTTTAATTACTTAAAATCTGGCCTATAGTAATTGGTCACATGTGTAGCCCCTTACTCAGGGGAAATTCTCAATTTTTAGTTGTGTGGTTCCTGATCTTAGATATTTTTTTGGTTTTCATTTACTGTTTCAGTTGATTTACCCATTTTTTCACCCCCCTTTAAATATGGGTAAGTGTACTTTTAGTGATCTTTGGCTAATAAATCCTAAATGTGCTGGATGGATTAAAAAAGATGAAAGCAATTGCCATGTTGCAAAATGCATTTTTATCCATTAAAATAATAGATGTTTCGAATATGGGGGAATCCGCTTTAAGAAGCCACATGAAAGGAAAAAAACATAGTATGTTGACAGAAAGCTGTAAAAATGTTCCACTAACTGTTGATAAATTGCTATGTGTATCAAGTGATAAACAAGTACAGCCTATTGCATCCACATCTAATCCTCTGCATATTCCTCTTGAAAAAAATGCAACCATTAAAGCAGAAGCATTGTGGTGTTTAAAAGTGGTTAAATCCCATTACTCTTACAGGTCTTGTGCAGGTAACGATGTTTTATTCCGCCTAATGTTTTCTGACAGCAGAATTGCTGGAAACTTCAGCTGTGGCGAAAAAAATGTTCCTACATTTGTTGCTTTGGTTTGGCACCTCACTTTAAATCAGTGTTGGTTCAGGAAGTCAAAACTGAAAATGAAAATTTTGTGATTTTGTTTGACGAAAGTTTAAGCAAGTTTAGTCAGTCAAAACAAATGGATATACATGTTCGTTTATGGGGAAAAGGAACAGTTTCAACCAGATATTTGTCATCAGTTTTTTTGGGTCATGCTAGTGCAGACATAATGATGGAAAAATTTCTTGAATGCATGGCGTGCCTCCCACTGTGTAACATTGTGCAGTTATCAATGGATGGACCCAATGTTAATTGGAAGTTTTTTGATATGCTGCAATCAACACTTAGTGCTGACTCAAATGTCCAACTCCTAAACACAGGGAGCTGTGGACTTCACATTGTAAACAATGCCTTTCGACATGGAGCCTCAGCAACAGGGTGGGAAATTCAAAAGTTGCTTTCATCATTATTTAGGCTTTTTAAAGATTCACCTGCAAGGAGGGAAGATTTTTCTAAAATAATTTTAGCCAGTAAGATGCCATTAAAATTCTGCCCACACAGGTGGCTAGAAAATACTCCTGCCTGCGAGCGAGCATTAGAAATTTGGGCAGACATTGAAAATTATGTTAACCAAGTTGAAAAGAAGTGCATCAAGAATCCCCACACTGTATCATTTGATGCTATCAAAACTTTCACTAAAGATCCTTTTGTTTTGGCTAAACTGCATTTCTTCAATTCAGTTTCAAAACAGCTGGTACCATTTCTCAAGGCATATCAGTCAAATAAGCCAATGATGCCTTTTATGGCCACAGATCTTGAAAAGACGCTAAGAAATATGATGAATCGCTTTGTTAAAAGAACCGTAATGGCAGAAGCTAACTCTGCCTTAAAGCTGTTACAAGTAGACCTTACAGATGCATCTCAGTGTTGTCATTATAAAAAAATTGATGTTGGGTTTCAAACAGAGAAGGTATTGAAAGAATTAAGTGCTAAGAACATTAGTGAACGCAAACTTATGGAGTTTAGAATGGAATGCCGAATATTTTTGCAAAAGCTAGTTGTGAAGCTATTGGGAAAAAATCCACTTAAGTACTCCCTTGTTCGCCACATGAAGTGTTTAGATCCTCGGTTGATGTCAAAAAATAGTGAGACTTGTATTAAGAATCTAACTTCCATTCTCACACTTCTTGTTGATGCTCATAGAATACAACCAGAATTATGTGATGGTGTAATATGGCAGTTTAAGGAATTTGTGACCAGTGTTGCAGCAGTAAAATCTTCATTCATAAACTTTGATCCAGAAGATAAACAACTAAGAGTAGACACATTATTGTATGAATACATGTCTTCTACTAAAGCTTTTAGTGAACTGTGGAAAGTTGTGAAACTTCTTTTACTGTTGTCACATGGGCAAGCTTCTGTTGAGAGGGGTTTTTCAGTCAATAAGGAGCTCATTGTAGAAAACATGAGAGAGGAGTCAATTGTAGCACAGAGAATTATTTATGATCATATATCCTATGTAGGTGGTATTGATAAGGTAAATATCTCAAAATCCCTTCTGTTATCAGTTGGAGCTGCAAGGCAAAAATACATACATTATTTGGATGATAAGTCCAAAGAAAAGGAAAAAGTAGCCATATGTGGAAAAAGGAAAGCTATTTTAGATGAAATTGATAGCATAGAAAAGAAAAGGAAACTCATTGAAGGAGAAGTCAAAGAATTACTTAACTCTGCTGATGATTTAGCTTTAAAAGCTGAAACTACAAATAACATTACATACATTGTAAAATCTAATAGCTTTAGAAAAACTGCTCATGAGATAAGAGCAGTACTTAAAAAAATGGATATGGAACTTGAAACCAAAGTCAGCAATCTTAAATCTGTATAACCATCCATTGATACTCCATATTTGTGGTATCTTCCAAGCATATAGAGAATTAATACTAAAACATAAAATTTTTATATTTGTACAATTTACAAAAGAAATGAACTTTTTTTTTCTTTGAAGCATGTTGAACTTCAAACCAGTTTTGATCTTATATCTTCATAATTATTTAGTGTTTTTCATATGAAGTTCATGTAAATAGACTAATGAACTCTTCTGTTCCAAAAACTTATAACTTTCTGCAACTAACTTCCACAATTGGGCTTCTTATTGGACTAAAACTTTGGTAAGTAATATAAAACCTTATATATACTTGTACAGTAAATACTCATGGGCTCCTAAAACATATTTTTTCTGTACATTTTACTATGAATTTGTGGCCAAAACAATTCAATCAATTGTCCTTAATGCATTGATCAGATTTTGGTTTATATAACTGACAAACTTCAATTTTTTTAAAAAAAGCTTTTAAAAACTTAATTCATATAATTGTCTTATGTTTTGGGAGTTGAACCAAAAGTGGTTATTCTGATTCTGGTTATGATTGAAGCTTAACTGGAGGTAGAGATTCCTTATGCTCATCATTTTTCATTTATGTAAAATACTTAAGAATATCCTAATTTATACCAATAAAAAACTGAAATTGTTTTATGTTTAAGGTTTTTATAAATAGTTTAGCTAGTTCCACATTTTGGGGTAGCACTTCATAAATTTAGTTTAGCAGTGATTTTGATTTAAACAAATAAAAGTAAATTAAGGCAATCTTGTTTGATATGAAAAATAATTTTTGGAAAGTAATATGAGGCAAGTGTACTGGTAGACATAAAGGTGGTTAGATTCTTTTGGGTTGGGTGGTGGGCTAGGACTTTCTGACTTCTATGATGAAACTTATTTGAAATTTGTTGCCATGTTCCTAAAATTACACTTTCTGTTTTAAACTCTATTGGTTCACCTTTCTATGATCGTCCACTCCCGAATCATTTCTTGAGGTGCATAGTGATTCCGTGGCTTATGCTTTTTGATTTAACATAACTGTACTACAATTGGATGAAATTTTCCTTAAGTCTGGAACATATTCTGTCTAGTAATTAAGATTTTCATTGCCTTCAAAAGTCACATCCCAATATGCATCCACCAGTGGCAGTCATTGGGAATGTTAAAAAGAAAAAAAAAAAATCATTCCCATGTATGGAAACACTTTTTATCAGAGCTAGAATCCACCTGTGGGCATAACAGGCACATGCCCCATTTCAAAAAAAAAAAGGGGGGGGGTGAGTAAGTAGATAAGTGCTTTGCTTTGTCTCACGTTTCTTGTTTTCAGACATCACACTTTTTCATTTATGGATTTGCAACTCCACGTTTTGTCTTACATTTGCCCGAACTTTTCAGTGATCCACACAGCAGTACTTCAGAACTGCTGTTTGTGATGTACTCTGACAGGCAAGCACCCCATCTCCCCCTTATGGGTCCTCTATGTTTTACCACCGTGTTTTTTTGGAGGAAATAAATCTCAGAGATTTTTTTGCCAGTCCTCTGTTAGACGTGCGCCCTCCCCATTCTTAAATTCTGAATCTGCCCTCACTTTATTTTATAATAATTTCAGTTGTTATCAATAATAGTCTGATTACATGGAAGATAGTGCAGAATAGTGATGCAGCTAAAATGACTGATTGAATTAATCATTTTCTGACTGAGGGAAAGGATTTTCTGAATAGCCGTGTGGTAATTGCATCATGATTCAATTTAGCATTATTGGGTAATTCGCCAATTAAAAACATTAAAAAGAAATGTAATGGGTAAAAAGCACACTCATCCATTTGCATCTTTCATCATTTTTATTACTTAAAACTGAAATTGCTTTTAAAAAGTAATTTGAGCATGATACTGTAAAGTGTAGTAATCATCCTGGAATTTTTTGTATATGGCCTGGAAAAGGCCTGGAAAGTCCTTGAACTTTTTCCCCCAAAAAGAGTACGAACCCTGAGCCAAGGAGTTCCATTTCCAAATCAATAATAATCGAGAAGGCCCTAGAGAGATAGATATCCTTCATTCAAGGTGAGCATAGAATGGCTGGATAAATTTAAATCGTGTCATGGTATTTGATGACAGTCATTGATCGAGGGACAAAAGATGAATGCAAATCGTCTTGCATCAGTCGAGGGACCAAAGATTAATGCAGAGTCTTGTCATTTCTTTTAATCACAAAAAATTACAAAAGGAAATATAGGATCAAGATCTAGTTAGGTTATCAAAACGTTTACAATTGCGATAAAACTGTTTTTAAATGGAAAGTGCTTCCTCAAAGGACCAGGTCTGCAATAGAAAATATGCTTGCAAGATATGAAAACTTGCATCACCATAATGGTGTGTTGTAATGTAAGCAGCACTTTGTTTCCATTACTTGCTGTTGGAAAATTTAAAAAAAGAGCCTGAATTTTTTTAAAACTCATTGTGTTCCCAGTTAAATATTTTACACCCAAAAAAATGCATGGATGACCCAAGAAATATTTCAAGAGTGGTTTCATAACACTTTTGAACCAAGTGCAGGAGCACATTTAGCATAAAAAAGGTTTATCACGAGAAGCAGTGTTATGCTTATGGAAAATAAAAATGCTGTTTTCTGCCAGATAATGTTACCAATGGTAATAAAAAATATGAAACATTACTATTGGAAAATGTTCATGCAGCGGAAACTTGTTTTGTTGGAAAATGACTAGAGTGTAAAGGAATTTTGGAATAACAACACAATATAAAAATTAGATTTTTAGTTTTGCAGATGCCTGCAGTGGTGTTTCAGTTCAGGCATTACAGAGATGCTGGAATAAATTGTGACCTATAACAGAATCAGGAACTAAGTGCGTTTCAAGCAAATTTGAATTCTTTGAGTTAGGTCTGAATGTTCTTAGTTTTGAGAACATAACAAGTGAGAAAGTAAATGATTGATTGAATATGGGCAGAATGGTTGCTGTGGTGATGATGAAATTGTGCACAAAGTGTGTGTGTGTAGCTACCACAGATGACTGGTAAGAGAAGAATGTGAAGAAGCTGTCATGGGCACTTTAAGCATAATTTGCCTCAGTGAAGCAGGAACTGTGTTATCAAAGTGCATTGAATAGTCTACACATGTTTTCCTGTGCATAGATATCACTGTGCTCTTCTTTGAGTTGTAGAGGTTAGCTTCTCAAAATAAGATCATCTGCCCAGAGTTACTGATGGCGTTAGATTTTATGGTATTTATGCATTAGCCGGGCGCCAGTAGAAATGTATTAGTAAATGTCACAATTGTCAATAGATGGCGTCACACGAGTAGTCATTTCTTTTTAGAATTTAGCTGTGATGAACGACGTGATGACTTTATTTTTGGTAAACACAATTTATGAAGGAAATATATCGCAACATACAATCATTATTACTGGCCTGAAACCTACACATTAATTTTTTGGGACCGAGAAGTTTTAATACAATTTAAAATGGAATCAAATGGGTCTGATGAAGCTAAATGATATCTCCACATGAACTAAGTATGAATCGATATGCTGTCTAGCAGTTCTGTAATGACATTTGTTTCTCCAAAGCATAACATTCAAATTGGAGGAAAAGTAAATACCATCAAAAATATGGTAATAAAAAATAATGAAAAAATAAAAATGTTAGAAAAAGCAGGTATTTACTCAATTCCTATTACTGAAAATCCTCCAATGGCTTATATAGGAAGTACCAAAAATAAGCTTAAACACAGATTAAAACAGCACGTAAAAAATTGGCAGAAAAAAGAAGAAAAAACAGCACTTACTCAATACTGTCTGGATAACCAAAAATATCCTAAATTCAAAAATATAAAAATCATTAAAAGCTGTAAATCCAAAAAACACCTCAGAATAGCAGAGTCGGTAATGATTGAAAAAAATAGGGCAAAAGTTTGTAACCATAATGACCCTAATATTTTGAGAAACAGCTGGAGAAATTTAATTAAAATTGAGCAAAAAATGAAAAAGTTCGAAAAATGAGATCAGTGACCAACAAGAGATGGCGCCACAACACCCAAGAAGAAGCGATAGCCAATGACAGAAGCAGCCCGCGACAACCACCGAAATGCCCAGCTGACACGGTCCGTGCTAGTCGGAGCAAAACGTCCCCTCGATGACGGTAATGGAGTATTATCGAAAGTACTCGGGTTATGAAAAATTATTGAAGTAAATGAGGAGGCAGCAAAGGGAAAAAACTCATTTAGTGACGAGGCCAGATAAATACCAACAGGAAAAAAAAAATGAAGTGGACCCGCGACTAAATGAAAAACCCCCATGCCGCATCCACATAACGGAAATAAGAATTGAAAGCCAAGCCCCACGTGCGGTAAGTGTTAATCGAACTTTACCAGCAAAAAGGGAAGTTCAAAAATGCAAATAATAATAATTGTCAAATATTTGTTTATCTCACCATGGAGTTAGATGTAGTCCTACATAAAGAAAAAAGAAAAAAAGTTAAATAATGGTAAAAATATTTGAATTGATTGCACCACTTTGTTTCTAGCTCCCTGTGGTGTCTGTTCCAGATATTACTTCCTTCCATGGATTATAGCAATGTGATGTCATCCCTTTCAGCTTATCACATGTGATGTCATCTCTTTCAGCTCATCAAATGTGATGTCATCTGTTTCAGCTCATCTGACGCTGCAGTATAAGTTGCTTGATTGCGACATTTTCAGCAACCTTTGTGGTATGCTGGTTGGTTGTATGCAGTTAGAGTCGCGATATAGTGTGTGGAAGCCTTCCTGTGATCCAAGATGGCCATTCCTTTTAGCATGCACTTTCTTCACTGAAGGAAATTGATATGTGGCCTGCCTGTCGCCAGTGTGTTTGAGAATAAATGATTATGGAATAGGGAATCTTTATTGCCATGGCAAAATTATTTTGTATTATTATCATTATTAAGTCCCAGATTGCTTCATATAAGTTTTATGCATAGCAGTTTTTATACAGGGAAATTATGCCACTTCATTGAAGATGTGTCTTAGTTAGAGATGGGTTTGCCGCCCCGGGGCGCTCCGTGGGCAATGGTGCACAGAACAGCAACAAGGGCCTGTGTGAATCTTGGGGAGGTGCTAGCTAGTTCTGTTTGACATTGGCAAAAAGATCCCAACTCACTGGGTTTTGTTCCAGAATCCTTAGGTTGAATGACCAACTGGAACAGTCAGCAGTGGGCTAATCCCTCACACTGATGTAGCTACCTTGTTAAAAAGACAAGGAAATGTAAAAAATGACTCAAGTGTGGGATATGGTGGACCTACCACACTTGAGAAGGACGGTCCACCATGGAACAGACCTGGAATTTCTAAAAGACGCATGAGAAAGAGATCATGGCTGAGTAAGTGTAGCATTGGTGTATGGAATACTAGAGGTATAAATGGCAAGATGAATGAGGTGATTGAAGAAATGAATAAGTATAAATTGTATGTGCTGTTTGTAAGTGAAACCAAAAAGAAGGAAATTGGGATAGAAGAAGTGAATGGCAGAAAGGAAAGGCAGGGGAAAGCCATGGAAGTCATGGGAGGATTAGATTCAGGAGTGTCTGCATGGGGGAAAAGACCGTGAGTATGAAGTATAGAAGATCTTGTGTGCATCGTGTGGTGGATGTCAGTGAAGCCTGAGTTGTATGTCAAGATAACTGTAAATGGAGGAGTTTAATATGGCAACAGTAAGTAAATAAGCAGTTAAAAATTGTACTGGTAGTTTTTTTTTTTTTTTTTTTCTGTGTGGATCTAACCTCTGAATCCCAGAGAACAGCTTAGTGGTGTGTGTGCGTGTTTGTGTGTGCAACAAGTGTGCATGCGTGTAGGTAGGATTTCATAAGAATTCTAAATGTATAGTAAATTTATCCCCAATTTGCAAGATACAAAACAAAGCACTATAATTCTAGCATACATTTAAGCTCCTGGAATCTTTTGATGAACCCCTGGAAAAGTCCTATTATTTTCTGTAAATGTGTGCGAACCCTGGCCTTCGAAAGTTTCTTTGATTAGTGTCTGAGTATTTTATTTTTCTTTCACATATTTCTGGCCTCTAAGTGACTGTCAGGCCTGTTCTAAATGCTTTCTTTCACTCCATATTAGTTGTTGACATAGTCACCAACAAATATAGTGTGAAGGAAAGAATTGAGAACAGGACTTGATGATCACCTACAGGCTTGAAAGACCTACCAGGAAATAAAATACTGTAAATGAATTCTTCAAATGAAGAATACTTAGAATCTGTACATCTGAGCAAAGCCAATAAATTTAACTTTTTCTGTCTCATACAATTCTCTTCCATGTCACCTCTGCATGCTTTCAAATTTAATCCATCCATTTTCTATGTGGTCATCTTCTGAGACTTTTCATGACTCTTGATATCCAGTCTAGTATTTCAGTTGTCCAATGGTTGTCATTTTTTTTTAGCAATATGTTAACCTCATTGACACTTGAGGATCTTTACTTTGATTATGATGTCATGAACTTTTGTCATTTTCGTAATGCACAAGTTCCTTTTTCTATCTTTCTTAGTTACATCAAGCATGCATCTTTCCAGACCTCCAAACTTTTTGAGTCGTCCACAGCCTTTGCTCATCTTTTTTTTTTTCTCTTGTTAAGGTCCTCTTTTCTGATCCATAAATAAGAATGGGAAGGATACATTTTATTAAACACTTTTAAGACCTAGTCTCCAGTGGCTGGAATGTAAAACTCTTTACACAGTATTATTTTTGACGTGTTGCATTTTTCTTTACTCTAATATTGTTTTACTCTATTATAGGTTAGAATAGATGTGTTTTGAGGGCTTGTAGTAGTACCCGTAGCAGAATCACGGCAACGTACCTTGCAAAACAGATTTATTTTGATCCTGCAGACAAAAACGATATCCCCAGAACCCTATTAAAGCCATCTTGCAGACTCCCTATCATGTACACAAGTTTTTCGCTGTCCAAAATTTTCGAAAACTGAAGGTTAAACGTAGTGAGGATTTCTCCCGTAATCGTAATTTTTTTTTTTTTCTCGCGAAGGACGACGTAGGTTGCAGAATTATTTTGTATTCATCCCCATAGCAGAATCGTGGCAACGACCGACGTACATCGTATATTTATTTTGTACTCATCCCTATAGAAGAATCAAGGCAACAGGCGACGTACATCGCAGGTTTATTTTGTACTCGTTCCCGTAGCAGAATCACGGCGACGTACATCGCAGATTTTGTACTTGTCCCCGTAGAAGAATTGTGGCGACGTACATCGCAGATTTATTTTATACTCTTCCCCGTAGAAGAATCGCTGTGATGGGCGGCGTACATCGCAGGTTTATTTTGTACTCATTCCCGTAGCAGAATCGCCGCGACGGCCGACGTACGTTGTAGATTCATTTTGTACTCATCCTCGTAGCAGAATTGCGGCGATGGCCGATGCACATCACAGATTTATTTTGCCCCTGCAGACAGAAACGATATCCCCAGAACCCTTATCAAACCATCTTGCAGACTATCACAGATGCAAGTTTTCCGCCTTTTAAAATTTCCGAAAACGGAAGTTAGGCAGAGGGAGGATTTCTCCTGTAATCGTAATTTTTTTCTCCCGACGTTCCCTCTATGCTTGTAGAGGGAATTATCCGATATTGTTAAATATCATTTTATTGCAATAAATATTTGTGGTTTGGTTTGCAAATGGAGGCCAACAATTTCCGAAAATGAAAGTTTGACGGAACCCAGTAATCTTGACTTCTTTTTCTTGCGATATTCCTTCAGTCCTATGTGGTCATTAAATATAATTTTATTAGAGATAAATGTTTGTATTTAAGATTGAAAATGGATAAAAAATTTCTGGAGACCAAAGTTGTACGGAGCAAAAACTTCTTCCTCTAATAATAGGAAATGGAAGAAAATTTTCTGATAACCAAAGTTGTACGGAGCACAAATTTCTCCCTCTAATAACCCTTCACCCGTTGTGCTTCTGTATTATTGTTTAATCATCATTTAATTACATAAATGTTGGCGCTTGAGATGGGAAATGGAGAAAAATGATCCGAAAACGGAAGTAAAATGGAGCGAAGATTTCCCCTCTTATGACAGTTTTTCCTAGTGATGCCTCTGTGCTGTATTGTTGTTAAAAATAATTTTATTCCCTAAATCTTTGTGTTTCAGTTTGAAAATATTGGTAAAATTCCAGATACAGAGGACCAGAATGTTCTTGATTCTAATTAACATTTCAATTGCTGTAGTACCTAGGTTAGACATTTTTTTAGGTAGAAAAATACATGTCTGAGCAATTTTTATTGTTTTTCACATTTAGTAGTTATCTTGCACAGTAACCATTCGCAGATTATTTTGTGGCACAATATCTGTCGCAGACTGACCAGGAACTTTCTGCTATGGGGGTAGTAGTTTGAATTTGTGACTTCAGTTCCTGTAACACTAGATCTATTATAATAAGGTAGGTTTACTGACTGCAAAGTTTTTAAAGAATGTTCATTATGAAGTTAGCAAGCAGTTGGTGTGTGTGTAGTAAACATGCCCCCCCAAATAAATTCTAGGTTTTAAAATAAAATCATAATTTGCATGTAATTGCAGTGTTGATAATAACATTGTCTCCTGGGTGGCAGTTGAGATCATGGATTTTTAAATTACACATTTAGTTTCTTATATACACTCCTGCTTTTCTCTGTCTTTTTGTTTCTTATTAAGTTTTTCTTTTACTGTTGAATAGATAATATGCTCAGTTCTTTAATGATATGTTTTGCTGATGGCATATACATAATTTTTTTTAATTCTCATTGAAAGGAATAACAATGTTTTGCTAGATCTTTTTTCTTTTTGGTTTACATCTAATTTGAGTCAAAATTCTTTGAAACCGATAAAGTAACACACCACATTATAGGTTTTGCAGAATTTTTGCGATTTGAAATGTGATCTTTCTTGTTGACTTATGCAATACTTGTCTTTTATGTGAAGTATCATTTTTTTTTCAGTCACTACGCTATGACTGCAACTTCTTTGTTGAATATTTTGCTTTGGATCTTCTTATGGAGAAAGGTGTTTGTAAAGGAGTTATTGCACTTTGCTTGGAAGATGGCACACTTCACAGGTTTAGAGCAAAAAACACTGTCATGGCAACAGGGTATGTTTATTTTTTTACATAGTTTTCCTTTTTCTATTTATTTCAATAGTTTGAGTGATTTTATAACTGACCTACTCTCTCCCCCTCTGGTTGAGTGCTTATTTTGCTCCTTTTAACATGTTTTTTTTCTTTCAAATTTTGTATGGGTCATGCTTGTTGGTTTTCCTCCATGCTGGGTGTTGGAGTACAGCTTCAGTTGGGAAATGAGCTAAACATTCTAGCATTCAGTGTGTTCATTAATAAATTACAAAATAATAGTGAGTAAAATTCAAGAGGAAAATTCTCCAAATTTATTAGTGTAACCTGCTGTTTGAGTGTGACATAACAAATGGTAATATTGTAGTTGTTGCCTGATGGTCAAGTAGTCCTTTGCAAGCACTTCTGATTTTTTATATGGCTAGGTCTGATTTTGAATCCCAGGCAAGTCATGGATGTCCAACTTGTTCTCTCCTTTCATAGAACCTTTAAATTAGAGATGGTTATCCCTCTTAAATTAGGGGTGGTTATTCCTTTTTTGTTCCTCCAACTTGTTCTCTCTCTTTCCTAGAACCTCTAAATTAGGGGTGGTTATTTTATTATTGCTATAGCTGCTCTAACTTAGGAGTGGTTGTTTTATTATTACTCTAAATGCTTTAAATGAGGTATAGGTGACTTATTGCCTTTTTTAAATGCTCTAAAAGAGGGGTGATTATCTTATTGCCATAGATGCTCTAAATTAGAGATTATCGTATTAATGAGCTGTAGATGCTTTAAATTAGGGATGGATGACTTATTGCTGTGGATGCTCTAAATTAGGGGTGGTTGTTTTATTGATATAAATGCTCTAAATCAGTGGTGGGTGACTTATTACAGTAGATGCTCATTGGAATTGTTCAACCCCACCAAAAGAAAAGAAGTACTACTGTAGTTTAAGTTTTTTTTTTTTTTTCTTAGCTATTTAGTTCTTCAACATTCAAATTGCTTATTTAAAAAAAAAAAAAAAAGGAAGCCAAATAGCCATAGAATATGAAGTAGATAATGCATGATTAAGTTGTCAGGCTATAAGACAGAATCAAGTGACAGAAGTCAATACTATGTGTGACCACCATGTTCTGCAATGCAATCAGACACACATCTTTGCACGATGGTACAGCCCTTGAATGGTTTCATGTGGTTTCTAGGACCATGTAGCACTTACCAGGTCCCATAATTCAGCTGCATTCTGGGTTGGCTGAGTGGAGACTTTTAAAGCACTAGGCAGTGAGGTCCCATGCATTTTTGATGGCTGATAAATCCCAAACTTTAACTGGACATAGACGTATAGGGATGTTGCTTGAAATATATTAGTGGTATGTGGCTGAGCATTATCTTGCTGGAAAATGACATGATATCACTCAGAAACGGCAACAACACAGACTTTAAAATGTCATCCACATACTGCTGGGCTCTCACTAAGTCTGTTGTGCATTTCAGAGGTGACTGGCTATCATAACTAATTGCACCATGTATGAGTTGCCCAGTTGGTGAGCCATCTGCTGCTTGAAGATAATAGCTGGATCCTCCTTGTGCCCACATTGTCCCCAGAATACAGACTCTCAGCACCAAGGCAGAATCAAGGCTCATTGCTGAATGCCACATAATGCTATTTCTCTTGCCAAATAGCTTACATCACCACTCTAGCTGAGCTTAGCAATGCCCTGTGGTCAATGGCTGCAAGGAATGCAGACCTGCCTGTGTGAATTTTTGATTCACCTTTTGAATTGTAATGGAGATTTACACAATTGTTGCTACAGCCAGTTGAATGCTCTCTGCATTAACTTGAGGCTCCACAGTTGCCTGGTGATGAATGCGCTAATCAGTGCATGCTGACATCTACCTGACTCCACCAGTCCCCATTATTGTTAATGGCAGTGCCTTCTCGCAACCATTGTTGCTCAACTTTTCAGGCATCCTGATGCACATGGGCCACAATTTGGCAAACCAGCCAACCAGCGATTTGGAAGCCTATGATCCTTCCTCACTCGAACACATCCAGTTTGTGAGGAAGTTGGCAACAAGACCTACAAAATATCTTTAGTTCTTGAGTATGCTGTAACAGCCCTCGATATACTGTTGCTTTGTTCCATACAGCCTGGATGACAGGACATGACCTCTTTTTGGACCTTTGTGTTTGCCTTTTTATATCTTGCATATGTCATACGACTTGTTGCAAACCCAAACAAGTTGCAATTCCCACCTGCCTGCACACACCTACCAATTTGTATGTTGATATCCAAAAACCCCCTTCTGGGTGGGACAATTTCAATGTTAAGCAGTGTATGTGCAAGCTGTATGATTTGAACACCAGTCTTAGTCACCTTAAATTTATACAGTTGTATAAAGAATTTCAAAATTTGAGTTGCCGAGTGGTCTGAAGTGAAGGCTTTGGGTTATTCGTCTGAGATGGGCCCAGGTTCAAGCCCCGAATGAAGCATGGGTGGTATATTTGTCTGATGGTGCTATCTCTTTCCCTTCCCTATAACCAGTGGCCCTAAATTAGAAATGGTGACTGCTTGCAGCCCTCAGAGTTGCTCATAGTCGTTGTTAAACCTTAAAATGGAAAATAACGGCAGTTCTTGAAAACACGTATCAGGGTCATTCCACGCCAAATCGTCAGATGCTATCCACCACACCATCTCTGATTCTTACGATTTTTTTTTTCATGAATAGATCACCCCAAGGTATGAAAATCCTAAAAGTTTCATTTTTTTTATTTCCGTAGATTAGAAGATATTAATTTTCGAATTCTGGTGCATGGCGGGCCTTAATCATGTAAATACGCAAAAATCTCCATTGTTTGGATAAAAAACAGTACCAAAATCATCACTCCTTCGTAATTTCCCCCAAGGAATCGATTGGTGCATTGCACGAATTTCTATCTTTTTGAGTTTTTGAGTTACGTGCAACGGAGAGCCTTTTTCAAAACGTAAAAAAGCAATGTAGTACAGAACTTAGAAGGTCGCAATTGTTTTTCGTTTTTAAAGAAAAGTTTAGTCTAACAAATGAAGAAAAAAAACTTGAGCTTTCGCGTGCACGCTGAGAAAATAATTTTTAAATATGGTGCACGGCTCGTATTTTGCCACTCTGAAACCGCGCGCGGTGAATAGCGTTGGCAGCCAGCCAAACGGCAGGGGAGTGGATGTTTGCCTTCGGACGGGCTGCAGATCAAGATACCATTGCACGCGTTGGTCAGATTGCACGATAATTTAATGTGATGCTTGAAGGAGGAAGGATAGTGAATTAATGTTATGTTTAAAGGCATTTCAAATAATATAACTGTAAAATATTACTAAAAGGTCATTTCTCGCCAAATCGTCAGATGCTATCCACCACATTCTTAGCCATTCGACGATGAGGAAAACTAATATAAACCATTTTCTCTGTACAGCTTACCAATATGAGCTATGCTGTGAAAAAGGTTACTCACAAATAACGCATAAAAATTATGCAACAGACGTCGGAAATATATTGGTATTCTTACCAATCAAAGACGAGAAGAACTAATATAAACTTTTTTCTCCCCTTATAGCTTAACAGTATACAGTACTGATGCTTATAAATTATGCAATTGATGTTGAAAAGTTTTTGGAATATTGATTAATGATTTCTACAGCTCACGCAATATCCGACAGAATTTTTAGACATGAAATAGTTCTGTTTCAGGAATTAATAAATTGTCTAGTTGTCCACGCCTGCTGTGAGAGAAAATGATCAAGGAATGGCAGCTTGAGAAATAAAGTAATCGGGGATATATATCTCGGTGCCTATTCTTGCGAGGTAGAGGAGATATATACTGCGTTTTAGTTAACGTTAGATACTTGACGATCACAGATGATGACGTTAGCAAGGCGTCGGGTTAGAAAATTTTTATAGATAATTTTCTGGTAGATCTGGTATTTAAATGGAAGGGTATATCTCACAGTTGTCATCTTGCCTGTTTTTTATTTATTTATTTTTTATTTCAGTTGCTTATTTAAAGATCACACGTCAGGTGGGAGCTCACGAAACTCTCAAAAGCTCATATGAAACAAAACGCACCACAGCACCCTAAAATAAGAAAAACACAGTTAACTGTTCATGGTGTAGCCCAAAAATAGGAAAATACAGTTTGACTGTTACACTGAACGAAAAATTTTATGCCTCCTATAATCACATCCCGGTGTCAAAGTGGTAGCAATTGGATTTATTTCAGTTATTATTATTTTTTTTATTAATCATGACAATAAATTTAGAAATAATGAGAAACATTAACAGACCTCGAACGTATGAGTACGTTTTCGTTAATGTAATACCCAATGCATCGCAATTATTGATTACAAATTTATGAAAAACAAGTATGGAACTCGTGTTACTATTTAGCGATCGTAATTTGTCTGCTCTGTTATATGAGCTTCTGTTTCTCTTTATCAGTAGCAACGCAGTTATCTTCCTCATATTGACAAGTTCCTTTAACTGTCTCTTGAATTAAAATTTAGTTTTTTTTTTTTTTTTTTTAATGCATTACACGACAATAACAATGCAACAAAGACGATGAAAAACTAGGCAGCAACTTTTAAATTGCAAGAGAATAAAAGAGATCTGAGAAAATATACACTACGGAGCTTTTCCACTTGCAGTGCTCTCTCTTAGAAATTCGTTCTCTTTTTGCCAGAGGTCGTAAATTAGGATCTGAGGGATTCGAGGTCTGGGGCTATCCTGTCTTTAAAAAAAAAAAAAACTAGAAGCAAGCGTGTCAGCCATATCTCGGATAAAAAGAGTAAATCGTCTCTAAGAAAAATAAACAGTTCTACATCTGTGGCGAACAGAAAATGTCATACCATAATGGCAAATAAGTTAACAAGTGCAGGGCAGTGGCGACGCTAGCTGCTCAGAACTGAGTTGGCTATTAAGGAAGGGGGAGGGGTTAAATGGGATGGAAGAGGAGGCACACAGTTTGAAGTGTTTGGCAGAAATTTTGGCAAAAAAATTCCGTTCACGTGCACTTTACTCGACGCTGATAATGTTATCCCTAGTCAAAAGAAGTTTTCAAGTGAATACTGTACGTAGTATTTTAGTATTTTTTCAACGTATGCAGTATGGGAACCATGGGTACGAATCTGTATGGCAAGTTACTATTCGTAATTTTAGCTTACTTAGGTCGGTCTCTCTCTGAGGCGAAAAGCCGAAAGTTTGGAACTGATTGGTTTACATCGGTGACACGAACATATTTAGCTTCCACGCTACAGAAAATAATCAGAGATTTTGCGTGCTCATATAAAATCTTCCTAACATTTTTTTTGTCAGCATCATTTTTCATCCTGCGGCAAATGTTAAGTTTATACTTTAAAAAATGTTTTTAATTTTTTTATTGGAGTTTTTACAACCACCGTGAGCAACTCAGTGGGCTATAAGCAGTCTCCCATCCCTAATTTGGGACCACTGGTTCCAGGGAAGAAAGAGAGCCAGCGCTGTAAGACAAACACAACATCCATGCCTCACCGGGATTCGAATCCAGACCCAATTTGGACGATTGATCATATTCATAAGCCATCACTTAGACCACTGTGCCACCGGGCGCCAAGTTTATACTTAAGGATATCTTTAGGAGGAGCAATAAATTTGCGGGATGTTGATCAAAGTGCGCAAAAGGTCTGGAGCATCAGGTCATTTGTAGTAATAACCCTCTACAAACAACATCTAAATAGGAGAGAGACTTCATTACATCGCCAGCATGATACATCTGAAAACAAAGCATGGCGGAACTTTTTATCCATGTATACATACTCGCCAGAATAAAAAAAAAAAGCTGATTAAAAAAAATACAAGATTATCCACAAAATTAGCCAAAGAAATTTCTCCACGATCTCTCATCTAGAGCGAAAGCATTGGCAGCAATCATCCCCCCCCCTAAAATACTTTTGGTTTTGCATCGATTTCAAAATGATTCAGATGATGACACAAAATGCGAGAAAATCTCGCGAACACTGTAAAACCTGTAGATGTTAAATTTTATGATAATCGCCAAATTCGTTATCGGGGAGGGGGATGCGTTCCATGGAAGCTCAACTTCCTCTTGTCTGATTTGATTAAATATAATCAAAAACTGACATGGAAGTTGATCACAGCGTTGTGAGACATCGAAATATAAACATCGTTCATGAACTAATCATGCTTTTTTAAAATAAAGAATTCCTTTCCTTCAAAACGTGAGTTCAACAACACACACGTCCGTGCTATGGGGGTGATGGGTGGGATCGCTTCTTGCATGCGGGAGGAATGCCGTTCTTCCGGTACCAAGTCTCCGCACAGCCGTGGCCACGACGCAGCGTGCTTCGCTGATTGCGCTCTCACCATGGCAATGCACTGGCCATGCACCTTGTTTAAAAATTCTTTTCTCAGTGCTCAGGCAAAAGTCCAAGGTTTCTTTTTCTTCATTTGATAGATTAAACCTTTCTTACCAAAGAATAATAACTGCAGCTTTCTAAGTGCTGTACTACATTGCCTTTTTAAGCATTGAAGAAAGGCTCTCTCATTTCTCATAACTCAAAAACTAAAGCAGATAGAAACACGTGCATTGCACCAATGGATTCCTTGGTAAAATTGAGAAAGAATGATGATTTATGTATTTTGTTTTACTCTAAGTAACGGAGATATTTACGTTTTTACGCAAAATATGTCCACAATGCACCAAAAAAAAAAAATTATATCTGCTAACCTATCGGAAATAAAAAATTGAAACTTTCAGAGTTTTTATAAGTTGGCAGTAGCTACCCATTAAAAAAAAATCGTAAGAATTGGAGATGTGTTGGTGGAAAATTAATTCAAAATCTGATGATTTTGTGTGGAATGACCCATCACAGTGTTGCTGTAATCTATCCTGCCAACATTGGTATGTATTCTTATGCATAAGGAAAATTTCAAAAGCTTCTTTTGTGTGTTATGTTGCCTAGTAGAAATTGGGCAGTTAACACATCTGGTGTGTGTATGTGTGTTTTTCAGGAGCATTGGACACCAGAAATTAGTATCACATTCGTTGTTGCTATCATTGAGTTTATGTACATCTGTCTGAAATTTGCTGAATGAAAATACAGTATGGTATAAAATGCATTACATAATACAAGGAGTGCAGAGTATTTGAGGATCACTGAATAAATTTGGATAAATACCAACCACCACTGTGACTGATGAGAACAGTGAAAGAAATTGCTGTAAAATTTTGCATTATTTATTAATAGAAAACCTGTTTAAAAGGTTACATACATGGCACATGTTTTTTAATGACCAAATGTTTAGAAAAATGTTCAAAATCCATGGAATTTTGTCTTCTGTGTGTATATTATGTTATATAGTACCAGAGGTTGTGCTTACTCGCAATTGCTGCATAAATCAGCAATTTTTTAGGCATTTTGACTCGTTAAAAAATTGCGCGTCACAAGTGACTCGCAAAAAAAGAAAAAAAAAGCTCTTTCAAATCTCAGTTTTTTCTTAGTACATAAAGCATTCGAGGCCCATGGAAATTTCTGTTTTGCATAGAAATTGGCATTCATTCTGCCTTTTTGCTAGTTTTAGTAGATTACCTCCCTAAATTGACAAACGTTTTAATAACCCCCGCACGAGGCATTTTCCTCTTCAGAAGACCAAAATACAAAAACGTGTTCTGCACACCGTGATGTTTCCGGCTGTGGGAGTGCCCTTGACCTTTAGAATGTGTCATGTGACAAAAGTAGGCAGTGATAGTGGCCATGACCTTCGATACAGTAATGTTACAGGGCTTATGACAAACGTCACGGTGTGCAGAACACGTTTTGACTTTTCGAAAACAGTTCTCTTGAAGTAATCCAAGGTTTCTATCTGCTGTTCATATCACTCTCAATGTACTGTGATGTCTAAACGCAAAGCAAACAGTGAAATTCTCGGTGAAACAAAAAACTAAGCGATATTTCAATAATGCGTGGAAGAACGAATTTTTTTATGGATTCGATACGATGGAAAATGCTATAACTTGCGCCGACTGCGTTGCAGCCGGAATCAAAGTCAACGATGCTTTTGTTAAAGGATCTAAAAATTTCCAGCGAGGTTCTCTAACCAGACATGCTTCTTCGATTAATCATAAGAACAGTGTCCTTGCACTGCAGCAAAAAAAGTCATGGAACATGATGATGCTGAAGGCGGCATCTCAGAAAGAGGGAGAAGATTCGTGCAACCACTGAAAAGTTTCGGTAATGGCGACAGCACTATGGCTGGCAAAGGAAGAAGTTTCAAATAACAAATTCAATTCATTGATAGGGCTGCAAAAGTTTAATGGCAATGAAAGACTGGCGAAATCTCCATACCAAAAATACAAGCACCACTCAATTGTAACTGAAATGCAGGTAAGATTTAATTATTTTTTTCTTATTTTTACGGAATGTTCCAATTAGTATTATTATTGGTAAATGTGTAGATTAGTGTCCTAAATTATTTCGTTGGGAAAATGTTAGTACTTGGAAAAAGTGTGACGTGCAGATTTTAGAGTATAGAAAGCAGGGCAAGAAAAATCTCTGAAGAGGACGGTTTGTCTAAAAATGTACCCGTCCTCCTGTGAAAGTAACCTGTCAGACTCATATAAATACTATAACTACATAGAATTTAAATAACGTAATTCTTTTTCAGTTAAATCCATTCAATAGTATTTTAACTGTTGGAGCTTTTTACATGTTATAGTTCCTTTGTGTGAAATGCAATTTCTCAGTTGGAAATTAGTAGTATTTACTGCGAACAAATACCTCGGTAATAAAATGTAATTCAAGGAAAAACTTTTCACATGCATCTCAGTTGTAAGTGGTTGATGTTCGAATCTTTGTATGGCTGTTCTCATCAGGCTCTTGAGTTTAGACTTTTAAGAATTTAGTCGGCACATTTTCTTCACAGGTCCCGAAATTGGATGGACAAATTCATCGAATAAATTAATTTGTCTATCCAATTTTGGAACCCATGAAAAAAATGTGCCGATTATATTCTGAGAAGTCTAAACTCAAGAGCATGATGAGAACAGCCATACAAATATTCAAACATTGACCACTTACAACCGAGAGGTACGTGAAAAGTTTTTCCTTGAATTACATTTGATTACCGAGGCATATAACAATTAAAAAATTCCAACAGTTAAACCACTATTGAATGGATTTACCTGAAAAAGAATAATGTATATAAAACATGTTTTTTAATCTCGATACGTCGAGAAATACGTGGGTATTAAATATCATTACTTTACTGATTTTTTTTTTTTATGTACATACAGAAAATAAATACATTTCTGCTTTCATAGCAAAAAAGCTTGTTACACGGAATCCAGAATTTTCAGCTGCAAAATGGCAAAAGATGAGAGATAGAATAGTGCACGTGCGGCATTAGGTAAGATGGTCGTCAAGGACACCAGGACCCATGCGGAAAACGGTAATGCACGGGAAGCCAATATTACGGCGGGCATCACACGTGCGAGATGTCAAGGTCACACGTGAAGGGAAGAAGCAGCCGTTGTTTAGTTGCATTGGTTAATACTGGGTCACTCCAGTATTTAACAAATGAAACTAAACAAGGGATGACTGGGGGGATGGAGATGGATGGGAGAGAAAGGAAGACGAAGAAAAACAACTGCGAACTCGCTATCCTTACACCTCCCCACTTCAGGCGTAAAATTCACACGGGAAAACTTTGAGATTGAATTGGAGAGCAGGGCATTGGTTTAGTACGTTAAAATTTTAGAAGGGAGGGTGTCGCCGCGGAACTATTTCGACAAAACAAAGATCGGCTAATCGCTTAAGAGAATGCGTAATTTCGTAAAAGTGCGGCACTTGGCATGCACAAATTTTAAATTGGCAAAAAAAAGTAAAATAAAAATTACGAAAATTGCAATTCATGAGGCAACCTTATGGGTTGTCTTATGTTATAAACGTGCTTTTGATTAATATATACATAATATCAAAGGTATTTTACCTGATATTGTCGAAGTATTTTGCACATTGTTTGCTCTGTGAGGCACGTGCTCCCGGCCCGTGAGGTCCTTTTGTTACGGAGCTTTGGTTAGTTATAAAACAGTTAGGTTATATATTTTCAGTTCTACATTCATTCATTCGCACAATAAAATGTTTGAAATTTACTATTAATTAAAAGATTTTAGTAGAAAGAGTTATACTCATCGGGCCAGGAGACGTCTTACAAGGGTTCATTGTTACGGCGAGCGCTTTCAGCGCTGTTCAACCGCCATCATCTGGCCACTGTTTCTACACTGTAGTCTTTTTTTTTGTAGTCTGCCCTATGTAAAGCTATAAAGGAGGAAGAAAGTCTGCAAATTAAAGAATCTTCATTTATTGGCCTGACAATTGATGAAACAACGGACATCAGCATCTTAAAAAAACTTACCATTTTAGCTTCTGTAGTGAATCTTGTAGAAAAAAGCACATCTGTCCTTTTTCTTGAGGATTACACCATTGAGAATGGTGAAGCACAGACAATTGTTGATAAGATAACAGAAATTTTAAGAAAATGAAACATTGACCTGGCCAAAATTGGTGGCTTATCATCAGATGGAGCAGCTGTCAGGGTCGGAAAGAATAATGGAGTTGGGGCTAAATTGCGTGCTTATTCACCAATCTTGACACAGGTCCATTGTGTCGCTCACAAAGTTTTGTTGGCTTCATCACAGGCATCTAAAGGTATTCCTTCAATTCAGAAATTTCAACGGACTGTTGATCAGATTTATAGGTACTATTCGAATTCAGCTGTCCGATACAGTCGCTTACGAGAACTGCAGACTGTTTTGGAAACAGATCAGATTTCCCTGAAGGAACCCAAACCAATAAGGTGGCTGTCCATTTTTTCAGCTGTGAGTGCAATTGACAAGTGCTGGCCTGCACTAGTTGCAGAATTAGAGCAAAAGAAATCGGTGAAGAATCCAGCTGCTACTGCACTATACAGTGAAATCACACAGTTTTACTTTATTTATGTTACAAAACTGCTTTTAGATGTCCACCCACTTTTAGACAAATTGTGCAAAACATTTCAGAAAGAAAAAAATTTGGATTTGTTGATGGTAAAGCCAATAGTAAATGCCACAAAAAAATGCTTATTATCAATGGGGACTAATCCCAGCTTAAATGTTAAAACCTTTTTGGATGATATGGAAAAAAAGTCTAGAAGACTAGTATATACAAGGGCATATCTTTGAGATATGGTTCCAAATATAATCAGCAACAATCAAATAAGACTGCTGATGAATATCTTAAAAATCTTGCTGTTAACTTGGCTGATAAATTTCCCGATAATGATATGGATATTTTATCTTGCTTAGACAAAATTTTAAATCCCAAAAATTATCCCACATCTGTATCCGAAATTGCAAATTTTGCGAGTGAAGAATTCCAAGTACTGCTTGAGAAATATGAGAGCATAATAAATGTAGATAGGGCTAAAAGGGATTTTGCAATGTATAAACATACTTGCAGTTCCATGAAATATTTAAGTTTTAAAGAAATGTGCCTGAAATTGTCAACTGAAATGAATGAAATGTTTCCTGACTTTTCCATTTTTGCTAGCTGTGCCCTCATAATTCCTCTGAATAGTGCCTCATGCGAGAGAGCTTTTAGTACTCAAAACAGAATAAAACGTAACCAAAGAGCTTCCTTAAAAGAGGAAAATTTATCAACATTAATGGCATTATCCATGAACACTGTACCAATTAGTGAATTTCCCTATGCTAAAGCCATTAAATTTTTTGAAAATATGAAAGAACGAAAAAATGTGTAGATATTCAAGTAATTTTTTAGTAAATGTGGATAGTAGAAGAGCGATGTAAATAAAGTTGTGAAATATATAATTCTTAATGTTTGATATTATTTTTGTTTCCTTTTATATATTTAATGTTTATATTATTTATTTGTAAGAATATAAAAATTAATGCAAGACACTAATAATAGTTACTTTCTGGTTTGGATTTATTAAGAACGAAAGCGAGTCCGCTATGGAAAAAAAATTTTGACTCGAACAAATTTCAATATTTGACTCTTATGTTTGAGAATAAAGAGTCACACTGACTCGGAGTTTTACAAGGCAAGAGTGAGCTCTGAGTACTGAATGCAAGAATATGACAGATTTTAATTTTGTTATAAAATGCTGTATAAGATTTTGATTAAAGTATTTCTTTCAGAATTGTAGCTGTTCATTGAGAGTTCCTTATGTACAATGGTTCATCTTAACTAGGTAAATTTTTATTTGATACATTTTCTGTTTTTTAGAGGCTATGGACGAGCTTATTTTTCTTGTACATCTGCCCATACATCAACTGGTGATGGAACAGCTATGGTAACGAGAGCAGGTTTGCCATGTCAGGATCTAGAGTTTGTACAGTTTCATCCCACTGGGATTTACGGAGCAGGGTGCCTCATTACTGAAGGTAATTTTTATGAGTTTATAGAAATTAATCTTTAAAGTTTTGTTATAATTTTTTTAAAGCTCTGCTGTATTAATCAGTCTATTTTTATGGTATAGCTTGTGAGATCCTTGATATTTCAAAATTTTTGTTTATCTGTTCTAAAGAGTGAAGCTTCACTGCTGATCTATGTTTATCTGATCTAAAGAGTGAGGCTTCACTGCTGATAGGAGCAGTCCTTGACACCCACTAAAGCTGATGAGCTTTCTTAACACTTGTCATTCACATTGTTTAAAGGATGCAGTATATCATCTAACATTTTACTGCTACATTAAGCATATGTACATGCATATCACTAAACTATTCTTTGAGATTCAGAGGTTAGCTTCTCAAAGCAAGATCATCTGCCAAATAAAGTGATGTTAGATTTTACTTACTATTGATGATCAGATGTCTCCATTTCCAACAGTCTTGGCATACAACTCAAGCTTCACTTACATCCACATGGTTCGTACGCTCCTTGAAAACCTTGAAAAGTCCTTGAATAAAAAAAGTTCATTTTCAAGTCCTTGAAAGTACTTGAAAAAGTTTTAAGGCTCTGTAAATAGTACTTGAAATTTTGTTTTGTTTTTTAATTAATGAAATGAAAGAGTATGTGTTAAATAATTGTTTGTGCTAAAAAGATGTATAGATTTCTGTGTAGTTCTCTGATAAAAAACACCAAACTGATCAAATAGTGCAGAACTTGCGTTCAGCCCTGGGGAACGTGTGGACATCTGCTGCCTTGGCTATGATATCACTACAGAGTAAAGCATCAGCTATGGGAGTAAAATAAGTGGAATGATGTATTCGCAAATTGTGATGGGCTTCTGTTTACTAGGGTTAGGGACGCGTTCTTGCTTCATGCGTGGACCCTTCGTCACCTGGCTGCATCAAAGTCGTGCATCAAAAATAAAAAGTTAAAGTAAACAATAAGTGTGTTACAGGCAGGTCATTGAAGATGTGCCCACCCCAGCTAAGATTAATGGTCTGAACTTACTAAAATACCTACCTACTGACGGACCAACAGTACACACACATGATAATTTGGGTTTAAAAAGTTATTGAAAAGTGCTTGAATTTTATTTTGCTTGCAAGAGCACGAACCTTGATCCATCACATGTTTCACAAATATAACTGTTTGTACTTCATAATAATTACCTTTTTTTCTTGCAGGCATTCCTGAATCTGGTCCTCCTGTGATTTCCCTGGCCACTCTGTTCTTTCTTTCCTATTGCTGTGGCTGATTTAATTCTTTTGGTTTGCATCACTGATTTCTTCAACATTGCCAAACGAGATCAAAATATTTATCTCAAACCTGCTAACAACATTTTACTTCACAGTTACAGTTCTGCAATGCATTTTTGTTCCTCACATGATCAAAATGCATCTTTTCCACTGTAATGAGCTCTCCAGCTCATGAATTACTCCTATGTCACTTCTGTGGTACCCAGGTTTTACTTCTGTACACCAGAGTAGGAACACTTATTCTCTCATACTCAGCCATTTGGGATCTTTTCGAGAACCCGTTACTCTTGTGAAATTTTAAAGCGGCTATGACTTTCAAAGCTGAGTTCATTCACCCACTGATTTCATCATCTAATTTGCTTTCTCTGTCAAAACATGCTTCCTAAATCAGCTTCCAAGAATCCCGGTTCACCCAGATTTCATCTGATTACAAAAATATTTTCCGGAAATCCGATTTTTCTACAAAAAATCCAGTTTTGTGGCTTTTGTATTTTTATTTATTTATTTGCATGGTATTTCCCCCTCCTAATTAATGATATAAGCGATCATTTTTCTCCAGCGTCAACATTGGCTGTAGGAGTCTAACGAATGGAGACATAATTTTTTGTTAATCCACGGCACTTCAAGCACCAAGGTCGTGAGCCCCGTGATGGTAGCAAGACAATCAGTGGCTTGGAAAGTTGAAGCACTAGTTTATGACGTCACATCCATGGCGATTGTGTGGTGCCTCATGCAGGGATGGAAATTCTGTGCCAATGTGCCCCAAAACAAAAGTCTTGTGCCATCTTGCTATGAAAGGCAGATTTTGCACAATTGTTCTCCATAACCGCCATGCCCCATCATCATTGTTGGGACTTCGGCAAAGTAAATTCGCCATGCGCACTGTTCTGTTTGATGATGAGTAAGGTCATGCTGTGGGAAGAAAGATTAAGAGACTCCAAGTATTACGGATTTTATGTAGTTACTATGGAAATTGTTAGTCCGCTACGGACTACAGAAAACATTAAGTATGCCATGGAAATCGAAAATCTCAGTGAAATAGCATTATTAAACATCTGTGTAAAATCTATTTTCGTATTTTCAAGATATTTTGATTGAAAAAAATGGAAAAAAAAGTCAGCGAATCTCACAAATGTTCATAATCACGTCGAAAATAACTTCTGTAGCAGCAATGATGAGAATGTCGCATCCTTTTCCATTTCCACATATTAAAATTTTCCGACTTTCCCTTTTTTTTTTTTTTTTCTTCTTTCTCTCTGCCTGATTATATTTTTACTTTTTGTTGTTTTCTGTGTGTGTGAGATCATTTTTTCTTGTTTGTAATATCTCCAGTTATAGTGAAAAGGAGTGACTTTATTTTTTAAGAATTTTTCTAATGAAATGCACAATTCCCTATTTCTAATACGTACTTCTTCAAAACTAATCAATAGAGGGCAATCATTTTCACCCCTTTCCTATCAAACAAATTTAAATTTGTAGATTGGTATTCAATTTGTCCGTGGTGGAATCTGCACTGTTTCTGTGCCTCGTAAAATTGTTTCACAGCAGAGTGAGCAACGCAATATCGATTTTTAACATTTAATTTTCCATAAAATTCATGTTTTTAAATTTCTTAGTCACATTTTACTCATCCACAAGATACTTCCGTGGATTCACAGAATTCCGCTTTTTCTGTCATTATTTGGGTTATCCTCGAGATCAATGTAAAACTGAAGAGAAGCTTTGGGGGGGGGGGTCTTAAACTTATAATGTATAATTTTATTATTTATAAATTGTAAATATGCACGTCACTGAATGTGTGTTGATGTCCCGGTTTTCGATTTTGAAAAGTTGGCAGCTCTGCTAAATATGCAAACTCATTCACGTGGTCTAACTTTGGATTCAGATTGATCTTACATTCAGTACTAACAGTTCCTTGCACAATTCCTTTTCCTTATTTATTCTCAGTTTGAATTTCATAGAAACTTTGCATTTCCCGGACGTCATACTATGCAATTTGGTTTTGCTTTCCAGAAAAAGGACTGTGTCATCAACATACAGTAACATGCACACCTGGAACATTGTAAGGCAAACCAATACTGTCGATTTTGGCTGCATGCACCCATAAATATATTGAACGACCATGTTGGTTTGTCAAACTTGTCTGACTCTTGCACCAATAGAAAGCCATTTAAAAAGAAAAAGAAAAGTGAAAAACATTTCTTTCAGCTTTCTCCAAATTTACAAAGGCAGCAAAAAATTTCTTTCTAACGAACATATTTTTTAATCATCGTACACATTGCAAAGGTTTGTGCTGCCCTTACCAGACATAAAACTGCTCTGTACATCCCACATATTTTCTTATGTAAAGCCTCATACCTCAAGACTGCAACATTAAGAATAAATATTTTTTTCTTTTCACAACTACAAAATAACTGATAGGGATAGGTTAATAGATCTAGATATTATGCCATCAAATATTGCATGCCAAATATTTTTGTTTTTCAATGCAGTACTGTGTGTGTACCTTTTTAATGCTTTACACTTATTGCATGTTGTGGAAATTAATGTTCTAGCGTGTAACAGATGTAAGTCAAAAAGCAGCCCCAGTGGCACAGTGGTCTAAGTGCTGCTGGCTTATCATTTGTGTGAGATGGACCCAGGTTCGAATCCTGGTGAGGCATGGATATTATGTTTCCCAAACCCTATTTTTTGGGGTTTTGCATTAGTTTGTTGTATGCAAAGAGCTGAGTAAAATATTGTGCAATGGTTTTGCATCATCATACTCAAAATGAACAGTTAAAACTGATTTTGATGTTTACATCTGCATTCTTTGTGGATTTTGTAGTAATATTTTTCAAAGTTGCTTTATTTGTGTGCATGTGGCAAGACACATTCTGATTGTGTGAGGGTTGAAGATGTGTTGTAGGTGTGTAATGTGAAGCAAAATGTTGTTAGCAAGGTGGAGACTAATATTCTTCGGTGGTTTGGCCATGTTGAAATAATGAGTGATGAGATGCTTACTAATAAATTTTTTTAGCGCAAGTGGCAGAAAGGAAAAGGCAGAGGAAGGCCAAGGAAGTCATGGGAGAATCAGATTCAGGAGTGTCTGCATGAGAAAAAGTTTGAGTCTAAAGTATAGAAGGTCTTGTGTATGTTGTGTGATGGATGTCAGTGAAGCCTGAGTTGTTTGTCAAGATTGCTGTATGGCAAAGTGTGATACAGCAACAGTAAGTAATCAGTTACAAATTTATCTGTTAGTTTATATTTCACTGTGGAAATATCCTCTGAATCTCAGAGAACAGCTTAGCGGTGTGTGTGTGTGTGTGTGTGCATCCATCCCATCCCATCCCATCCCATCCATCCACTGAAAAAATAGCAACTGACATTACATTTAAAGGCAAGAAACTGCCATTTAGAATTGTCCTCCAATTAAGTTCTTTAGCCTTCTTTTTCAGGCATCTCTGAATCCACAGCATTTTTTGCCCAGAAATTCAGGTTTATGGCTGTTATGTTATAATGAATATTTTTTAACACGTCCAAGTTGTGACAATTTACATGCATTCAGCAAAACTCACTTAAGAGGCAGGGTTGAAAAAACCCCAACCCGGGTGGGTTTTATTGGGCTTTTTTTTGGGGGGGGGCTATTTGTTTTTCATATCCTTTCATTAAGATATCAAAGATTAAATATTATTAATGAAAAATCCCAACAACTTACTTATTGGTTAACAAAAATCTCCTTTATGTAGTCTATTGAAATTTTTTTATTTAAATCTACATAAAGGCTAAGATACTTTACACACCACTCACTGCGATCTATAAACTAGTATTTGATCAAACTCTAAACCCTCATTAAACATTTCTGAGATATTTAATTAAATTTAAGTAAAACTGCAAATTTCAATATTTTTTGTGACAAATTTACTGTTTGTTTTTTAAATATTTTTGGATATTGACAAGTTTCTGGGCTTTATCAACACCTAAGCGATTGTGAAGTTTTGACCAGACTAGTCCGCAAGTAGAAAATATCCTTTCTACTGCAGATGAACTGACTGGACAACCACATAGACTTGACATGTAAGAGCAGAAATCTTTCAGGGTTCCAGCTTTGGTCACACTTGCATGTTGCTCCATCAGCTGCCACCATTTGGCAGCACTGAAGTTTTTCGCAACATCATTTACAAACATAGACTTTGGATAGTACTTTGTGTCACATATTTTAAAACCCATTACAAAAATTATCCATTCAGGTTTCTTTTCTAACACCCAGTTATCAGCAATTTGTTCTTGCTCAGGGCTCATTCTCTTTCCCTGGTATTTTGGATTCATTAAGTTTGCCAAGTAGTGGCAAGGCTGAAGTGCTTGATCCATCCTTTTTTTTTTTTTTATCATCTTCGGTGTATGTGGTTCAAGATTTGCATTTTCCATAAGATTTTGCCACAGTTCCACTGCCTCAGAAATGTTTGTTTGTTCAGCCTGGAGAATGTCAAGTACTCTACTAACCTCTTTTAGCTGTTTTAGCATGTGTACTGCATCTTTGTAAATGATTACATTTTCTAGAATTTTATTTATGTTTGGGGAATTTGCAGATCATTTGAGTGCTCAGAGGTTTGAATTTTCACATACTTTGGATAGTTTTTGACATAAACATTTATGCAATCCATTTGTGAATTCCAATGTGTTGCATTTGGCAGTTGTGGCTTAAGTCCACACATTTCTTTCAACAATACGTGGGGGTGATGATGATTGCGGAAATACTTCTGCATCTCGACTATGTGCTTCAAAACAGCTTTGTTCATAATTTCCTCAGCTAGCAGATTGACATAATGTGCAGAGCACCCATACGTCACCAAGGTTTTGTATTCCAGTTCCAAGAGTTCTCTAATTTTTATCATCTTATTTTCATTATTAGTACATACGACAAAAACATTTCCCCCGAGTGTAGTCTTGCAGTATTCAATTGCAGTCTTGGCAATTTCCTCACAATATGCCGAAGTTTTTTTATTACTCTCACAATCTTATAGCACTTAAAAAAAAAAAAAAAAGAGGTTGTCCCAGTGTGAATGCTTGTTGCAATTATGGCATCATTATTAACATTTGGCCACCCATCCAACATCAAAGTGATGCTACTGTTGTTATCCTCAAGATGTTTTTTAAATGCATCAACTTCCTCAGCAGATACTGTGTCCAACAGTTTCCCCTCCTAGATCAATATGACTACGGCCAGAATAACCAGGGCGCAAACTTTCCACCATATCTTTGTATTCTGCAGTAGTTGCTGAATTAAAAGAAATGTTATTTGCATAAATAAAACCTGGCAATTTTTAAATCTAATGTAGATTTTTGATTATCTGTTTTTACAGTAAAACCTGTCAGCAGTTTTTGCCTTTTGGGCAGACTTTCTGTGCCACGAGTATCTTTTTTTATCAAGTTGTGTGATAGCAGATAATTCCCAGGAGTTGCTGATGTGAAATTTGGATCCATTTCTGATGGGAAAATCTCTGATGTACCAGGCATGGATCTTTTCAAACATCTATTTAAGTGGCCTTTAATTCTTTCAATCTTTGCACTCACTTCTGAACTACAGTGATCACATTTTACTTTGTTCTTGTCATCCAATCTGCTAACCTCCAACCATTCTGGGGCACATTTTCGACCACTTCCTGCTGGTATTGTATGTAAAAGTATAACTGAAGCTCCTTAAGTTTTTAAATTTCAAATAGCACAGTATAACATATACTGCAGCTGAACTGAAGGAAAAAATAGCTGTGGTAGTATGCACAAGAGATAAGCATGAGATACAACAAAGGAATCCTATGACCTGTATCTGAAAAAGGTTTTTGTCAAGTCTCCAGCCTGCACCCCACCCCATCAGAATATGATAGGTTAATTTGAACTCTGATTGGTCATTGGAGTCACCTTCCAATAGTACTGGAGAGTGGGAATTAGAACTCTGAAAACAAGTCCAGTTTGCTTTTCTGATTTCTAAAACCTAGCAGATTCCCCCTTCACATACTTGTGCCTCAGGCATTAGTACACACAGCTCAAGAAACAGGTGTTTCACCCTCCTACAATGCATTCCTCAGGGATTGGTCAAACCTTCTTTCTCTTCTCTCCAGCCCAAGGGCACAGGAAACTAGTTCCCACCTACTTGGTTACGTCCTCAGGATTTCAGGCATTCATAGTTCACCCTGAAAAAGTATCAGGGAAAGGGTCTGTTCTCCATATTATTGTAATGCCAGCCTTTCTAAAAGATTTAGACCAGTTTTTATGCACACACACACACACACATACAAGCATTTTCCTCTTAATTCAGTAATATATTTCAAGAAATTATCATGTATAAACTTTTTTTGTTTTTTCCGGAATTATCTGCAAAAACTATTTGCATGGACATTGAATTATAATTTGAAAGAAAATTTTTATTTTTCTATTTTTTATGCAGCAATGAATTATATTATTTGTGCTGATGAAGCTAAAATATCAAGGAAGTCAAATGTGTCCTGAATGCCTGACGATTAGCTTTTAGTAAAGCATCCCAAATGAAGTGGCTTTTGTAACAGCATTATCAAATAACAAAATCTTTCTAATGTTTTTGTTTGCAAATGATGTACAAAATTTCAGGGCAATAAAATTAAGTAATTCTCAGAATTGTATGCAGTGAAACTTAAACAATTTTTATTCCCACATCTAGTTTCGCTCCAGAATTTGTATTTATTGCAAATTTTTATCAGTAATCAGTTATGGCTATCAGTATATCAAAAATCAAATGAAACAAACAAGTTAAACAAATGCAAAAACATTAAAAATTAACAAATAGAATCTATGTAATAATAAAAGCAAAAAAGGCATAATTAAAAACCAATTTGAGCACCAAGCTTTTCCATTTTAAAATGTTGCTTTTGAAACTCTTTGAAGAAAATATCCCAAAATTGCATTAAAACTCCAAAGTATACTCCAGTTTAAAAAAACAAACTCGCCCAGGTTTTTTTGGGTGGGTAGGTGGGTAGAAACCCTGCTGAAGGGACATAACCATTTTTGCTTGTATCTTGAAATCACTAGTGATTCTATTTTCACTTTCACATGAATGTGAGATTTGCACAAGTCCTGTCACTTAAACAAATATACATTACTGCATCGTTTGCTCACTAGTGTGAAAGCTAGTGTCAATTGAAATAATAGTAATATGAATAGTTTAACTTGGAAGTGGTAAAAAAGCCCCGCCCCCATTCAAAAAAGTCAACTGGTTTCCCCTTTTTGCATGTCTAATCTTTATGAATTGTAAGTTAGCCATTCTATTGTCGTCCTAAAGTATTCAGCCTATTACATTATGATCTCTCCCACATACTGTTAATAATTTTCACTTTCTTTTTTGCAGCAACTTTAATATCATTTTGTGTTTGTTTGTCACTATATTTAATGTTTTCTTCCTTGTTTTTTTTTTCATTCTTTTCATATGTCACTGAATACTTGTGAAAACAAATTAGAAACTGATAAGTAAGAGAACCAATTGTTCTACACAGTGCAGCAATTAAGTAGCGAGACTGATTTTTTTCTTTAAATCGAGGGAAGGCATGGTGTTTTGATTAGTCATTTTTCAGCTATGCAGTAGCAAGTGTTTGCGTGAGGATTGTGCAGGTGATTATTTATGCTGTGCACGAGATCATTCGGTGGAAGAACATTGTCACAGCTTTGTCATAGAGCAGAGAAAACATATCCAATTCTGTTTGAAAATCGGTAAAACTGCATCTGAGACAGTTGAATTGTTGCATGATGCATATGGAGATAATCACCTACCTCGTGCACAAATATTCCGATGGTATGCACGTTTCAAGGATGGATGGGAAGATTTGGAAAATGAGGAAAGGTCCAGATGTGCATTTTCAGTGTGCACATCTGAACTCATTGAGAAGGTTTGTGAAAGGATAAAAAATGATCGTTGTGTGACCTTGAGGATGCTGGAATGCATACGTGCCAAGTTTTACAGTTTGTTCGTAAATTTACAGAAATTCTACCTCTGTTACGGTTATTTTACAGACATGTTTTAGAATTCGTTTTTTTTTTTTTTTTTTTTTTTGTATCTCAGGTTGGTGTAATTTAAAAAGAATAATTGTCCCCAAGTACCACTGCACCGGTGTATTCCCATTTACCTGATCATGTTTTCTCCCACTTCTTTGTGTCTCCTACCCTTTCTGCTCGCAGCCCAGCGGGAGAGACTGTAAAAGCATTGTAAGATTACGATTGGCGACAACTGCCAAAAGAGAGAGAGAGGGGTAAAAATTAGAAGTCTCGGGTATAAGACTTGCAATAGCGTTTTTTAAGGGTAATCTAATATGTTGGTACAAAAATTTAAGGTAAAAACCTCAGTTAAATTAAAGTGAAAAGCTACTGCAATATAGCGCAATAATTTCAGAGTTGCAAATGTAATTTTTATCTGTGTATGTAGTCTAATGGTAATGTACTAATAAGATAATTATATGTGGATTGCTTTGTAAGCGTTTAATAGTGCCAAATATCCTAATCACAGATTAAAAATCAATTAACATTGACATATAATCAAAATCAACATCGATGAAATGTACACTAAATTTTTTTTACAGATTTTAGTTCTTGAAAGTTGACAGGTCTGGGAATGTGAGCTCTGTGTTAATAAGGAGGCAATTCATTACATTTTAGTGCAGGATTTGGGGGGGGATTTGTGGGCTTTGTGTCAGATGACCAGAAACAATGCATGGTGTTGTCATTATGATCCTGAAATGAAGCATCAGAGTGCTCAGTGGAAGTTGCTACGTCACCCAAAGGAAAGAAGATCAGGTTACAGAAGTCCAAAATCATGACGATGCTTGGGTGCTTTTACAACAGCAAGGGAATTCTGCATCACCAGTTCATTCTTGAAGATGCAACTGTCGCTGGCAATGCTTACACATTCATTTTGGAGCGATTGTGGAAGAAGATTGTTTGTGTCAGGCCTGAGTACAAAAACAGGCAATGTTCGCTTCTCCTCGATAACGCAGACCCTTACATAGAGCAGTTAGTGTACAGCACATGAAAACAAGTGTGTGTGCTTCAACCATCACCCCAATTCTCTAGATTCGTTACCAGGTATCATACAGGGGACAGAGGTCTAGTTGCGGTACACAGAATAATGAAGTTAGTGAGAGTTGAAATCTCGAATCAGCATAAAATCCAAGAAGGGCAATTTACCTTCTATCTCAAGTTCCCTGGTAAACTTGATGGTAGGAAGCTGTGAAGAAAGACATTCAGTAAGTTTATCCAAAAGGGGCAAAGAGTGTGGCCATAATATCAATAAATCATCAACATATCTTAAAAAGAAGTAATTGTTTGTGAGGAAATATCCGTAAGACATTATCCTCTAAGGTCTGTAATAAAATTTCAGCTAAAACGGGGGAGAGGGGGACCCCATTGTGGCACCCTGTGTCTGTTGAAAAAACTTGCCATCAAATTTAAAGTAAGAACGTTTGGAAACTGATTTAAGGGCTGAAATTATAGCTTCAATTTCAAGGGGGAAACACAGTTGTCCTCCTGCAGTCTATTAACAATGGTTGAATGGACTACGTCCAAAGGGACATTCAGAAAGAGAGACTCAATGTCCAAAGAAGCCATAATGAAACCAGTTCTGGGTGAATCAAAGTTTTTAATCTTATTTAAAGCCTGAGTAGAGCTAGAAATAGAAACTGAGGAATTTAGGGTTAAAGGTTTTAAGTATGAAATCAACGCCCTCTCAAGGGGCCTAGTCAGGTTGGCATAACCAGAAACAAGTAATTTAACATGAATTTTAAAATACATATACATAATTATAATAAACGGTTGAATTATTAATGGACAGTCTATAAGATAGGTCACCAACATCAAAATTTTCATAATATTCCCATTCAATTTACCCATGACAGAAGCCTTTTTATATATGTTAATAGATTTTAACACGTCATATGACGGATATGTCTGGCTTGTGTTTCTTCTAAAGTTTCATTTCGTTTGCAATTAGATCTACCTTTGTTCAAGTTATGCAAAGTATTAGAAGATTAGTTTGCACGCCATCTCCATTGTCGTTCTCTGTTTAAGTGACATTCTCTTTGAGCTTTATCTTCTTCCATCTTGTACTACAAAAAAAAAAAAAAATTCCATGGAACCGATAATTTTTTAAATTTCTATCACAGTGAATCAAGACTATGCCTGCAGTTACTTTCTTACAATTTTACTTGTTCCTTTTTTTCCCTATTTACGAAATAAAATAATGCTGATTCCTTTGTATGAAATTACTCTGCAATTTTATACCTTTTTATGAAATTACTCTGCAATGCGAAGAAAATGAAATAAAGCATGGCATATCTACGTAACAGAACAAATGGCACAGACAGTTGTTCGAGCACTTGCGTGTTGCTGCAGATAAAGTTTTTTGTCTTACTATATTTTATTTTCCAGTATTTTTTCTTGATTTTACGTATCGTGCGATAGTCGTGAGCTTAGTTCCGATTTCCGCCACCAGATAAAATAACGCTGATTCCCTTTTATGAAATTATTCTGCAGTTTTATTCCTTTTTATGAAATAACTCTGCAATGCAAAGAAAATGAAATAAAACACGACATAACACCTACGTAACAGAACAAACATCGCAAACAGTTGTTCGAGCATGTGTGTGTTGCCACAGAAGACGTTGATTGTCTTACTAACTTTACTTTCTGATATTTTTTCCTTGATTTTACGTATCGTGCAATAGCGTTTTCTGATTTTGGCCACTGGATAAAAGCAGATGGCATTGCAAGTACTGATGACATCAGAGCATTAGGGACAGATGTAGCCTATTGTATAGGTTTTATTCTCCAGGGATCGCATTCGTCCTAAAATTCCTAAAATTCCTAATATTTTGTGACCCTCCTTAAATTCCTAAAATTAGACCTAAAATTTGCTATTCATCCTAAAATTTTCGTAAGCTTATTTTTATTAAAAACAACCGTTATTAACGCCAATAAATTTACCATTACGGTAAGGTAAAAAGACCTGTTATTGTAGAAACACAGCCTATATGCTGTGCTGCTGAAGGGAGGGAAAAATGACGCCATCGAGATGCACTTGCTTCGGGGCGGGCGTTCCATTTTTTTGCCTTCGAACAGTTTTCGAGAGTAACAAGAGATCTAAGGGAAAAGGGAGGGGTCATTTTCACCCCTGTTTGCGCTTTGCAGACGAACTCCGTGGCACGCAGAAGATCGTACTTTATTTTTGTACATGCCTTGTGGAACCTCCTCTTTCTGCTGATGTTTTGTTATTGTAAACCGCAGGTGGGTGGAAGCAAAGAGGAAACATGTGGTCTTTTTCCGTAACCTCCGGTAATGACGATGGGATGGTAGCTGAGTTATCTTGGCAGGCAGTAGAGCACGTGATCATTGACCTTCGATCATGCGTCGGCGACAGCGACCTTCGATGCGCAATATATCTCGGCTCCGACTCGCTTTGACTGAACTTGCGTGAGATGCGTATCATAGTTTCTGGTTTTACGTCTTTTATGGTGTTCTCTGTGCAGGTTCCGTTCTCTAGTGGTGACCTGCTTTTTTTTTTTTTCATATCTTCTGACATCCTCGCAGCCAAATTTCGGGAAGTTGTCTGGTTTTGCAATATTGGAACGTGTTTTTGTACTTCCCTTTCATTTTCTGGTTAGTAATACAAGTGTTTAAGATGCCTAAATCCAAAACGAAATTTCAAGATGCGTGGCTCGCCAAAGAATTGGACGGAGTGAAGTTGAAAGAATGGTGTTCTGCAACTGAAACAATATTTTCTGCTAAGTGTATATTGTGTTCAGAAATTTTCAATATTTCTAATAGTGGCTTTTCACAAGTAAAAGCGCATCATAAAGGAAAAAAAAGTTCCCATAACAAGAAATTCCCATAACAATAAATTTGTTAAATAGTGTTCGTGATTCACATAAATTTTATAAAGAGTATGTTGATAAGCTGAAGGAAGAACAATCAAAAAAGGTAAAAGAAAGGAAGCAGAAAGAGAGGGAAAATAAGGAAAAGCAGCTAGAGAAAAAAAGAAAAGCTGAGTTTGATGACAAAATAAAAGAAAATGATGCAGAAATAAATAGGCTTAAAAAAGATAAAGAAGCCTCCCTAGCAGTAATTCAAGAGGGAACAGAAAGAATGCGAAAAGCTGTAGAAAAACAAAATACTGTTGAAATAGCAGTTGCCTCTAACTTGATCATACAAGGTTCAGCTGAAATAAAGAAAACAAAGTAAATTAGTTGTGGTGGAAGCAGAAAAAGATAGGCGTATCAGAAAAGGTTAAAACAATAATATGAAAAAAGTAATTCAGTGAACAATTGTACATAGTTCTTGGTTTTCAATTACCTTTTTAGGATATTATAATTTAATGTGAAACCTGAAAACTTTCTGTGAAAATCGTGAATTGCTTCTGGTTAAACAGCATATTAATGTTCAAAGTGAAACTTGAATGTGGTAAATATACTTGAATATGATAATAACACGTGAAAAGATAAGAACTGAACATTAGAAGTAAATCATACTTAAACTTTAGACATTAGACGTTATGCAAAAAATTTGGGTGTGAACTTCGACCATATATACTAATGGACTGCGCATTGGCAATAGCTGCATCAAAGCCGCCATGGCTCAAACATTGGGCACGTCATCATCAGACTCCAAATTTCGTGTAAAAATGCTGTTATGATTACTAATTTACATTGCAGAACTTCAGTGTTTTCGGTGTATTATGTGAATGCGCCTCATATATAATGAAAACTCTTCAGGTAAGTTTACTTATGAGCTATATACATGCATGAACGGGTTGTTTACATTTTGTGATTTATAATGTGATGAACATTTGCGAAGAATTTGGAACATGCATTCCATTTTTTTTTCTTAAGTTACTGTATTTTTATATCAATAGCTGCAAGTTTCTGGTTAAGTAATTGAACTTTATTGACTTAGGTATTTAATTCGTTTCTTACCCATGAAAAATCATAGAACTTTCTTTACTATATCGCTCAGAGCAACCATAAGCACAGCAGGTGTAACCCATCTTTTTGACTGTTGTCATGTGATTTTATGTTGGAGCCAGAAATTTTGATGTCATGCGCAGTCTATCAGTATATATGGTTGAAGGGTGTGAAGCAAACTCTTTACAATGTATACAAAGTTGTTTTACTAGATGTATACAAATATACATCTAGTTTTTATTGAAATACAATCCTAAAATTTTCCTAAAATTTTTCTAAAAATTCCTAAAATTCCAACCTAAAATTTTCCAGAAGTATGCTATGATCCCTGTGGTGTTCTCTGTGCAGGTTCCGTTCTCTAGTGGTGACCTGCTTTTTTTTTTTTTTTTTCATATCTTCTGACATCCTCGCAGCCAAATTTCGGGAAGTTGTCTGGTTTTGCAATATTGGAACGTGTTTTTGTACTTCCCTTTCATTTTCTGGTTAGTAATACAAGTGTTTAAGATGCCTAAATCCAAAACGAAATTTCAAGATGCGTGGCTCGCCAAAGAATTGGACGGAGTGAAGTTGAAAGAATGGTGTTCTGCAACTGAAACAATATTTTCTGCTAAGTGTATATTGTGTTCAGAAATTTTCAATATTTCTAATAGTGGCTTTTCACAAGTAAAAGTGCATCATAAAGGAAAAAAAAAAGTTCCCATAACAAGAAATTCCATAACAATAAATTTGTTAAATAGTGTTCGTGATTCACATAAATTTTATAAAGAGTATGTTGATAAGCTGAAGGAAGAACAATCAAAAAAGGTAAAAGAAAGGAAGCAGAAAGAGAGGGAAAATAAGGAAAAGCAGCTAGAGAAAAAAAAGAAAAGCTGAGTTTGATGACAAAATAAAAGAAAATGATGCAGAAATAAATAGGCTTAAAAAAGATAAAGAAGCCTCCCTAGCAGTAATTCAAGAGGGAACAGAAAGAATGCGAAAAGCTGTAGAAAAACAAAATACTGTTGAAATAGCAGTTGCCTCTAACTTGATCATACAAGGTTCAGCTGAAATAAAGAAAACAAAGTAAATTAGTTGTGGTGGAAGCAGAAAAAGATAGGGCGTATCAGGAAAAGGTTAAAACAATAATATGAAAAAAAGTAATTCAGTGAACAATTGTACATAGTTCTTGGTTTTCAATTACCTTTTTAGGATATTATAATTTAATGTGAAACCTGAAAACTTTCTGTGAAAATCGTGAATTGCTTCTGGTTAAACAGCATATTAATGTTCAAAGTGAAACTTGAATGTGGTAAATATACTTGAATATGATAATAACACGTGAAAAGATAAGAACTGAACATTAGAAGTAAATCATACTTAAACTTTAGACATTAGACGTTATGCAAAAAATTTGGGTGTGAACTTCGACCATATATACTAATGGACTGCGCATTGGCAATAGCTGCATCAAAGCCGCCATGGCTCAAACATTGGGCACGTCATCATCAGACTCCAAATTTCGTGTAAAAATGCTGTTATGATTACTAATTTACATTGCAGAACTTCAGTGTTTTCGGTGTATTATGTGAATGCGCCTCATATATAATGAAAACTCTTCAGGTAAGTTTACTTATGAGCTATATACATGCATGAACGGGTTGTTTACATTTTGTGATTTATAATGTGATGAACATTTGCGAAGAATTTGGAACATGCATTCCATTTTTTTTTCTTAAGTTACTGTATTTTTATATCAATAGCTGCAAGTTTCTGGTTAAGTAATTGAACTTTATTGACTTAGGTATTTAATTCGTTTCTTACCCATGAAAAATCATAGAACTTTCTTTACTATATCGCTCAGAGCAACCATAAGCACAGCAGGTGTAACCCATCTTTTTGACTGTTGTCATGTGATTTTATGTTGGAGCCAGAAATTTTGATGTCATGCGCAGTCTATCAGTATATATGGTTGAAGGGTGTGAAGCAAACTCTTTACAATGTATACAAAGTTGTTTTACTAGATGTATACAAATATACATCTAGTTTTTATTGAAATACAATCCTAAAATTTTCCTAAAATTTTTCTAAAAATTCCTAAAATTCCAACCTAAAATTTTCCAGAAGTATGCTATGATCCCTGATTCTCTGAAGAGGATATATGAAAATTAAAGATGTTAAGTGATTGGATGCAAGATAAGTGCATTATTTTTCAAGTATATAGGGCATTTATGTTTGTTTTTCATTGCTTTCCTTGACAGGCTCAAGAGGTGAAGGAGGATTCTTAATCAACAGTGAAGGGGAAAGATTCATGGAGCGTTATGCTCCTGTGGCAAAAGATCTGGCTTCTCGAGATGTTGTGTCCAGAGCTATGACAATCGAGATCCGTGAAGGAAGGTAAGTACCACCATGTTGTAGGTCGTTCCTACATGAATATCTTTCATATTACAGGTTGTTGGGCACTCCTTAGCTGATATGTTTGGGGCCAGAGGTGTTATGAGTTTTAGATTTTATTTGTTTTTGTTTTTGGAGTATTTGCACACAGCATACCTATAGAATGAAATTGCTTGGTGGATGGGACCAAGTCTGAATGCTGAATCCATTTATATTTCATTTTTAGCTTGCACGCATAGCCTGATGGTAGTTTTGTGCAATGTTTTTTATAATTTTGTGCGTGAAAAAAAGTTTGTGTGTGTACTCAACCATCAGATAGCTATTGCTACGTAGGCCAGCCAAATGGACAGTCAGTATCAGTTGTGCAAAAAAGCCAATTCCCTCAAATAATCAGTCAGAACTACTTTTCACCAGAGTTGTGTAAAAATAAAATGTATCTGTAAACACAACCATTGAAGCAGAAATCTTGCTGCAAACCAGCGAATCACGATAACAATACAATAAGATAATTTAAAGAAAAATTAATAAAAAATAAGTATTAGAACATTACAGATTCCAATGAGGACAAAATAAGTACTTTACAATTGAATGTGCAACAATGTGTATGAAATGGACCTTTATGGTAAAATATTAAAATATTGGACCATAAACCTCATAAAAACAAGAGACTAAAGAAAAAAATGAATATCCAGAAAAACAGTTCCATTATGAACTTTAAAAATTATAAATAGTATTTTCAACAATTTAATCAAAAATAGTAAACTTACAAAATACATAAGGAAAATATTTTAATTTAATAACAAAAGGAACCTGGCAATAAAATTTGAATTCTTTCTGTGCAAATAAAACTTTTGATACGATTTCTATACATTGAGAACATGCCTTGGTAAAATCTAGAAACTAGAAATGTCTGCAAAAACAAAAGAACTCAGAAGATGTGAAAAATAATTGAAAGTTCAAGTTAAAATAGAATTAAGTTTATTAATCTAAGTAAAGCCTTGAGTAAGTGTTTTAATTGCTGTAAATAGCATTTTTATTTTATTTTTAATCTACAAGCAAAAACTATCAGCAAAACCTGCTAATAATTTGGAAACTTATCCGTGTACGATGTACGCATGTACGTCTACATTCTGCTACTCTGCTTTTCACTAAACTTAAAATGTTCACTGTGTTGTCCTGGTAAGATTCATGTTCCATTCAGGAAACATAACATTATTCAGAAGTGTAAAAAATGCAATAAATTTCATGAATGTTTCAAAACCAACATATCTAAAAACTAAGAAACTTTTTTTTTTCCATAAGATTTAAAAATAAATTTTAAGTGAAAATCGTTCACTAAACGTGGAAGTGTCAATTGAATGACACAAACAAATCTGATTTGTAATTGATTCATGAGTCATTTCCTGCAGAAATCGTGTCAACAAATGAAACAAATAAATCAGTGCAAATGAAATTCTTGTTGGAGTGTTCCTAAAGAAGTTCTTATTTATTTGTCAAAAGTGGAAAAAACCCCAAAGTATGTAATAAAATATTATACACCCATGTCTATCAATAAATAACTTCTAGTTAGGTGTAACTAATCATTTATTTATCTACTAGCCGAGCTTTGGCTAGTAGATAAATAAATGATTAGTTACACCTAATTACAGAAGTTATTTGTTGATATTTAAATACTTAATTTTCTGTTGAAGTGGCTGCAAGAAATCCAGAACTTATGATGTAGTGCCTCCACCTTCTATTTGCTGGTTGGCTGTGTTGATGATGTCATATGACATCAGCTGAAAGTCCATGGGAAAGCATGGGGCAGTGTAAGATAAGTATTTTGCTGAAAAAAAGTAAAGGACTATGAACTAAATTAAACGGATCCAGCAGATGCCACTCAGCAAGCCCATCACAATTTCTTGCTACTGATATTTCACTTTTGTATGCCCTCTTTTTGTACATGCAAGTAACAATAATTCATTTATATCATAAGAAAGTTAAGTGCAAAATTGAAATTTTAAGCACGTAATTTTGACTTTGGTTTTGTATTTTAAACCACAAGGCGACTATTTACAAAATTCAAATCTAGAACTTATAACTGTAACCACAGTTTTACAATTTACATACTCTTTATTGCATATGCAACTGTTTTCTCAGATGGGGAAAACTGAGTTGCTGGTCAAATACTTTTTTACTAGCATTGGAATTTGCACAATTTTAAAGACAGCAAAACTCTCATTTAAATTGCATAAATTCTAATTTATTATAACTGCGAACTTAAATTATTTTAATTATATGTAAAAATGTTGCAAACTTGATTATTATACTTATGTTTGCATAGTTAAGTCATGCGTAAAAGTGAACACACTGAACAAAAAATTGCAAAATGGGAACTTTATTTCTTAATATGGAGTTATATCACCATCTGCTTTAATTACAGCTTTAATTTTGCTTGACCTGCTATCATTATGACTGAGTATCATATATGTATCAAGTATATTCCATTCCATGCTCAAAGGATCCCTCAATTCTGCCAAATTTGCAGGGTGTTGTTTTTTTCTTCTTCATGACACTTTCTAATGTGTCCCAGATTTTTTCAATCACATTTAGATCGGCAGAATTTGCAGGCCAGTTGAGATGTGGAATGACTTGCTCATGCTCTTCAAACGAATCCAGCACAATTCTATCTCAGTGGACATGAGAGTTGTCATCTTGAAACACAAGATCCTCTCTGTCTTCCTTGTTCCAAAAACTGGCCAAATAGCAATAATGTATTATTTAGAAGTGGCACATAATACATAGATTTCATGCGATTGGACACTTTAACATATGGTCCAACTCCAGTGCTTGAAAAACAGCCCTAAAACATGACATTTCCACCTTCTTTTTTTGGACCACATTATTTATTGCCACTGTTTAGTGATCCAGTGATGATGCTGTTTTGCCCAGCAAGGTGATTTCACTTCTGGACAGTTGTTTACTTTGGATGTATCCGAGCAACACAACTGAAAATGCCCAAGCCATGCAGTTCTCTCCGTAGCATTCGTTCTGAGACTGGTATACTGGGTCTAGCATTGTACTGTTAAAGCAGCTCTTGACGAGTCTTAAAGCATGCAGCAGTTGCTAATCATCCCAAACACCTGCAATCCCGATTTGTCATCATAAAGCTTCTGCCACAGTTGCTGTGCCTACAGTAATGGCTTCCACACTTCTTACTCGAAATGGACATTACTGACTCTTGTCGCAGACAGTCCAACAAATTTCGCCACATCTTGCAAGGAATGACCATGTTCTTATCCAAAAACAATGGTCCTCTTTTGTCACTCAGTAACTCCACCTTTGCAAACAATAGTTGTACCTGTAGAAGGAAATACAGAATGCTACAGATGCTTTAAGCATACACCTCAAACGTCCACAATCATAATCCATCAGTTTCACTCTCAGTGTTTATATAGCTCGTTACATTCATCGACTTTATACTTACAAATTTGTATGTACGTGTTTCAATCACCAATCCATAATTTTGTATGGTGTGTTTGTATTTGTTTTACAATTTGATCTACCACACTTAAGAAGGACGGTCCGCCATGGAAACAATTTGGATGCAGAAAAAGGAGAACGAGAAAGAAATCTCGGCTGAGTGAGTGCAAGATTGGTGTATGGAATACTAGAGGTATAAATGGCAAAATGAATGAGGTGATTGAAGAGATGAATAAGTATAGATTGTAAGTGAAACCAAAAAGAAGAAAATTGGGATAGAAGAAGTGAATGGAATGGTGAGTGTGTGGTCTGGAGTATTGGATAATGTGAGAGGACAGGCTGGTGTAGGTGTGATTTTAAGTGAAAAGATAAAAAACAACTTGATTCACCATAGCTGCATGAGTGAGAGAATTCTTTGGATTTGTTTGAAAGTGAAACTTCAGAGAATAGTAATTGTTGTAGTGTATTCTCCTTGTCACTTGGAACCTTTTGATAGGAAGGAAGATTTCTGTAATGAGCTAAAAGCTGTTTTGAGCCAGTTTGGTACTAAAGAAAAAGTTATAATAGCAAGGGATTTCAATGCTAGAGTGCAGAATGCAATGTTCTGGGTAAGTTTAATGATCCTTGTGCAGTGATGGAAAGTTTGCGCCAATTGCGCTGAACTGTGCCAATTTCATTATCTTGCGCCAAACTGCTACAAATTACGAAAAAAAATATTTGCGCCCAACTGTGCCGAAACGGCAATCCACAGCAAGAATTGCCGAGCGAAAAAAAATTTTCACAGCAAAAAATGCCGTTTAAAAGGTCGAATCGAATGACGACGCCTTCAAGTTTATGCGTAATTTGGTTTTGGTGAAAACGACGCTTAATCATCCCGTACCGTACCGCCAATCCCAAAATTTTTGAATGTTTTTCACCTTCTAATTCGTTGTAAAAACAAGTATTTTCGCGATGTAGGAAATTAAATTGTTTTTCCTTATGGAGGAGTTTTGTTGTAATCACGTGGTATGTAGGAGAAACGATGCTGTACGTTATGAAATCCTGATGAAGATTGTTTACTGATAGTTTGGTGGTCTTTCGGAGTGCTGTGCAATTAAGATTGTTTACTTGTCGTTCCCTGTTCTTCGGGATAACGCAGTTATCTCATTCCGAGCAAGGTGCGCGATTACGTAAATACAGCGTAAGGTCAATCGTTAGCTATTTTGTTGACGCGGAGGATGACTGAAAATGGCTCTCCCGTGGCAGGATACAATGGTTCTGTTTCTAAAGGATTCAAGTTTTATGGATTTTCACTCCATCTTACGGTTTTATGGAAGTCACCCCCAAAAAAAAATATGGAAAAGCCCTCTCAAGATCCCTGCACGCAATTTTTATTTTGTTACCATCTTTTGGTAAAAAAAACCCAGCACTTTACAGATAGTCCATAATGCGCCTTTGATGTTCTGACTTTCCCCGCCAACGGAGGCGGAGTTTGTCACGTGATTCCCTATACAGCCATTTGAGAGTACCGTGTGCAAAAGTCGAGAGGGAACTCAGTTTTGACTCAGCTCAGCGCCTTTTGCCAACTCTTTACATTGATTGCATGTGGCTTTGTGCTTGCGAAAATTTCGGTGCAAACGTTTTAACCCTTTCCACTCGACTGTCGGGTGACACCCGACATTACGAAATCGCCGAATATCTCACCCGCCACTACGATGATGCCTCTTAGCTTGCATGTCGGAGGTCGCAATACATTTCTTTTTTGGCGAATAGGTCGGGTGTCACTCGCCACGCCGATGACGCCCCTATAGCTCGCATGTCGGGGCTCGCGAGACGTTTCTTTTTCACCGGATAAAGAAAAAGAAACGTCATCTGCGTGTCAGGTGTCACCCGCCATGCCGACGATGCCTCTATAGCTTGCATGTCGGCGATCGCGAGGAATTTCGTTTTCACCGAATAGCTTGCGTGTCGGGTGTTATCTGCCATGCCTATGACGCCTCTATAGCTCGGATATCGGCGCTCGCGAGAAATTTCTTTTTCGCCGAATAGGACGGGCGTCGTCCGCCATGTCTATGACGCATCTATAGCTCGTACGTCGGGGCTTGCGAGACATTTCTTTTTGCCCGAATATGTCGGGTGTCACCCTCCATGCCAAAGATGCCTCTATATCTCGCATGTTGGCGCTCGCGAGAAATTTCTTTTTCGTCGAATAGCTTGCGTGTCTGGTGTTATCCGCCGCGCTCGTAACGCCTCTTTAGCTCGTGGTTCAGGGCTTGCGAGACATTTCTTTTTGGCCGAATATCGCACGTGTCGGGTGGCACCCACCATTCCAATGACGCCTCTATAGCTCGCAAGACATTTCTTTTTCGTCGAATAGGTCGGGTGTCACTCGCCACGCTGATGATGCCGCTATACCTCGCATGTCGGGGCTTGCGAGACATTTCTTTTTCGCCGAATATCTCGCGTGTCAGGTGTCACCCTCCATGCCGATGACGCCTCTATAGCTCCCATGTTGACGCTCGCGAGATATTTCTTTTTTGCCAAATAGGTTGGGTGTCAGCCACCACGCTGATGATGCCTCTATAGCTCGTATGGCGGGGCTGGCGAGCTAAAGCTGAGCCTTCACTGCCAAGTTGAGGCCTCTACTGCAGAAAAAAAAAAAAAAAAAATGCGAGTTCTGTGTGAGTATGGGTGAAAAGTTATTTGAGTGGAAAGGGTTAATTTAGATTAAAACGAAACGAAACATAGCAGTGAAACAGCTAAGACAACAAAAAGAACGAAGTCAATAAAACTTATCGTCAAGTGTATCGCGGTATGTATAGTAAAGGAATGGCCTTTTTATGAAGCATCTAAAGTTTTGCTGAATCACGTTTTATAAGCCATGTGGCTGCAATTTTAGCATGTTGCAAGTCCGCCGCGATGCTTGTAGGCGTCATACGGAGAGCAAGAAGCACAAAGATCATGTCAAAAGATTAAATGGAGATGTGAGTAAAATTAATGTAACCAAAAAAACTTCTGACAGCTTATAAAGAATCCTGGAAAAAATATCAAGAGCAGATTAATGCTGGAAAAATGCAGCAAAACAAGCAAAAAAGAGAAGAAATTGAATGTTCACAAGGTGATTTAAAATGGGAAGAAGCTGAATATTTGCAGCAGTTGGATTCCCTCATAAAATGTTAAACAATGCTGAGATGAACATTGAATATGGCATAAACAAAAAAAAAAAAAAAAAAAGACACGAGTGCAATAGAAAGTGAACAGATACTATTAAAAGAAGCACAACAAAACATTGCTAACTATCTTAAAAAATTAGAAAAGAATAGAAGTGAGCAATTAAATATTGAGAAAAGCAGCAAAAAATTAAACATTTTTTGTAAAATAAATGATTAATTATAGAATCCTGCTATGGTTAAAATTTTTTTGATCTGTTTGAAAACTAAAATGTTTGCATATGTGTGTGTGCACGATGTTTTAAATTTGAGTATGGTGCATCTATTTCCAAAACATTTTTTGCTTAAGAGTTTGTTCTATGTACTAATATTTTACCTGCTCTAAAAAATGTTTTCTTACACCAAAAATGTATTTTGTCTGCTCCAAAAACACATTTTGTTGCTCCAAAAATGTTTCACCTGCTCCAAAAACACATTTTGCTGCTCCAAAACTGTATTTTACCTGCTCTAAAATATATATTTTACCTGCTCCAAAAATGCATTTTGTTGCTCCAAAAATGTATTTCACCTGCTCCGAAAACGCATTTTGCTGCTCCGAAAACGCATTTTGCTGCTCCAAAAATGTATTTTACCTGCTCCAAAAATGTATTTTACCTGCTCCAAAAATGTATTTTACCTGCTCCAAAAATGTATTTTACCTGCTCCAAAAATGGTTTTGCAACTTTCCATCACTGCTTGTGTGAATGATAATGGGTGAAAGATTAATTGAATTCTGCATTGAGAATGGTTTGTGTGTATCGAATATGTTTTTCAACCACAAGTATATCCACACATATACTTGGGGAAATCGTACTCTTGGTCAAAAGAGTGAGATTGGTTTTGTTGTCTATGATCAGTATCTGAAACACTTAGTTGTTGGCACTGTTGTGATGAGAGGTACAGATGTTGGTTCTCATCATTACCTGGTAGTGTCACGAGTGAAACTGAATGTTGGTTGGAGGAATAGAAAGAGGCCCAGGATGGAAAGAATAAAGGTTAAAAGCTCCCTGAAGATCATCAGCGTTATTCTGACTTACTCAGGGAATGACTGAAGGAGCTGAAGTCTTTTGAGGTGGATGAAGAAAAGAAGTAGGAATGTTTTAAGAACTGTGTTGTCACTGCTACTGAAGAGGTCTCTGCACCACAATAGTGGGTATCAATAGAGGTGATGCTTGGTGGAATAGTGAGATTGAAAAGGCAGTAATGAGAAAGAAGGAAGCCTGTTTGGGGATGTTGCAAGGTACAATTTCTGTGGATGAATATCGCTCAAAGAAGCGTGAAGTCACTGAGCTGGTTCTCCAGAGTAAGGCAAAAGATAGGAAGGAGAAGGTGGAAAGACATGAATTGTTTTTTTCTTGGAAAGATAGGAAGATTTCTGAAAGTACAAGAGACAGGAAAAAAAGGGTGAACAAAGTTGTAAGTTGTGTGAAGAATAGGATTGGGGAAATGATATAGGAACCCAATGAGTTAAGTGAAAGATATGGTGACTACTTCTGTGAGTTATTAGATCAGGAAAACAAAGATGATTATGAGGCAGAAGCAGATGATGTCACAGTGAAGGATGGAAGCACAAGAGGGATCTCAAGAGAAGAGGTGTGTAAAACTCTAAAATCTCTCCAGAACGGTAAGGCTCTGGGAGTTGATGGCATAACTGCTGAGATGTTGAAAAATGGTGGTGACTCTGTAATTGACTGGTTAACTGAAATTTGCCAGTTGTGCTGGGAGTTAGGAATGGTCCCTTGAGATTGGAAGGATGCTATCATTGGTTCCCTTGTATAAGGAAAAAGGTGATCAAATTGACTGCAAGAACTATCGTGGTATTAGCCTACTGAGTGTGCCAGGGAAAGTGTTCGGTAAGATCATCATTGAAAAAGTACGGGGTTTTACATCAGAGGAAGTATTGGATGTTCAGAGTGGTTTTATGCGTAGTAAAGGCTGCACTAAACAAATTTTTGCATTACACATGATGATTGAAAAGTATCTGGCTGTTGGTAAGAAAGTTTTTGCTGCCTTCATAGATTTAGAGAAAGCTTATGACCGAGTAAATAAGACACTTTTGTAAAAGGTTTTGAATGAATATGGTGTTACTGGGAAGCTACTTATTAGTGTAAAAGCCATGTATGCTGGCACTAGAGCTTGTGTACGAGTGAATGGTGTTTTATTAAAATGGTTTTCTATTAGTACTGGAGTCAGACAAGGTTGTGTAATGTCACCATGGCTGTTTAATATATTTATGGATGCGTGCATGCGTGATGCCAAAACAGATAATAGTGGTTTATGTCTTGGTGATATTCGTGTGTGCAGATTGCTGTATGCTGATGGCATGGTCCTGTTAGTAGAGCGCAAAAGTGAGTTGCAGAGTATGTTGTTCTGGATGTACGAGGTTTTCATGAAATTCAAACTGAGTATAAATAAGGGAAAAGCCAAAATTATGGTTTTCAAGAGAGGAACTGGTAGCACTGAATGTAATATAAGTATAAATGGCACCGTGATTGACAAGGTGAGTAAGTTTCTGTATTTAGGAAGCATGTTTGACAGAGAGAACAAATTGGATGGTGAAATTGGTAGGAGAGTGAATTCTTCATTGAAAGTCATGGTTGCTTTGGGAGGTTTTCACAGGAATGATGGGTTCTCAAGAGAGTCCTGCATGGCTGTGTATGAAAGTGTAATTGTTCCTACTCTGATGTATGGCAATGAAACCTGGGTGCTACAGAAGAAACAGGAGTCGTTTGTGTGCTGGAGAAATGTGTTACTTACAGGGGTTTTGTGGCAGGACATGTTTTGATTGTGTGAGGAATGAAGATGTATTGCAGTTGTGTAATGGGAAGCAAAATGTTGTTAGCACGGTGGAGACTAATATGCTTTGGTGGTTTGGTCATGTTGAAAGAATGAGTGATGAGATGCTTACTAAGAAAATCTTTTAGCCCTAGTGGCAGGAAGGAAAGTCAGAGGAAGGCCAAGGAAGTCATGGGAGGATCAGATTCAGGAGTGTCTACATGAGAAAAAGATGAGTCTGAAGAATAGAAGATCTTGTGAACGGCGTGTGATGGATGTGAGTGAAGCCCGAGTTGTATGTCAAGATCACTGTAAATGGAGAAGTTTGATACCGCAAAAGTAAGTAAAAATTATCTGGTAGTTTGTATTTCTTTGTGGAGCTAACTTCTGAATCTCAGAAAACAGCTTAGTGGTGTGTGTGCGTGTGTGTTTCTGTGCGTGCACATTTATATTTGTGTATGTTTCATTGTTGTGTATACAATTCATTAGGTCCTTAAAAAATTTTTGGAGCGGTGCTTGAAAAGTCCTTTCCTTCCCCACCCCCTTTTGTAGAAGAAAAAGGGTTGGAACACAAGATAACTGCAAACATAAATTTTCCGCACCTTGCCGGAGAGTACTCCATGAAAACCCATAAAATATGTGACTAATCTTGATCAGGTCTAATAAAAAAAAAAAAGTTTCCTTTGAATCTTGTAGAAATAAGTTCTTGACAAATGTAGATGTACATAAGCTTTCTGTAGTGAGGAGATTGTACTCTAGGAGAGGGAGGAGGAGGTATTGCTCAAGCTTAATATTTCCCAGTGCAAAATGAATTCTTATAGTATCCAGCATAAAAATTTTTTTCTAGAAGTACACATTACACAACTTTCTGTGTTCAGTGCGAGTGGATGAATTATTATTATTTTTTGTGCCATTTCTTTTAACATTCTTCATCTCCCTGTTTAGAGGATGTGGTCCAGAAAAAGATCATGTTTACCTGCAGTTGCATCATCTACCTCCTGAACAATTGGCTGCTCGACTTCCTGGTATTTCTGAAACTGCAATGATATTTGCTGGTGTGGATGTCACACGCGAGCCTATTCCAGTTCTTCCCACTGTTCATTACAACATGGGTGGAATACCTACAAATTATCGTGGCCAGGTATGTGACTGTCACAGTAAAATTATTTTGCTTTAGATTTTAGATGCTGATTTAAAATTATGTGCCTTCGTTAATATGTTGTGTTACTGTCACACTAACTTGACTAGGCCATTATTTTGAAAATTTTCCATACACATCATTGAAGGAGGAAGATTATTTAAACCAGAAATGGTTGATGTGTCATATTTTGATTTACCGTAGCACAATCTTGTCTCATGTTAATATGCAATATATGATCAAAAATATCTGGGCACCCTTTTTGAGTAGTGGATTTGTCTACATGCATCATAGCCATGGCCCATGAGGGTTGTACCGAAAGTAATGGAAAAGTGGGCATAACTTTTGTTATTAACTGACCAAGGTTGTTCAAATTGCATATGTTGGTAGAGTAACACTTCCTCTATAGTAACCCTTCTTCATTGCAGGTAAATAATGGTTCCAAGCAGAAGCAATGTGCTGTCATTGAGTTCTTGATGAAGGAAGGGTGCAGGTTGTCCAACATTCACAGAAGGCTACAGAATTTTTATGGAGATGACACCATTGGCAAGAGCAATGTGCACAGATGGATGAAGAAGTTTAACGAAGAAGAAGCCAACATTGAAGACAAACCATGCAGTGGAGATCATCTGCAACCACTGACACAAACTGTCAGCAAGTGGATGAATTGATTCACCCGGAGATCTTAGTCACAATCTGTGAGCTTGTTGCACAACTAGACTGTGGTCACAATGTCATACAGAAGATGGTGGAAGACTTAGGGTATCGGAAAGTGTGTGCAAAGTGGGTACCTTGGCAGTTGACACCCAATTTGAAGGAGAGAAGGATGGAAGTTTGCTCTGATCTGCAGGAAGCATTTGAAGCCAATGAAGACACATTTTTTTTTCAGATCTGGTGACAGAGGATGAAACGTGGGCATATCTTTACAATCTGGAACGAAGAATCAATCCATGGAATGGTGTTGCACCTCTTTACCAAGGCCTAAGCAGTTCAAGAGCCAGCATTCAGCACAGAAAGTCATGGTTACTGTTTTATTGGGATGACAAGGGTTTCATTCTCCTTGATTTTCTGGAACATGACTGTACCATGACCAGCGGGCAGTACATTGAGACACTCAAGAAGCTTAGAGAAGCCATAAGGAGGAAGAGACTGAACAAGAATCTGAAAAGGATCAACATTCACCATGACAATGCGAGACCAGACACATCTTTGGCAACAAATCAGGTGATCAGCAAATTAGGCTGGTCGGTGGTCCCCCATCCACCATGCAGCCCAGATCTGGTGCCCTCTGACTTCCACCTGTTTGATCCAATGAAGGACGGTCTCCAGGGACTAGGATTTGATGACACAGATGAGGTGAAAGTGGCTGTGAAGAAATTGGCACAACAGTCCACACCTAAATTTTTTCAAAGTGGATTCGAGAGTTGGGTTCAACGATGGCGCAAATGCATTGCTTGTGATGCAGACTACGTTAAGTAGTACCTTTGTATAGAGAAAGAGTTAATTTTTCTCAATTTTGTGCAGTTTGAACAACCTCTGTCGGCTAATAAAAATATTATGCCCACTTTTGCATTACTTTTGCTACAACCCTCGTATAAAGACACATGTGGCCTGACAAACATCATAAACAAGCATAAACAGTAGAATGGGCAGTATGTTTCATTTGTTAATACTGGAATGACCCAGTATTGACCAATGCAACTAAACAGCGATTGCTTCTTCCCTTCACGTGTGACCTTGACATCTTGCACGTGTGATACCCGCCGTAATATTGGTTTCCCGTGCATTAGTGCACGCGCAGCATTAGGTACGATCTTCATCAAGGACGCCAGGAAACATGCGGAAAATGGTATTCTACCTTTCGTCTTTTGCCGTTTTGCAGTTGAAAATTCTGGATTCCGTGTAACAAGCTTTTTGCTATGAAAGCAGAAATGTATTTTATTTTATTTTCTATATGTACATAAAAAAAAGAAAAAAATTCAGTAAAGGGACGATATTTAATACGTACATATTTCTAGACATATCGAGATTAAAAAACATGTTTCATGTACGTTATTCTTTTTCAGTTAAATCCATTCAATAGTGGTTTAACTGTTGGAACTTTACATGTTATAGTTCCTTTGTGTAAAGTGCAATTTCTCAGTTGGAAATTATTAGTATTTACTGCAAACAAATACCTCGGTAATCAAATGTAATTCAAGGAAAAAATTTTCACGTACCTCTCAGTTGTAAGAGCACATTTTCTTCACAGGTCCTGAAATTGGATAGACAAATTCATGAATTTGTCTATCCAATTTCGGGACCCGTGAAGAAAATGTGCCGATTAAATTCTTAAAAGTCTAAACTCGAGCCTGATGAGAGCAGCCATACAAAGATTCGAACATCGACCACTTACAACTGAGAGGTACGTGAAATGTTTTTCTTTGAATTACATTTGATTACTGAGGCATTTGTTCGCAGTAAATACTAATAATTTCCAACTGAGAAATTACACTTCACACAAAGGAACTATAACATGTAAAAGTTCCAACAGTTAAACCACTATTGAGTGGATTTAACTGAAATATAATGACAATATTTAAATTCTATGTAGTTATGGTATTTATACGAGTCTGATGGGTTACTTTCAAAGGAGGACGGGTACATTTTTTGACAAACCGTTCTCGAGGGATGGGTAAAATTTCCGAGATTTTTCATGCCCTGTAATATACTAATTTTGTGCCGCCCCGGTGGCGCAGTGGTCTAAGGCGTCGGCCTCTGATCATTCGTCCGTAAGGGGTCCGGGTTCGAATCCCGGTCAGGCATGGATGTTGTGTTTGTCTTACGGCACTGGCTCTCTCCCTTCCCTGGAACCAGTGACCCTAAATTAGGGACGGGCGACTGCTTATAGCCCATTGAGTTGCTCACGGTGGTCGTTAAACCTCCAATCAAAAAAAAAAAAAAAAAAAAATACTAATTTTGTCCATGCATGGGAGCATGTGTTTGCATACATTTGTGAAAGTGATCTGTGTTATAATTTAATTTGGTGTTATTTTTTAATTGTATACACAGGACTGAGTTTCATGTATTTGTGCGTTTTCTTTACCCCAGGTCATCACCTTTAATTATGAGAAGAATCAAGATGTTATTGTACCTGGGTTGTATGCCTGTGGAGAAGCAGCGTGTGCTTCAGTGCATGGTGCCAACAGACTAGGAGCTAATTCTCTTCTAGACCTTGTGGTATTTGGTAGGGCGTGTGCTCACTCTATAGCAGAATTCAACAAGCCAGGAGAGTCTATTCTGGAGTTAACTGCAGTAAGTATATTTTGTGTATCAGGAATTTAAAAATACAGTCAGTGGCAATAAAAAAAATGTACTGTATTGTTTATCACACACATATTGTCAGCCATTATCAGTCCACTACTGTTAGATGAAAGTCCCCAAGTTTCTTCCATGACGGCCTGTCTTGAGCCAGTCTCCTCCGTATCATTCTGTCATGCTTTCAAATTTCATCCACCCCTCTCCCACATGGTCTTCTGGGTCTTTTCCTGTTCCTTGATATCCAGTCTAAAATTTCGGTTGTTCATCGGTGGTCCATTCTAGCAATATGACCAGGCCATTTCAGGGATTTTGCTCTGATCACCATGTCTTCCACTCTTTCCTGATCAGGCCTTGATTTCATTTTTTTTAGCAGTAGCAACACTTGCTAGTGACCTTATCTTTTACTAGAAAATTGTATTATCTACTAGTGAAAGTTTATTAACATTGTACAAAAACTTTAATATGTCCCCCTCCATTAGCCAATCATGGCAAATTTTGATTTCACCCCTGTAACTGTCACATTGTAATGCTGAAAAGATTACAAATATTTAGATATAACTCACCTTTTCATGACCTGACAGATTAATTGTAACAATTTAATTCGAATGCAAATATTTTAAAAACATTTTTTTTGTCATTATTATTATAAGCTACTAAATTTTTTATGTTAATCAGCCCAACACTTGTTACAAGTCACTCTTTCAATAAAATGTAAGTAAACATTGAACAAGTTGGAAATTTTTATGGCTTGCTCCAGGTGTGATTATAGTCAATTCCTTGACATCATGTTTTCACAAGGGGGATATCAAGGAGCAGGTAATTGAAATTGTGCACTGTTCAGTTTGATTCTTGTGACAGAAACCATTCAGGAGTGGTGATAGGCAGATTTGGTCTTCCACGAAACAAAAATGGGTTCACTCAAGTGGTCTACAATTGGTTTAATGTGAGCAATAGTGAAACCATTTGCAAACAAAACAGATAACTGGTGAGTAGTTCTCTTTGTTCATTTTATTGATTAGGTATCTTAGAAGGGACTAGGGTGTTTGAACAACCCACTTATAATCAGGAGATATGGCATACATATTTTTTTTTTCGTACAAGATAAGTCCTTGTGCATACTGCATTTCAGTTCATAATTTCCCATTCTCTTTTCAATGTGCTTTATGAATAGCTAATTTCTGAAGAATTATTTATTCAGCCAAATTTTATGAGTTCGTTGATTTGGCAGGCAATTATTATTATTATTATTATTTTTTTAATGTTCAAGTTCTTTGGACATGTGTTCATTTGCACATTTTTTTTATATTATTTCATCAACAATAGTGATAATTTCTCTCCCACCATCATGGAAAGGTGTTATAGATTATGAAGAATGTTTTAATGATTTAGTGTAACATTAGAGTCATTTGTTTTCATGGACCCACTGCACAGTTACAGTTGCACTCGGGCAACCAAGATCTGTTTGTGTCTGGCATTCTGACACTTTACTGGCAAGAATGTGCCAAAAGCTGTTATTGAAGTGATAGGTAGATGATATTTTCTGCACAGGAGAATACAAAAATGGTAATAATTTTGTGCATTAGATGCTTATTAGCCAGTCAGTTGCTCTTAGCTGGTTTTTCAAACTTTGCTATGATACCTGGTGCAAAGTTCTTTCCATACAATGGTGCCTTGAAGATGTCTGTAAACTCAGTTAAATGTGAACTCAGTTTGCCAAATCTTTGGTTATACAAAATGGAACAATGAAATATTCTCATAGACTTTCAGTAGTGTCACAAATCACAACTGAACAAAAAATGATCTCATAGCCCATAAAATTTGTATTTTTAGTAGTGCATGAAACCTGGAAGTTTTCTAAGTTTTTGTTTCAATAAAAATTTTTCTTCCTCTTATAAAAAAATCTAGCTTTTTGTTAGTAGAAATGTTTTTCTCTTTATACCTTAAATACTTGTCTGATTAATAAATACACTGTACATGCTATTTGAATGTGCATTGCATTAATTACCAGTTTGTTCAAAATCTTACTTAAATAATTGCTGCATCTAAAATCAAATATAGCTGATTTAATTGCATTATATTAGAATTCTAGTTAAATTTCAGAATGATGGAGAGGAATCTGTTTCCAACCTGGACAAAGTAAGACATGCAAATGGTTCAACCTTGACATCACAGCTGAGGTTACGGATGCAAAGGGTAAGTAGGAAATATACATTTGTATTGCAGTAATGCTGTTTATAACATGTGATAGCCTTCTGCCTTTCTTATTTATCAATCCATTAGCCTACATGCTGTTGTTTCTTCATATGTAGCATATCTTCTAATTGTCTACTATATGAAGCTGTTTTTTTACTGTGGAATTAACTTTTTTACGGGTCTTATAGAGGTTATTATTCAAAAAAGTTGGTGGTCAAATTTTTGAACTAAAGCCTAGTTCATCATCAGGACTACGTCACTGGAGTAGTTGCTGCCACTCAGTCGGAAGTGTCCAACTACAATTATCGTTAATTATGGTACTTCTTCTTGCTATTTCGATCCCTTCTTCTAGTTTCCTCTTTACTAAGTTTGACTGGTGGGCAATTGTTCTTACCGAGTTCCAATTTATGGAGTGTCCACTTGCTTTTATATGTCTGTCTGGCCCTGTTTTGTTACTTATGTTCCTAATAGCTGCTTGGTGTTCTTTCATTTGGACTTTAATACTCCTCCCTGTTTCTCCTATATAGCTGAGTCCGCAGTTACAGTCGATGCAATGTATGTCCACTCCATGCAATTGGATGTCCACTTCTTTCTGCTTTAAAGCTGGCAGGAATTTCTTTAATTTGTGATTTAGATCTGGAGCAAGTCTGATATTATATTTTGCGCCGTTCCTCTTCAGTTTTTCGAAAAGTCCTTTGTGGTACGTAATTTTTCTGGTGAATTTGAAGTTGTTTAGTTTTTGCTTCTGTTTTGGCACTTGCCTAAATAATTTCTAAATATATGGGGAGGGGTAAATATTTTCTGCCAATATTTCTTTTAATTCTTCTCTGTGAAGATCTTTTTGAGCATCTGAAGAGACAAGGACTTCAATTTTTTCCAAACATTTTTGTTTTTGCCAAAAATTAAGTATTTGAAGTAGGCTTTCTTACTGTGTATTTTTATTAAAAACAAATGTTTATATTTTTTCATGAGACTACCCCTTTTTACGCTTTCCACCTGTAGGTTGAAGAAGCGTATATGCTCCAGCTTTGTCTGTCCGTCCATCCGCACAATAACTCGCGTAAAAGTAGTTCAATTTCGATGAAATTTTAGTATGTGGTAGGGGACAACCTGGGGAGGAACCCTATTGAAAATGGACAAAATGGGGTCAAAGGTCAGGACATAGGAGTGGGATCCATTCCATCGACCTTATACATCATAACTTACATAAAAATGCTTCAATTGCGACTAAACTTTATCATGTTGTTCTGGAGATATACTGAACTGGTACTGTTGAATATCATCGAAATGGGGTCAAAGGTCAGAGTACAAGAGCAAGATTTATTCCACAGCTATTATCCTCATAACTGGACTAAAAATTATTCTATTGCGACAAAACTTTAGTATGTTGTTTTGGAGGTATACTGAACCAATTCTGTTTAATATCGTCAAAATGGAGTCTGAGGTCAGGGCACAGGAGCAAGATTTATTCTACAGCCATTATCCTCATAACTTTACTAAAAATGGTTCTATTGCGACAAAACTTTAGTATGTTGTTCTGGAGGTATACTGAACCAATTCTGTTTAATATCATCAAAATGGGGTCAAAGGTCAGGGCCCAGGAGCGAGATTTATTCCACAGCCATTTTCAGAGCTTGGCTTCCAGCAGCTATAGCTGCTGGGAGCCAATTAAAAGGCAAATGATTATGGTAATCCTCATAACTTGAATGATTCTTGGTATATTGGAAAGCGTATCATAATAAATGCATTGCATGATTTTACTAACTTGTTTATCCAGTACATACTGTAGTTTGCCAATTGGAATAATGTTTCTAAGTATCTGGCTTCAAATAGGATTTTTTAACTACAGTAATAGTTAGCATTCATTTTCAATGTTTTCAGATATGCTTTTATTTGTTTGGCCCCATAAAACTCTCTAAATGTAGTACTGCTCCTTCAAGTAATACTTTAACTGCATTCTTAGTGGATATTGTAGAAATCTTGTCTGAAAGGAAAGGTAACATCGTCCATTTCCCCACATTTGTTCTACACCCACACGCACAAATATATATATATATTTATATAAGCAATTCTTTTTCATGTCATTCTAGTGTCAATCTATCTTGGTTACACCAAGCCTGTGATATACATCTCTATATTCGTTAACCATTCTCAATCCACTGCTAGATGAAGGTCTTCCCAAGTCTCTTCCACAACTCTGTCTTGAGAAATTCTCATGCCATTCTATTTTGCTTTCGAATTTCATCTTCCTACCTCCCAAGTGTTCTTTTCCCATAACTTGCAGAAGTGCCAACTATTACGGATTGTTCGTAATTATTATGGTTTCGACTGTCAGATTACGGAATTATGGACAGATTGGAAGAATTACGGATTTCAGTGTGTTTTGGAGAATCTCAATTTTGTATCCTTTTTTGTTAACCCTTTTAGTGCGACACGGCCAATTCGTCGGCCTTCGATTTTGATCCGCGTATTTCCGGAATCAGATGGCAGATGTCGGTGATCGTATCATTTATCAATCATATCGTTTTGAAATGGAATCTCCTTGAATCATATCTTCAAACAGCGATATTATCGAAAGAATGGTAACATGCCGTAAGTGTCATATCGTGAAAGAGTTTGCGCTTGCTATTGGCTTCCCGTGCACTTTCTCCGTGTAACGGGAGAAAGCCTACTTTAGCTAAAACTTTTCCTTCTGCAGTTGAGGCGGGCTGTTCACTTGGCATTGTTGGTGAATTATAAGACAGCGTACTGTCGGAAATCACTTTTTCGAGCCCCCGTTCGAAGTGCAATAACGCGCAACTCGTCGCGACGCCTGGTCACACAATGACCGAGTGTATATTTCTTGCGGACTTTCGCCGCATGGGAGAACAAAGTGCGGTGTTTTATTACTAGAAGCTCTTCACATTATTCATTTCTTTTTTCCAAACAAACGGACACAATCGCAAAACTCCGTGAATTACGAATCCCCTCGTTTTCCAAATTCGTGTTAGCAGAGGATGGCTTTATTGACAGCTTGTTTTTCAGACTAGCAGATGTGCTTTTTCCTACTGTGAAATTTTTTTGTAAGGCTGTTTGAAATGGCTTGTTGTAGTGAGAGTGAAAGTTTGCCAAGTGATAGTGATGATTTTGAATCATCTGAGAGTGATATTGGCCAAGCAACATCAAGCCAGAAAACTAGCCACTGTGCCACACACACAATATCTGTTTCAGAAAGTGAAGATCTTGATAGTGAATCTTCAGATCATGAAAGTTCAGGAAGTGAATGGGAGGATGTAATAGAGGGAAGTGATGAACAACCTCAGCATCCTTTTGTGAATCATGAAATGCAGGGGCCCAAACATGCTCCTGCAACTGATGTGGCACCTATTGCATATTTTTACTTGTTTTTTACCAATTTTATTCTTGGAATTATAGTTTCTGAAACAAATAAGTATACAAAGAGTTTTCTCAACATCCAAATCTTACTCCCAAATCTCAAGCTAGGAAATGGAAAAATGTTACAAATGCTGAAATAAAGGTTTCCTTGCATGCCTTCTAATATGGGAATAATCAGTAGCCCATGCAGGACGAGATGATTGCCGAAGGCATATCCAATCAAAAAAACACGAGGATTATGTAAAATTAAAGACCCAATCAAAGCCTTTGGATAATAATTTTGCAAAAAAGAATGAAAATAGTGTGATAAAATGCTGAATTGCTGTTTACTACATTCGTTGTAGAGCTTAACCTACCTATAGAAAGCTGTGATCATGCTGGTCCCTTGTTTCATGCTATGTTCCCAGACTCTGATATTGATGAAGCTGGATATCTTAGAGCAGATGTGGCATGGAATGAAATATCTAAGATGAAGGATTCATCTGGCCTTCCGAAGTATTCTGTATTGCCTAAACTAATGTTGGCAATATTGACTATCCCTCATAGCAATTCCTCTACAGAGAGAATATTTAGTATAGTGAGGAAAAACCTCACATACTTCTGCCCAACAATGAGCACCAAAACAATTAAGTGCCCTTCTTGTACAGAAAAGTGAAGCATTTTCCTCAGGTGAGCCGTGTTATAAAAAGAAGTTTTCTGAAAAAGAATGTACCACTGCAAAACAAGCAACAAGGGAGTCTTTTATGTCAGCAATGACATGAGGTAAGTACGATAGTGATAATTTAATTTCATAATTTTTTGTCAGGATAGTGTAAACATATAAGGTTATTATTTCACACATTAATTTCTCATGAAATACCATTTCCGCGCGTTAACGATGAAGCTTCGTATGGTGAATATTGATAGGCTCCTCAGAAAGTTGGCACCTCATACAAGTATTACAGGTGTAATACTATAATATTGTCCTTAACTTTGAAAAAAAATGGTGTGCTACATTACTGAAAATATTACTGAAAGTTTGTGTTCCATTACCTGAAACATTACTGAAAAATCCCTTATTGATTACTGATACATTCTGCTAGATTGGCACCTCTGAACTTGATATCCCCAATATTATACAGCGTGAATAGTCCATACCTACCAACTCTTCTGGATTTTGCGGACGTTTTCTGTTTTTTTTTTTATAGTGTTCCGGTTTTTCGGCAGGAAGAACTTTTCTTCCAAATTTTATTTTATTTTTTGTATTTTTTGCTAAAACTATCCCTATAAATAAAATATATAATAGAGATGGAAATTTTGCGCCAATGTGCGCCAAAACATTGCGCCATCTTGCTACAAAAGGCAGATTTTGCACCATTGTGCTCCAGAACACCTGTGCCTCGTCGTCATCGTTGGGACTTTGGCACAATAAATTCTCCGTGCGCATCGTTCTGCTTGATGCTGAATAAGATCATGAGGTGGGAAGAAAGATTCACACTCCAATTACCGCGGATTTTACGTAGTTACTATTAAAATCGTCTGTCCTCTACGGACGACGAAAAATATTGAGTATGCTATGAAAATCGTCGGTCCGCCACGGACGACGGAAAATATTGAGTATGCCATGAAAATCGTCTGTCTGCTACGGAAGATGGAAAACATCGAGTATGCTAATGATAATCGTCGGTCCGCTGCGCATGACTGAAATCATCGAGTATGCTATGGAAATCTTCTGTCCGCTACAGACGACGGAAAACATCAAGTATGCTATGATAATCGTCAGTCCGCTACGGGTGACGGAAATCATTGAGTATGCTATGGAAATCTTTTGTCCGCTATGGATGACAGAAAACGAGTATATTATCAAAATGTGATATAATTTGTTTGTATTGTAAACATCTAAAAATTATGAAATGCATAAATATTTGCATTTAGTTTTACTTATGCATAATTAAATTCATTAGAAATGTCGTTCACACGTAGTTAAAAAAAATCATTAGAAATGTCATTCGTGCACAATTTTACACATTTGAATTTCTCAGGTTGGCAGGTACGATAGTCTTCCCGTCATTAAGAAATTTTTTATATAAAAAACATTGTGATAGGTAAATACAAGTGGTTTGTGGCATGATACATATAAACGAATGGTTCTTTTTTTTTTTTTTCTACATTGTTAGTACCCCTCCTCATGAGCACTGTTCAGGGCCTGGAGTGCATTTAGTCTATATTCAATTTCTTACCATGTTTTGCATAACATTTATTTTTTGAGACTGTGGCAACAGCATCTGTTATTCCTCTCTGCAGAGTTTCAGTAGATATACTGCTGTTAAATAGACTTTATCTTTGACATAAACTCCACAGGAAAAAGTCTAGGGATGTTATTTCAGGTGACCACAGCAGCCATAATGATGGACCATTTCTTGCAAGCCAACTTTGAGAAATGTGGTATTAAGGAATTTTCACAGTTAATCTGCAATATGGTGGGGCACCATCCTACTGGAAAATTACCCATGATTGACGTTCTTCCAACTGAGGTACAACAAAAAGTTCCATCGTGTCCAGGTACACATTTGCTGTTTGTACGTTCACAAAAAAAAGAAAGGTCCAATGACTCTGCGTGCACGTGACCACACCAGACTTTCACTTTTGGGTTGTCCCGCTGTTTTTCAAAGACAACATGGGAATTTTTTGACCCCTCATGCATGCATATTCTGTCTGTCCACTTCATATGCTGCAGAAAGTTGCTTTCATCAATACGCTGTAAAATCTCAGTGGAAAAAGCAGCACGATGTGGGCGGTCTTTCACCTTCAAGGCTTGAACAATGTGCCCTTTGTAGACATGAAAAAAGCCTTGTGTGTTAAATTTTCTTCAGTGTAGTACAGGGGATTCCAAGTTCAGGCAAAGCTTGTGGAGGGACTGCATACGATAGCTGTCTGCAGTGCGTCAGCGTTTTTTCACTAACACCCAGTCGGTCTCTTCGCTTTCAGTCATCAATACTTTGTCTCCTTAAACTTTGCATACGAAGCTGTTATGCTTTTTATGATCAAGTGGTGGACGTCCATACTCTCTTCTGAAATTACGCTGAACAGTTATTGGTAAATTGGTCTCGTGGTACCACAGAACACATTCTGCCTTTCCCTGCAGAGACACTGTTTTGACGACTTGCTCTGGTAGTGCCATCTACATAGTTTTTACTCAGCATGCACATACAACAACAAAACTCTATTAGTTTTCATGCATCATGCCACAAACCCCTTGTTTCTATCATTGTTTTTTAAATAAAAAATTTCTTAATGAGGGAAGGACTTTATGCCCAACCTTGTACACACACACACACACTGAGATGCCAATTGAATAGGTACACCTGCCTTCATCAAATAAATAACTCACTGCAATGTGGAAGGTATGAAAGTATAGTGTGCTATATAAATCGAGCAGACCAGCACACCAAGCATCAGTTAGCATTCAACTAAGGATAGGAATGGGTAAAACAAATGATCTGAACGACTTTGAATGTGGCATGATAGTTGATGCCAGGCATGCATTTTAAACACTTCCTAAATGGATGTCCTCCTGGGCTTTTCACACACAATCATAGCAATTGTTAACTGTGAATGGTGAGATATGCAGAAATCTTCCTGAAATCAAAGATCAGTAAAAAAAAAAAACACCTGGTGAATCGGAGGGTGTCAAAAAAAACTGGCAAGAACCATGCAAGTGAACAGATGGGCCACAACTTGGCAGATCACTGCAGAATTCAACATTGGTGTGCTGAGGTCCATATTCAACCATTTCTTGAATTTGTTACAACAGCAGACAACCATAGTTTCAGTTTTCTTTGATCTGTCACCTGTTTTCATCCAGATCTCTGACTGGAGAGAGGTTTTTGCTGGCCTCAGCTTTTACTGTAAACCCTTGCTGCAGTTGTGCATGAAAAGCTCGGGGAAGCAATTATTTGGGAGATGGTTGAACTGTCATGATTGGCTCCAACTGTCGTGCCATGTTCAAAATCGCTGAGATCACTCGTTTTGCTCATTCTAACCCACAACCGAATGCCAGCTGTGATGCCCGACAAGCAGGTATACCTGATTTTTACCGCACTCTCTATGCTCATGTGCCATCTTGCATGTAGGAGTGAGCCATTTATGTGACAGTGGCAGTGCACCTAATAAAGCAACATATCAGTGTGTGTGTGTGTGTGTGTGTGTGTGTGTGTGTGTGTGTGTGTGTGTGTGTGTGTGTTGTGTGAAGTACTGACATGAAAAATAGCAAAAAAAAAAATAACTTTCAAATTAGAATTAAGAAACTGACTGCCTGTGCTAAAAGAGGTCTAACAACAGAATGGAACATCCCCAGGCATTTATGGAAATGGCAACAAAAATAGGTGGTACTGAGGACAAAAACCTATACAAGAAAATATCAGAACAAACAAAAATGCTGCTGCAAAGAAGGGAAATGAAAATAAATAAAGAAAATGCATCTTCCAGAGTGGAAAACATAGAACTATGTTATGATGGTATGAAAAAGTATGACTAAAGACAAATAAATTCAATTATGAAAGAGTGGAAGTAAAAAGCAGTTGAGTACAACCAAAGCCTGAAGGAAACAGTCATCTCAATAATGGAAGAAAACAGCTAATGACACTCTGTAACAAGGACTAAAAGCGAAATTTCCGGAAGACTTGGAGTTCTACACAAAACTATATGAAAGAGATGTTACATCTATTACAGACATAAAGAAATATCATTGGCAACTATTATCAATCCACTGCTGGATGAAGGCATCCCCAAGTTTCTTTCACAAAGATCTGTCTTGAGCCAGTCTCCTCCATGTCACTCTGGCATGCTTTTTAATTCCATCCACCCATCTCCCATTTTGTCTTCTGGATATTTTCCTGTCCCTTGGTATCCAGTTTAAAAATTCAGTTATCTATTGATGATTCGTTCTTCTGGCAATATGTCCAGCCCACTGCCATTTCAGGGATTTTACTCTGATCATGATGTCTTCCTCTCTTGCCATTTTTTTGATCCATGAGTTCCTCCTTTTATCTTTATTGGTTATGCCAAGCATTCATATCTCAATTCTTCTTTCAGTTATCTGCAGCCTTTGAATGTCTTTTTTAGTTAAAGTCCAAGTCTCTGCTCCATATGTAAGAACCAGGGTTTGAAAAAATCACGATTTAAAAAAAAAATATTATAAATAAAAAAAAATCTGATTTATTTTATTTAAATCAGCCTTTTTTGATTTAAATCAGATTTATTTTATTTAAATTACTGTTGTGTTTTAGTTCAACTTTAAAATACCTCTTTATTCTTCAGTGTAAACATGAAACATAACATTCTTCTCCATGATTGACTTGATGGTATATATTTTTAAAATTTAAGTGACACTGTATAACATATAATGAATGAGAATGTAATAAGGAGAGAATGGTATTTCTTAATGCTGTACATTATCTTTAATGTACTGATTTATGTCTACTAAACTTCTTAATAATTACTGAAATGTAAATCATATTTTGTATTCAAAAACATTTATTTTTCATACATTTAAAAATAAATCTGAATCAACAGAGAAAGAGAGAGAGAGAGAGAGAGAGAGAGAGAGAGAAAGAGTTTCTCAAGTGAATTCTGTAGAAGGAATATTCTCATAACATGTGGAAATTGGTTTGTGTGGAGATGGGTTCCATTTCAACTCAGGCAGGGTCGTACCATCATGGTCTCAGATTTCTCTAAAAAAATTAAGGGGTGTTCCTTGACTAAAATAAGGAGACCTATATTTTTTCTTTCGGCAAGAAAAAATTTTCCCTTCGAGATAGAGGGTTTCAAATCTTGCACCGTCAAACAAGCTCTCTAGAAAACGGTTATTTTTCCTAACTTCAGCGAGTCATTGCAGCAGAGTTAAAAAAGATATCGTGTTCTTGTATTTTTTTTTACATTGTGTGTATAACATATAATAATATATGGTGCTAATATTTGCTACACATCGTATGATTAAAATTTAAAAAAATCGTAAACTTTGTGATTTTAAAAAAAAAATTGAATTTTTAAAGTTTTTTTTAAACAGGTTTGGATGGAGTTTTTTCTATATTCGTTTTTTTCGTTAAAGACATACAAATGTGCACTTTATTTGTAATTTTTTGTGTGTCTGTGAAGCTGCTAGTTTCCGCGTTTCGGCAGCGTTAAAAACAGCCGATTTTGAAAAATCTCTAACTTTGCCAACGATTTTCTCAAAAAGGCCATTTTTTAAAATTCTGAAAATTAAATCCCTGTTTCATTATCAACAGGAGAATATCTGTGTAAATTTTCACGGACCTAAAAACGCTCGTTTCCGAGTTAGACGCGTTTGAATTCGGTTTGAAAGCCTACGATTTCCCGTGTTCTAAAGGCGCCATTTTGCAAAATCTCAAGCGCAAAGTACGTACGTTATCTCTTACCCGAATCAAAGCGTTAGATATTCTTTGCCCGAATGATGGAATGAGAGCATTGGGTCAGCTGGCCCTGGTTGGATACATCCACCTCACCCTTCCCCGAGTGATGACATGCCTATAAAACTGTCGGGGGGGGGGGGGTAACCAAAACATAAAGAAAATTCTTGCTGCTCCACTAACAAAGTTGAGTTGCGAAAGACAGCAACAGTTGTTTGTTTGTTTACGTATATACTTAAACATCGCATACGAAAAGACTATGAAAGAGTAGAAAACTGTTGTGAAACAATTTTAAGAAAAAGAGTGCAGGCACGTGTACTGTAAGTTAATTTTCGATGGCTAAACACCCTCGAGTTTTTCTGGGAGTTGCTAATTGTAGGCTACTGTCAGAAGAGCAGTTACTAAAATTAACTTCTCAGTTTTTCGTAATAGTAAAATATTCGCTCAGGAGAGTTTTGTCCTCTGCGAACGGGGGAGAAGGTGCAATGCTCTTGACCTCGCTGCTGGGTTGATAGCGCTGGTCGCTACCGAAGCTCTGCTTACCTCCACTCCAAAACGTAATGGCATTGTCTAATCTACTAAATAAATAACAATTAACACATACGCGTGCATGCTTATTCATAAAATGTAAGTTGAGTATATTTCCTGTTCAATCAGCTGATTTTACAAGTAAAATTCATATACAACTAATGCGCTTATAATGGTGTAAAGATTTTTATCTATTTAAAACATATTCAAAGATTTCAATTTTTTTAAAGAGGGAGGGGGAGGGAGTGTGTTCGTAGTGATCTCCACCTGGGCCACGATAAACCATGCACTGCCCATGTCTTCTGCTCCCTTACAAGATAATCCTGGATCGATGGGAGACCAGCGGAGTTTTGACACCCCCCCTCCTCTCACGTGGTGGTGAGGTGTCTCAAAGCTAGGTAGCTTTCAAAAATGTTTCAACTTAGTTGGCTGGTAATAAGAGAGGGATTCCATTTCAATTCTGGCAGGGTCGTACCATCACGGTCTCATATTTCTCTAAAAAAATTAAGGGGTGTTCCTTGATTAAAATAAGGGGACCCATATCTTTTCTTTCGGCAAGAAAAATTTTCCCTTCGAGACAGAGGGTTTCAAATCTTCCTCCGTCAAACAAGCTCTCTAAAAAAAACGGTTATTTTTCCTAACTTCAGCGAGTCATTGCAGCAGAATTAAAAAAGATCTTTTGCTCTGGTATTTTTTATTACATTGTGTGTATAATGTATAATATTTGATGCTAATATTTTTTACACATCGTATGATTAAAATTTTTAAAAAATCGTAAACTTTGATTTAAAAAAAATTGAAATTTTTAAGATTTTTTTTAACTGGTTCAAATGAAGTTTTTGTTTTCTGTACTCGTTTTTTTTTGTTAAAGACATTCAAATGTGCACTTTATTTGCAATTTTTTATGTGTCTGTGAAACTGCTAGTTTCTGCAGCGTTAAAAACAGCCGATTTTGAAAAATCTCCAACTTTGCCAACGATTTTCTCAAAAAAAGCCCTTTTTAAATTCTGAAAATTAAATCCCTGTTTTATTATCAACAAGAGAATATCTGTGTAAATTTTCACGGACCTAAAAACGTCCGTTTCCGAGTTAAACACGTTTGAATTTGATTTGAAAACCTACGATATCTCCGTGTTCTAAAGGCGCAATTTTGGAAAAATCTCAGGCGCAAAGTACGCACTCTCTTACCCGAATGTGAGAGCGTTGGATCCGTCCACCTGACCCTACCCTGGGCGATAACATGCCTAAAAAAACGGTCTTGGGAAAAAAAAAACAAATCTATATATATAGAATTGAATGTATGTCTGCTAAACAAATTTACAGTTTTCAATTTAGAACCACCAAACTTGGTATACTATCTCATGGTACCCTAACTTAAACCGTAGACGGTTTTTGGAAGGGTTGGAGCCCGGGGTCAAGGAGCTCCACACAAAACTTCCATAAAATCTAGTTTTCAATTTAGAACCACCAAATTTGGAAAAGACATACAAATCTTAGACCGCAGACTGTTTTTGGAAGGGGTCGGAGCCCTGGGTCAAAAGAGCCCCACACAAAATTTCCGTAAATTATACTTGTAAACTATAGTGCCCTAACTGAGACCGTAGATGGTTTTTGGAAGGGGGGTAGAGCCCTGCGTGTGTGGGAGCCCGTGGTCAAAGGGCCCCACGCAAAATTTCCGTAAAATCTAGTTTTCAATTTAGAACCATCAAATTTGGTATACTTTTTCTTGGCACCCTAACTTTGTAAAATATTTTACGAAAATTTTGTAGGGGTGGGGGCTTGACCCCTGGTTCCGACCCCTTCCCAAAACCGTCTAGTCAAAGTTAGGGTGCCAAGAAAAAGTATACCAAATTTGATGGTTCTAAATTGAAAACTAGATTTTACGGAAATTTTGCGTGGGGCCCTTGACCCGGGCTCCCCTTCCAAAACCGTCTACGGTCTAAGTTAGGGTATCATGAGATAGTATACCAAGTTTGATGGTTCTAAATTGACATACATTCAATTCTCTCTATATATAGATTTGATATTTTTTTTTCCAAGACCGTTTTTTAGGCATGTTATCGCTCAGGGTAGGGTCATATGGGCGGATCCAACACTCTCATTCGAGTAAGAGAATACGTACTTTGCGCCTTAGATTTTCCAAAATGGCACCTTTAGAACACGGAGAAATCGTAGGTTTTCAAATCAAATTCAAACGCGTCTAACTCAGAAACGGGCGGTTTTAGGTCCGGGAAAATTTACACAGATATTCTCCTGTTGATAATAAAACAGGGATTTAATTTTCAGAATTTTAAAAAGGGGCTTTTTGAGAAAATCGTTGGCAAAGTTGGAGATTTTTCAAAATCGGCTGTTTTTAACGCTGCGGAAACTAGCAGTTTCACAGACACATAAAAAATTGCAAATAAAGTGCACATTTGTATGTCTTTAACAAAAAAACGAGTATAGAAAAAAAAAACTCCATTTGAACCAGTTAAAAAAAATCTTAAAAATTTCAATTTTTTTTAAAAATCGAAGTTTACGATTTTTTAAAATTTTAATCATACAATGTGTAAAAAAGATTAGCATCACATATTATTATACGTTATACACACAATGTAATAAAAAATACCAGAACAAAATATCTTTAATTCTGCTGCAATGATTCGCTGAAGTTAGGAAAAATAACCGTTTTTTAGAGAGCTTGTTTGACGGTGGAAGATTTGAAAACCTCTGTCTCAAAGGGAAAATTTTTTCTTGCCGAAAGAAAAGATATGGGTCTCCTTATTTTTAATCAAGAAACACCTTAATTTTTTTAGAGAAATCTGAGACCGTGATGGTACGACCCTGCCAGAGTTGAAATGGAATCCTCTCTTGTTACCAGCCAACTAAGTTGAAACATTTTTGAAAGCTACCTAGCTTTGAGACACCTCACCACCACGTGAGAGAGGAAGGGGGGGTGTCAAAACTCCGCTGGTCTCCCATCGATCCAGGATTATCTTGTAAGGGAACAGAAGCCATGGGCAGTGCATGGTTTATCCTGGCCCAGGTGGAAATCACTAAGAACACAATCCCCCCCCCCTCTTTAAAAAAATTGAAATCTTTGAATATGTTTTAAATAGATAAAAAATTTTACACCATTATAAAATAAGTGCATAAGTTGTATATGTATTCTACTTGTAAAATCAGTTGATTGAACAGGAAATATACTCAATTTACATTTTATGAATAAGCATGCACACGTATGTGTTAATTGTTATTTATTTAGTAGATTAGACAATTGCCATTACGTTTTGGAGAGGACGTAAGCAGAGTTTCGGTAGCGACCAGCGCTATCAACCCCCCAGCAGCGAGGTCAAGAGCATTGCACCTTCTCCCCCGTTCGCAGAGGACAAAACTCTCCTGAGCGAATATTTTACTATTACGAAAAACTGAGGTTAACTTTAGCAACTATAACAAAACAGCAACTGCTCTTCTGACAGTAGCCTACAATTAGCAACTCCCAGAAAAACTCAAGGGTGTTTAGCCATCGAAAATTAACTTACAGTACACGTGCCTGCACTCTTTTTCTTAAAATTATTTCACAACAGTTTTCTACTCTTTCATAGTCTTTTTTTATGCGATGTTTAAGTATATAACGTAAACAAACAACTGCTGCTGTCTTTCGCAACTCAACTTTGTTAGTGGAGCAGCAAGAATTTTCTTTATGTATTTGTTACTCCCCCCCCCCCCGACAGTTTTATAGGCATGTCATCACTCGGGGAAGGGTGAGGTGGGATGTATCCAACCAGGGCCAGCTGACCCAATGCTCTCATTCCATCATTCGAGCAAAGAATATGTAACGCTTTGATTCGGGGAGAGATAACGTACGTACTTTGCGCCTGAGATTTTTGCAAAATGGCGCCTTTAGAACACGGGAAATCGTAGGCTTTCAAACCGAATTCAAACGCGTGTAACTCGGAAACGGGCGTTTTTAGGTCCGTAAAAATTTACACAGATATTCTCCTGTTGATAATGAAACAGGGATTTAATTTTCAGAATTTTAAAAAATGGCCTTTTTAAGAAAATCGTTGGCAAAGTTAGAGATTTTTCAAAATCGGCTGTTTTTAACGCTGCCGAAACGCGGAAACTAGCAGTTTCACAGACACACAAAAAATTACAAATAAAGTGCACATTTGTATGTCTTTAACGAAAAAAACGAATATAGAAAAACTCCATCCAAACCTGTTTAAAAAAAAACTTTAAAATTCAATTTTTTTTTAAAATCACAAAGTTTACGATTTTTTTAAATTTTAATCATACGATGTGTAGCAAATATTAGCACCATATATTATTATATGTTATACACACAATGTAAAAAAAAAATACAAGAACACGATATCTTTTTTAACTCTGCTGCAATGACTCGCTGAAGTTAGGAAAAATAACCGTTTTCTAGAGAGCTTGTTTGACGGTGCAAGATTTGAAACCCTCTATCTCGAAGGGAAATTTTTTTCTTGCCGAAAGAAAAATATGGGTCTCCTTATTTTAGTCAAGGAACACCCCTTAATTTTTTAGAGAAATCCGAGACCATGATGGTACGACCCTGCCTGAGTTGAAATGGAACCCATCTGGAAGAAATATTCTCATAATATGTGGAAACAGGTCTTCGGGCGATATAATTTAAAAGTTTTCCGATGTGATTAATATCTGCTGAACAGTTAATGCAGTCAAATCAGAGACGTCTGATTACTGTGTTAATAATTCTGATAAATCTGAATGTGCACAGCGTGCATAAAACAGAAAAAGTGTTAGTCATTATATTACTGGTGTAGTTAAAAAAAATCTACAACTTACCCATTAAATTTGAATCATAAAAGCTTCAAAATAATATATTGATTGAAAAACAGTAATTCCTGAGTAAATTTTAATTAAATTAAAAAAAAAAAAAAAAAAAAAAACGAGTTGTGAGAAACTGTATTTGTTCAGCAGTTTGAACAAAAATACTAGTTTTTGGTGCTTTTTGAATTCCTAGCCTATTTCTTAACTTAAAATGCACAATGTTAAATGTTGAGAAAATTCTTTCAATTCCAGCTGAAGCAGATGTTGTTAGTAATTGCCAAATACTGTACTTTGCAGTTCTTCTTCTTTTTTTTTTTTTTTCTGTTGACTCTTTTACTGTGGAAAAGGAATTTCACCAGTCTAAATAATGTACTGCAAGCTGCACTTTTTCTTCCATCATCGTTCCAGTGAATGTTGCAGATTTTGTCAGAAGCTTAATGAGAATAGTCAGGAAGGTGTCTCCATATTTTTGCTGGCAAATTGTAAAGCAACTTCTTTTTCTTCAGGCATAATAGTGTCACATCCATGTTTTTTTGCTTGAAAGTGAAGATCAATGAGAAAGGCCAAAAATGAGCTGAAAATAAAGCTTGACTATATTTTTTATGGAACAACTCCAATTGCTTTTCATCTAAGATGTCATTTAATGCAATTTCCAACTTTTTCTACAGTACAACTGCCTCGGAAATTTTGCAATCGTTCCTCTGGACTCTATCAAGAGCATTGGCTATTGTTTGATATATTGCCAATATACCTGAATTCATTACCTTTTCTTTGATTTTAGATTCAATATTGCCATCTTTATTGTTAACCACTATTGCCATGAGTATTGGCCAGTTATTGATGTAACTTCTTAAACAGTCGCACATGGAATTCCAGCATACGTCTTTGGGCAACACAAGAGCTAATCCACCAGCTATATATAAGCTGATCTAATAAAATTATGCTTTCTGAAATACTTCATAGTTTGTGTACTCTACTTTTTGATGTTTGAAATCAATAGATCTTTTGCAAAGGTTTAAAATGTAAGCTGTGCAACCATGTGTGATAACATCAACATTTTTCTCCACTTCTTTCCTTATCTTCATCATATTTGAAGCATTGTCTGTTACAAAACTCCTAACTTCATAATGGAATTTCTTTTTCTGCCGATTTCTAACTGCATAGAAATTTGTTCCAGGTAATCGCCTATATGGGGGATACCAGAAGTATTTAAACTGTACACTAAATAGACATCACCATCTGAAGTTGTTACACAAGAACAAACAACTAGTTCATTATAGAAATTGGACCAGCCATCTATACTTGTGCAGACTATCTTACCTTTTAAAGACTGAAAACATTTCTCTATTTCATTATCTAAACCTCATCTAACAAACAACCTGCTATATCCTGTTCTGTTGATGGCTTATAGCCAGAATTTAGCATTTCAAAATAAGGTTCTTGAACTCCTTATTTTCAACCATATGAAGTGGAGAGCTAAATGGAGAGCTTGAAGAATAGGTCATTAAAGCAGTTTGAGATCAAACATTTTTTTCTGTTCAGCCGTGGTTCATGTCACAAATGAATCCATTCTCAACTTTTTAAATTTTTCTGTGTTGTCGCAGATTTAATGGTTGCTTCAGGTACCAATGACAGTTCTCTTTTATGCTGGGATTCCTTGGCAGGTGAAGCATCATAAACTTCAACATATCTTAAATTTGTTGAAGTGCTTGGTTGATGGCCATTAACTTCATTTGTATTTAATGAACACAATGAGTAATGGTTTTTCATGTATCCATTTTAAGTCCCTAGATCTCTTTTTCACACAGTTTGCACTTAGCACATGAACCTTTGCCACTCATATTTTTAATTTCTTCAAAATAGTTCCAAATGATATCTTTTTTCCTTCCAGCCAGGCTTACTATATCACTTGTCTTAAAACGAGCTAAGCACTGAAACCATTAGCCACACAGTACAGTGCAACAAGAAACAAACCGAGAATGGTACTTTTAAACTGGTATTGGTTCCTGTTCATTTGTTCTTTATCATCAGGGTTTGAAAAATGTGGTCATCTATGACAAGTGAAAAGTTTTAGCTGGCAAGTAACAAATTTAGTACAGCAGTTTAAATTCAATAGCCAATTATTTAAATGTCATTATGCCTATTGTTGCATACATAAAAATATCAGTTCTTTAACAAGCCTTATTTTAATTCGCAGAACTGATTCGTGACTGTGCACCAAAATGGGTAACCGGTTTCACCGCAAAAGAAATTGGACAGCGAATACCATGAATCAAAACATTCAGGCATGGTGTGCTTAATAAAGAACATGAGGGAAGAAGCCACAAGCCCTGAGAATGATTTCCCAAAATGCTGTGGGAAAAGATAAGCAGTATTTACACACACTGCTTATCTTTCCCATAAGCAGTGTAAGCCAGTTCCCCATAAGTAATGTTTACACTGCTTATCTTTTCCCATAAGTGTTAGCAGGTTCCCAATAAGCAGTGTTTACACTGCTTCACTGCTTATCTTTTCCCACAACATTTTGCGAAATCATTCTCCGGGCTTGTGGCTTCTCCCCTCATGTTCTTTGTTAAGCACACTGTACCCAGATGTTTTGACTCGCAGCATTCACTGTCCAATTCCTTTCTCGGAGAAACTGATTCCCCATGCTGGCACACAGTCACGAATCAGTTCTGTAAATTAAAATAAGCCTTATTAAAGAGCTGATAGTTTTATGTACAAGAGTCGGTCACATTTGCGTCATGAGCTCTCACTTAGCAATTGGTGTCCGTAGGGCAAACACGAATTCCCATGTTTCCACGGAACTGTTAAGAAAGTGCTAAAAGATAGAAGGATTCTTGCATCACTTACTCTAGAGGGAGAAAACTGAGTTTGGTTATTATTAAATGATAATTAAAATTTAAATTAGGTTAGCAATAAAATATTATTGAAAATGTTTATGATTTCATAAATATCATTGAATGTGTAAACAATTAGCTTTTAATTTTTAGTACTGATTTGTTTTTCTCGCGAGCCTTGCAAGGCTGTTGATTTTCAACTGAGTGAGTTATTTGCCTGACTGGTAAACCAGCATGAAATATTTCAAGCCCTGTTTATCATCCTCTACTGCCACCCACTGAAATAATCCTCCTGCTGAGTTCATGTACAAGAAAGGGAACACTGGTGAATGAAAAAGGTCAGATTCCTTTGTTATTGACAACATCCAACTTCTAACCTCCATGAAAGGAGATTAACGGTCCTGGGAGCCTGGAACTTTATAATCTCACAGCAAAGGAACAAATCTCATTTTTGTTAAGTTTTAGAATTACCTTATGCCTTTATGGTTGCAATTAAGAAATGACACAAAGAAAAATTCTTTGTGGAAAAAAAAACACATTTACCACAAAATGTATTTTAACTTTCATGACTAAAATAATATTGTTTCTAGTTTCAGCATGAAGTTGATTTTCTTTAATGAATAACAGTGCTAAATTTGGCATTGTTAATTTGAGCACATGCAATTTTAATTTTAATGGACTTTACAAATACATAATAGAGATTTGAAGATTTCTATTTGTGATTTTAAATCAATGAGTTTTATTCGTGATTTAAATCACCTGATTTAGATCAAAGAACCCTGGTAAGAACTGGAAGGATGTATTGATTAAACACTTTTCTGTTGAGTCATAATGGCATATTGTGCTTCTTCCAAAAGCTCTCCAACCAAGTTTTATACACTGATTAATTTCTTCATTAGTGTGAGCCTTGATTGATATGTTGCTCAAGGTAAATTTTGATATCAGTTACTTCTAGATTTTCCCCAGCAGTAGAAATCTTCACTTGTAAAAACATTGTGCATCAGCTTTGTTTTCTGAAAGTTAATTTTTAATCCACTTCTTTACTTTTGTCAGCAAGTTCATGGATCATACACTACAGCTGTCAAGGTGTGGAATTGTGGAGGGGGGGGCTAAAACTCATTATGCTGGCCAAGCTGGTTGGCGAATGAGGGATATCATTTCCTCTAATCCTGGTGGTGTAGTTATACTGTTATTTGATGGTCATCAGAGCCCCCTTCAGTGGGAGCAGGTACAAGCTCTTAAGTTCTTCCATTACTCACAGCAGAATTTGCCCATGCAATAAAGAACATGAAACACAGAAGAGCTCCAGGAAAAGATAGAATTACTGTGGACATCATACACAGTCAAGTCACATTATTGTGACCACCTCCTACTTTTGACGTCAACAGCTCGTAGCCAATGAAAGAAGGCTCGTGTCATGAGCTGGCTTGGAAAGTATATAAGGTGTGCTGTAGGCATTCTGAAAACATATCACTCATTACTGTCCTGGATAAAAGGAGCAATTTATCAGATTTGTAAAAAGGGATGATTATCAGCTTTTGGGCCAAGGGTGGCAGTATTTCTGAAACAGCGCAGTTTGTGAACTGTTCATGTGCTTGCTTTGGTTAAAATGTATCGTGATTGGAGAAATGGCATCATTGCAAATAAGCAATGTGGAAACTGCAGAGCACCACGTGCCATTGATGTGAGAGGTGAACGTTGGCTGTGAAGGTGCATGCGGGCCGATTGACACGATACAGTGGAGCAACTCACTGGCCGAAGGAACCAGGGGCTGGCTACCGGAAGTGTGTCTAAAACGAAAGTTCAGTGAACCCTGCTGCTTATGGGGCTCCGATGCAGACGGATGGTCACTGCACCTATGCTAACAAAGGTGCATTGGCAGAAAAGGCTTACATTTGCACTGCAGTATCGGAATTGGACCTCCACTGATTGGCAAAGGATTGTCTTCTCCAATGAGTCAAGTTTTCTGCTTCATCGAACAGATATACATTGGCGTATAAGACAAGAAACATTGGAGAGCAAACGCTCTTCAACCATTGCTGGAATAATACAAGCTCGTGGGTGCAGTGTTATGGTCTGGGGAATGTTTTCGTGGCATTCCCTTGGTCCACTTGTACCTGTGGAAGGCACTATGGACTGAATTCGTTATGAATCCATCCTTGCAGACCACGTACACCCATACATGCTGATTGTCTTCCGTGGGACAGATGCGATCTTCCGTGGGACAGATGCGATCTTCCGGCTTGACAATGCGACATGTCTCACAGCTAGAAATGTTCGAGATTGGTTAGAAGAGCGCGATGAAGACTTCAAAGTACTTCCCTGGTCCCCTAATTCCTCAGATTTAAACCCAATTGAGCATCTGTGGGACCACCTTGATCGTTTTGTTTGCTATACGGATCCTCCACCATGCACCCTCCAGCAACTGTCAGATGCACTGCAGTCAGGATGGCTCCACATACCTGTGAACACCTTCCAGCACCCTATTGAGTCCCTCCCAGCCCATCTAGCTGCTGTCTGCGCTGCACATGGCAGTTACTCTGGATATTAGTTAGTGGTCATTATGATGTGACTCGACCATGTATAAGAAGCCAGTGAAGGAATAGAAACCACAGTCTCCCAAGTTTTCTTTAGATGCCTTAAGAAGCGATGATTCCTTGTGATTTGAGCAATGCAACAATGACCCTGCTACATAAGAGGTGACCTCAGTGACCCATCAGCCTGTTTACAAAATCTTCACTAAAGTACTGTCACACCACTTGAAGGAAACACTGGACTTGGCTCAACCAAAAGGATAAGCTGGATTCCGGAGTGGGTGCAATGCTATAGATAAAAAGTATCCATGTACGAAGAGAACTAATTGGAAAAGTAAATAAATATGAACTACCAATATGTATGACTTTTATCGATTATGGAAAGTTCTTGATTCCTAGAAACCATCAGCAGTTATGTGTTTGAAATCCTGCAATATTGAAGATGCACACATTATTATTAATAACATCTATGAAAGTGCAGGTGTAAAGGTTTGATGACACAACACATAAAAATTGGAAAGAGAGTGAGACAAGGTGACACCATATCTTCCAAACTCTTGAGTACCACATTGCCCTTTCAATCATTGAACTGGGAACACATTGGGATGAAGATTAATAAAGCTAGTTTAACATATGCTTTGCTAACAACATAGTGATTTTTGCGATTACCACCTCAGAGCTGTGGGATGGTAATCGCAAATTTACTCCTGTCAGCAGGAACTTGCTGACAGGAGTAAAGAAGTGGGCTTAAAAATGAACTTATTTCAGAAAACAAAATTGATGTACATTGCTTTTATAAGAAATAAAGATTTAGCAATTGATGGAACATACTTGGCTGGATTGCATTTGGAAGAAACAGTATGATTTTCAAGAGCAATTTACCAGTATATCTTAAAAGAAAAGTGTATGCATCCTTCCAGTTCTTATATAATATGGGTCAAAGACATGACACTGAACTATAAAAGATATGCAGAAGCTGTGGATAATTCAAAGAAGTATGCAGAAATGCAAGCTTGGTGTGACCAAGAAAGATAAGAAGAACTTATGAATCAGGAAAATGGCAAGAGTTGATGACATTATGATAAAATTTTAAGACATACACTGAGACATTGGCAATGGGCTTGGCATATTGCTAAAAGAACCGACCGTCGTTGGACTACTGAAATACTAGACTTGAAACCAAGGGACAGGAGAGGGGACCCAGAAGACTCTGTGGAAGATGGGTGAATGAAATTCGAAGTCATGGTGCAGTGATGTGGAAGAGAAATGGTGAAGACACTCCACCATGATTTCGAATGTGACTTGAGACCATCCTGCAGTGGATTTCAAATGGTCAATGATGATATATAAATATATGAGTTGATGTGATATCTTATTTTGAATTGTTCACATTGCAGCTCTTACAACAGATTTTAGAACCAGTGTCTCAAGAATTCTTGTTTGGGTTTCTGAAGTTTTTCAGTCTGCTGGAAATGAAATTCTAGAGGACAGAAAACACTATGGGTTATTTTTCACTTATGTGGATCAGATAAATAATGGCAATTATCAGAGTCTAAGAAGCTGGTGGCTTGGTAACTTCTGTATTTATTAAATGCATTAAAAAAAAAAACAAAAAGTTACAATATTGCCAAAATGTTGTCAACTAGTTATGTTGGGCTACAAATTCTGTGTAACTTCTACAGGTAGCCATATATTGAGGGGTTGTGTTCCTGAAGGAATTGGCATAAGGGGAAACCATTATACAGTATAATGTCCAACATCAGAGAATCAATGTGAAATATGGATCTCCTCAATGTGTGAACATTCTCTAGGGAACTACCATGTTTGACTCTTTCACGCAGTCATTTTGCTGAATTATAGTAGTAACACTGCATATTCCATAATGTTTTTCCTTGACCCATGGCAATGCACATATTACAGCAACATTTGTTACCTTATTGTTCAGCCACCTTTCACTTTCTTAGCTCAGTGTTCATTATTTTTCTTATCTTGCATTTCTGTATAGCAGTGACTTTTTATTTTCTTTCATTAACTGTTTTATTTAATTGCAGACAATGCAGACCCATGCAGCTGTGTTCAGGACAGGGGAAAGCCTACAGGCAGGTTGCAAGAAAATTGATGAGTGTTTTGAAGGAATCAAAGACTTAAAAGTATGTGCTTTGTTGCTTTTATCCTTTTATCAACTCAATTTCTGTCAAGGTTGAAAAGTAGAGAAGAAAAATTACTAATACCATTTTCTTTTCTCTTTTGTTAAAAATTAGTTAGTATCTTGTACTTAGATCTCCCTCCCTTAAAAAGTAGAGTTCCCAAGTTTTCCACTAACAAAAAAATGTACATGTCTTTAAACGGAAAAACAAAGGAGTTATTTTTGTCATGGATCACTTAGGTGCCATTTTGTGACAGTTCTGGAATGACCCTAATGTGCGAAACTCTTTGTCCTTGAAGTATGGCATGGGGGAGTTATAAAGTTGATTAATTTTTGGAAATATTTAATTTTCTGCTGATGTTTCAGACTCCCTGATCGCCTGTTAGAGTCTAGTGTCAAAGCACCACTAGAAAGTGGTGCTTTGACACTGCAATTAACTTCCAATTACTCCTTCTATCAGCCAGTTTTTCAGAAATTTTTGTTGAAAATTTGAGAAGTACTTTCTCTCTCTCTCTCTCTCTCTCTCTCTGTGTGTGTGTGTGTGTGAGAGAGAGAGAGGGAGAGAGAGAGAGATTTTTGTGAAAACAAAAAAACTTGAACACGTACAAACTTGTAGTTAGGAACCATGTCTTATCACTTTTCATGCTTCTCATGCTCTTCAGTAAGCTGCTTTCCCACAACTGCAGCCCACAGTGCAGGGTGAGCACGCGGCCTGGAAAACCTTGAAAAGCCTTGAATTTCAAAATTTTGTTTCAAGGCCTTGAATATTCGGCAATTCTTGACGTTTTCCAATAAATGTCGGGAAAATCCTTGAAAATCGGAATCCGAAATTTTGAATTGGTTTATCTGGTAAAAAAAAAAAAAAAATGCCGAAATTAAAGTTTATTTTGTTTCTTTTATCTGAGAAACAGAATCCGCAGTGAACTTTTCTTTTGTTAAACGCAAATTATTTTTTAGGTCAGCTGCATTCTTCTACCTTGTTAGGAGAATACTTCCCGTCCCATCATACGAGGTCAAATGGCAACTGTTGATTGGAGAAGGCGCTGGCCTTGGCTTGCGGCAGGTAACTTGTTCTCTGGTTCAACCATGCATTTCTTGCTGTTTTTAGTTACACATGTGCGACTGGGTGTGCATCTGCAGTGTCTGTGCTGTGTTGCTCCTGCAGCTTTACAGCGTAAGTATGTTCGTTCATGCGTGGGAGCTTGCTTGGAGTGAAAGGAAGTAAGGAAAAAATGTTACTGAGCTTCGGAACTTGTGCTCTTTTTTATTACGAGTATTAGGGTCACTTGGAGCTGTCCCTCTTCTTCCGGCTACTCATCAGCACGTGTGATAATGATTGTTCACGCAGCGCAGAGCAATCTGTGGAAAAGTTTTAGTTTTACAGAAATCTTCTGATTTTTTACGGGATTACTATGGGTAAGTCTTTATTTCAGGATCTTTGGCTGAAAAAACCCATTGTATTCGAAGTGGATGGCGAAAGGAAGCAGTGATAACTATGTGTGTTTGGTGTTGCAAAAATGTGGATATTTCAAGTTTGGGCGAATCCATGTTAAAGAGCCACATGAAGAGCAAAAAACATATTTCTCTTTCTCAAAGTACTTCAAGGAACATGGCTATAAATTAAATGATATCAGTTGGGATCGATGCCTCATCTGTGAAATCGCCAACTTTAAAAATTCCACAGAATAACGCCGTCATTAAAGCGGAAACTTTATGGCCGTTCAAAGTTATTAAATCACATTTTTCGTACCTGTCATGTGCGGGTATAGATGCCCTATTTCGGCTGATGTTTCCCGACAGCATCATCGCGACCAATTTTTCTTGTGGGGGAAAAGAAAACTGCATACATCTGCTGCTTCGATTAGCCCCACATTTTATGTGACTTCTGGTACAAAAAGTGAAATTTGAAAACCAAAACTTTGTGGTTTTATTTGATGAAAGCTTGAACAAATTCACTCAGTCAAAACAAATGGATGTACATGTAAGGGTGTGGGAAGGCAGCAAGGTACTGACGAAGTACTTTTCGTCCGTGTTTTTGGGACGCTCAACGGCGGAGGTAATGATGACCAAATTTCCTAGAATGCATAGAACCTTTGCCTTTGTTTAATATTGTTAAAGTTTCAATGGATGGTCCCAATGTCAACTGGACATTTTTTGGTATGTTCCAAAAAAAAAAAAAAAATATCTGATGATCACAACATTTCAGTTTTGAACACAGGAAGTTGTGGTCTGCACATAGTTAATAATGCTTGTAGGCATGGTGCTACAGCCACTGAGTGGGAACTGGAAAAACTGTTTGTAAGTCTGTATTGACTCTTCAAAGACACACCAGTCAGAAGAGAAACATTTGCCAAAATAGCTCCTGAAGCAAAAATGCCCTTAAAATTTTGTCCCTACAGGTGGCTTGAAAACTCATCTGTATGTGAGCGCACTTTGAAAATTTTGCCACATATCAAATTATATCATCACCAAGTTATGGGAAATAAGCTAAAAGACCCAGGTACAACATCGTTTGACAATGTGAAACGTTTTTGAAGGACCCCTTTACCAATGCAAAACTGCAGTTCTTTAACTCTGTGGCCAAACAACTGTCTTTTTTTTTTAAGAAGCTATCAAAGCGGTAAACCCATGCTCCCATTCATTGCCAGAGATCTAGAAAAAATGTTAAGTAGTGTACTGAGCCGCTTTGTAAAGAAAGATGTCCTAGAAGTGGCTACATCCTGTGTGAAGCTACTTCTTGTTGATGTTAGGGATGTCAATCAGTGCTGCCATCCTAAGAAAATTGACGTCGGCTTTCAAGCTGAAAAGGCCATCCATAACTTAGGTCATGTTAGTGAACAACAAGTAATAGAATTTCGAATGCAGTGCAGGGCCTTTTTGGAAAATCTAGTGTGTAAACTAATAGAAAAAATCCACTGAATTACTCTCTCGTTCGCCGCATGAAATGTCTGGATCCATCTCTCATGTCTTCTGCTGGTGAGGTGTGTGTTACAGATTTGAAGTGTATTTTGAAACTTCTATTTGAGACACACAGGGTTTAGCCTGACCAATGTGACACAGTCCTGTGGCAGTTTCAGAATTTTATCACTAGTGTGGTTAAAGTGAAATCCAGCTTCAAGGATTTTGATCCTTCCAGTGAACAGTGCAGGGTAGATGTATTGCTGCACGAACACGCCTTCCAGTGCACCTTACAAGGAGCTGTGGAAGGTTGTTAAACTACTTTTGTTGTTGTCCCATGGGCAAGCATCAGTTGAAAGAGGATTTTCCATCAACAAGCAACTAATTGTTGAAAATCTGCATGAGAATTCCATCATTGCTCAGATGCAGATTTATGATATATAGCCAATGCTGGAGGTGTGGAAAATGTAAAGCTATTGAAGGCCCTTTTACTTAATGTCAGCAGTGCCAGGCAAAAATATGTAACATAATTGGATGAGCAGAATCAGGAGAAAAAGAAATCTGCATTATTACTAAAGTGAAAAGCTGTGCAAGACGAAATTGAACAACTAAAGAAGAAGAATAAACATGTGAGAGTAAAACATGTTGAGAAAAAACATTGCTGAAGTCTGCGGATGAACTAGCATTAGAAGCTGAAACTGAACAGAACTTCACCTTAATTACAAAATCTAACAGTTTTAAAGTGCTCAGGAAAAAAAAAAAGCTCTCCTCAACGAAGTTAAAGGTGAACTTAGTTCAAAATTGGATGTTGCTAAGAGTATATAATACACTGCTGGACAATTGCTAAGGACGGATGACAATAGCAACGATAGCAACCATAAAATGGAAGGCAGGAAAATGTGGAAATTAGCATAAGTGCGGGATACAGTAAGACGTGTTGTGCGTATGCAAATTTTGGATTGCCGAACTTGTTCGTGACGTCATAGCGCTGATAGGAGATATAAAGGATTTGACGCGTATTGACCGTTGTTGTTCAAACGCAAAGTTGAAAGGGAAAGAATCAATTGACGAACTTGCAATTTTCAGTATGTCTTCCCGACATCACCTAGATGATTTTACGCGTGGCTGTATTATTGGCAAGATTGAAGAAGGGCGAAAAATAACAGATGTTGCCAGGGAGTTCGACGTCAGCCACAGTGTTGTTTCAAGGCTTTGGAAATCATTTCAAACAAATGGAGAGTGTAGCAAACGTCACGGAGGAGGTCGTGTTCGCAGTACGACACCTGCAGAAGATCGGTACATAGTGCTATCAACAAAAAGACACCGGCGCAGCACAGCTAGTGAGGTAGCAAATCAGGTTATGGCTGCTACTGGCAAGCGGATCTCCCGAAAAACTGTCTCCAGACGTTTGCATGAAGGAGGACTATACGCCCGCCGTCATGTTGTGTGCATCCCATTGTCCAGACGTCACTGTACCGCCCGTTTGCAATGGTGCCATCAACATCGCAATTGGACTGATAATGACTGGTCTGCTGTCCTCTTCTCAGATGAGAGTAGATACAGTCTATCGTCTGATTGTTGACGACAACTGATCTGGCGTGATAGTGGTACTGCATATTGTCCAGCAAACATACAGGAAAGGGACCGATATCCGACATGTAGTGTCATGGTATGGGCTGGCATCATGATCAATGGCCGTACGTCCCTCTATGTGCTTCCACCTAGGACTATGACTGGCCAACGATACATTAATGATGTTCTGCTACCTCGTGTTCGCATGTTCCGTGGTGCTGTCGGTGATAGATTCATTTTCATGGACGACAACGCAACATGTCATCGAACAGTCGCTGTCCAGGAGTGTCTTGAGAGCGAGAATATTCAACGCCTCGTATGGCCAGCACGTTCTCCAGATCTGAATCCCATTGAAAATGTGTGGGATGCTTTGGGGAGGAGTCTTGCTGGTCGCCAATGCCCTCGAATAAACAAGGACACCCTCATCCGTGCACTGACGGAGGAATGGGATAAATTACCCCAACAGCTGCTTGATAATGTTGTGCAAAACATGACACGATGTGTGGAATCTTGCATCGCCCTCCATGGTGGCCATATCCCGTATTGACATCTTACGCCGAAACGCCTGCGGACAGTAATTGCATTTTTTTCACGTTTACGTATTCTGCACAAAATGGCCTGTTTGTCCCTTGAACCCGTTCCAAAGCCTTCTGGATTTCAGAGCAGAATAAATTGTCTTTCTTGTAATGTCCTGGCATTCTGACATTATTTTATTTCACTTGGCATCCAGCCACACTTTCTTTTTTATGCGCTATATAGCCGTTAATGATCCGTCCTTAGCAATTGTCCAGCAGTGTATAACGTGACGAAAAATGTATTTTACGTGCGATCCATAATTATTTCTAAATTCTGTATAGCTACAAAACCTGTGTATATGTGTAAATCAGAAAAGTGTGTCACCCAAATAATATTTATACAATTCTGATTGACTTTTACTAAAGCAGCACATCTAAACTACCAAAAACTGAAAGGGGAGGGGGGGGGTATTGTAACTGCAACAACAATTTTCAGACAGTTGACTGAGTGGTGAGTTTGACATTTATATATTTTAATTTTTTTTTGTATATTGCAGTGGTTATTTTTGTTATATTTGTATTCAGATTTCCACCCAATTGTGAATAAATTATTAAATTTGTTATTTATATGTAAATGCTTGGTAATTATCTTAGCAACTACTTTTTCTTCTTTGGTGAATATTTGTAATGTCATTTATTTTAGGAAACCAATAATTAAAAAATAGTTGGGGAAATTTTTAGGGCAGCATATATGTTATTAAAAAACATTCCTTTTTTTAAAAATAGTTGTGCTAAGAAAAGATACCACACATCTTTTTTAAAACACCCTGACTGTTCAAGTCCATTCATCGCCAAGTTAGTTAGTTATTCAAATTTCGTATTTTGCGAGCCAGGGCCTTGATTTTTGTACTTCAATGCCCTTGAAAAACCTTGATTTTTTTTTTTTTTTTTCTTCCAATGTGTACGAACCCTGACAGTGTCATTCCAGCATGTCTCTTTGGAATTGTACTGTTACTGTTTTCTGAATAAATGCTAAGTGGCAATAAATTTTATTCTTCCCTAACTGCAGTCAGGTGTTTAAATTACATGTCTTTTGAAAACTCCATTGTTTCAGTGTGTTTTTCTACCATGTTGTTCAAAAAGTGAACAGTTCTTTGCATGTGAAATAAAGTTTCATCTTAAACAGGACCCATTTTGTGATTTTGCTTTCATCTGCCCCAGAAAGATCACAACATATTGTTCTATGTGCCAGTTATTTTTTGCTTCCAAGTGATGGACGATTAGCTATTGGCACAGATCATGATTTGGTTGTTGGATAAAGAAATTTTGCAGACATGTGAGCTGCTTATCTACCTTGGTTTCATCCACTAAGAATGGTAGGGAAACTAGAATTTTAGCTATATGTTAATGTAAATCATATCAAAATTATGTTAGAAACACAGATCAACAACACTATGTGTAATTTCTTCCCAAAAGAATGCACAATTTCGCCACTAGGGGGGAGCAAATGTTTAATATGTTTTTATCAATATCTTTGCTTCTACACCTGTGATTAAAAAAAATTATTTCAACACCGGATGCTATTTATGTTGTGGAACACTTTTTAGGTGTGTATTTGAGGAGTTTTATAGTTTGCAGTTCAGTGGGTTTTATGTACTTCTGTTTGCAGCTGTATGTTCACTTCTAAAACCCTATCAAGAAATTTTTTTTTTTTTTTCACTGTATGCCGTTCACTACAATAAAGATGGGGAGCATTATCTTCTTTAAATAATGCACAGATTTCCCGCTAGGGGTGTATAGGTCAAAACCTTTTTTCACTATCTCTGTTTGTGGGAAACATATTTGAAAAGTTATTTTGCCTTAGCATAGCTTTTTCCATGAAGAATATTTTTTGCCTATTTTCAAACTTGTGAATTGTGCAAAATTCTTCCGCTAGAAGATGTAGAGTAATATTATGTTTCTTTCTATATTTCTTTTAACTGCACAATTTTGAAAATCTCTGTGATACTTTCTTTCTGCTATGAGAAACTTTTTGCGTACCTTTTGTTAATTTTCGTAATATCTTTTTAGCAGCTGGTGGAAGTAAGTAGCTATTTCTATTTCTGGTTGTTTTATTATTGTAGAAATCCGTTTTTTTTTCTTACGAATAAAATTTATCAGTTATTCAAACTGATAAATTTTATTCGTGTCAGAAAAAAGTTAAAAAGACGTGCTCATTACAACCGAAAATTCTGCATCATCTTTCTTGTTTATGGATTTTAAAGTTTACCAAACTACGAAAGTTTTCACATGTAAAGTATTCAATTACTTTGTTTTTAACTAAACACTTTTTGTGATGTTTGTGTAATTGACAATAGTTTACTGCAGAATTGATTTTGATTTTTTAGTATAGGGAAAAAGTGCTGTGCTACGAAAATGTTTTATTTTGGTTATTATTTTGAAGAGCAGGCTGCTGTGAATATATACAATTTCCTGTGGTATTGTGACTTTTTTAATCTAACATATCTCCATTCAACATCATTGTAATGTTGATATGTGAAATGGAGGAGAAAAAGTTATATGCATTAAACAACTTATTGGGTTGTCGGAAAAGTCATGACTCATTTTAGCCATGTTTTGCGAAGGTCATTTATTGATAGAACAAAGATCAATCAATGATATAATGCCAGTTTTGTTCGATTACCTTTTGCCATCTTTCAAGTGAGCTGCAGAATGCCTCGTTCATAAAAGGACCTGTATTTCATGGTGAAAAACTGTACAAGGTGCTGATTTACAGCCTCATCTGAATTGAATGTTATACCACGCAAGGACTGTTGAAGAGAGCGAAACAAGTGGAAGTCTGACGGCGCAAGGTCAGGCAAGTATACTGGGTGTGGCAACACATCCCACCCAAGCTCCAATAATTTTTGGCGGGTGATCAAATTTGTGTGTGGTCTCGCATTGTCATGATGGAACATAACACTTTACGATTAACGAGCTCTGGACGTTTCTGGATGATGGATTCATTCAAACTGTCCAATTGCCGACAGTACACATTCGAATTGATTGTTTGGTTCCGTGGTAGGAGCTCGAAAAACAAGACACCTTTAAAATCCCTCCACACTGAGACCAGAATCTTCCGCTGATGAATGTCTGCTTTGGATGTCGTTTGAGGCGAAGCAGCACGTCGGGACCAAGACCGTTTGCGCAGCACATTGTTCTACACAATCCACTTTTCGTCACTAGTTATCAGTCGTTTCAAAAAAGGATCGTTTTCCTCATGTTTAATGAGCATATCGCAGATGTTTTTACGCGCCGTCAATTGAGCTTCTTTGAGTTCATGAGGAACCCACACATCGAGCTTGCTTACGTATCCCAGCTTCTTCAGGTGGTCGTGAACACTTGAATGATGGATGTGCAAGGTGTCTACAATCTCTTGTGTCATGTAATGTGGGTTTGACGCGATCAATGCCTTGATTTGGTAGTCATCAACCTTGGTGGGCCTCCCCGACCGAGGAGCATCGTTGAGGTCAAAATCACCAGCACGGAATTTTGCGAACCACTGCTGGCACTAACGTTCTTGTAGAGCACCATACACTTTAAGCAATTTTTCACAAGCTTGACGCGGGTTCTTCCCTTTACGGAAGTAAAACAGTAAAATATGGCGAAAATGCACAGTTTGGTCTTCCATCTTCAACTTGATGTCAAATCTCCACAAATCAACCAAATCGTTCACTATTCCTTTTAGACTGCAGCTAGAGCTGGCACGTGTCGAATGCCATAGCGATAACAGAGCTGCGTATGCCTCTAGTACTTTCAAAACCGCCCAACCGCCACCGGGTGCCAAAATACGTCATGAGTTTTCCGACAACCCAATACATAAGGCTTTACTCAGATTAATGTAAGAACTTCAGCCTCCAAAAACTTTACTTTTATGTCTTCACTTTTTCTGAGTTTATATATGCATTGCTTTGTGGAGGGCTGTCCTCAATTTTGTCTTTTTGTGATTTTTCAGAACTGGAATATTATGTTTGAAGATATATCAAATGAAATGCATTTAAAAAAAGTGTTTATAAATTTTTTTATGCAGCTGAATTTAAAAGATGAATTCTTAATTTCCTCTTTTCCGGCAGTTATGCGATCGAGGCATGGTGTGGAACACAGACTTAGTGGAATCATTAGAGCTTCAAAATCTCATGTTGAATGCTGTTCAGACTATGTTTGGTGCTGAAGTAAGGAAAGAAACCAGAGGTGCTCATGCCAGAGAAGATTTTAAGGTTTGTTTATGTAATAGTATATATGTATATATCATATTTTGGATCAATTCATCACGGCCATCTTTGTAGTTTCACATTGTTTCAGAGTTTGTGTGTAAATGGCAGTGTCATTTTTCAACTACTAGTCAATTTTTTACTATTGTTTGAAACTAACTGGTAACCCATTGGTACTGTTTTGCTAGCTCTTAAGCACTGCAGTTTAAGAAGTTCTGCTAATTTTAGTCTTTCAAATGTTCATGTGGTGCCTTTTTTACGCTTTCCAACCGTAGGTTGAAGAAGCGTATATGCTCCAGCTTTGTTCGTCCGCCCGCACGATAACTGGCGTAAAAATGGTTCGATTTCGATGAAATTTTAGTATGTGGTAGGGGACCACCCAGGGACGAACCCTATTGAAAATGGGACAAATGGGGTCAAAGGTCATGACGTAGGAGTGGGATCATTCCATTGCCCTTATGCATCATAACTTGCGTAAATATGGTTTGATTTCAATGAAAGTTTACTATGTGGTAGGAGACTGCCTGGGGACAAACCCTATTCAAAATATGTGAAGTGGAGTCAAAGGTCAGGACATAAGATCCGGATGCATTCCATTGCCCTTATGCGCCATAACGTGCGTAAAAATGGTTCGATTTCGATGAAATTTCAGTATGTAGTCGGGGACCACCTGGGAACGAACCCTATTGAAAATGGACGAAATGTGGTCAAAGGTCAGGACATAGGATTGTGATCCTTTCCATTGCCCTTATCTCATATTATTAAGGTGGACGTCAAGTAATTTTGCTTCCTACACTTCCAATGGAAAAAGTTTTGTAAACATTTCCTTCGCAATTAATGTGTTCCCAAGGATGAAAATTTGAACATCGATTAAAATAACTTCATATTATAACTTGGAAAACTTAATATGTTCTAAAACATAACCATAATTATATATTAAAAATCAATAACTTTTCCGTTGGTTGTGTTGAAACCAGAGAAAAGATGGTGCGACCTGTACTTTGATGACGTCAGTGGGACAAACAAATGTTGGATTGCATAATTATGGTTATGGTTTAGAAAATATTAAGTATTCCAAGTTATGAAATGAAGCTATTTTAATCAATGTTCAAATTTTCATCCTTGTGAACATATTAATTGTGCAGAAAAAAGATGGCGCGACCTGTGTTTTCATGACGTCAGTAGACAAACAAATGTTGAATTGCATAATTATGGTTATGTTTTAGAAAATATTAAGTATTGCAAGTTATAAAATGAAGATATTTTAATCGTTGTTCAAATTTTCATCCTTGGGAACGCATTAATTGTGAAGAAAATGTGTACAGAAGTTTTTCCATTGGAAGTATAGGAAGCAAAATTACTTGACGTCCACCTTAAAGTAGCAATTCTTGTATGTATGTATGTACATTTTATTTTGAAAACAGCTCTAAGAATTTTGATGAAAGTCGTTAACCTACCGTTTTCTGGTACTAGAAATCGATTTAGCTTGATCTCGACTTTAGGAGAATTCGTTCAGTGGGTTAAATAACCACCCCGAATTATAGCGTTTTTAGTGATAGCGTTGTTCCATTATTCCATTAATGTTACCAATGCTTAGAAATCTTATGACGTCACAATCTCGCCACGTTTCAGAATGTTGGCGCGCGGTCACGCCATCTGTCTCATTACGTCACGTGTTGTGTGTGGATCCTATTAAAGTTTTATGACGTCACATCTTGCTAGCAGATGGTCGCGATTCCCATCTGCCTCATTACGTCACGCGTTTTGTGCATATGTTCGTCCGCACGATAACTTGCATAAATATCGTTCGACTTCGATGAAATTTTAGGATCTTGTAGGGGATCACCTGGGAAGGTACCCTATTTAAAGTGAACGAAATGGGGTCAAAGGTCAGTACATAGGAGCGGAATCCATTCCACTGCTGTTATGCGTCGTAACTAACATAAAAAGGTTCGATTTCGATGAAATTTTAGTATGTGGTAGAAGACCACCTGGCGACAAACCTTATTGAAAATGGGCGAAATGGGGTCAAAGGTCAGGATATAGAAGCAGAATCACTTCCATCACCATTATGCGTCATAACTTACGTAAAAATGCTTCGATTTGGATGAAATGTTAGTATGTTGTAGGGTCTTGCCTGGGAACGAATTCTATTGAAAATGGGCGAAATGGGGTCAAAGGTTAGGACACAGGAGCAGGATCTATTCCATAGCCCTTATGCATAATAACTTACGTAAAAATGCTTCGATTGCGACAAAACTTTATCATGTTATTTCGGAGGTATACATACCAAACCGGTTCTGTTGAATATCATCAAAATGGAATCAAAGGTCAGGGCACAGGACTGAGATTTATTCCACAGCCATTATTCTCATAACTTGAGTGATAACTTGAGTAATGATTTCTGGTATGTTGGAAAGCGTATTATAATCAATGCATTGCATGATTTTACTAACTTGTTATTTATATGCCTACACATATGAGGTGGGATAATTAAGTAATGAGACTGGCAACACTTTGATGCCCAGATCGATGAATAATATCTGACCTGTACTGCCACTTATTGGTTCATTTATGAATCATGTCTTATAGCAGAATCTCCTTGAATGATGTTTGTGCACAGGTTAAACATTTACCCCTGTCACTGGTTTCTAAAATGGATGACTAGCATTTTGAACAAAAAATTGGCGTGAAACTTTCGGTAAAACATGGAAAGAAACCATCGCAAGTGTTCGAAATGTTAAAATAAGTTTATCAAGAACACACATGTTTAATGGTATGAATGGTTTACAGAAAAAAGAAAGACAGTGCAGTCTGACAGCCCATCAACACCATAAACAGAAGAAAATGTGGAAAAAAGTGTTAAACTCAGTAAAGAATAGTTGTCATCTTACTGTTAGAATGATTTCAGAATTAAACATCAATAGAGAAAATATCTGATTGATCATGGCAGAAAAATGTGTGGGAAAATGGTTCCCATAAAAAGCTGACCAAGTGAACAAATGCAATGGAGGAGAGAAATTTGTGCCAAACTCCTGTGATGAACAAGTGAAAATAAAGAATGGCTAAACAGAGTTATTACTGGAGATGAAACGTGAATTTTCCAATATGATCCTACGACTAAATTACTGAGCATGCATAAAAAATCTCCAGATTCGTCATGTCCCATGTCAAAATCGAAGAAGACTGTTGATTTTTTATTTGCAAAGGGATGGTGCGCAAAAAGTTTGTTTCACCAGGACAGACTGTTAACAAGGCCATTTCTCAATGAGTCTTGGATTTGTTGAGAGAGAAGATAGTCAGACCAAATTTGTTTCCCTGCAAAGTGGATTCTCCCCAATAACATGCATCTTCACATGTACCTTTCTGTTAAGGAGATTTTTATAAAAAAATCAGTTGTTCTTAAACACCTTGCTTATTTACCTTATCTCACCCCTTTGCAAGTTTTTTTCTTTTCTTGAGGCTGAACAAAGTCCTCAAAGGCTCTCATTACCATATGATAGAAGAATCTGAGGTAAGTCCACAAAGGCTGTCATTACTGTATGATGGAAGTTGAGGATAGTCAAAAGGTTCTCAAAGGCTCTGATTACCATATGGTAGAACAGACAGAAAAAAGTCCTTAAAGGCTCTCATTACCATTCAGTTATAAGAGACTGAGGAAAGCCCTGAAAGGCTCTCATTACCATATATGGTAGAAGAGGTTCAGAAGCACATGGCAGCAGTTCTAAGTAGGTTACAGGAAAATGACTTCAAGAACTGTTTTGACAGTTTGGAACAAAGCTGGATATATTTTGTGTTGCTGCAGATGGGAATTATTTTGAAGATGATGACCTTAGTTCCCAATAAAATTCTTTACAGAGAAGTGGTAAGTCGTCTTGTCATTCGTGTGCTCATTCTTCTCCATAACAATGCACCTTCACTTGTAACACTTTCTGTTAAGGAGATTTTTGTCAAAAAAATCAGTTTTTCTTAAACACCTTGCTTATTTACCTTATCTCACCCCTTTGCAAGTTTTTTTCTTTTTGGGAGGCTGAAGAAAGTGTTTAAAGGCTCTCATTGCCACACAGTATAAGAAGCTCAGCAAAGTCCACAAAGACTCTCATTACCATATCAGATCTGCCAACTAACTGTTATGATTTTATCATATTTAGTACAATAAATCATGCTGCAGTTTTTCTTAAACACCTTGCTTATTTACCTTATCTCACCCCTTTGCAAGTTTTTTTTCTTTTTTTGGGAGGCTGAAGAAAGTGTTCAAAGGCTCTCATTGCCACACAGTATAAGAAGCTCAGCAAAGTCCACAAAGACTCTCATTACCATATCAGATCTGCCAACTGTTATGATTTTATCATATTTAGTACAATAAATCATGCTGCAGTACGCTTATACGATTTTGCAGCCAAAAATACGATTTTTTTTTAATAGTAATGTTTTTTTCCCTTTTCAGACGCGGTTCTTGTAATAGAACCGCGGCGATGGCCGACACGTCACAGATTTATTTTGGTCCTGCAGACAAAACGACATCCCCAGAACACTATTTGTATCTTGCACACTCCCTATCATAGATGCAAGTTTTCCGCCTTTCAAAATTTCCGAAAACGGAAGTTAGGCATAGTGAGGATTTCTTCTGTAATCGTATTTTTTTTTATCGCGAAGGACAATGTACGTCGCAGAATTATTTTGTACTCATCCCCGTGGCAGAATTGCGTCAACAGCCAATGTACATCGCAGGTTTATTTTGTACTCATCCCTGTAGCAGAATCGCGCCGATGGGCGACGTACACTGTAGGTTCATTTTGTACTCGACCCCATACCAGAATCGCGGCGACGGGTGACGTATGTCGCAGGTTTATTTTGTACTCGCCCCCGTAGCAGAATCGCGGCGATGGCCGATGTACATCGCAGATTCATTTTCTACTAATCCTCGTAGCAGAATCGCGGCGATGGCTGATGCACATCGCAGATTTATTTTGGTCCTGCAGACAAAAACGACATCTCCAGAGCCTGATTAAACCATCTTGCAAACCTCCTAAGATGCAAGTTTTCCGCCTCTCAAAATTTCCGAAAACGGAAGTTAGGCAGAGTGAGGATTTCTCCCGTAATCATTTTTTTTTCTAATAATTAACAACATAAAAGTGTTTGCTGATGAGATTTAACTAGTTTCTCAATAAAATTTTGATGTAGGGAAAAAATCCCTGCATTGTGACCATGAAGAATTTATGTAGCTGAAATAGGCTTAAATAATTATCAGCATGCATCGTGTTACGATTTTTCTGTCTGAGTGTTACGTTTTTGGTTCTGAGAGGTTGGCAGGTCTGCCATATGGTAGAAGAGGCAGAAAAAAGTCCTGACAGGCTCTCATTACTGTATATGGTAGAAAAGGTTCAGAAGCACATGACAGCAGTTCTAAGTACGTTACAGGAAAATGACTTCAAGAACTGCTTTGACAGTTGGGAACAATGCTAGAATATTATGTATTGCTGAACAAAAACATCCAATAAACAGTCCCAAAAATGTTTGATGAATGTTAGAATTTTGAAAACATGAAAATAAACTTTTTATTTCCGTAGTATATTTGATGTTTCCCTGTATTCTGTAACAACCGATGATTTCCGTAGTGACTATGGAGAATTTGTAGCATTTGGAAGGTCTGAGGTAGGCAAACAGGAAAAATGACAAATCATTAAAATTCTACCAAAACAACGCTTTCTGCAGGGGGAAAAAAAAACAACAAAAAAAAACACTGACAACAAGATTTTTTATTTCCATAGTATATTCGATGTTTCCCGTACTCCACAGCGATCAACGATTTTTGTAGTTGCTATGGAGAATTCATAGTATTTGGAAGGTCTGTGGTGGGCAAACAGAAAAATTGGCAAATCGTTAAAATTCTCCTAAAACTGAATGTTTTCTGAAAAAAAAAAAAAAAACCATAAGCAAAAAAAAAAAAAAATCGGGGGAAAAAAACAACAAAAAAACCTGACACTGGGTTCGAAATTCGTCAGACAAAATCTGATGGAATCAGGATACTCTGCAAGTGTTCTTATTTCGCCATGACTATTTTCTCAACACCTGTGAAGGTTTATCAATGTTTTTAATGTAATATTTATTAGAACAACCCAGGAAATTACTGAATATTTTCTGTACTGAATATTTTCTGTTAGTGGTCAGGAATCATTGTGAGTCTGTAAAATAAAGAGACCAGGTTGATACCACATTTCTCCCAATCTCAGCTGTACCACAAAATGATTCTGCTATAAGATATGAAATGCATTTTTACAAGCTATACAGCCAGTTTTCATTTTGACACGAAGAAGAACCTAACCAAAAATAAATGCAATGAAAAGAAAAATTTAGCAGAATGGAAGTAGCTTCGAAATATAATGTCTGAACATTTTTGACCATCAATAATTCACTAGAAACTGCTAGAGAAACTAAAAACAAGCAATTTTTAGTACATGAAGGTCATAGCACAAATTGTTGAAATACTCAATACTGCTGACTGTTATGCCAAGCAATGCAGAAGTTAAGAGAATGCAAGTATTGTGGGCAATGTTCTTGATGACAAGACAATGCTCATGCAAAGAATGACTTTGCTCATGCAATGAATGACTACAGCAAATCAAATAAAGTAAGCAAAAGTAAGTACTGTTTGAAAATTTTGACCCATCCACTGCTATCAATTTATGGTGGAGAGATTGAGAGATTTCATTTGTGAACATAGCTAGAGACCAAATAAAAATGATTAAATTATCTTTCCAATAAAAACTGTCTTGAAAATTTGGTTGATGTGGTTGAAGAAAAATACAACTTTTAAGATTATACACTAAGTGGCCACTTTATTATGACCACCCCCTCAGTACTTCGTTGGGCCACCTTTTGTCTTTAATACTGCGTCGATTCTTCGTGGCATGGACTCCACGAGATTTTGATAGGTGGCTTGTGGAATCTGAGACCATGCTTGATGAATAGCACTTTTCAGGAGTGTGAGATTACAGGGTTTGGGATCCAGCTATCTGATGGCTCGTTCAACTTCATCCCACAAATTCTCAATGGGGTTGAGATCTGGAGATTGTGGGGGCCACCTAAGCAAAGTAAACTCACCGTCATGTTCCTGAAGCCAATACGATAAAATACGAGCACTATGGCAGGACGCATTATCTTTTTTAAAGTAGCCATCGCCATTGGGATAAACCATCCACATGACAGGATGCACTTGGTCCGCAACAATGTTTAGATATGATGTGCCAGTCAGACATTGATCAACACGAATTAAAGGGACCAAAGCATGCCAGAAAAACATTCCCCAAACCATAACGTTGCCTCCACCAGCTTGAAGGGTTGTAGCAATGCATTTGGGGTCCATGCTTCTGTGCTGTTTCTGCCAAATTCTCACTCGGCCATCGGCATGGTGCAACTGAAAATGTGATTCATCGGACCACATAATTTGTTTCCACTTATCGACTGTCCAATCCTTGTGCTCCTGTGCGAACTGGAGACGTTTTCTCTGGTTAACTGCAGACAGCAAAGGTGTTCGCACAGGCCTTCGGCTGCCATATCCCATCTGATGCAGTGTACGGTGAACAGTGCATGCAGAGATCATTTGAGGGGATCCTTGATTAAGATGGTCTGTAATTTGCTGCACTGTTGCCCTTCTGTTGTTTGTTACCAATCTAGACACTCTCCGTCCAACCCGAGCAGTCACTAGTCGATGGCAATCACACGTTGCACGTAGAGACCCAGTTTTTTGGCTGACAGTCCAGTCTTTAAACACTTTAACAACACCTGCTCTGGAACATTTCACGAATGCGGCGGTTTCGGTGATACTCGCTTCATGGCTCCGAGCTCCTACAATCAATCCACGTTGAAAGTCCGTCAAATCGCATTTTTTACCCATCTCGTCATCCCAAAATCACTGCTACTACTGTCGCAAGCACTACGCTTTCCCTTTTTATTCTAGCCTTGCTGCCCCCTGGCGGCAACAGCGTGCAGCCATAGCTCATTTGCTTAAAACTGTCAAGTGGCCATAATAAAGTGGCCACTCAGTGTATATATATATTAGTATGTTGTCTGAAAACTTCTTTTGCCTTCTTCCAATAATTGTCAAATTTCTTTTTCACTAATCGATCCAAAGGCTGGCTTCCAATTCCCCCAGTCTTGGTAAATACGACGCATGATTTACGGACTTTCATACACAGCCATGCGGGACTCTCTAGAGAACTCATCATTCCTGTGAAAACCTCCCAAAGCAGCCATGACTTTCAATAAAGAATTCACTTGCCTGCTAATTTTGCCATCCAATTTGTTCTCTCTGTCAAACATGCTTCCTAAATCCACAAACTCACTCACCTGGTCAAACACAGTGCCAATTATTATTAAATTACATTCAGTGCTACCACTTCCTCTCTCAAAAACCATAACTTTGGTTTTTCCCTTATTTATACTCAGTTCGAATTTCATGCATCTATATATTTATGGATGCGTGTATGCATGATGCCAAAATAGATAATAATGGTTTATGTCTTGGTGATATCCATGTGTGCAGATTGCTGTATGCTGGTGACACTGTCCTGTTGGTAGAGAGCAAAAGTGATTTGCAGAGTATGTTGTCCCGAATGCACGAGGTTTTCATGAAATTCAAACTGAGTATAAATAAGGGAAAACCTAAAGTTATGGTCTTTGAGAGAGGAACTGGTAGCACTGAATGTAATGTAAGTATAAATGACAAAGTGATTGACCAGGTGAGTGAGTTTGTGTATTTAGGAAGCATGTTTGACAGAGAGAACAAATTGGATGGTGAAATTAGTAGGCAAGTGAATTCTTCATTGAAAGTCTTAGCTGCTCTGGGAGGTTTTCACAGGAATGATAGGTTCTCTATAGAGTCCCGCATGGCTGTGTATGAAAGTGTAATTGTTCCTACTCTGATGTATGGTAGTGAAACCTGGATACTGCAGAAGAAACGTAGAAGTCGTTTGTGTGCTGGAGAAATACATCACTTACGGGAGGTTTGTGGCAAGACACGGTCTGATTGTGTGAGGAATGAAGATGTGTTGCAGTTGTGTGATGTGAAGCAAAATGTTGTTAGCAAGGTGGAGACTAATATGCTTCGGTGGTTTGGCCATGTTGAAAGAATGAGTGATGAGATGGTCACAAAAAAAAATCTTTTTAGCCCAAGTAGCAGGAAGGAAAGGCAGAGGAAGGCATGGGGGGATCAGATTTAGGAGTGTCTGCAATGAGAAAAAGATTATGAGTATGAAGTATAAAAGATCTTGTGTACGACGTGTAATGGATATCAGTGTAGCTCGAGTTGTATGTCAAAATCGCTGTAAATGGAGAAGTTTGATACGACAGCAGTATGTAAAAATATCTGACGGTTTGTATTTCTTTTTTGAGCTAACCTCTGAATCTCGGAGAAAAGCTTGGTGATATGTATGTATGTGTGTATGTATGTATGTTTGTTTGTTTGTTGAATTTCATGCAAGCTTCGTACATCCGGGACAACATACTCTGCAATTTAATTTTGCTCTCTGCCAAAAGGACAGTGTTGTCAGCATACAGCAATCTGCACACACGGATATCACCAAGACATAAACCAGTATTACCTATTTTGGCATCATGCATGCACGCATCCATAAATATATTAAACAGCCATGGTGACATTACACAACCTTGTCTGACTCCTGCACCAATAGAAACCATTTTGATGAAACACCATTCACTCGTACCCAAGCTCTACTGCCAGCATGCATGGCTTTTACACTAATAAGTAGATTCCCAGTAACACCATATTCATTTAATACCTTCCACAAAAGTGTCCTATTTACTCGGTTGTAAGCTTTCTCAAAATCTATGAAGGCAGCAAAAACCTTCTTACCAACAGCCAGATACTTTTCAATCATCATGCTTAATGCAAAAATTTGGTTAGTGCAACCTTTACCAAGGCATAAAACCACTCTGAATATCCCACACTTTCTGTGATGTAAGACCCCATACTTTTTCAATAACGACCTTACCAAACACTTTCCCTGGCACACTTAGTAGGCTAATGCCACGATAGTTCTTGCAGTCAGTATGATCACCTTTTCCCTTTTACAAGGGAACAATGATAGCATACTTCCAATCCCGAGGTACCATTCATAACTCCCAGCACATCTGGCAAAATTCAGTTAGCCAGTCAATTACGGAGTCACCACCATATTTCAACATCTCTGCTGTTATGCCATCAACTCCTGGAGCCTTACCATTCTAGAGAGATTTTAGAGCTTTATACACTTCTTCTCTTGAGATCCCTCCTGTGCTTCCATCCCTCACTGTAACATCATCTGCGTCTGTCTCAGAATCATCTTTGTTTGTCTTAGGATCTAATAACTCACAGAAGTATTCACCCCATCTTTCACTTAACTCATTGGGCTCCCGTATCATTTTCCCAACCCTATTTTTCACACAACTTAACACTTTGTTTCCCCTATTTTTCCCGAGTCTCATGTAATTCCAGAAAGGCTTCCCATCTTTCCAAAAAGCCAATTCATGCCTTTCCACCTTCTCCTTCCTATCTTTTGCCTTACTCTGGCGAACCAGCTTAGTGGCTTCACGCTTCTTACAGCAATATTCATCCACAGAAACTCTACCTTGCAACGTCCCCTAATAGGCTTCCTTCTTTCTCTTTACTGCCTCTTCAATCTCACTATTCCACCAAGCATCACCTCTATTATTACTTACCATTGTGGTGTCGCAGACCTCTTCAGAAGCAGTGACCACACAGTTCTTAAAACCTTTCCATTTCTTTTCTACATCCCTTTCACAAGATTTCAGCTCCTTCAGTCATTCTCTGAGTAGGTTAGAATAACACTGATGATTTTCAGGGAGCCTTTCAACCTTTATTCTTTCCATCCTGGACCTATTCCTTTTCCTCCAACCAGCATTCAGTTTCACTCATGACACTGCCAAGGAATGATCAGAACCAACATCCACACCTCTCATCACATGAGTGTCAACAACCAAGTGTTTCAGACACTGATCGTAGACAACAAAATCTATCACACTCTTTTGACCAAGAGTGCGATTATAACTTTTATAGCTGGAATTAAAAGGTTAATCTGAAATGACGAAACAATTACAAGCCTAATGGGAACTGTTTTTAATAGAGGTACAGCAGAGGTGAAAATAAGGTCTGAGCCAAAGTATATTGATGTCAATGCATGTCTTCATTATTATTCAACAAACTGGTGGTGTGGAAAATATAGTCCCTTTTCTTTTTCTTCTGTGTTAATGAAGAAACTTGTCCCCCCCCCATATACTGTGCCAGTGCTGATGTTATTTGTTTGAATAGCTGATCATCAGGTATTGTAGAATACAAATATATTGTTTTGGTGCAGGTGAAATGTCTGAGGTGAGGGGTGCCACCTACACCCTCATAAAAATGGGAAACACCTACTCACCTGGTCAAAGTAGTTCCCCCTCTGCATTGACACATTCTGCTAACGTGTAACGAAATTGTGGATCCCATGGCAATAAAACTGTGGAGTCTGTGATTCAAAGAAGGCAGCAATAACCTAACACATAGCTTAGTCATTTGGGAAGGTCTCTGCCAGGAAATGGTCCAGATTTCGGAAGAGGTTATAATCCATGGGTGCAAGGTCTGGAGAACATGCAAGGAAAGGAGCACCTGAGTTCTGTAGTCCAACTAGTGGATTCATTAGATGGCCCTTTGGGAGAAATGTGGATGAGCATTGTTTTACAACGGAAGAATCCCATGCCTGTTGACCAAAACAGACTGCTTGGCACAAGACCTTTTGTGCATGATAGGAGTTATTTGGTGTCAATGTCTTCTTCCATCAATTCTGGCAGAGTAGTTTGACATTTTGTGCAGGAATGGCTACCCTTGAATGAAAATGAACTTTAGCACCTCATAGAATCCACACAGAGTCGCATACTTGCTGTCATTCGCAACAAATGCAGTCCTACTTAATACTAAATAAACATTTTTATTTTTTTATTTTTAAGGCAAGTGTGTGTGTGTGTGTGGGGGGGGGGGGGCTTCGGAAGGAAAGCAACGGAGAATTACAAATTTCTTTGCATTGCATTTGACACCAATCGTGCATATGGTTATTTTCAAAGATTAGTTTGGCTACATTACCCATTTCTTCAGAATAAATTAGTAATATATTATAATGTACAACATTCTAGATTAAGACATCAGGGTTGAAAATAATTTTTGGCCCATTTTAATCTCGGCCTAACTGGAATGATAATTCACTAGTCCCAACTCACTTTAAATGTTGATTATACAAACTATGGCATGCATGCAAAACATTCTGCCCTCCTCATAGTGCTCTCACCCACATCTAACCTCAGGGGCTGTTTTAAATTCACAGTGGTCATTAAATCCCCAATATCTCTCTCACACACACATGGCAAGGGGATCAAGCTCACCCTAAAATTTGTCTTGCCCACCCTGTCTCCCACCCAATTCACAATGTGCCTTTTTCAGTATATTTAACTTTAAAATATAATCTGGATTTTTCCAAGTGATAAGTCTTGTGTTTTATTTCATGTAGCCCTACATATGGGTATTTTCCCCTATGAAGTGTATTTGTTTAAGTCTCAAAAAAGGTTATCAACATAGCCATTGCAGGATCATGAAAATTCAGTTGTTTTCTTAGTTTAAGCCTCTTTCTCATGTTTGTATGGCCAGGGGGAGAATGAGGAGGGTGGATAGGAATTCACTGAGGAGGTCATTACTAGTTGCTCTGCTGTTTCCTTTCTTTACAAAATAGGGGACTCCAGCATGGAAAGTGGAGTCTAAAGCTGCACTAGTGCTCTTAAGACTTCCCCAGGGCAATGAAAGTGCAGGAAGTAGCAGACGTCTGTTTTGTAGGAGAGGAGTGCAAGTCAAAGTTGCTGGCTTGATGGAAGGGATTAAGGACTGGGAAGATGTGTCTGTGTGGCACGACGTTAAAATTTGATTTAGATAAAAAAAAAACGACATTTTCCTTTAAATAAATTGTTCAAGTGCAGTACTGTTTTTGTAAGCAAAAATGCTAAATTTTGAAAAGCAATTTAAGATAATGCATTCAGAGCAAGCAAAAAGTTGAAGGTGACATTCTAGTAACACTTGTATCTTACACCAGTGGTGTAACTGGTCAGATCTGTGTTTGTATGTCCAGGTGGAGGGGGTGGGAATTGCCTGAATTTCTTTGTAGCCAGTAGTAAAAATCATTAAAAATTCCTTCTTTCAGTGTTTCATAAAAAAAAAAAAAAAAAAGTGCTATCAAGCTCGCCCTACCGAAAATATCGCTCGCCCACTCGTCACCCATTCTTCCCACACAGCACAAAATATTTCGTATATGTTACAGGTACGTAACACTGAAACATTGAGACTTTTCAGATACGTTGCTCAATGTAACAGTAATGTTTCAAAAACCTTAGGGTTACGTCAAAATGTCTGCAAACGTTACATAACTTTGAAACATAACTGATACTTTACAGTGAAAGGTGTTTGTAACTTCATTACATTACTGTTATGTGATGATGTAGGGTGTTTCTGTAAAGGAACCCGCCCACGTGCTGCCTCAAGGATGCATGTGGTCGATTCCTGGTCAGTCATGACATCAGTAGCAGCCATTGTTTTTCCACGTGATCTTCCCGACCATTTTGTCCGCCATTTTCTCTTTGTGTTCAACCATAACATTTTGTGTGCTACGTGGCCCTACCGAACATGTTTTCTCACCGATATCTTTTGTACACCTTTTTGTTTTCCCCCATCAGGAAATCTTACGGTGTGACGTCACGACACTAGGGAAATTTTCTTTCCAAGGAAATACAAATCTTCGAAGTCGGGCAGATGCATTTTCCCACTCGAGTCGAACATTTACAACCGGAAATACTTTGTTTTCTATTTTAGGTATTAACCCCCCCCCCCCCCCCGGAGGTTTCCTGAGTCAGCACATGCCCTCAGAGAGTTTGTTGCGATGTAGGTTGTAAATGCTGAAAATCTCCTGATCGGACCAGAAATTCCTTGTATTTTATTCTTTTGGTGCGCCCCCCCCTCTACATGTTTCGTGAGGCAGCACAGGCTCTCAGATAATTTATTGATTTGCAGGTTGTAAATGCTGAAAATCTCCCGATTGGGCCAGAGATTCTTTATATTTTATACTTTTGGTGTTCCTCCCTCTGACAGTTTTCCTGAGTCAGCACATGCCCTCAGATAATTTGCAGACTTGTAGTTTGTAAAACCTGAAATCTTTTGTTGAGTTGTAGATCACAAACATTTAAAAAAAAGAATTACATTAATAATAGCAATTAAGAAAAGACGAAATTGTGGAAACTTTTTATGTGACTCAGGTAACCAACCTCTGGAGGGTCGTGGACTCGAAGCAGTCAAAAACGCAATTTTTATACGGCCCCTTAAAATTTTTATGGCCACTCCTCCGGTGGCTAGTTCTCCTACACCCAGCTAACTCGAGTACGACAGTATCGCCAAAGAATATCCCAGTAGCACATGGAAGGACTACGAGAGTGCTTCGATGAAATGGCATAAATGTGCATGCGTGTCCACGCCATTGCCAATTCAAAAATCTTAAATATCGCTGGAATGTAACATCAAGGTAACAATTATGTACAATGGAAACTATAAAGCAGTACTATCGGTGAATGCTATTTTTAACGTAACCGTAATGTACAAAGAGTTATGTTCCAAAACAGATGTTGCTGAAACGTAATTGTAAGATATCTCTGAAAGTGTAACACACACACACACACACACACACACACACACACACACACACACACACACACACACACACACACACACACACACACACACACACACACACACCAGGCAGTCTGGATCAATATCTTGTTCGCCTGCACTACTCGTACTCCACACAACAGCAGATGCTGTTCCTGTAATAAAAATGTTAGACATCAAATTGCATAAGGTTTGACAGCTGTATGTGTATCTTATTAATAAAAAAACCCCCATAAAATATCTGAGAAAATACACCAGCTTAAGCATCAGAGCTCTGGGGAAAAAAACTTACAAATTGTAGTCCTGGCCTAATAAAAAATGTTTTGTTGTAGTCAATGCATTCAAACCAATAGTCCTGGGTGTCAGACTAACTGAATTTTCAAGCCTTGGACATATGATTTCATTGTTTTATTATTTTACAAGCAAATATGTACTGTTTTCCAGCATTTCATTATTGTAATCCCTAATTTAGTTGCACACAACTTTCAAAGCAAGACATTTTATTTTAAGCATTTCCCCCCCTGCTTTGGGTTCTGATTGAAGTTAAAAAGGGCTGAATCCTAAATGTCAACCCAGGCAGGGTCCCTGGGTTGACATTTTGTAGTTTAGTTCCACCATGCATCTTTTTAAAAAGAAGCATTGCTAAAATTTACTTGCAAAGTGCCAGACCCCCCGCCTTCCTTCGCCCAAGCATTATGTTTGGTTAGTTGTACAAATATGGGTGTAGTTGTGGCATTTTTTTTTTTTTTTTTTTTTGTAACATTTTCTTGAATTTGCGTTTTTACACGAAATATCCATGACTAAAACTTAATGCATAAATATGTACCATAGTTCTGCAAGATGCTTTCTGACGCATGGGTTGAAGTGGAACAAGTTTAAATAATGCAAGAAGCAAAGATATTCTTTTCACCCATTTGTCAGATTTTTTTATTAGTGACAGCATTGTATATTTTTTTCTTGTGAGGTTTTTATGAACGTCTTTTCACTTTTCTGTAGGATCGTTGTGATGAGTACGATTACAGTAAACCATTAGATGGCCAGACTGAAAAGCCATTCACTAAACACTGGAGGAAGCACACTCTTTCTTGGGTAGATAAAAATGGCAAGGTAAAGATTTAACTATATACTGTATTTCCTTGTGTGTAATTTGATTAGTGCACCCCTTACCAGGCACAAAAACACTCTGTACATTCCATATAGATGTTTTATGTGTAATTAAGAAGTCTAGCCAGATTTATTGCATCTTATTTATCAAAATTAAACTGTAAGGCTGGAAAACTAGGAAGAAATAAGATTAAATTACAGTAAACAGTGGCAATCAGTTTTCACACACAGATAAATTTGTATGGTGAAGATGATGAAAGTACACTTTGCTTAACATGGAAATCACAACAATGAGAACTTTTATTAACATACTTCTTGAAAATGTTATTGTACAACGTCACAAGTAGTTATTTGTGTTTCACGTGCAAGCATGCTCATGAATTTTCAAATCATAAAGTAAATTATAAACTAACTTTTTTCAATGACATTCACTGCTAAACGTATAAATGCACGTATAGCGCTAACGTTAATCAAGAACCCCTGTGAAGCACAATTAATAACTAAATTCTTTTAAGCTGTTAAAAAACTTCAATTAAAACATCAGGTTTTTGATATTACATCAATTTTACGAAAATTTACAATGTTCTAATGCTCAGTATAATAGAAACAGTACCCGAATTAACTTTAAGCTGTCATATGTCGATGATATTTTTATTTTATCAAAATTAAATAATGAGCTTCCTATTTTAAATAAAAGATTGTCATGTGTTTTTCCTGAAATCAAAGTAACCCTTGAAATTGAAATACATAATACATTGCCTTTCCTAAATGTATTTCTGATAAAAAAAGAACAAAAGAAATAGAACTAAAATATAACGTTTACAGAAAGCTTACCAGTATTCCAATACTTATGCCACAAAATTCTGCACATCCATTAAGTCAAAGATATAACAGTTTAAGGGCTTTAATAAAAAGAACATATACCCATTCATCAAATAAATTATATAGAAAAGAATTACACAATAGCAAAAAAAATATGGTTACCATTCAAAAATAATAAAGCTGATTTATGAAATAAACAAAAAAACTAAAGAAAAATAATAGTGCATAAAAAGAGCATATACCCATTCATTAGATGAATCATATAGAGGAGAAGAATTACACTGGATTATGTGATTTAAATATAGGCTTACCCAACATATTAAAAACTGAAAAAAAAAAAACTAATAATAAAAAAAAAGGGGAAAAAAAAACTGTTCTAATTCAGTATTGTGTGTGTGTGTGTGGGGGGGAAAAATCCCTAAATTTGATGAAATTAAATTGCTTGCTACACATAATGAAAAAAGTAAGAATTTCTGAACCAGTGTACAAAAAAAATATATATATATATAAGACGAGTTTGTAATAGTCATTATCCAACAGCATTAGTAAGTCCTTGGAAATGCAACAAGAAAACCAATTAAAATAATAAATAAATAAATAAATAAAAGAGAGAATAAATGATTAATTTAAATACCTTTGACTTCATTGTGTTCATTCAGCTCACAAGTGAACAACACAAGTCTGCTGGATCCCATTCTGTCAGTGTGTTCTAAATGCACATTCACAACGTGTGTTACAAGGAACAGTGTGTTATTGTCCTTTGTAACACACATTTACTTCTCTTTGCTCAAGGTCACAGCATCACTTTTCTCCTGCACTTTGAAGTAAAAAGGCTGTACAGAAAACCAACTTGTTCTTCAGTAGGAAGTGATGCTGTTGTGACCTTGAGCAAACAGAAGTAAAGGAGGGCATTTTGAAAATGCTCCACGAGCAAGGCGAAATCCCCAAACACATCTTTGAGGTTCAACTGACGCAAGTCAGGGCAGTGGTTAAATACAAAATGGTTTTAACAGTTGGATTTTAACATATGTGTTTAAATTGATGATGAATTTCTTGTTTTAAAATTTCTACTAAGATAGCTAAGATTTGGACATTATGGAAGCACTTTAAAACTCAATCCTATGACAATGGGATTTTCAAAAACGAAGTTATGAAAATAGTAGAGTGGATGTGGTTGTACGTAGTAATTTCTGAGTTTTAGACCATTGTACATTTTCGTAAAATTGATATATTGGGTATATAAATAAGTTTTGAGGGATTTGAGGTGAACAAAACACGTTGTTGGAGAACAGAAACAATATTTAATATTAATCAAAGTATGCTCCCTCTGAAGCTACAACTTTACCCCATCTTTCGGGCAGTGAACGTATGCCTCGAAGGAATAGTTCCGGTTCCTTGGAAGAGATCCAGTTGTCCAGCCAATTTTTGATGTCTTCACAAGAACTAAACCGTTCTCCAGAAAGTGCTGACTGCATCGACTGGAACAAATGGTAATCCGATGGCGCAATATCTGGCGAATATGACAGGTGGGGTAGAACTTCCCAGTCGGATCCTTCTAAGTGCTTTTTCACAGGTCGAGAAACGTGGTCTTGCATTGTCATGCTGTAAGATCACTTTGTTGTGTCTATTGTCCCATTCCAGCCATTTTTGCATGAGAGTTCGTTTTAAACGCATTAATTGGGTTCGATACCGATCACCAGTAATAGTTTCTGACGGTTTCAGCAGTTCATAGTGGATCACACCCTTCTGGTCCCACCAGATACACAGCATTACCTTTGAACCATGGATATTGCATTTTGGCGTTGGACCAGGTTCACCTGGCTTCACCCATGCTTTCTGCCGTTTAGGGTTATCGTACCATATCCATTTCTCGTCAGCAGTAATAATACGATGCAAAAAACCCTTTCTTTTTTGCCTTTGAAGCAGCAATTCGCAAATGGTTTTTCGACGTTCAACGTCTCTTTCCCGCAAAGCATGTGGAACTCGATTCCCTTCTTTTTGCACCATTCCCATGGCAGCTAAACATTGCAAAATGCATGGTTGACTAACATTTAATGCTGCTGCTAGTTCTTTTTGGGTCTGGCATGGATCCTCGTCGAGTAAAGCTTCCAATTTGGCATCAGCAATTTTTTTGGGGTTGTCCAGAACGTTCTTTATCACTGACATCGAAATCGTTCCTTTTGAATCGTCTAAACCAACACTCACATGTTTTTATGGATGGGGGATGTTCACCATAGATTTCTGACATTAAGCGATAGCTGTCGGCAGCACTTTTCTTGACAAAGTAATGCAGTAACACTTTCCGCAAATGCTGTTTTGTCGGGACGAAAGTTGCCATTTTCCATCGAGTAAAACAAAAATACATCTTCCCACCTCAATCGAACGTCGTATACTGATTCTGACAGCTGGCGTCTCGTACTGCGATATCGCAGTGTTGCCACCTTAAAATGCATGCGAGCAGTAATAAGTACGACACTGAATGGAAATCCCTCAAAACTTATTTATATACCCAATAACATCAAAAACCTAATGTTTTAATTGTTTTTTTAACAGTTTAAAAAAAAATTAAGGTATTATTAATTGTGCTTCACTTGAGTCCTTGATGAACATCAGCGCCATGCGTGCATTTATATTTGCAGTTGCGGCAAATGTTGTTGAAGAAAGTGAGTTTAGAATTTACTTTAGTGACCTGAAAATTTATGAGAACTTGTATAATTGTTAAAAACACAGGAGACAGAGTTGGCGAAGACCGGTAAACAATAAAAAAAATTAAGTGTGAGAAGGTAGTATATACCTACTTTTATTCAATAATGTTCATTAAGAAGTTAGTCCACCTTAGGCAGTTAAAGAAGCCTGTAGGCATTGAGGCAGGATGTCAGTAAGGCCATCAGTAGCATGCTGGGGTGTGGCATTCCAAACAGAAACCAGCTGGGTATGGAGCTGTTGCAGGTACTCTGCCAGCTGAGTGTAGCAACCCATAAGATCCACCACATGCCTATCCAAACAAGAGCCCATAGTTAAGTGCTTTGTTTTTTTTTTAACTACATGCTTTTGTAAAAGACACTTTGTATTTTTGATTTCATGTGCTAGAGCATGTAGGAATATCACCCATCTACCTTAGATCTTTAAAAGTATTCCTTTATGTACAGAGGGCGAGTTGAAAGTTTTGTAATATTTGCATAAACGCATGTGCTGCTGTGGGTATGTCACATGTTTAAGTTTAAACTAGTTCAAATAGTGCACTGCAGTCATTCGAAAGGGATATAAAGTGGTAGTCGTTGCTGTGAACAGCATTACATGTCATTGTCCTGTCTGTCGTTGGGACGCTTAAAACATGAACAGCCACAACCGGCTAATTAGAGAGCTTTTGCTTTACAAGTTTGGACTCCACCATAACACTGCTGAAGCAACACGAAACATTTGTCATGCGAAAGGGGAATGTTTTCGTGGACCACAGCACCACAATCAGATGGTTCAAGAAATTTTGCGCAGGTGACAGAAACCTCGACGATCAGCCAAGGCCAGGTAGGTCGTCAACCATGGATTCAGAGGCCGTGCGCCAGGCTGTAGAGGCAAATCCGACAACCGGCACTTGGAGATTATCAGGTGAGCTCGGCATATCGCAGACTACTGTGGTTTGTCACCTTCAGGACCTCTGTAAGGTCTACAGGAGCTGCCGCCAGCTGAAGCAAACCACCAAGTGGAAGTGTGCACGAAACTCCTAGAAAACCTGCGGGATGTATGTTTCATCAAGAGAATTGTTATGTGTGATGAAAAGCGAGTGTATTTCCGTAATTCTAACATACAATGGCAGTGGTTGAGCCTGGGCCAGCTTCCTGAACCTGTTGCCAAACGTGGGCACTTTGAGCACAAGGTGATGCTCTGCGTTTGGTGAGATTTCGATAGGGATAATCCATTACGAATTTGTTCCAGATGGTCAGACCATCAACACCAACCTCTACTCTGAACAGCTGGAGCAGATGTATGCCATTTTGGAGGAGAAGTACCCATCACTGGTGAACAGAAAGTGTGCTCTCCTACAGCAGGACAACACTCAGCCTCATATCACGCAAACGACCCGGGCAAAACCCAGGAATTTGAGGGCATTGAACTGATGCCACACCCAGCATATAGTCCAGACCTTGCCTAATCAGATTATTACTTGTTCTGGTCCATAGCCAACTTCCTTCATGGGTGGCACTTCAACAACCAGGAGTAGGTGGCAGCTGGGGTGAAGGAGTTCTTCGCTTCGAATGACAAGAACTGGTACTGCCACTGTGGATAGGGCTGTATATACACTGGTTTCTATAAATTAAGCAACAAATGGAAAAATCGTGATAACTCAAAAAGTAAAGGTAACTTGATCACGCTAGTTACGTTAAATGAAAACTTTTACAAAAAGTTCGTAAGTTGAAGCTTTCGACCTTATCTTAGGTCTTCATCACGCCAATGGAGGACTAAGATTGTTGCCAGATTCTACATTTGAATTTTTCCTATTTTTGTTGCCAAAACTTAAAATTGATCTCCAGATCATCGAAATGTAGAGAGGAGATTCGGAATTGCAAGTCATTGAGTTGAAAATAATTTCCAGGCTTTCACGGTAACGGAGGGCAAAACGATTGTCAAAAGAAGCAATTCGATTTGCTTCGTTCCAGTGGGGAACTGCAGAAGTGTCTTCCATTGTCAAAATAGACAAGGCAGTATTAGGATTGGCTTTTGAAACATCTTTTTTATGTTCTAAAATTCTATGGTTAATGCTCCTGTATGTGCTTCCAATGTATAAGTTATCCCCAGTAGAAGAAGAGATTGGAATGCAGTAAACTCCTGGGAGGTTCAGGCTTTCAACTTTGTCCCTATCCCTTTGTAGAAGTTTCAAGATGTTTGGGGTAGATTTAATGGCAAGATGGTAACCAAAACTTCTAAAAAGAATCTGTAATTTATAAGCATAGGAAGGATGGTAAGGAACAGAACCACAGAATTTCAGGTCTTTTTTCTTATGAGGAAGGAGGCATTCGATTTTCGAATGGTTTTCATATTTCTTTATGAGGGAGTTGACTGTAAGAGCAGGAAAACCATGGGAGAGGGCTATTGTAGAAATTTTGGATTCTTCTTGAAGAGAGAGTTGGTTGTTGCAAATGATATGAGCCCTGTGGATGTAGGACTTCAATGCTGCAAGCTTGTAGAGATGCAGAGTGAAAGATTTGTAGGGAATGATGTTAGTGGCCGCAGAAAGTTTACGATAGACGGAACGAGTAATGGAGAGATCAGCGTTTCTGCAGATAGGTACATCCAGGAAATCAATTTTGTGATTTACTTCCTTAGATATAGTGAGATTAATGGAAGGAAATTTTTCCGTAATGGAGTTGATCAGTGTCTGTAGTTCAGACTCGGATAAGAAAGAAGACCTGAAATTCTGTGGTTCTGTTCCTTACCATCCTTCCTATGCTTATAAGTTACAGATTCTTTTTAGAAGTTTTGGTTACCATCTTGCCATTAAATCTACCCCAAACATCTTGAAACTTCTACAAAGGGATAGGGACAAAGTTGAAAACCTGTACCTCCCAGGAGTTTACTGCATTCCTATCTCTTCTTCTACTGGGGATAACTTATACATTGGAAGCACATACAGGAGCATTAACCATAGAATTTTAGAACATAAAAAAGATGTTTCGAAAGCCAATCCTAATACTGCCTTGTCTATTTTGACAATGGAAGACACTTCTGCAGTTCCCCACTGGAACGAAGCAAATCGAATTGCTTCTTTTGACAATCGTTTTGCCCTTCGTTACCGTGAAAGCCTGGAAATTATTTTCAACTCAATGACTTGCAATTCCGAATCTCCTCTCTACATTTCGATGATCTGGAGATCAATTCTAAGTTTTGGCAACAAAAATAGGAAAAATTCAAATGTAGAATCTGGCAACAATCTTAGTCCTCCATTGGCGTGAGGAAGGCCTAAGATAAGGTCGAAAGCTTCCAACTTACGAACTTTTTGTAAAAGTTTTCATTTAACGTAACTAGCGTGATCAAGTTACCTTTATTTGTTAATATTGTTACGTGTTTTGCCCATCATCGTCAAACTCAAAAAGTATGCAACTGATTCGGATGAACTTTGGTGGCAAGGTTTATCAGACCAAATGCAACAAGAAGACATGTGATACAAAGCATTTACATTTTGTATGAGTGACGCAAATATGAAAATACAGAAATATAGGTATCAAGATAAAATAGGAAAAGGTACTTCAATACAGAGTTTGGTGTTACCCTGAACAGCTATATGGGCTCGACAGCAATGTTCCATGCTGTTAATTATGGTATCAAGTATTGGGGTGACCAGAAAGTAATGTCGTTTTTGGAAAAGAAGAGAATCACTGTTTGTAACAGAAGAAATTTATTTCTTAATCAATTATATAATCGCCATCATTATCGATCACACTTGCACATCGTGAAACCATACTTTCAATGCCGTCTTTATGAAAAGGCGTTGGCTGTGTTGCAAAGAAGTCCGAGAGTCCCGTTTTGACGTCATCAATATAATGGAATCTTTACGCATTAAGAAAGTGCTGCAGAGATCTGAACAAATGGTAATCAGATGGTGCAATATCAGGGGAATAAGGGGGATGGGGCAAAACTTTCCAGCCAAAATCTCTGATCGTCTGCTGGGTTCGTCTCACTGTGTGAGGTCTCACGTTGTAGTGCTGAAGGATGACACCTTTTCTGTTGTCGTCCGGTGCTGAATGTTTTACAGTAAGAGCTTGCTTCAAACAGTTCAGTTGTTGACAATAGAGGTGTGCCATTATGGTTTGTCCGGGTTCCAAGTGCTCAAAGTAAACTATGACAGCATGTAGTCCACCAAACACACAGCAAAACCTTTTTGGGTTGTAGGCCTGGTTTTGGCATAGGAACTGGTGTCTGACCTGTACAAAGCCACTTGTTTTTGCATTTGTTGTTCACGTAAAGAACCCATTTTTCATCTCCAGTGACAATTCGATGAAGAAATGGATCCTTTTCCAGTCCGCTGAGCAAAGATTTGCACACGAGGGAATGCTTGGCTTTGTTGTCAGGTGAAAGTTGGTGTGGGACCCAAACTCCTTGTCTATAGACCTTCCCTATCTGTTGCAGGTGCTCTTGAACAGTAGACCATGATGCATTAAGATGTTGGGGTAATTCATCAATGGTTTGACGAGGATCTACCTCAACGGCTGCACGCACCAGGTCATTGTCCAGTTCCATGGGCCTTCCTGCAAAAGGGGCATCAAAAAAAAAAAAAAAAATGCCTGACTGGAATTGGGCAAACCAATGCTGGCACTCGCAGATATTTAACACATTTGGATAAACAGCGCATATGTTATTGCTGGCCACAGTTGCGTTGTTCCTCCTATGAAATTCATACAGCATACAATGACGAACGTGGCTCTCCTCGGGTTTTATGTCACTCCTTTAGTTCTGCAAATCTGGAAGACAAAAACACCTACATAAGTCAAAGGTGAATAGTTCATTCACTTGTACGTACAGTTACTTTGCATTGAACATACATAAACACCTCACAACTGCTCTCCAAACTTGGCCCCCCAAAAAACGACATTACTTTCCGGTCACCCCAATAGTTCCGTGGGTACCTACGTCCATTGCTTGAGTAAAGCGGTGCGGAGCCCCTGCAGGGTTCAGGGAGAGGGCTGAAGGCCAGCAACACACCTCCCAAAAGCATCCCAGATATGCTCAATGGGATTCAGATTGGGAGAGCGTGCTGGCCACTCCCATACATACATACATACATACATATCACTAAGCTGTTCTCTGAGATTCAGAGGTTAGCTCCAAAAAGAAATACAAACTACCAGAAATTTTTACTCCCTATGGACTATATATAGTCTCCTGTTCCCTGTACTGGTGCACAAGGGGAGCTATGTGAGGGTGGACTTTATCCACCTGCAGTACAAATATAACTCCAATTGCAGCCGCATATGGATGAACAATAGGGTCCGTGATGGCGTCTCTATACCTCTGAGCATTTAGGTTTCCATGTGGAAACACACAAAGGTCGGTACGGCCACCTAACGATATGCCTGCCCATACCAGAACACTACCACCACCATAGGTGTCCCTTTCCTGGATATTAGAAGGAAGATAGCCAGTACCTGCTTCTCTCCAGATGTAAACTCGATGAGAATTACTCTGTAAACAGTATCGATACTCGTCAGTGAACATAATGGATCTCCACAGATTTTGAGTCCAGTTCACATACATTCGTGCCCGATTTAAACGTTCCCTCAAGTGGCAAGGAGTGAGGTGCATGCATAATACCGGATGCCGAACACACAGTCCTGCATGTAACCTTCTGCGTACCGCCAAAGCTGATGCCGCCTGTCCGGTGGCTGCCGCAAGCACAGATCTCAGATGAGGCGGTGTAGCTGTACTGTTTCGCAGTGCCGAAAGGAGCAAGTACGGATCATCTGCGGAGGTCGTCGCCCTTGGCCTACCTTTGCTGTACCATTGGGAAGCTGCACCCATGGTTTGGAACTGTTGCCACATCCTGCTGAACACAGAACGATTGACGTTGAGTCATCTTGCATCGTCCGCCTGCCGTTGCCCTGCTTCGAGTAGACCTATCGCTCTGTAGCATAACTCTGCTGATCAATGATATCTCGAAGACATGTTAACAAAATTGCTATCTCGCAATCTTGTCATTTACTGCCAAGCATGAATTGGTGACTCCCTCCGAAACAGCTGGGTAAAGCATTTGCTCAAAACCCTGCCAGTGCCACACATTAGCTTTCTGTACATTGATGATGTATGGCTTTGCCCATAACATATGCAAATTTCATGCAATTTGAACTGTATTTCCCCCAATTATCGTGATTTTTCGGTTTCTTGCTTAATTTATGGAAGGCAGTGTATATCCAGAGAGAGATTGCTTTTAAAAATTGTCATGAAATTGCATTTCCCACATTTAGTAGATACCCTGTAGAAGTTATGAAATTATGGATTGGTTACTTATTGTGATTGCTAGTAGCATTCAGTAGCATCAAACAGAAATCATCGCTCTTTCCACGTTAATAAGTGAGTCTCGGAAAAATTCTCATCGGCCGCCACCGGGAATCGAACCATAGGGTCTTTCAGTTACGTGCCGAACAAGCTACCACTGCGCCACAGCAGCCTCGAATTCTCCAGACTCGCATGTGATTAACTGCCAAATTACATGGCAGGTTGCTTCACGGAGCCCCGCACAATGCTAGGTATTCACTAAATATTGAATTAAGCATTCAGTAGTACAATTCGATTGCATAGATGATATCTACAGTTTAATATTTTAGTTGGCATAGTCTGAGAAAGGAGGACCATGCAAATTGTCAAGTTTAGAGGAAGTACACAGGAGTGTAAAGATTTCAAGGCATTGCTTTCAGTGCAGTTATCTTATGTCACATGAGGACGGACCACTTACATACCCAAATGTTTGCCTGAGTTGGTGCCAGTAACTCATAACTTCTTATCATACACAAAAATGCTTGGACAGAAATTTTTGTGCTATCTTTCAAGGTTGCATTGGCGAGTAATGTGGCACATTTTGGTGAAACCAAAAATGAGTAGCCAATCACAGTATACCACATTGTCACAGACCACACTTGGAAAACCCTTTAAGAGGTAAACAGTCTTGTCTTACCACCTTTTAATTGTGGCATCCCAGGGTTGTCTCAAAAACTTAAAGGCTTGAAACTAAATAAATCTCATTATTTACTTTCATTCCATTGTTGTGCAGTGTGATTAAGGATATCCAGGATGAAAATATCTGCAAATTTTATATGAAACCGGATTAAATGTTTTTTCTCAGATTTGGACTTATATTTCACCCTGAGAGTTTACAAGACAGACTTGGCACCCCAAGAATAGCAACCATGTTGTAAGGCTTTAATTTAAATTTGTTTTAATAACTTCCCTTATCAAGGAAAATTGGCATAAACTAAAACTTTTTTTTTTTTTTTATTAAAAAGAACTATTTGGATTTACTGCTATAGACTAGAACCTGCAACTTAATGAGGATGATGGCAGACATAATGAAGAACTAAAGAGTGTAATTAATATCAAGGAACTGTACACCAAATATACTTAAGATAATAAAACTATACTAGTAACCTGAACTTATTGGCATAAAATAAACTCAAGCGTTCACACATCAACCAGATGGCTTTTGGGTCATTCCACGTGAAGACACCCATTATAAGAAAAACGTGTTGCACCATAGTAGCAGATTTTTTTTTTAATTTTTACCATAGATTTATATATGGTAGTGAAACCCCCAAATCTGAATTTGGAAAATTTTTTTGCCCAATAATGGCAGAGATACAGGCATTTGAAAAATGGTCATTTTGACCACATGGCTGCCATGCCAATAAATGTAATAACTCTACAACTAATGGTTCAAATTCAATAATTCTAGTACCAATTTGAAGCTATTTATATCGGGAGTGTATATGTCATATCAAAACAATAGTGAATTTACAATTTTAATATGCTTATTACATGAAAAGTGCAAAAATCACCTTCAGATTAATAGTTAACTGTGATGGGCCGTAAACAAAATGGCACATGATATTTTTTTCTGAAACTTGGTAGAAACACTAACATGTGTGCTTGAAGTAGAGAAAAATGAGGATGGTAATATTTTGTAATAACTGGAAAAGTAGCTGTTATAATCATAGGATTCAAGCTATAAAAATCCCTGGTACTGGAATATGCTAATTACAAAGCTTCCTCAAAACCTCACAGTTAGCATTCTTATATTTTATTATCTTAATTAGAAATATGAAAAAGGTATTTACTATGCACAAACAATTCTGTTAAATACAAGTAATAGCAATTATCATGCAAATCCTGAAATGATTGCTTGTGTTGCATCATCTGTTTTCTGATTGGTTGAAGTCATAGTATGCAATATTACACCATTCACTATCTGAGGGACTTGGCTATCCCTTTCAGAGCTCTTTTGTGTTAAAGTGTTCAGAGAAGTATATTCAGCCAACAAACACTGTTGTGCTGTATGATTATTTCAGTACAGCTTAGTTTTATGCAGTAGAGATGGAATGTTTTGTATGCAAGAAACTCAGTGTATCATTGAATACTGAGTTTATTCCTGTGCTTACATTGTCTTCAAATGATTTGGAATTATTAAAAAGATTACAAAGTTTAATTACCGATAAAAATGTTTATGTATGTGGTAGTAGCTGCAAGGTTTACAAGGATGAATATCTAAAATGGTACAGTTTAAGGCAGAGTGGTTGTTGTGATCCATTTAATAAACATCCCAGCAAAATCAGAGCAAAGTTGCTGAAACCAATTTCACTGAATTTGCCCATGACAAATCTGGAAGTACTCATTCCATGGAAAAAAACTGTGCATTTCTTGTTGTTCTTCATTGCATTCTTCAGTTAGTGAGTCAGAGATACCTACTGCTGACATGGAAGTCACCAGCAATCAAGATTATAGGGAAGCCGCAATAGTGATGGAACAATTGAATAAAAGCTGTGAAGTGTTGGATTTATCACTAATAAAGGTCAATAGATTTAGCACTAAGAGAAAACTTGGTTACATGCACACTAAAGTTAAGAAATTAACTGTGTTGCTACTAAAGCAGATGCAATATTAGGTGTTGAAACTGTTAGTAAGCCACACAATTCAAAAGACACTACCTGTCCAGACAGCATATCTATGATGAAAAAATTATTGAATAAGTTTATAAATGCATCATTTAAAGAAAAGGTTTAATTCTGATATTAGTTCCAGATTCATGGACAATCCAGAAACAAAGACTTATTTCAATACTACAGATCATTTGGTAAAAAAAGCAAGAAAATTAAAAGAAACAGAAGGGGTGTTATCAACAGAAGGGAGTATCAGAACCTTCAGCAAACGAAGTTCTGATACTATAGAAAAGGTTACTAATTTTTATTGTAATTATAATAATAGTCATGTGTGCCCTGGAAAAAAAAGATTGCATATCTGTTCCAAGTAAAAATGGCAGAGTATTAAAACAAAAAAGATTGATTTTGTATAATTCGAATTTTTTTTTTTTTTTTATGTTTCATTTAAAGAAGAACATAATGAATTAAAAATTGACCTGTCTAAATTTTGCTCACTACGTCCAAGAGAATGTGTGACTGTTGGAAGCAAAGGTATTCATTCGGTGTGTGTTTGTATATACCATCAGAACATTAAACTCATGCTTCATGCTATCCACATCAGTGACTACATCATCATCATCATCATTGTCAACCATTATCAATCTACTGCTGGACGAAGGTTTCTCCGAGCCTCTTCCACAATGGTCTGTCTTGTGCCAGTCTCCTTCATGTTACTCCTGCATACTTTCGAATTTCATCCACCCATCTTCCATGTGGTCTTCTTCTGGGTCTTTTCCTGTCCCTTGGAATCCAATCTAAAATTTTGGCTGTCCATCAATGGTCTGTCTTTTGGGCAGTATGTCCAGCCCATTTCCATTTCAGGGATTTTACTCTGAACATGATGTCTTTCACTCTTGTCATTTTTCTGATCCATGAGTCCCTCTTCTTATCTCTCCTGGTTACACCAAGCATGCACCTCTCCATGCTGCTTTGAGTTGTCTGCAGCCTTTGTATGTCTCTTTTAGTTAAGGTCCACGTCTCTGCACCATATGTAAGCACTGGAAGGATGCATTGATCAAACACTTTTCTTTTAAGACATAATGGCATATTGCTCTTGAAAATTATGCTGTTTCTTCCAAAAGCTCTCCAGGCAAGTTTTATATGCTGATTAATTTCTTCATCAATGTTACCCTCACTTGATATCTGCTGTCCAAGATAAACGTACGCATCTGTTATCTCCAGCTTTTCTCCATCAATCGATAAATCTTCATTTCTTGTAAAAGCATTGTACACTGGTGTGCAAAAATTAAGGACGAAGAGGAGAAATTAGCATAACAGCGGACCGAGCAGGCAGAACGGACCGAAAGGCCACTCAGGAGATAGACTAGGGTCCGGTACGGTAGGGCATGCATATATATATGCAGCATGACGTGGGGGTGGGGGGTGTCGAAGGGTATAAAGCACACAGGCGGTGTACGCCCAGCAATTCGGTTAAAGCTATTGCACGGTGTACATCGGTTTGAACGCGTCGAGTTGCTGCCACCGTGTGATATGGCCAACGGGCAATCCAGTAGACGACATCTGGATGACTTTACCCGAGGTCGCGTCATTGGGAAGTTGGAAGAAAGTCGAAGTGTGACTAGTGTGGCCGAGGAATTCGGGATCGTTCACAGCATCGTTTCACGAGCTTGGAGAGCATTTGAAACAACAGGAACAGCTGTCCGAGAGTTTAGCAGTGGTCATCCACGTGCAACCACTGCGGCGGATGACCGGTATATTGTCCTACAGGCAAGAAGAGACAGCGGGAGAAATCGGAAGGCACATGCAACAGACAACTGGACATCCATTATCGCGTTTTACTGTGGCCAGGAGGCTTCACAAAGGTGGTCTGTTTGTACGACGACCAATACGGTGTGTGCCATTAACGCCTGCTCATTGGAGACGGCGGTTTCTGTGGTGCCAGGAACACAAGAACTGGACACATCAGCAATGGGGTCGAGTTCTCTTTATGAATGAGAGCCGATTTAGTCTGACGAGCAATTCTGGACGTATACACATCTGGAGAGAGCAGGAAACACGCAATCACACCTCCAACATCATCGAAAGGGACCGGTTTGGATGTGGCGGAGTTCTCGTTTGAGGTGGTATCATGCTTGGTAGCCGTACTGACCTCCACATCTTCCAAGGGAGGTTCAGTCACTGATGTCTGCTATTGTACCGAGGTTCTCCTGCCTCACGTGCGTCTGTTTAGAGGTGCTGTGGGTCCTGAGTTCCTCTTCATGGACGACAACGCTACACCTCATCATACATTGGCTGTCGCAGAGTTGTTGGAGAGTGAAGATATTCAACGCGTGGATTGGCCCGCAAGGTCACCGGACCTAAATCCAATCGAACACATGTGGGACCTTCTCGGGAGACGCTTGGCAGCACGTCACCAGCCACCAGCAACGATTCCGCAGCTGCGATTGGCGCTACAATAGGAATGGGCCGTGATGCCTCAACAGCTCCTTGACAACCTTGTCCTCTGCAAGGACAGACGTTGTAAATCCTGCAACGCAGTCAGGGGTGATCATATCCCCTACTAAAGACTAGATTTTTCTTGGCAGCCGTCTGTCACATAGATGTTTCTGTCTTCTGTCTGGTTGTGCTCAAGCTACCTTTTCAATAAAGTGCCTTTGTATCCTTTGGATTCCTTGTTTGGACGGTTTTGCTCACTTGTCCCATATTCTTACATCTTGGGGATCTATCTTATGGTATGATTTGAGTCAATGTGGAGCACTTCTGCACGATGTTACATTCGAAAAACCATCTCGTCCTTAATTTTTGCACGCCAGTGTACATCACTTTTGTCTTCTGAAAGTTCCTTTTTAATCCCACTTCTTTACTCTTGTCAGCAAGTTCCTGGATCATACTCTGCAGATCTGATGGGGTAGTTGCAAAAATGACTGCATCATCAGTAAAACGAAGGTGAGTTAGATAATCTCCATTAATCTTTATCTCTTTGTTTCCCCAGTTCAGTGATTGAAAGACATTTTCCAATGTGGCATTAAAGAGCTTGGGAGATATGGTGTCACCTTGTCTCACTCCCTTTCCAATTTTTATGTGTGCTGTATTCTCAAACAGCCAAATCTTAGCACTTACATAGATGTTATTAATAATATTAATGTATGCATCTTCAACACCTGCAGGATTCCAAAGCCATTGTAACTGCTGATGGTTTCACTGAATCAAAGGCCTTTTCATAATCAATAAAAGCTATGCACAGTATCATTGTTAAAAAAGCTAGTTTGTTGCACTGAATCAGAAAGTGTATGGTGCACAGGTGTGCTAATTGTCCATCTCCAGAAATCCTTTAAGAAGAACTAATGCTTTCCAATGAATTAGAAATGATCAATGAAATTACTTGCAAACAGTGGGTGAAAACTGATGGTGCAGAATTGAAAACAGTTATTACATCATTTAATGAATTTGTTGACAATTTAGTTACAAAACTAACTGCTTCATGGGCACATCACTTTTTTACAAGAGCTCAAAGTCAGTGTTTAAAAAAAAAAAACAACAACAGATGAATTGAGTGAAGATACTGCTATTATTGTGGCTGATTTTTCTGAAAACTATACCTGCATCATACAAGATGCTATCCAAAGTTTTCACTGGAAAAAGGAACAAATAAACAGAAATCGAGCAACAGGTGACAGTTCATCCCTTTCTAGCCTATGTAAAAGACACTATTAGTGATACTGTGAAATCTGTTTCTATATGTGTAATAAGTGGCCATTTGATTCATGACACTACAACATTTTGGACTTTCCAAAAGGTAATTGTTAAGCATTTAATTATGCAAGTGCCACAAATTAAATACATTAAGTATTTCAGTGATGGATCGTCAGCCCGGTATAAAAATTATAAAAGCTTTATCAATCTCTGTCATCACGAGAAGACCATGGTGTGAAGGCTGAGTGGCATTTTTTCACCTCTTGTCATGGCAAAGGAGCTTGTGATGGTATAAGTGGCACCATTAAGCGTATGGCCACTAAAGCAAGCCTCCAGCGTCCATATAAAAATTCAATATTGAATGCGTTTAATTAGTATAAATTTGCAAAAGAAACTATTGTAGGAATCAAAACTTTTTTTGTAGCAAAATCTGAAGTTGAATTTTCCAAATGTCAATTACCAGAGAGGCAGATATGATCACAGGGACGAGGTCCAATCGCAGTTTTGTACCTATAAACAAAAGCCAATTATTGGTTTCCAGGGTATCAGGTTCCTCAATAGCAATTGTTGCTAATATGGGATTTGAAGAAACCATCAAGCCATTTACACTCCACAATGAGCAATATGTTGCATGTGCATATGGAATTAAATTGGTGGATTGGAAAGATTTTGGAATGCTGCGAAGAAAACAATGACTATAAAATTATGTTTATGCATCCTTATAGCCCAAGTGCATCATATATGTGGCCAAAACCTTCAGATGTATGTTGGATTCCGTACGAACACATAATGAAAATTGTGTTTCTCCCACGACTACTACAGGAAGAACTTATCACATTGCACCTGATGAAAATCACTCTATTGAACTATTATTGAAAAACTCCAAGATAGATTAAAGCCATTGGCTTCAGCTTTGACTGTTACAAATATTAATAATTCCCTTTTTTGTTTTTGTTCATTGTGTTTTTTCAAAATGTGTTTGTGAAAATGATTGAAATATTGCTTGTCAAACTTTAAATACACTGACGGAAAAAAAAATCCCAACACCACGAAAAAATAGTTGTAGAAGAATGAAATGGCGGCAATACATTTGTATAGGTAACATATTTAATCGATTAAGGTTTCAAGATCACAGCTTAATGTAAGCGCGAGAAGAGCCATTTTAAATGTGAAAGGCTGGTACATTAATAACCGGTGTAACCGCCAGAATGTTGAATGCAAGCATGCAAACGTTCATGCATTGTGTCGTACAGGTGCTGGGTGTCAGTTTGTGGGATGGAGTTCCATGTCTGTTGCACTTGGTTGGTCAATACAGGGACGGTTAATGCTGGTTGGGGGTGACGCTGGAGTTGTCGTCCAATGATGTCCCATACGTGCTCGATTGGTGAAAGATCTGGTGATCTAGCAGGCCACGGCAACATGTCGACACTCTGTAGAGCATGTTGGGTTACAACAGCGGTATGTGGGCAAGCGTTAGCCTGTTGGAAAACACCTCCTGGAATGCTGTTCATGAATGGCAGCACAACAGGTTGAATCACCAGACCGACATACAACTGTGTCGTCTGGGTGCGTGGGATAACCACAAGAGTGCTCCTGCTGTCATAGGAAATTGCTCCCCAGACCATAACTCCAGATGTAGGTCCAGTGTGTTCTCGGCCGCAGACACACTGGAGGCTTGGTTGCAGGCGCTCACCTGGCCTCCTCCTAACCAACACACGGCCATCACTGGCACCCAGGCAGAACTGGCTTTCATCGGAAAACACAACAGAACTCCACTCCGTCCTCCAATGAGCTCTAGCTTGACACCACTGACGTCGCGAACGGCAGTGGTTTGGAGTAAGTGGAATGCACGCTACAGGGCGTCTGGCTCGGAGCTGTCCTTCAAGTAACCGATTTGTAACAGTTCGTTGTGTCACTGTGGTGGCAACTGCAGCTCGAATTGCAGACGCGGTGCGATGCGCCACGGCCATACGCAGTACACGGCGGTCTTCCCTCTCAGTAGTGCCACGTGGCCGGCCGGAACCCGGTCTTCTTGAGGCAGCACCTTCCCTTGACTACTGCTGCCAACAATCATGCGCAGTGGCTACATTCCTGCCAAGTCGTTCTGCAATATTGCGGAGCGAAAATCCACCTTCTCGTAGCCCTATTACACGACCTCGTTCAAACTCCGTGAGCTGTTGGTAATGGCTTCTTAGTCTTCTTAAAGGCATTCTTGACTAATATCAACACACTACGTCGAATCTCAACGATAACTAACGCTCATGAACGTTACAGCGCATATTTACAGCAAACCTGCTTTGCATGTTCCGAGGGGCGCTACTAGCGCCACACATATGCGCGGAGCGCAAAATTTGCATAGATGTCATCTTACAGATGTACTCTCACGACCTACCAACTGTCGTTTATCTAACACAACCCCTTCTTGGTGTTGGGAATTTTTTTCCGTCAGTGTAGATGCGTATATGTTTAAATGCCATTTATGTCTGTAATACGAAATGTTACCATCCTCATTTTTTTTCTACTTTAAGCACACATAGTTAGTGTTCCTACCAAGTTTCAGAAAAAAATGTGCCATTTTGTTTACGCCCGTTACAGTTAACTATTAATCTGAAGTCGATTTTTGCACTTTTCGTGTAATAAACATATTAAAATGTAAATTTACTATTGTTTTGATATGACATGCACTCCCAATATAAATAGCTTCAAATTGGTACCAGAATTATTGAATTTGAACCATTAGTTGTCGAGTTATTACAATTATTGACATTGGTGCAGAATCCCAGATGGCCGCCATTTAGTCAAAATGACCATTTTTTACATTCCTGTATCTCAGCCATTATTGGGCAAAATATTTTCCAAATTCAAATTTGAGAGTTTCACTACCTTGTGTATCTATGGTAAAAATCAAAGATGCGAGTTGTCATGTTCGTTGTGCCACCTTTTTCCAATGAGGCAAGTGTTTATGCTATCCCTCTACAATATTCGGATGGCTCTAAGCAGTACTAAATTGAAATGACCTAGTGTTCATTTAGAGTTAGAATCAATGAGCATAAAAGGGATACCGAGACAGTAAAGTAAATCGTGACCCTATCCGGAGAAGTCAAGTTCAAGTCTGCTACTGCTATGTGGGATGATATTAAAGAAATTAGCTTCCTACTCCACCCGTAAATATGCCATTTGAGAAACCTTGGAGATCATTACCAACAATGAGGCTTGCAATGATAGCATCTCTCTAGAATTGCCACAAATTTGGAACCAGTTCTTTAAATACTAATAACCTCCTGCACCTTCAAAGGTATTGACATCAGATACCCAATTAATATGATGATGCTTCATGTCTTGAAATGAATGATTACATTCATATGTTTGTTTATTGTCTAGTCAAGTCATTGTGTTCAAATTTTTTAAGTGTCCTATTATTCAGTTTGCTATCTACCTTTCTTGATAAAGCCATCTGGTTGGTGTGCAGAAGCTTGGAAACTTTTATATCTATTTTACCCCGATAAATCCAAATTACTAGTATAGTTTTACTATCTTAAGTAAAATGTGTAATTAATAAAATGAAGAACCTTTTATAGCAATCACATTAAAAAATTAACATAGTGATTGATGACTTTTATGTTATGTGGTTAAGAAATTCCATGCAAAAACTTTCTAGCTGTGTTTGCCTGACATTTGAAGCACAAAGTTTCACAGATTTAAAGCTGGTGCCTCACATCTTTATCCAAGACATACAAATTCTGCTCAGTGTTCATTTCATATATACATATTTTTTTTCAGTGTCTAATTTTGTTCTTCTGTATTAATTATTGCATCTTCAAATACATCAGGCACACCACAATTTTTAGAGGCAAATTAACCCTTTCCCAGACCTTTTATTTGTAGTAATGGTAGAAAAAAAGGATTTTTGGGATCAAGATAGGTGTAAGAAATCAAATTCATTCCTTTTTCTTAAAAAAAAAGTTTGGACAGTCAGCACCAATTATTATAGTGGGAAGTATACTGACTACCCATAGTGAGTCACCACACAATATTCATAACATATATTTTTTTTATTTCAACTCAGGCGAACAAATTACAGATTAGGGACTTGTAACAATGGAAGAATGTAGGCTTTCCAAACTGACATCAGTATGGAGGACTTGTAACATTTACTAATCTCATTCTACTTCCCGTGGAACTTTCTGAAACAGGGAACAATGCATAATGAGACATTGCAGGCTTTGCAAATATATCTAGTTCTCTTGTAGAACACAAACGGCATCTTCGGTAAGTTTTCCCCATAGCAGGCGCGTGATCACCAACGTTGGTCAATCTTATCTCCTCTGGAACAGTTTTCTTGTTGCTCAGGAAACTAACAGGTCGTCCTTTGTGTTTTCGATTTGAGAAAACCTCCTTTTTTAAACCTTTTCAAAATTCCAATAGTTTCCAAGTTCTTTTTTTTTTTTTTTTTTTTTGATTGGAGGTTTAACGACCACCGTGAGCAACTCAATGGGCTATAAGCAGTCGCCCGTCCCTAATTTAGGGTCACTGGTTCCAGGGAAGGGAGAGAGCCAGTGCCGTAAGACAAACACAACATCCATGCCTCACCGGGATTCGAACCCGGACCCCGTTCGGACGAATGATCAGAGGCCATTGCTTAGACCACTGCGCCACCGGGGAGGCAGTTTCCAAGTTCCTGCAATACTGTAATGCCTATCATAATGTTCATTCCAACCGTGCTTGTAACTCCTCTACACAGATGTCCTCCCAGTTTTTTTTTTGTTTTGTTTCATTTACCATATGGCCAGACTGCCTTTTGGTTTTTACTTGTCTCATACATATTGGCTTGCTGAACAATGTGTTCTAAAATTTTCGTACTGAATATTTGCATGAAAAAGTCTCTCTTTGTACTTGTTCATGTTTGCATAGCATTGACTTCTCCTTCACCATCCATAACAACATCAAGTGCAGCAAAATGCCTTTTATCCTCCGACCAGTCCTCCTTCACCTCCTCAACTCTGCTATCATCAACATCTTCTTCATCACTAGACATCACATTATATTCCCTACATGCATTATTACTTGGATCTCTACTGGTGCTAGGCTGCAGATCAGATGTACGAGAACATCTATCCTCCTCCACTATCCAACGAAGGTTCTCTTTTGCTCCCTCATCTGGATCTCTGTCTGAATCCTGTGGGTCACTTGGCAGTGCATAATATAATTTGACGGCTTTCTCTGGTGTATATTTCCGGTATTTGGGATACATTTCTGCTGCAAGTACATGAGGTTAGAGACATACAACTGCTCCATTGGAGGTACGAGAAACTGTCATACATACAGCAAGATGTTACTTTCCAGGACATATATACTTATAGGTTAATAAAACACAACACTATCTTTATGAAAACACCATCTAATGAATATAGGAAACACGTGTAACATTTGGCTTCCTGACGTCTTCTTTTCCCTCCTCTTACAATGACTGCCATCTATCTGCAAGGCTTTCCAATTGTTTTTTGTGGTTCACAGAAGTTACCTACAGATGGTAGGCCTAATCAGAGGTGGTAAAATGACTTGTCATGGACATTTAATAATCATAACTTGGGTGGAAAATATACTTCCCATGGCTTGGTAAAAGGTTGAGAAAAATGCCATATTTGCATTTGGATCTCAAATTGATGAGTACTCAATGTGTATGTGAGAATTAAGAAATATTCCTCACATGGGGAAATCACAGGATTATTCAAGCATCAATCAGATTATGACGCTGAAAACTAAATTAAAAATTTGTTGAAATGTCATTTTCAACTCCTTTTATTTACTTTAGTATAGCTATGCAGACATTTTCTAATTGGTCAGATCAAAACTTCTAATGTTCTTAGGTGAAAAAAATCCAATTCTGGGTCAAAAACTTCTTCACACTTTAGAAATTCATAAATTTCACCTTGCTTGCCCCATTTGTTTCCACTATTGCATTACTTCTGCTGTCTTGCTAATAACATACATTTTATTCAAACTGCTTTGCATGGGTTGTGTGAAATTTGTTCATATGGCTGTTTTGCAAGTGCACTGATATGTGTGTAAACACAATAGGTTATTAAAAAAAATCTGAAATGATTTCTAGAAATTTTTTGAGCATTAATGTGGCATTAGTTTCTGCCATAAATTGATTCAGTGTATTTTGTTATATTTTGCAGGTAACTCTAAAATATCGTCCAGTGATCGACGAAACTCTTGATCAGAAAGAATGTTCGCAGGTTCCTCCTGCCATCCGTGCATATTAATTTTAGAGTCCATATTTTGTCTGTAGTTTGGGTAAAGGCAAGTCATTGGTATATTTTAAAGTGAATGCACAAGTGTTTTGATAAGACTGTTTGGAATGAGTAACCTTTACACTGTGATTCACTAGTTCTGAGCTTTATAGTGAACTTGCACTACTATTGCTAATACTATTTCAAAAGGAAAAGGATTTAAGGAAATAAAAAGGAGTCTCCTTCTGTAATTTAAGCAAGGTTGTAATTTTAGTTCCATTGCCATTCTTACTAAGGAGATCTGATGTAGCACAACTGTAATATAACAGAACTGAGTTTTATTTAAGAGGTTGCTGCAACTTGTAAGAATTCACGGCAATAAAATGTTTTGAAATTAATTTTTGTTGTTTAACTGTGAATAATTCAGTGAGCTTATGTACGTAAATTCTTTTTTTTTTTTTTTCCACGTAAGATATGGTGACACTGTAATATTCAAATGATTTTTTTCTCTCCATACCCCAATTTTTCATCAGTTTTATTGTACTTTTAGGTAACTAATTCTAATACACAAAAATGTGTCGTGGAATGCCGTTAACTGTTTTGTGGCTTGACTATGTTTCTTCCTATAACCAGAGAGGTTTTTGTAAACTCAACGTTGGAATCAATCTAGCTTTCAGAGCTGTGATTGAACTCAGACTCAGAAAGCATGCTTCACTTTACTGAAAAGTTTTCAATACTCTATTGGAAGGTAGATATTGTGTGCATATGCTTGAAATTGTAGCTGAAAACTCAGGTGGTATAGTTGGTGGGTTTTTTTTTCTTTTAACTATATAGATATTCACTTGCCGTGGGACACTCCACTCCACTAGGGATGGTGTAAAAAAGTTTTTTCACCATCTGTCTTCCTCTCTAAAATAATGCACAATTTTATTACTAGGGGACACAAATGTTTAATCTTTTTTCTCAATATCACTGCTTTCAAATATGTGATGTAAATAATTCTTTTAACACTGGATACCATTTATGTTGTGGAACACTTTAGGTTTGTATTTGAGGAGTTTTGTAGTTCACAGTTTTGTCGCTAGGTGGTGTTTGCATACTTCTGTTTGCTGCTGTATCTCCACTTCAAGAAACCCTATTGAGAAATTTCTTTTTTTACTGTATGCCATTCACTACTATAAAGACTGGGAGCATTATCCTCTTTAAATAACGTGCAGCTTTCCCGCTTGGGTGGCGTATAGGTCAAAACCCTTTTTCTCGCTATCTCTGCTTCTGGGAGACTTAATTTGGAAAGTTTTTTCCTTAGCATAGCTTTTGCCATGAAGAATACTTTTTGCGTGTTTTCAACTTATTCACTTTTGGCCGGTTGTTTCATCCCGACATGGCACAATGATGAATCAGCCATATGTAGCCCTGTGATGAAACCTATGGTAAAGGTGTCTGTGTGTGATTATAGGATCTCCGATGACGTTGCCTAGACATTCTCATTCCTTACATGTGCTTCCTCCACCAAAATCACTACAGTGCAATGGTCTACATGCCCAGGTCCGGACAACCAGACTTAGCTATGCCGAGCCATTTTGTCCTTTTATCTCTCTCGCCTATCCCGTTATTGGTTCATAACTGCAATCATTTACATAATCCAACTGTCAACACATGCTCAGCAATTTGCTTTGCATCCAACAAATATTTCCTAGTGTAGCATTTTCTGTGTTGAGCAGTGCATTTGCATGACTAATGATCAACGTAAAATTTTCTGACAGATGTATAGAACTTAGAAAGTTCATTTTCGTTTAAAATGATTTTGCTTAAATATATTCTTGTTTTTACTCCAGTTAGCAGTTCTGTGTCCTCTTTCTGATTTTTCTTTTTTGAAAAACTTATTTGAAAAATTAAACATTGCTTTACCGTTACGTACATCTCTGTCATTCTCTTTCTTGAACGCTTTCACGATCACAGTCACCTCCACTTCTCAGTTCTGTCATCCTTCATACAATTTCGTTGCTCACCTGTGCTCTCCCATTCCAAGACTCCTTTTACAATGCCAATGGTGACCTTTGCCTCCCTGTCCCTCTATTCTCTGTACAATTGCATTAGTCCTCTGAAGCTCCTAGTTTGACATTACAACTGCTTGCAAGATGGTAGTAGTCCTGTGCACCTCCAGGTTCATCGAGGCCATTCATTGCTCGATTACAGTCGTCATCTGAGTCTCCAAGTTCTGCTGCTACTTGTACGATTGTAGCAGTTTGTTGTATTGCTCAGCTCATGACTGCCACTCCTTGCAAGATTATAGTTGTTTTGCCAAAACTGAGACTAACTTCATTACCTATCACCTCGTTCCACTACATCTCGACTGATGACAATCCCCTGTCAGTCTCTATTCCACCATTTCTTGAACGATTGCAGTAGTCAACTGTATCTCCCAGTTTAGCCACTACTTGCACAATCGCAGAAGCTCTTTGTGCTGCTGTTTAGTGGAATGCCATGGATCTTCATAGAGAACACTTCAGTAAGCCATGTAATTATTGTTTGGAATTTTGCCTTTCAGCTCTGTGCTGTTCAGGAAATTAAATTTATTTTTTCATTGTTCTCTTTGTCACAGAAATAATGGTTACTGAAGCATTTTTCTTTGAAAATCATAATGCCCGGCGGGCATTGAAACTGTTTGCAAGAACAGAGTAGTTACCTATTTTGCTCAGTTCTGCCACTCCTTCAGTAATGGCAACAATCAAGTTGTAATTCCCAGTTCCATTATCCCTACCTCGCAATAGTCACCTGTACGTCCACACTCCTTGCACAATTAAAAAATGTCCCCTGTACTGCCTGATTAGACATTGCCACTCATCAAGATTACAATAGTCATCTTTCTTATTTCTTAAAAAGTTGAGATGATTACTTCATTGCTACTTTTCTTCTTGTTTCTCCAATACTTTAATGATATTAGCAATCACCTGTGACTCCCATTACCACCATTTCTTGAACGACTGCAGTAGTCACCTGTATATCCAAGTAATGTTGTTACAATTGTAACAGTCTGTTGTGCTTCCCAGCTGGCATTGCAACTCCTTGCAAGATTGGAATAGTCACCTTATACTTCCTGGCTTGCATTGCAATTGCTTGCAAGATTAGAATAGTCACCTTGTGCTAGCATAGAGACTCCATGCAGAATTAGAGTAATTGCTCTGTTCCAACATGCCTTGAGCAATGGCAGCCATCACATGTAACTCCCAATTCTGCAGTTTCTACCACACAATGGTCACCTGTACCTTCATGTCCCTCACTCATTACACAATTTCAGCAGTTCCCTGTACCACCTGCAAGTATTGCTCCCCCCAAGTTTAATGGTGCAAAAAAGTCATACACATTTCTTTCATCCTGCAAAGAACAGGTCATTGCCTTCTCTAGTCCTTTGCCAACATTCCACCAGAGCTGCTACCCCACTGCGGTTACACTCTGCAAGTTACCAGGACAAAAACTCTTTGATGCCAGATTCCACACCCACCACTGAAGCAAAGTGCTATCCTTGTAGGAAATGGGCCGTGGAGCAAAACAAGTGGTAGTCAGATGGTGCAAGTACCGTACTGCACGGGGGATGGGGTTAGAATCCTAACCCCTTCCAATTCCTGTAGTTTTTAGCTGACCACTCTGGAGGTGTGACTTGGAGCATTATCCACTTGCAGCAATGGCCACTTCTTTTTGATGGGCACTGGGTGCGTGGGTGAAAGTTTTCCGTCCTGGGAATGGAATTCTGTCTGATAAATTTATGAAAATGAAAATTAGTCTGAAAGAAAAAAAATTCCATAATAGTAAAACAAAAATTCCTCATGATGTTCCCTCTGTCATGCACTGTTGTTAAATATCAATTTATTCCATAAATGTTTGCTTTTAAGCTTGATATAGAAGGTAAGTTGAAAGATTTTACTTTGGATTTGGAGCTTAGCGTTCGTTGATACTCTGATTTGAATCAACAAATGAAATTCTTGTTTTATTCATTGCTGTGAAAACACTGCCGTCAGTCAAGGGTGAAGCATAGGCAGGGCCAGTGTACCTCCCAATGTGTGCACGATCACAGCATGGGTTAAATTAACTGACCTTGACTCTGTTCAGACCTCTCTTTATCTCCCCAAGCCAGCCTTGCTCTCTCTCTCCTGTGCTTGGCAATATGACATGACCACTGGGATATGCGATTTCCGTCATTCCTTTTGGTCATCCTGCATGTGTCTGTTGCCAGAGCAGTGGGACAGCAGAATGTGGCTTTTCGAATGTAGTGTTTCTTTTGTCATTAGTAGCGAATGTACGTGGAAACTGTTTACTTTTTGTTGGATTTTTAAGGTCAATACAAGGTCTTATCGAAAAGTTCCTAGACTAGGCTGATATGCAACAAAGTACTTATGTTACTTAAGTCTGGCTATGATCTCCCTCAAAGTAATCTTCTTGGGCAGCGACACAGCTCCCAGCATTTTTGCCACTGTTGGAACACTCCCTGGAAGTCCTGTTCACGAATCGTGTCAAGCACCATCTGCGATTTGCGCTAGATCTTGTCCACGGTTTTAAAACGGCGACCCTTGAGCTTCAGCTTCGGAAGCGGAAAGAAGTCGCAGGTTGCCAAATTCGGCGAGTAAGGCGGGTGAGGAAGGGTAGTCGTGCTGTTGCGGCTGCAAAACTGGCATGTTGCTAACGCTCTGTGAGCTGCTGCATTATCGTGATGGAGCAGGAAATTGCCCCTGCGTTACATTTCAGGTCCTTTGCAGCGAATGTCCTCCCTAAGACGTCGCAGAACATGGCAGTAAAAAAAGGGTGGTGACTGTCTGGCCCTGAGGGACGAATTCATGGTGTGCAACCCAATGAATGTCGAAGAACACGGTGAGCATGCTTTTGGTTGTGCTCTGGACCTGTTGGGCCTTCTTCGGTCGTGGAGATGCTGGGCTCTTCCACTGCGACGGCTGTTGTTTGGCCTCCGGGTTGTAACCGTAAATCCCAGTCTCGTCCTTAGTGATGACCCGCGACAAGAACGTCGGTTCGTTCACCACCTGCTGACGAAGATCTTGACAGAGTTCGACACAGAGTGCCTTCTGTTCGGGGTTCAGGATCTTTCGCACATACTTTGTAGCAATGCGGTGCATGTTCAAAACTGAAGTCAGAATTTCTTGCACTGTTCTGTATGACACATTGACGATGGTAGCAATGTCTTGAATGGTTCTTTGACGATCCTCATGCACTAGTTCCTTAATTTTGTCCGCATTTTCGGGGGTTTTGCTCGTGGACGGTCGCCCTGACCTCTCGTTGTCTTCCAGTGCCGTTCTGCCGCTCTTGAAGCGCAAGTGCCACTTAAAACACCTTGCATGGCTCATTGCTTCATTGCCATAAGCCTGATACAAAATTTGATATTCACTCACTGTTTTAGTTTGCAGCCCATACTGAAATTGCTGCTGTGTTCTGCATGTGGTCACCATCATGTAGCACAGCTCCTGATGTTCACAGAACGACTCCACTCTGCACAATGACTGATGAAGGTCACTGCCCTTGACTGCTGCTCAAACATCCTGGTACTGCCATCTGTTGATGCGATGAATTTCATTGATAAAGAGACTGTGTCTACTGCTGTAGATGATGGTTGTGTTTGAAATAAATGGAGGTGGGAATGATTGGAAGAAAGCGATCTGGATAAAGTTGAATTTGAAATAAATTTGGGCCGTAAGACCTGAAAATTTTAATTTATTTTCCCCCATAAAACAGTGGCATGACTACATGTATGTGTGTGTGTACACACAGTCTTATCAGAATAATGTGACCACCCCCCAAATCACAGAGTGCACAAGACAAAGTCGACCAGATGGAGATATAAGTGGCCTGCTAGGGAAGATGAGCCTCTCGTTCGGTGGTGCTCCGCGGCTGCGGCAATCGCTCACATCCGTCCATCCCTCCTGCACCCACCGAATTCATACTTGCCTCACTGTCATCCCACACAGGCGCCGATGTCTCGGTACGATAAACCGCTGTCACGATAAGCTACTATTCGTCCTCTGTCAAACTCCGAAACATGCTGAATAACTGCCGTATTCTGTGACGAGGCATCAGGAAGCTTCCCACGCACAGGTCCGGCAGCACAACACACTTCCACTACTTGCACCCCGCCTTCTGTGCGTCTTCCTTATAGTACTTCCCGGTGGCGTGCCTGGCGCACATGATTTGCATATCCCCTGCAATGCTAATTGTTTTCATGTCCTCTTGCGGGCAACGCATGCTGCGAATTTCAGGCCAATCGGATGCTTCCTTCTTGGTGTTGCATTTTGGGTGGCCAGCAGTGTATTTGAGTCGGTGGATTACCCTTTAAGATCAGAGACCTAACTTTTAAAATAGTCGTAAAAGTGCATAATTTCTTTGGATATTCGTTTGTTCTTTTTTACGCTTTCCAACCGTAGGTTGAAGAAGTGTATATGCTCCAGCTTTTTCCGTCTGTTTGTCCATCTGTCGGCACGATAACACGTAAAAATGGTTCGATTTTGATGAAAATGTAGTATGTGGTAGGGGACCACCTGGGGACAAATCCTATTGAACATGGGGATAAAGGTCACGACATAAGAGCGGGATCCATTCCATTGCCCTTATGCCTCATAACTTGCATAAATATGGTTCGATTTCAATGAAAGTTTAGTATGTGGTAGGGGACCAACTGGGGACGAACCCTATTGAAAATGGGTGAAGTGGGGTCAAAGGCCAGGACATAGGAGCGGTATGCATTCCATTGCCCTTATGCGCCATAACGTACGTAAAAATGGTTCGAATTCGATGAAATTTTAATACGTGGTAGGGGACCACCTGGGGAGGAACCCTATTGAAAATGGGACAAATGGGGTCAAAGGTCTGGACATAGGATCGGGATCCATCTCTCTTATCCTATACTATTAAGGTGGACATCAAGTAATTTTGCTTCCTATACTTCCAATCGAAAAACTTTTGTACACATTTCCTTTACAATTAGTGTGTTCCCAAGGATGGAAATTTGAACATCGATTAAAATAACTTCATATTATAACTTGGAATACTTACCATTATCTAAAACATAACCATAATTATATTTAAAAACAATAACGTTTCCTTTGGTAGTGTTGAAACCAGAAAAAAGATGGTGCGACCTGTACTTTGACGTCAGTTGACAAATAAATGTTGGATTGCATAATTATGGTTATGTTTTAGAAAATATTAAGTATTCCAAGTTATAAAATGAAGCTATTTTAATAGATGTTCAAATTTTCATCCTTGGGAACGCATTAATTATGAAGAAAATAAGAAAATGTGTACAGAAAATTTTCCCTTGGAAGTATAGGAAGCAAAATTACTTGATGTCTACCTTAAAGGAGCAATTCTTGTATCTATGAAAATTTTATTTTGAAAATGGCTCTAAGGATTTTGATGAAAGTCGTTAACCTACCGTTTTCTGGTACTAGAAATTGATTCAGCTTGATCTCGACTTTAGGAAAATTCGGGATAAATCACCACCCCGAATTACCACGTTTTTAGTGTCATGGCGTCGTCTCATTAATGCCACCCATGGGCCTGGAAATCTTATGACGCCATCTGTCTCATTACGTCACGCGTTGAGACGTAGGCGCGCGGTCACGCCATCTGTCTCATTACGTCACGCGTTGTGTGTGGATCCTATTAAAGTTTTGTGACGTCACACTCTTTCGAGCAGATGGTCGCGATTCCCATCTGCCTCATTGGGATAAATCGCCACCCCGAATTACCACGTTTTTAGTGTCATGGCGTCGTCCCGTTAATGCTACCCATGCTTAGAAATCTTATGACGTCACAATCTTACGATTGAGATGTTGGCGTGTGGTCACGCCATCTGTCTCATTACGTCACGCGTTGTGTGTGGATCAATGCCAACATTCAATAGATTGCTGAATAGTCGTGTACTTGGTTTGAGTTCATCAAATTATTTGTACCTGTCATCAAACTTCTGAATAAGTGTAGCTGAGGAACAAGTACCTTAAAATCTAGTTTCCAACTAAGTATTCTCATTTCATCAAACAGCACCTTGCAGGATTCACCAAGTATTGTAATTTCATTAAAAGTTCCTTGCAGGATTCGAAGTGATTCAAGTTGTTTCTCTGTAAATTAGATGTGTACCAGTCGCTTCCCTCATAGGCGAGGAAGATGAAAGCGCAAAATGGCTCTGCATAGCTAAGTTCGTCGTCCTCACCTGGACGCGTGGACCACTCACTGCATCAGAATGATCTCAGTAGTGAAAGCAGGTATAAGGAGTGAGAATGCTTGGGCGACGTCCAAAAATGGCAACAGTACTTGGAGGAAGGTAACTTGCCTCACCATACTGGGATGGGTTCATGTAGCTGGACGTTTGAACTTCTTGATCACCATATTCGACAGCAAACCGTAGCATCCCCAAAATCCACAGCAGACGACATTCGGTGAGTTGTACACACAACTATAGACATTCTCATATCGACACTGACTATGATTCACAGATTGGCTGAAGTGCCGTTTCCAGCCATTGCGATGACTGCCATTCACCGCCGCACATCGCTGCTCAAGGTTGTAGTAGTGCCATGCCAGTTATACGTAATGGAATAACTGGAACCATCAGTGGCATATATTCGAGGCTAGCTAGGCTAGGCCATTGCTTTAGACAATGGTTCGCTCAGAAAAGAGAAGATTTTGACTGCCTTTGTCACTTGTGTGCTCCCACATAAATGCCTGTGTTTATGAGAGTTGTTTCAGCTGTGTGAAGTGTTAATGAGTTAAAATTAGTAATCATCATCATCATCATTGTCAACCATTATCAATCCACTGCTGGACGAAGGTCTCCCCAAGTTTCCTCCACAACGGTCTGTCTTGTGCCAGTCTCCTCCATGTCACCCCTGCATACTTTCGAATTTCATCCACCCATCTCCCATGTGGTCTTCTTCTGGGTCTTTTCAATATTATATCTTAAATTCGTGGCTTTTGTTGGATTCAAATTGTTTTGAAATTTTGTTTATAAAAGTTTTCCTGATCGTCTACTGTCAGAGCTTAAAGAAACCTATGCTTCAAATTTTGACACAGTTTGACTCAAAAATGAACTGCGTGTGTGTGTAGGTGTTTCTTTTGTTCTGCATGCTTTTTGCGCAACCAAAAGCATGCTCATCGTGTTCTTCGACAGACATTTAGGTCTATGTCAGACAAGCATTCAAAAATACATGGTTGAGTCAGATTATTGTGACCACCAGCTAATATCCAGAGTAACAAGCAGCTAGACGGGCTGAGAGTGACTCAGTAAGGTGCTGGAAGGTGTTCGCAGGTATGTGCAGCCATGCTGACTGCAGTGCATCTGACAGCTGCTGGATGGTGCATGGTGAAGGATCCGTAGAGCGAAAAACATGACCAAGGTGGTCCCACAGATGCTCAGTTGGGTTTAAGTCTTGGAAATTAGGGGGCCAGGGAAGTACTTTTTGAAGTCTTCATCGTCCTCTTCCAACCACACTCAGACATTTCTAGCTGTGTGACAGGCTGCATTGTCATACTGGAAGATCCTATCCTACCCTGGTACCCTGGGAAGGCAATCAGCATGTATGAGTGTACATGGTCTGCAAGGATGGATTCATAAAGAATTCAGTCCATAGTGCCTTCCACAGGTATGAGTGGATCCAGGGAATGCCACAAAAACATTCCCCAGATCCTAACGCGGCCCCCACCAGTTTGTGGTCTTCCAGAAATGGTTGAAGAATGTCTGTTCTTTGATGTTTCTCGTGTTATGCATCAATGTACATCCGTTCGATTAAGCAGAAAACGTGACTCATCGGAGAAGGCAATCCTTTGCCAATCAGCGGAGTTCTAATTCTGATACCTCAGTGCAAATGTAAGCCTTTTCTGTCGATGCACCTTCGTTAGCATAGGTCAGTGACGATCTGTCTCCATCGGAGCCCCATACACGCCGGGGTTCGCTGAACTGACGTTTTAGTCACACTTCCGGTAGCCCCCTAGTTCATTCGGCCAGTGAGTTGCTCCATTGTAGCGTGTTGATCGGCCCTCATACGCTTTCAAAGCCGACGTTCACCTCTCACATCAATGGCATGTAGTGCTCCGCAGTTTCCTCAATGCGTTTTTTGCAATGGTACCATTTATCCAATCACAATACCCTTTAACCACAACAGCACGCAGACAGTTAACACTGCCACCCTTGACCCGAAAGCCGATAATCATCCCATTTTGCAGTTCTGATAAATCGCTCCTTTTATCCATGACAGCAACGAGTGGCATGTTTTCAGAATGTCTACAGCACACCTTATATACCCTTCAAACCAGCTCACGACATGTGCCTTCTTTCATTGGCTACGCTCTGTTGACATCAAATGTAGGAGGTGGTCACAATAACATTACCCCTTTGTGTATAAAACATAATAGAACATATGTACATGGACATTATATTATACACTGAAGTGCCAGAAAAACTGGTACACCAGTCTAATAATACTTGGTAGGTCCCTAATACTTGGTAGGTTGCAGGACTGCAGAAATACGACGGGCATGGACTTCACTAGCTTCTGGAAATATGCTGTAGGCAATGCACACCATATTTCGTGCAAAGCGTTCCACAATTCAGGTGTATTCTGAGGTCTCAGATTCCTGTGTTCGATAGCGCGTTGCATGGCATCGCAAACGCGTTCTATCACTTTCAGATCTGGGAACTTGGATGGGATGGCAACACCCCAAACTCAGATGAATGCTCCTCTAACCATAATGTGGCGTCCCGACACTTGTGTGGAGGTGCATTGTACTGTTGAAACAGGCCCAATCCATCGGCATGAATGCAGGACATGAACGGGCGTACCTCGTCAGAAAGGATGCGCACATAGCGTTGGGCGGTCACAGACGTTTGTAGACGTACCAGGGGTCCCAGTGAAGTCCAGCTCAACACACCCCATACCATTACGGACCCCCCACCAGCCGGTACTGTTCCCTGTGACAGGTGGGATCCATGGCTTTATGGGGTTTGCGCCACACACGAATCCTTCCATCTGCCTGATACAGTTGGAAACGCGACTCGTCAGACCAGCCTACTAGTTTCCAGGCATCAAGTGTCCAGTGGCGGTGTTGCCGAGCCCAAGCGAGGTGCATAGCTCTGTCTCGTGCACCCATCAAGGGGACTTGAGTTGGGCGTTAGCTCCCAAAGCCCATATCGTGCAGGGTACCATTGCTCATTCCGGACGCTGATGCTTGTTGAGGCTCCAGCACTGAATTCCGATTATACCTGCGAGAGTGTTGCACGCCTTTCATGTGACACGATTCTTGACAGCTGACAATGGTCACGTTCACCCAGTCTCTTTTTACGGCCACACTGGTATCGTAGGTTGGAGGCTTTGCCGGAATTCTTGTAGTCGCGGTACAACCTTGCAATGGTCTTCCGTGAAAATCCGAACTTTGTTTCTACCTCCGAAATACTATGGCCCATCTCACGAGCGCCAACTATGACACTGCGTTGAAAATTGCTTAAATCGTTATTACTTATCTTTCTCATGCCGAAAACAGCTCTGACAGCTGGCCAGGATGTCTATCGCTTTATATATGCACTGGCGGAAGCAATGATTACGCGCATAGGTGGCGTTGCTATGTATTTTGCTTAAGCTCATAATGAGTCATTACATTATGGCCACCCCCAGCATAGAGAAATGAGCTCGCCTGGAGACTGAATGGTGGCACAGGTGAAGTTCACAGAGCAATATATATACAATCCAAGGGCTGCCTTTTGGTTAGTAGAGGGTTCAGAGTCAGAATGGGAAAAGCTGCCGTTTTATTGGAGTCTGATAAAAGACAAATTGTGATGGCACAGTGTCTTGGAAACGGCACTGTGCCATCAGTTGTTCGCATGCCACTATAGTAAGTACATATCAAAAATATGCACAGATGGCCAAACGACGAACCGTCATCCAGTCGTGTGTCGTCTGCAGCTCAATGATGCCAGAGGGCAGTGGAGACTGTCGGACATTGTTCACAGCACCTCAGGGCCACAGTCTAACAAATCGCACAGAACTACAACAGTGGTGATCAGGGCAAGGTGTCGCAGCAAACAGTTAATCGCAGGCTTCTGCGCATGGGCCTGTGTAGCCGAAGACTCCTCCGTGTTCCCATGCTCACTGCACGTCATCGCCAACAACACATGAAATGGTCCCAAGATAATCGAGATTGGACTGTGGATGATTGGAAGAAAGTGGCTTGGTCCGGCGAATCAAGATTCCTGGTTCATCACATAGACAGCAAAGCGCGAATATGCCGATTACGAACTGAAGCTATGGCACCTGGATACATTGTTGAGCGGAAACAGGCCAGCGACGGTGTTGTTATGCTGTGGGGGATATTTCCTTGCGACACTTTAGGCTCTTTTATCCCAATAGCAGAATCCCTGAGAGCCGTACATGGATCTGAACATTGTTGCAGACCAAGTTCACCTATTTATGGCAAATGTGTTCCCTGCTGGTGACTGCCATTACCAACAGGATAATGTGGCATGACACACTGCCAGAATCGTCAAGAAGTAGTTCGAGGAACATGCTGGTGACTTTCTGTTGATGCCCTGTCCTCCAAATTCACCTGACACGAACCCAATCGAACATTTGTCGTTCGACTTGGAAAAGCAGGTTCGCACTAAATCACCACCACACCGAAATGTACGGGAACTGGAGGACGAGCTGTTGACATTATGGTACCAGATACTCCAGGATAAGTATGGCCCGAAATGTACGGGAACTGGAGGACGAGCTGTTGACATTATGGTACCAGATACTCCAGGATAAGTATGGCCCCCTCATCAAATTGATGGCTCGCCAATTGTCGGCTGGTTTGCAAGCTAAGGGGGTGCTACAACTCTACAACTTATTAGGTTAGTGGTCATAATGTAATGTCTCATCAGTGTATGTTCCCGGCTCCACTTTGAAATTCTTGTCCAAGGACATCTGTACAACTGCCTTTCTTTTCTCGTCAACAATGACATCCTGCACTGCTCCAAACATTTTCGCAAACCTTTTGGGATCTGGATCCTGAATCTCAAAACTAGCTAGTCCTCAGTCAATCATTCTGATATTTGCTTAACTGTAAATCGTTTGGGTGGTTCAGATTCTTTTTCTTCCTATAAAACTTCCTCTTCATTTTTTTGCTCTTCAATGCCCATTAGCTCTTTGCTTAGGTCTCCTGTTTGACTTTTCAACAGTTGAATAAAGTTCTTTTCTTCTAAATTCAATTCCTAGTTTTTGGTAATTTTCACAAGTTCTCTGATATGTCCTAATTTCTTTTAGAACTCGATGGATGTTGAATGAACTGTGCAGTCGGTTTCTTCCATAGAACATTTATGGTAGGTACTCCAATTTCTTTCCAGGCAGCACCGGTATTTCTAAAAGATTTGAGAATGTCGAATTCTTTCCAAAACTGTTTTCTCCTACATGTTTTTTGACGACACACAGCTGCTATTCAAAGGGACAACCAATACACAACTCTGGAGAAATGAAAAACTAAATGGTGTAGTTGTGGGCCCATGCCTACCATTAGTACGCAATCCCAGATGGTCACAGTTTTCACATCCAGGATTTTACCACTGCTGAGCTCACCAGCGCTATCTCATATTCGCTGTTGTAAGCGGAAGATGAGTTCCAAGATACAATCGCGTACCTCTTAAACCTCGTAAGTAAGGTACTTACTGTATCCTTAGAAAAAAAAAAAAGCATGATATCACAAATCAATGATATAAGCAATAGTGAATTTACATACAGAAAATTGCAGCCACAAAATTCTACACATGATAGTATACATGTTTGCAACTTATACTGAAGTGGCACATTATTTAGGACACCCAATTGCAATGAGAAATGTGCCATCCCTACTTTGAAATCTTTATAAACAGCTGACTGGCAAATCATTCAGACATGTAAGAAGCGTAGATAGGAGCAATATAGGAAAGACTTGACTTTTAAAGTGAGTTTGAAAGACGCACGATAGTAGGCGTTAGGAGGGTAGGTGCAAGCATTTCAGAAACAGCAAACATTCTCAGCTTTGCAAGAACTGTATCAAGGATGTACAGTGAGTGGTTCACAAGTAACAAAGCAAGCAGTCAGCATTCTTCCTGTTAGTAGAAACGACTGGTTGATTTTCAAAGGCAACAGTGGCTGGGGAGGATTGTATAAGGTAACAGATGAACTTTGTTGCATCAAGTAACTACGCAGTAAGTACAACTGCGGTATGGAGAGGAAAACATACGCAGCCTGGTGCACATTGGTGAGAAAGGGCTGTAACAGCAGATGTACCTTTGTGTACCACTAATCTCACCTAAAAACCAATAAATCACCTACAGTGGGCACAGGAGCACTGGACTATTGATTACTAGAGAAAGGTCAACTTGTCCAATAAGTCATGTTTTCCGGTAATAAATGCTAATGGAAGGGCAAGAATATGGCGTCAACCGCACAATTTTGAGAAAGTCATTCGTAATGAGATCATTTTCGAGCTAGCATTCGGTATTGGACGAACGCCACTACATCTGCTTGGGCAGAACATACCTGTAAAACGATATCTGCACCTCGTTGAATCCATGCCACATCAAATAGAGACTATTTTGAAGGTCAATGACAGCCCAACACTTTTTTTAGATAGGTGTTTCAAATAATTTGTGACATCAGGCATGTATTAAAAGTTGGTAAAATCATGCAATGCATTGATTATTATACGCTTTCCAACATACTAGAAATCATTACTTAAGTTATGAGGATAATGGCTGTGGAATAAATCTTGCCCCTGTGTCCTGACCTTCGATCCCATTTCGACGATATTCAGCAGAACCGGTTAAGTACACTTCTGGGACAACATGATAAAGTTTGTCTCAATCCAAGCATTTTTAGTCAAGTTATGGCGCATAAGGGCAATAGAATGGATCCCGCTCCTACGTCCTGATCTTTGAACCCATTTTGCCCATTTTCAATAGAATTTGTCCGCACGTGGTCCCCTATCACATACTAAAATTTCATCGAAATAGAACCATTTTTACACAAGTTATGACGCAAAAGGGAAATGGAATGGACACCGCTCCTATCGTCCTGACCTTTGACCCCTTTTCCAATAGGGTTCATCCCCAATAGTCCCCTACCACATGCTAAAGTTTCATCGAAATCGACCAATTTTTACGCGAGTTATCGTGTGGACAGACGGACAAAGCTGGAGTATTACGCTTCTTCAACCTACGGTTGGAAAGTGTAAAAAAGGGATCCAATTTCTGAGAAAGAGGTAGTAGCTCTAACTGAATGACAGTAAAGTGAAGCAAAAGAATCTGTGAAAGATTTACTAAGTGAGAAATGCCTCTAAAAAGCGAAATGAATGATACTAAAAGGCAGAAAAAAGACCAAAACACACGCAAAAAACAAACTGTTGTGCTTAATAAGTAGAAGACAATTCTTCGTCAATGATTTAATGTCAACCAGATGATTTATTTCCCTTACACCTGAAATACGTATATGTGCAAGTGATTTGTTTCCATACCTTATCTTGTTTTTAGCCAAACGAAGCATTTATTGCAGAAATGAAACGTTTTTCATTAGAAAACATTTAATGTTATCTTAAGTAGTTTATCCTTTCATGTGCATGATCTCTGCTTTTTACATTCAGTATCATTTGTCAGAAAGGCAGGCCATCTAATAAGTATATTGTCAAATTGGTTTATATCAAACAAATCAATATGGGAAGTCTCCAATTTCGTGAATCAGTGCTCGAAAAATCTTGAACCAAAGCGATTTGAATAGTATTTTTAAATACTATTCAAATCACCTTTCCCCTGCATAAAGCAAAACCAAGATACAAGCATGAAATCTACAAAGAAGACGTTGATAACGTGACGTGAGCACAACCACTGTAGGATACTACATCCAGCTAAATTTTTTTCTCGACCAGGTTCAGTCTAAACAGACCTAGACTGGACAGGTTAATGTATCCTCCGCACCTTTTGTAACCCAACATTACCCATAGAAGAACTCGTGGGATAAAGTTTGGTTACAAATTAATTCTATTTCACGCATTATGCTTGAAACGAAATTAAAATGGATTCCACGGTATAGAAAGAACTGCACTGCCAGAAAGTGCGGAAATTGATTTCCATAATGTTCTTTCTGACCAAATGGAAAGCTGCACGTTACAAACTTTTCCGTTTGTACACGAAATTAATTGAGCTGGTTTCAATTAATTGTGAACGTTGAACCTAAAAGGTGCGAAGTCAACTAGCTACAGGGGTCATTACTGTGCAACAGGGATTCTCAAAATACAAAGGTTATCCTCCCACTGATCTATTGGGGTAAGTCACGGGCAGGCCACTTCTCCTACGGCTGGATCAAACTGTGAAATACCCTTCGACGCTAGGTCGTCCATTTTCTTAGTCTGTTTTGTTTCAGTAAAGAATACGGATTCCACGAACAAATAAGTGGGCAATTATGCGAAGAACAAATGTGGTAGTTGAGAACGAAAGACCTGGTACCGAAAAGGAATGAAGTTAACAGAACTGCAGGGTTTTTAGAGTTACAAGAGATGCAGCCAATGTGTGTGTGTCTAATAAAATTCATGAGCTAAATGCCTTTCTTCATTGTAGGATTCGGCCATTAATTCTATTCCTACTTAAAAAGGCAAGCTAGACTGTGAATGACTGAATGTGGAAAACATGGTTTGTTCTCAACAATTTAAGAACTACTCTTTCTACAATTTTCCCAGTTAGTAAGTGTACAGTGTTGTGGCATGTAGTCAGATGTCACCATTTTGAGTAACGAATGTTTTGTAAAATTTTTGCGTAATTGTTTGACTGACGTGCTATTATCTTGACGTCAGAATCTCGAAAAAGTACATTTAGTTTGTAAATGTGTTAATGTTCAGGTTTTGCAAAGTAAGAAAGAAGCCAAGTACCAATGTTTTTATACGAAACTCACAATTGTCGAACCGAATGATTTCGTTTCGAAACGATTCCACCAGTGTTTCTTTTTAAGATTTTCCTGCTGGAGGTACTTTTCCGTCTCGTTAATTTTATAAACCCATGTTTCCTACACTGCTGGCCACCTAAAATGCAACACCAAGAAGGACACGAGATAGCAAAGCCAGATAACAACAGATACAAAGATGAAACGATTGTGCTTACAGGCCCGTGCGACATGCGGAACACGCAGACATCAATAGTTCGTGTGGCTCCCATGGCTGGCAATAACGGCTTCTACACGCCGCGGCATCGAACGAAAGAGGCTTTGGGTGTGGGCTTGGGGGTATGTTGGTCCAGGCTACTTCCACACGTTGCCACAGTTCATCAGGCGTAGCCGCGGGTGCTGCTTGCCTGACCACTCGGTCGCCGATCAGCGACCAGACGTGTTCGATGGGCGATATATCGGGAGAACAGGCGGGCCGCAGCAGCAGTGACGCCTGGGATGCCGTGAAGAAGTGTTGCACGATGCGTGCCACGTGTGGGCGCGCGTTGTCCTATTGAAACGTGGCCGCTGGCAGGTCCTGCAGATAAAGGAGGACTGCAGGTTCCAAAATGTCGGAGATGTAGCGGTGACTGTTGAATGTACCGGCGATGCGTACCAGAGGGGTGCGGGTGTCATATCCAATTGCGCCCCAAACCATAACGCCAGGCGACGAACCGGTATGGCGATGCATAATGCAGGCGTCATAGTCTCTCGCCGCGTTGCCGCCACACGCGGATCCGACCATCGTGGTGTTGCAGGCAGAAGCAGGATTCGTCGGAGAAGACAGTGTCGTGCCATTCCGTAGTCCAGGTGCGGCGTTCAACTGCCCACTGCAACCGCACTCGCCGGTGGTGTAACGTCAATGGTAATCGGAGCAATGGGCGCCGTTCGACAAATTCCTGCTCCTGCAGACGACGTACTCCTTGTAACTGAAAAAAACTGCCATGCTTACAGTAATATGTACACGGTAAAGTCACATTATTGTGACCACCAGCTAATATCCAGAGTAACAAGCAGCTAGACTGGCTGAGAGTGACTCATTAAAGTGCTAGAAGCTGTTCACAGGTATGTGCAGCCATGCTGACTGCAGTGCATCTGACAACTGCTGGAGGGTGCGTGGTGAAGAATCGTAGTGGTCCCACAGATGCTCAGTTGGGTTTAAGTCTGGGAAATTAGGGGGCCAGGGAAGTACTTTCAGGTCTTCATCGTGCTCTTCCAACCGCACTCAGACATTTCTAGCTGTGTGACATGCCGCACTGTCATGCTGGAATATCCTATCCTCCCCTGGGAAGACAATCAGCATGTATGAGTGTACGTGGTCTGCAATGATGGGTTCATAACTAATTGAGTCCATAGTGACTTCCACAGGTATGAGTGGACCCAGGGAATGCCACAAAAACATTCCCCGCCGCCCCGGTGGCGCAGTGGTCTAAGGCGCTGGCCTCTGATCATTCGTCCGTAAGGGGTCCGGGTTCGAATCCCGTCGGGCATGGATGTTGTGTTTGTCTTACGGCACTGGCTCTCTCCCTTCCCTGGAACCAGTGACCCTAAATTAGGGACGGGCGACTGCTTATAGCCCATTGAGTTGCTCACGGTGGTCGTTAAACCTCCAATCAAAAAAAAAAACATTCCCCAGACCATAACTCTGCCCCCACCAGCTTGTGTTCTTCCAGCGATGGTTGAAGAGTGTTTGTTATCTGATATTTCTCGCCTTCTACGCAAACGTAAATCCGTTCAATGAAGCAGAAACGTGGCAATCGGAGAAGGCAATCCTTTGCCAATCAACGGAGATCTAATTCTGATACCGCCGTGCAAATGTGAGCCTTTTCTTCCAATGCACCTTCGTTTAGAATAGGTGCAGTGACCATCCGTCTTCATCGGATCCCCATACGCACCAGGGTTCGCTGAAATGACATTTTAGACACACTTCTGGTAGCCCCCTGGTTCATTCGGCTAGTGAGTTGCTCTATTGTAGCGTGTTGATCAACCCCCACACACTTTCAAAGCCGACGCTTACATCAATGGCACGTGGTGCTCCGTAGTTTCCTAATCGCTTTTTTGCAATGGTATTATTTATTCAATCACAATACACGTTAACCACAGCAACGTGCAGACAGTTAGCACTGCCACCCTTGACCCGATAATTATCCCATTTCGCAGAGCTGATAAATCGCTCCTTTTATCCATGACAGCAACGAGTGATATGATCATGATCATATGTAGAGGATTTTAGGAAGGGAGTGTCCTACTCCAGGTCTTAAACAACACTTAGAAATAGGAAGCTAGGAAATTTGGGCTAGAGTGCCCGATAGGAAAGTGACACGGAAGCGAAGTAGAAAGGGGGAGGAAGACGCCCTTATTTATTACCGGGGGGGGGGGGTAGTACCCGGGGTCCGACGGCTTAACGTGCCCATCCGACGCACGGCGGATATTTAGTGGATCGAGCGATCGTACCTTGCTGGGATCGAACCTGAGGTCCTTTCCGCGGTAGTCACAAACATTGCCCACTAGGCCACCCACGGCCCAACGAGTGATATGTTTTCACAGCACACCCTATATACCCTTCAACCCAGCTCACGACATGTGCCTTCTTTCATTGACTATGCTCTGTTGACGTCAAAGTAGGAGGTGGTCACAATAATAAGACTCGACTGTGTATAAAACATACTACAACATATGTACTTGGACATTATATTATGTATTAATACACCAATGAGTAATTACATTATGACCACCCCCAGCCTAGGAAAATGAGCTCGCCTGGAGGCTGAATGGTGGCGCAGGTGAAGTTCACAAAGCAATATATACAGGGTGTATAGGAAAGTCCTTAAACAGGGAAATAACTTTTGAACGCAAAATGCTAGATTTGTGGAAGTAGTGTGTACATATAGTAAAGTGACTATGTTCTATCCGATGAGAGTCGATTGCAGCACTCCTAGCAGCGAATTTTTGAAGTTAGCGATCATATCGCAAGAACCAAGAGCCAAAAAAAGTCAATAGTAAACGTGTAGAGCGTCGCCGATTTAGTATGAAGTGACGCCCTACATTCACCAAAAACTCCAATAGAAGTCCGGAAATGCAGATCTCTCGGTATCCAAACACCGGTGGCGCAGTGGTCTAAGGCGCTGGCCTCTGATCATTCGCCCGTCAAGGGTCTGGGTTTGAATCCCGGTGAGGCATGGATGTTGTGTTTGTCTTACGGCACTGGCTCTCTCCCTTCCCTGGAACCAGTGACCCTAAATTAGGGACGGGCGACTGCTTATAGCCTATTGAGTTGCTCACGGTGGTCGTTAAACCTCCAATAAAAAAAAAAAAAGAAATCACCGGCATAAATACGTCACGAATGACATCGCAAAGCGTAAAATATGTAAACGAATTTTGCCTGCAAAACAGCGAAGGATGGATGAAAGTATGCAAATGAACGTTACGTCATACCTCATCGGGAAGCATAAATTGGCGGTCAGGAAAGGTTTGTCAGACAGTGCCTGGACTTGATCTTCGAGTCTACACATCGCTAGTTATTCCAACGAGGAGTACTGCGAGATGGTTATGTTGTACGAAGAATGCGGTCGTCGTGCAAAAGAGGCAACACGCCAATATGCATTACGTTTCCTTAATCGTTCTCATCCTACAGTGGCTACTATCATCAATGTCGTTCGCCGGCTGAGAGAAACCGGGAGCATTACAAGTCGTTCCCGTTCAGTTTGCAGGTGTGCACGTGCAGCCAGTCTTGGCCTATGCGCTAGCCCACCCACACTGCAGTACGAGACACATCAGTGCAAACTGTGGCCTTACATTTGGTCGTGTATGGTGAATTTTTACAACCCCGTATTATCCAAGCATGCAGTAACGTAACACCTGAAATGCTGCAGAACGTCCAACAAGAAGTTCTAGCTCGAATGCAGATGTGTATTGCTGCCGATGGTGGACAAATCGCGAATGCTTAAGTATTAGTACTGACATTTTGTATTTCTAGAACATTATTTTGTGTTTTTTTCTTCATAATGTCCTACTGCTGTATGAATTTCCTACTACTTTACTGTACAGTACATAACAAATTGTTCCTTGCTGACACGTACATGTATTAGTAAATTTGCATCACCTTATAATGTCACACTTCTGCACGCGATGAGTGACGTAGTTATGCTGGTGATCGGATACAGAGAGATCTGCATTTCCGGACTTCTATTGGAGTTTTTGGTGAAAGTAGGGCGTCATTTTGTACTAAATCGGTAACGTTCTAAATGTTTGCTATTGACGTTTTTTCGCTCTCTCTCTTGGTTCTCGCAGTAGGATCCCTAACTTACAAAATTCGCTGCTAGGTGTGCTGCAATCGGTCTCAGCTGATAGAACATAGTCACTTTACTATATGTACACACTACTTCCACAACTCTAGCATTTTGCATGCAAAAGTAATTTCCCTGTTTAAGGACTTTCCTATACACCCTGTATACAACCCAAGGACCGCCTGTTGGCTAGTAGAGGGTTCAGAGTCAGAATGGGAAAAGCTGCCGGTTTATTAGAGTCTGATAAAGGACAGATTGGAATGGCACAGCGCTTTTTTTTTTTTTTTTTTTTTTGAGGTTTAACGACCACCGTGAGCAACTCGATGGGCTATAAGCAGTCGCCCGTCCCTAATTTAGGGTCACTGGTTCCAGGGAAGGGAGAGAGCCAGTGCTGTAAGACAAACACAACATCCATGCCTCACCGGGATTCGAACCCCGGACCCCTTTCGGACGAATGATCAGAGGCCATCGCCTTGACCACTGCGCCACCGGGGCTGCCACAGCACCTTGGAACTGCGATCTTGGAAACCGCGCTGCTCATCAGTTGTTCACATGCCACTGTAGTGAGTACATATCAAAAGTATGCACAGTGGCCAAACGACGAACCGTCATCCAGTCGTGTGTCGTCTGCAGCTCAATGATGCCAGAGGGCAGTGGAGACTGTCGCACATTGTTCACAGCGACCTCGGGGCCACAGTTTAACAAATCACACAGAACTACAACAGTGGTGATCAGGGCAAAGTGTCACAGCCAAGGAGGTTATATTACTGGAGACACCACTGGCTCTGCCGCCATAGGTCACAGCTAATCTGTGGTGTGACGTCGCAAGTAGGCAAAAACGAACTAAATTATACCGTTAATAAAACTTGTGTATCATTGATAAAGATTATTGAATTACTCAGTTTATCTGTTTATACGCTTAGAAGCTTTTGTTTCATTGGTTTCATAGCAGCTTCTTTTCTGTGGCTGCGTCGTGCCTGTACATGACGTCATGTGCAGCACGGACGGTGACTTATGGCGGCCAATGCTGCGTGGATAGGAGTGGTGTGTCTCCAGTAATATAACCTTGGTCACAGCACACAGTTAATCGCAGGCTCCTGCGCATGGGCCTGGGCAGGGCTACACAGGACGGAAGGGCTGGTCCATCGCTTTGTGAAACCTAATGCTGGCACGGTCCTCATGACAGAGGCTGGAAGCTAGTTGTGACGTCACTGTGCGGCTGGGCTGTCATTGCGCGAAGTTTTCTAGTTATCGGATAGGACAAAATATTGTATCGCTTGCTTTTTCCGAAATAAACCAGTGCTGCTAAAAGAATAAATAAGCAAGTGTCGAAGACTGGACTCTGTTAATGTTAAGTACGCCAGAATTTGTAACGAAAATTTCAGCGTTGTAATTATGAAGATAATATGAAAAATCGATTACTTCGATTGACTTTGCGAAAGGTACTCAAATCTGATGCTGTGTCCAGCGTAAATGTACCTTCTTTAAATTCTGAAGAAATGACGTAGAGGACCCAAAGACACAGGGAGAAAAATATGTTCGAAATACTTTGGAACAATTAAGCCCGAAGAAAATTAATCTGGATACTAAAGGTGAAACGAATGCTGGAGTACAAAAAGCGGAATCAGTGGCAATGTACAGACGACAGAATGCCGTAACTGCAATTTTTTACAAATCGATAATGATAATTTAATGACAAAGTCGAAAGATCTCCAAACCAAAAGGCAGGGGAAAAAATAGATATCGCAAAGTTTCTGTTCAACGGTCGAAAAGATGGGCCACTATTAGGAGATCTCTAACTTCTGAAATTCAGCAATTAAAAAGAAGGATTCAAATACAAGTACTTTAGAAAAGGAAAGACAAATTAAAAACTTTGAAGAAATGTGTCAACTGCATTTTCACTAAGACTCAGTTCGATATGCCCAATGCTATAATGTTAAAAATATATGTTTAAAGAATATTTCGTTTCTTTTAAATTACGATGATAAAAGAGAGTTTAGTTCGTTCTCGTTCCCTTTACTCCAGGGCTTCAGGACATAATTTTTCTTGCCCTTTGCACTGCTTTTTAGTTCGCAGTTCCCGTACGGCAGCGGCTAGAGAGAACTCACCAACATGCTGCTGCTGCAGCATGACTACGTCATCACCTCCTGCTTCAGGGAAGCTAACTCTAAGGACCAGCCCTTTTCTTCTATAGCCCTGAGGCCTGGGTAGCCGAAGACTCATCCGGGTCCCCAAGCTCACTGCACGTCATCGCCAACAACACATGAAATGGGCCCAAGATAATCGAGATTGGTTTGTGGATGATTGTAAGAAAGTGCCTTGGTCTGACGAATCAAGATTCCCAGTTCATCACATAGACAGCAAAGTGCGAATATGCCGTTTACGAACAGAAGCTATGGCACCTGGATACATTCTTGAGCGGAAACAGGCCAGCGACGGTGTCGTGCTGTAGGGGATGTTTCCTTGCAACACTTTAGGCCCCTTTATCCCAAAAGCAGAATCCCTGAGAGCCGTACAGGGACCAAGTTCACCTATTCATGACAAATGTGTTCCCTGCTGGTGACGGCCATTACCAACAGGATAATGTGGCATGACACACTGTCAGAATCGTCAAGTAGTTCGAGGAACATACTGGTGACTTTCTGTTGATGCCCTGACCTCCAAATTCACCTGACACGAACCCAATCTTACATTTGTGGTTCGACTTGGAGAAAGCGGGTTCGCACTAAATCACCACCACCCCGAAATGTACGGGAACTGGAGGACGTGCTGTTGACATTATGGTACCAGATATCCCAGGATAAACTATCGCCACCTCATCAAATTGATGGCTCGCCGACTGTCGGCTGTTTTGCAGGCTAAGGGGCTGCTACAACTTATTAAGTAAGTGGTCATAATGTAATGTCTCATCAGTGTATGTTCCGGGCTCCACTTTGAAATTCTTGTCCAAGGACATCTGTACAACTGCCTTTCTTTTCTCGTCAACAATGACATCCTGCACTGCTCCAAACATTTTCGCAAACCTTTTGGGATCTGGATCCTGAATCTCAAAACTAGCTAGTCCTTAGTCAATCATTCTGATATTTGCTTAGCTTCAAATCGTTTGGGTGGTTCAGATTATTTTTCTTCCTACAAAACCTCCTCTTCATTTCTTTGCTCTTCAATGTCCAGTAGCTCTTCGGTGCTTAGGTCTCCTGTTTGACTTTTCAACAGTTGAATAAAGTTATTTTCTTCTAAATTCAATTCCTAGTTTTTGATAATTTTCACAAGTTCTCTGATATGTCCTCATTCCTTTTAGAACCCGATGCATGTTGAACAAACTGTGGTGTTGGTTTCTTCCATAGAACATTTATGGGAGGTACTGCAATTTCTTTCCAGGCAGCACCAGTTTTTCTAACAGTTTTGAGAATGTCGAATTCCTTCCAAAATTGTTTTCTATGACATGTTTTTTGACGACATACAGCTGCTATTCAAAGGGACAACCAATACACAACTCTGGAGAAATGAAAAACTAAATGGTGTAGTTGTGTGCTGATGCCCACCATTAATAAGCAATCCCAGATGGTCACTGTTTTCACATCCAGGATTTTCCCGCTGCTGAGCTCACCAGCGCCATCTCGTAGTCGCTGTTGTAAGAGGAAGATGAGCTGCAAGATGCAATCGCGTACCTCTTAAACCTCGTAAGTAAGGTACTTACTGTATCCTTAGGGGGAAAAAGCACAAATCACTGATATAAGCAATAGCGACTTTACGTATGGAAAATTGCAGCCACAAAATTCTACACATGATAGTATACATGTTTGCAACTTATACTGAAGTGGCGCATTATTTAGGACACCCAATTGCAATGAGGAATGTGCCATCCCTACTTTGAAATCTTTATAAACAGCTGACTGGCAAATCATTCAGACATGTAAGAAGCGTAGATAGGAGCAATATAGGAAAGACTTGACTTTTAAAGTGAGTTTGAAAGACGCACGATAGTAGGCGTTAGGAGAGTAGGTGCAAGCATTTCAGAAACAGCAAACATTCTCAGCTTTGCAAGAACTGTATCGAGGATGTACAGTGAGTGGTTCACAAGTAACAAAGCAAGCAGTCAGCATTTTTCCTGTTAGTAGAAACGACTGGTTGAGTTTCAAAGGCAACAGTGGCTCGGGAGGATTGTATAAAGTAACAGATGAACTTCGTTGCATCAAGTAACTTTGCAGTAAGTACAACAGCGGTATGGAGAGGAAGACATCATACGTAGCCTGGTGCACATTGGTGAGAATGGGCTGTAACAGCAGATGTACCTTTGCCTACCACTCATCTCACCTATAAACAAATAAATCACCTACAGTGGGCACAGGAGCAGTGGACTATTGATTACTAGAGGAAGGTCAACTTGTCCAATAAGTCACATTTTCCGATTAGAAATGTTATTGGAAGGGCAAGAATGTGGCGTCAACCGCACAAATCAATGGATCTTAGCATTCATTAACTGTACATACAAGCAGGTGGAGGCATTGTAATGATTGTGGTCTGTTTTCATGTCAGACATTAGGTTCCTTATTACCTGTGGAACAGCAATTGGATGCCACGAGGTATCTTAGCACGATTGTGTGTCAAACACACATGTACATGGTGTTTCCTGATGGAGATGGCCAATTCCAGCAGGATAATACGACAAGCTTTGTCACTAAGTAATTCCAGGAGCACAACAGTGTCTTCAGACTGCTAAAGTGGCCCACAGAGTCCCCAGATCTTAACTCCATAGAACTTCTGTGGGATAAGATTAAAAGAGCCATTCGTAATGGAGATCATTTTCGAGCTAGCATTCGGTGTTGGACGAACGCCACTACATCTGCTTGGGCAGAACATACCTGTAGAACGATATCTACACCTCGTTGAATCCATGCCACATCAAATCGAGACTATTTTGAAGGTCAATGACAGCCCAACACTTTTCTTTAGATAGGTGTTTCAAATAATTTGTGACATCAGGCATGTGTTAACAAGTTAGTAAAATCATGCAATGCATTGATTATTATATGCTTTCCAACATACCAGAGATCATTACTCAAGTTATGAGGGTAATGGCTGTGGAATAAATCTTTCCTCTGTGTCCTGACCTTCAATCCCATTTCGATGATATTCAGCAGAATCGGTTAAGTACACTTCCGGGACAACATGACAAAGTTTTGTCTCAATCCAAGCATTTGTAGTCAAGTTATGGCGCATAAGGGCAATAGAATGTATCCCGCTCCCACGTCCTGACCTTTGACCCCATTTCGCCCATTTTCAATAGAATTCGTCCGCAAGTGGTCCCCTATCACATATTTAAGTTTCCTCGAAATCGAACCATTTTTACGCAAGTTATGACGCATAAGGAAAATGGAATGGATATCGCTCCTATGTCCTGACCTTTGACCCCATTTCGCCCATTTTCAATAGGGTTCGTCTCCAGGTGGTCCCCTACCACATACTAAAGTTTCATCGAAATCGGCCAATTTTTACGCGAGTTATCTTGTGGACAGACGGACAAGGCTGCAAGCATTACGCTTCTTCAACCTACGGTTGGAAAGTGTAAAAAAGGAATCCAATTTCTGAGAAAGACGTAGCTCTAACTGAATGACAGTAAAGTGAAGTAAAAGAATCTGTGAAAGATTTACTAAGTGAGAAAAACACACGCAAAAAAACAAACTGTTGTGCAAAATATGTAGAAGACAATTCTTCGTCAATGATTTAATATCGACCAGATGGTTTATTTCCCTTTCATCTGAAATATGTATATGTGTAAGTGATTTGTTTCCATACCTTATCTTGTTTTTATCCAAATGAAGCATTTATTGTAGAAATGTAACGTTTTTCATAAGAAAACATTTAATGTTATCTCAAGTAGTTTTATCCTTTCTTGTGCATGATCTCTGCTTTTTACATTTAGTATCATTTGTCAGAAAGGCAGGCCATCGAATAAGTATATTGTCAAATTGGTTTATATCAAACAAATCAATATGTGAAGTTTCCAATTTCGTGAATCACTGCTCGAGAAATCCTGAATCGTTTTTTAAATATTATTCAAATCGCCTTTTACCTGCATAAAGCAAAACCAAAATACAAGCATGAAATCTACAAAGAGGACGTTGATAACGTGACCTGAGCACAACCACTGTAGGATACTACATCCAGCTAAATTTTTTCTCTACCAGGTTCAGTCTAAACAGACCTAGACTGGACAGGTTAATGTATCCTCCGCACCTTTTGTAACCCAACATTACCCATAGAAGATCTCGTGGGATAAAGTCTGGTTACAAATTAGTTCTATTTGACGCATTATGCTTGAAACAAAATTAAAATGGATTCCACGGTATAGAAAGAACTGCACTGCCAGAAAGTGCGGAAATTGATTTCCATAATGTTCTTTCTGACCAAACGGAAAACTGCACGTTACAAACTTTTCCGTTTGTACACGAAATTAATTGAGCTGGTTTCAATTAATTGTGAACGTTGAACCTAAAAGGTGCGAAGTCAACTAGCTGCAGGGGTCATTACTGTGCAACAGGGATTCTCAAGATACAAAGGTTATCCTCCCACTGATCTATTGGGGTAAGTCACGGGCATGCCACTTCTCCTACGGCTGGATCAAACTGTGAAATACCCTTCGGCGCTGGGTCGTCCCTTTTCTTACAATCTGGTTTGCTTCAGTAAAGAATACGGATTCCAAGAACAAATGAGTAGAATAAGTGGGCAATTATGCAAAGAACAAATGTGGTAGTTGAGAACGAGAGACCTAGTACCGAAAAGGAATGAAGTTAACAGAACTGCAGGGTTTTTAGAGTTCAAGAGATGCAGCCAATGTGTATGTGTCTAATACAATTCATGAGCTAAATGCCTTTCTTCATTGTAGGATTCGGCCATTAATTCTATTCCTACTTAAAAAAGGCAAGCTAGACGGTGAATGACTGAATGTGGAAAACATGGTTTGTACTCAACAATTTAAGAACTACTCTTTCTACATTTTTCCCAGTTAGTAAATGTACAATGTTGTGGCATTTAGTCAGATGTCACCATTTTGGGTAATGAATGTTTTGTAAAATTTTTGCGTAATTGTTTGACTGACATATGTCTTGACGTCAGAATCTCGAAATAGTAAATTTAGTTTGTAAATGTGCTAATGTTCAGGTTTTGCAAAGTAAGAAACAAGCCAAGTAGCAATATGTTTATACGAAACTCACAATGATGGTATTAATCCTATACGTGCTTATTTTTCATGTTTGTGTTTTGTAGCACTTTTCTGAGAGGGGCGGGAGGGGGGTTGCTGTGCAAAGAGCGTTTCTCTTTTTTTATATTCAGTAATCTTCCGTATGAGCAAAGAAATGCTTCTAGCGCGCCAAGTAGCAGTAACTTTGACATTTGCCGAACCGAATGATTTCGTTTCGAAACAATTCCACCAGTGTTTCTTTTTAAGATTGTCCTACTGGAAGTATTTCTCCGTCTCGTTAATTTTATTTAAACAAATGTTTCCTACACTGCTGGCCACCCAAAACGCAACACCAAGACGGACACGAGATAGCAAAGCCAGATTTACTGGACACACAACAGATACAAAGATGAAACGATTGAACTTACAGGCCCGTGCGACTTGCGGAGCACGCAGGCATCAATAGTTCGTGTGGCTCCCATGGCTGGCAATAACGGCCGCTACATGCCGCGGCATCGAACGAAAGAGGCTTTGGATGTGGACTTTGGGGTATGTCGGTCCAGGCTGCTTCCACACGTTGCCACAGTTTATCAGGCGTAGCTGCGGGTGGTGCTTGCCGGTCCACTCGGTTGCCGATCAGCGACCAGAAGTGTTCGATGGGCGACATATCGGGAGAACAGGCGGGCCACGGCCGCAGTGACGCCTGGTGGGCCGTGAAGAATTGTTGCATGATGCGTGCCACGTGCGGGCTCGCATTGTCCTGTTGAAACGTGGCCGCTGGCAGGTCCTGCAGGTAAAGGACTACAGGTTCCGAAACGTCGGAGATGCTGCGGTGGCTGTTGAGTGTACCGGCGATGCGTACCAGAGGGGTGCGGGTGTCATATCCAATTGCGCCGCAAACCATAACGCCAGGCGACGGACCGGTATGGCGATGCATAATGCAGGCATCATACAGTCTCTCGCCGCGTTGCCGCCACGCGCGGATCCGATCATAGTAGTGTTGCAGGCAGAAGCGGGATTCGTTGGAGAAGACAATGTCGTGCCATTCCGTAGTCCAGGTGCGGAGTTCAACGGCACACTGCCGCCACACTCGCCGGTGGTGTAACGTCAATGGTAATCGAAGCAATGGGCGCCGTGCGACAAGTCCCCGCTCCTGCAGACGACGTCGAACGGTACGTGCTGACACAGCTTGTTGCGCATCACACCGTAATTCCTGCGCTAACGCTCCTGATGTGGCGGTGCGAGTCGTCAATGCCCGCCGCACAACATGCCGGTCCTGACGAGCGGTGGTGTGCCGCGGCTGCGGCAATCGCTCACGTCGGTGCGTCCGTCGCTTCTGCACCCACCGAATCCATACTCGCCTCACTGTGGCTGGATGTCGTCCCACACGGGCTCCAATGTCTCGTTACGATAAACCGCTGTCGCGATAAGCCGCTATTCATCCTCTGTCGAACTCCAAAAAGTGCTGGAATGACTGCCGTATTCTGTGCCGAGGTATCAGAAAGCTTCCCACGCACAGGTCCGGCAGCACAACACACTTCCACTACTTACACCCCGCCTGCTGTGCGCCCTTCTTATAGTGCTTCTCGGTGGCGTGCCGTGCGCACATGATTTGCATATGCTCTGCAATGCTAATCGTTTGCATGTCCTCTCGTGGGCGACGCATGCTGCGAATTTCAGGCTAATCGGATGCTTCCTTCTTGGTGTCACATTTTGGGTGGCCGGCAGTGTATTATCATTTATTAACTGAGCGTGTTTTTTCTTCTTAGACTTGAGGGAACAGTTCTTAGATTTAATCTCATTATGAGACAAAAGCGGAAAACTGAATTTGAAATTAAATGACGAAAGATTACAAAAAAAATATGGTTCTGTTTTGAAAAAAAAATGTGTGCTTATCAAGGATGTTATAATAAGATATCTGAAGATGCTATCGTCAATGGAGCACAAGGAGGTTAGAATAAATGGAGTAAGGATGACATCACAAACTTAAAGAGCCGCCCGGTGGCGCAGTGGTCTTAGCGTTGGTTTATGACCATTCGTCTGAGAAGGGTCTGGATTCGAATCCTGGTGAGGCATGGATGTATTTGTCTTATGGCACTGGCTCCCTCCCTTCTCTGGAACCAGTGACCTTAAATTATGGACTGGCGACCTCTTATAACCCATTGAGTTGCTCACGGCGGTCGTTAAACCTTCAAAAAATAAACTTGAAACACTTCGAGCAGACGACTTTAATGTTCAAACGTCTCACCAACATGGCGGCAAAGGCTGTGATTGACTGTGACGTCATGATCATGTCGTTTCGGTGGCTTCACTTTGATTACACGAGGGGAACGACTGTCCCTTAATCCATCTATTCTAATCTGCTTGATGGAGCACTACTACTTTGCATGAAGCCTACCGTAGTGAGGCTCAGCCATTAAATTAGAGTGAGAATGCTGCTGGTTTCTATGGTTATTGTAATGCATTCTGTGTTTGCCGAATCGCATTCTTCAATCCAAATGTTTTTAATTTGCATTGTAACTATCTACTGATGTGTGAGAAAGTGTTAGATTTATGAAATTTTTAAATATTTTGAGTCACCTTCCCATTTCTTTTTTAAATTGAAATTCAGGAAGCATTTTTGCAAAGTCAAAACAAATCGCAACGTTAAAGTAGAAGCTTCACTCGGCTATGAAGTACGATTGATCCCGGTGTGATATCAACAAGATTTCTGCAACCAAAACCCAAGCAGTTTAAAACTACACAGAACTGAAACTGCATGGGGTATCATATACACAACATCAAAATTCCCACACTTTGTGGCTTCACCGTTAAGAGACCCAGGGCATTTCCAGAAGCCTTATGCTAACCTCTTTGGTCCTTACCTTATGTACTTTTGCATTTCGGACAATTAGCTCCCTGTGCTGTTTTAAGGACAATGAAGTGTTTCAAGTTCCAACAATTTTCGGATATCTTCTGGATTTATAACGAGATCCTTCGTTCGATCGGAATAAGACGTGGACATTGAGCCCGATAGTTAATAATCTGGTGCTACCTGTCTTAACTACGGACCGAAGATACGCGTCGAGAATAATATACGTGTTTTCTCTTTTGTGAGTAGCTCATGATGGAGTGAACTCAGCGCCCTCATGCCAACGAATGCCGACCTAGGCTAAAAAATGGATTCCATAATCCTCATCCCAAAGCGAATTGGCCGCACCGGTGGCGCAGTGGTCTAAGTGAAGGCTCCTGATCATTCGTCAGAGATGGGTCCTGGTTCGAATTCTGGTGAAGCATGGATGTTGTGTTTGTCTTGCAGGCCAGGGTCTTTTTTTTTTTTTTTTTTTTTTTTTTTGATTGGAGGTTTAACGACTACCGTGAGCAACTCAATGGGCTATAAGCAGACGCCCGTCCCTAATTTAGGGTCACTGGTTCCAGGGAAGGGAGAGAGCCAGTACCGTAAGACAAACACAACATCCATGCCTCACCGGGATTCGAACCCGGACCCCTTTGGACGAATGATCAGAGGCCATCGCTTAGACCACTGCGCCACCGGGGCGGCCAGGCCAGGGTCTCTCCCCTCCCCTGGAACCAATGGCCCTAAATTAAGGACGGGCGACTGCTCATAACCCACTGAGTTGCTCACTGTGGTCGTTAAACTGTTCGGATAGCTGTTTCGTTTAGTCGTCCAGCGTGGTGTTATCGCTGGTGTAATAATTTCTTATCTGTTTTCGCTGGTTGTAGTAACTGGGTTGGAAAGTCTTCTGTTCATTAATATCAATACGTAACATTTTTTTGTGTGTAAAAGTGCAGTGACAAAGCCTGCGTATATGTTTCTTTTGTAGCGCAATAGCGTGTTTAAGTCTGCTAGCAGTGAGGCAATTAATGGAATGGGCGAGCAGTGCAGCGGAGGCAAGGATACTCAGCTGCGTTTAATTACTTCTACTAATTTAATAATTAGCAAGCTCAAGAGTTTTATCCAACTACTGCGACAAAGTTTTCGGTAAAAGGTATCCATATGTGTGCCCGTAACTGTGTAGATAGTTTTGAGTATGTATCGCAAAATTATAAGTTTACAAAAATTTGCGATCTTTGATAAAAAATCATGTGTATTAAATGAACCGTGTAAACGAATTTACTTGGGCATTCTCAACTGATGTAAATGTCCCATACCAAAGCATTTCGTAAGGCGAAATGATAAACAATCGCCCTTGAATTTTAAGTAAGTTAAACCCTGCACTCTGCTTTCCCTGCAGAACGATTAGTTCTGCACCCCATGGCTACATGTTAGTGTCGGTGCCATCAGCTCCAGTACCGCGGGGGCATTTAGCGTTTTTTTTTAAGACACTTGTTCTCTACTCAGGTTGTCCTTGGATTGGTGGAAGTACTGCACCACAACAAAAAGTTCGCTCATTGTTGCTACGAATTTCCAATGAACTGTGAATTTGTGGCTATCGGCAATATCCTATTCCAAGACATTTGCGTTCTTTACGAGCATATTGATGATAGGAATTATCAGTATGAGGTGAAATATGAAAAATTTGCGAAGTCGTTCAAGGACTGCGAAATAAAGTTTATTCCAAATGACTGGAAACAAAAGTTGTATTTTTGTACTACAGAGGTGACCGCACGTGTCAAGACGACAAATGTGCAGCGATATATTCCGTTGGTGTAAGTTAATCGGTTAGAACAACTAGCTCCGGAACGATACGATCCCCTCACCGACAAATTTGTGTTTTCAGATTGGCGCCCGATTGTGAAAAATGGATTTGCTGAACTTCGGGTTCTTCGAAAAATGTGTGATGTTTGTTCCACACGTACGTCGTCTGGAATTAATAAAAATTCCTTCTTCGCTTTAAAAATAATAATAATAATTAAGTCCAAAAAAAAACAAAAAGCCTCGATAAGTAGAATAAAAACGATTTTAAAAACGTAGTAGGTGTGCCATAGAACTACAAAATCTCTGTTCGTTCAGTTCTTTCTAAATAAATTGTCTTTGTTTTTCTACCGCATGCATGGATACCAATCTATTCCCACAATGCTTCAGTTTATGTATGTCAAATACTAGCAAGCAGTAATGAAGTGAAAAACTTACTTGATCGAATAGCCAAGTCGACTTTTAATTTGCGATAAAATTATGCAATGAAAACCTATCTTGAAATAAACAAATTGAACAGTATTGGAACTGTCTGAATTTAAGAATCAACAGATGAACCACTGGGTGAGTGACTTAACAATAGCTAGGGAAAAGCGGCTCTTTGCCTGTACTACAGACAATGATAATCAGCTAGACGGAGCCTACTAAGATCACAGTTTAGTTTCATCAGCCCGTCACCCATGAAAAACAAACCCAAAGCAGCACAAAAGGCTTAACGGATCCCTCCAACAGCGGACAGACTTTCGTCACTCCTTGGTTAAACAATAAGAATTCGCGCTCTAATTATTTCTATTTTAGCAAAACGTCTACGGAATTCATGATTATAAAATTTGTTAAAACATTGTAAAACCAAAATAAAACCTTTATGAAATCAGACTGTCGCTTAAACGTTTACTGCGTTTCATTCAGATACGTTTTTAACCTAAGATTTGACACTGCATTCTAAAATAGCCGATTCGGAAAAAAAGAAAACGAATAGTTTCCAAGTTCTAACCTAACTGTTGAGAATTTGGGAACTATTTGTTTTCTTTTTTTCCGAATTGGCTATTTTAGAATGCAGTGTCAAATCTTATATTTTAGATTAAAGGAAGTTTTCCGTAAATTTGGAAGTTTTGATACTATCAAATGCGATTTATCACCTCAAAACTAAATTGTTTCGTATTTTAAAGAGTTTGATTTGTTAAAAATTCATACACATCTCTCGAATAATATTTTATCGCTGAACTAATTTAAACCGTTAACCCAGTGTTAAAGAAACAACTCAGTTTCCTGCCTCTAGAGTAGACGACACAAGAATCTTTCAATGCTTTAGAACTTTCCCAACAGCTCCTTGGAAATATGGATTCTCGTGTCTGTCCTACGACAGCAATTGGTTAAGCGTAGCTCGCGAGGTGCATGTGACTCTTACACTGCCTATCTTTTCACACAGCGTTTGGGGAAATCATTCTGCCAAGCTTGTGACTTCTTGCTTCGTGTTCCTGGTCAAGTAAACTGTGCTCGGATATTTTGACTCGCTGCATTTGCTGAGCAATTTCTTTCGAGAAGAAATGGGTTCCCTATGCTCACGCATCACTTCTGTAAATTAACATAAGCTTTATTAAGAAACTGATAGTTTTACATATCCCACAATAGGCATAAAATGTGTAAATAATTCTTGATTAAACTTAAACTGCTCTACAAAATTTCTTACTAGTCAACTAAAACTTTTCCCTCGTCGCAGATGAGCAGACGGCCACATTTTTTCAATCCCTGACCATAGTATATATAAAGATCAGCAAAAAAGTGCAAATTGATCCTAAAATACACTGGTGTGCAAAGATTAAGGACGAAGAGGAGAAACTAGCATAACAGCGGAACGAGCAGGCAGAACGAACCGAAAGACCACTCAGGAGATAGACTAGGGTCCGCTACGGTAGGGCATGCGCATATATGCAGCGTGACGTGAGGGGGGGGGGAGTAGTGTCGGAAGGGTATAAAGCGCACGGGCGGTGGACGCTCAGCAATTCGGTGAAAGCTATTGCATCGTGTACATCGGTTTGAACGACGTCGAGTTGCTGCCACCGTGTGATATGGCCAACAGGCAATCCAGTAGACGACATCTGAATGACTTTACCCGAGGTCGCGTCATTGGGAAGTTGGAAGAAGGACGAAGTGTGACTAGTGTGGTTGAGCAGTTCGGGATCACTCACAGCATCGTTTCACGAGCTTGGAGAGCATCTCAAACGACAGGAACAGCTGTCCGAGAATTTAGCAGTGGTCATCCACGAGCAACCACGGCGGCGGACGACCGGTATATTGCCCTACAAGGGAGAAGAGTCAGACGGCAGACAGCGGGAGAAATCGCAAGGCACATGCAACAGACAACTGGACGTCCGCTATCGCGTTTTACCGTGGCCAGGAGGCTGCACAAAGGAGGTCTATTTGCACAACGACCAGTACGGTGTGTGCCATTATTGCCTGCTCATCGGAGACGGTGGTTTTTTTGGTGCCAGGAACACAAGAACTGGACACATCAGCAATGGGGTCGAGTTCTCTTTACAGATGAGAGCCGATTTAGTCTGACGAGCGATTCTGGACGTATACACATTTGGAGAGAGCAGGGAACACGCAATCACACCTCCAACATCATCGAAAGGGACCGGTTTGGAGGTGGCGGAGTTCTCGTTTGGGGCGGTATCATGCTTGGTAGCCATACTTACCTCCACATTTTCCAAGGAGGTTCAGTCACTGGTGTCCGCTATTGTACCGTGGTTCTCCTGCGTCACGTGCGTCTGTGTAGGGGTGCTGTAGGTCCTGAGTTCCTCTTGATGGACGACAACCTCATTGTACAGTGGCTGTTGTAGAGCTGTTGGAGAGTGAAGATATTCAACGCATGGATTGGCCCGCAAGGTCCCCAGACCTAAATCCAGTCGAACACGTGTGGGACCTTCTCGGGAGATGCTTGGCAGCACGTCACCAGCCGCCAGCAACGATTCCGCAGCTGCGATTTGCGCTACAAGAGGAATGGGCCGCGATGCCTAAACAGCTCCTTGACAACCTCGTCCTCAGCATGGACAGACGTTGTAAATCCTGCAACGCAGTCAGGGGTGATCATATCCCCTACTAAAGACTGGATTTTTCATAGCAGCAGCATGTCACATGGACGTTTCTGTCATCTGTCCAGTTGTGCTCGAAGCTACCTTTTCAATAAAGTGCCTTTGTATCCTTTGGATTCCTTGTTTGGACGGTTTTGCTCACTTGTCCCATATTCTTACATCATGGGGATCTTGTGTGATTTGAGTCGATGTGGAGCCCTTCTGTACGACGTTACATTCGAAAAACCGTCTCGTCCTTAATTTTTGCACGCCAGTGTATAAGGCACATGTAACTAAAAAAAACAAAAAAAAACCTCCCATGTTTACAGTAATATATACACGGTCAAGTCACATTATTGTGACCACCAGCTAATATCCAGAGTAACAAGGAGCTAGACGGGCTGAGAGTGACTCAGTAAGGTGCTGGAAGGTGTTCACAGGCATGTGCAGCCATGCTGTCTGCAGTGCATCTGACAGCTGCTGGAGGGTGCATGGTGAAGGATCCGTAGAGCGAACAACATGATCGAAGTGGTCCCACAGATGCTCAGTTGGGTTTATGTCTGGGAAATTAGGGGGCCAGGGAAGTACTTTCAAGTCTTCATTGTGCTCTTCCAACCGCACTCAGACATTTCTAGCTCTGTGACATGCCGGATTGTCATGCTGGAAGATCCTATCCTTCCCTGGGAAGACAATCCGCATGTATGAGTGTACGTGGTCTGCAAGGTTGGGTTCATAACGAATTCTGTCCATAGTGCCTTCCACAGGTATGAGTGGACCCAGGGAATGCCACAAAAACATTTCCGAGACCATAACGCTGCCCCCACCAGCTAGTGTTCTTCTAGCAATGGTTGATGAGTGTTTGTTCTCTGATGTTTCTCGCCTTATACGCAAACGTAAATCCGTTCAGTGAAGCAGAAATGCGACCATCGGAGAAGGCAATCCTTTGCCAATCAGCGGAGTTCTAATTCTGATACCACCGTGCAAATGTGAGGCTTTCTTGCCAATGCCCCTTCGTTTAGCATAGGTGAAGTGACCATCCGTCTCCGTCGGAGCCCCATACGCTCCAGGGTTCGCTGAAATGACGTTCTAGACACACTTCTGGTAGCCCCCTGGTTCATTCGGCCAGTGAGTTGCTCCACTGTAACGTGTTGATCAGCCCTCACACACTTTCGAAGACGACGCTCACCTCTCACATCAATGGCACGTGGTGCTTCGTAGTTTCCTAATCGCTTTTTTGCAATGGTGCTATTTATTCAATCAAAATACAGTTTAACCACAGCAGCACGCAGACAGTTAGCACTGCCACCCTTGGCACGAAAACCGATAATCATTCCATTTCGCAGAGCTGATAAATTGCTCCTTTTATCCTTGACAGCAACGAGTGATATGATTTCAGAATGCCTACATCACACCTTATATACCCTTCAAAACAGCTCACGACATGTGCCTTCTTTCATTGGCTACGCTCTGTTGACATCAAAAGTAGGAGATGGTCACAATAATATGACTCGACTGTGTATAAAACAAACTACAACATATGTACTTGGACATTATATTATGTATTAATACACCAATGAGTCATTACATTATGACCACCCCCAGCATAGAGAAATGAGCTTGCCTGGAGTCTGAATGGTGGCACAGGTGAAGTTCACAGAGCAATATATACAGGGTGTATAGGAAAGTCCTTAAACAGGGAAATAACTTTTGAACGCAAAATGCTAGATTTGTGGAAGTAGTGTGTAGATATAGTAAAGTGACTATGTTCTATCAGATGAGACCGATTGAGACACCCCTAGCGGCGAATTTTGGAAGTTAGGTATCCTATCGCGAGAACCAAAAGAGATAGCGAAAAAAGTCAATAGCAAACGTGTAGAGCGTCACCGATTTAGTATGAAATGACGCCCTACATTCACCAAAAACTCCAATAGAAGTCCGGAAATGCAGATCTCTCGGTATCCGATCACCGGCATAAATACGTCACGAATGACATCGCAAAGCTTAAAATTTGTAAACGAATTTCGCCTGCAAAACAGCGAAGGATGGATGAAAGTATGCAAATTGAAACGCTACGTCATACCTCATCGGGAAGCATAAATTGGCGGTCAGGGAAGGTTTATCAGACAGTGCGTGGACTGGATCTTCGAGTCTACATATGGTTAGTTATTCCAACAAGGAGTACTGCAAGATGGTTATGTTGTACGGGAAATGCGGTCGTCGGGCAAGAGAGGCAGCATGCCAATATGCATTATGTTTCCTTAATCGTTCTCATCCTACTGCGGCTACTATCATCAATGTCGTTCGCCGGCTGAGAGAAACCGGGAGCATTACAAGTCGTTCCCGTTCAGGTAGGCCGACACTTGCATGTGTGCACGTGCAGCCAGTGGAGGTCCTGGCCTATGCGCTAGCCCACCCACACTGCAATACGAGAGACGTCAGTGCGACGTGTGGCCTTACATTTGGTCGTGTATGGTAAATTTATACAACCCCGTATTATCCAAGCATGCAGTAACGTAACACCTGAAATGCTGCTGAACGTCCAACAAGAAGTTCTAGCTCGAATGCAGATGTGTATTGCTGTCTATGGTGGACACATCGCGAATGCTTAAGTATTAGTACTGACATTTTGTATTTCTAGAACATTATTTTGTGTTTTTCTTCTTCATAATGTCCTACTGCTGTATGAATTCCCTACTACTTTTCTGTACAGTACATAATAAATTGTACCTTGCTGACACGTACATGTAATAGTTTTATTAGTAAATTTGCATCACCTTATAATGTCACACTTCTGCACGCGATGAGTGACGTATTTATGCTGGTGATCGGATACAGAGAGATCTGCATTTCCAGACTTCTATTGGAGTTTTTGGTGAATGTAGGGTGTCATTTCGTACTAAATCGGTGACTCTCTACACGTTTGCTATTGACGTTTTTTCGCTATCTCTCTTGGTCCTCGCGATAGAATCGCTAACTTCCAAAATTCTCTGCTATAGGGGCTGCAATTGGTCTCATCTGATAGAAAATAGTCACTTTACTATATGTAAACACTACTTCCACAATTCTAGCATTTTGCGTTCAAAAGTTGTTTCCCTGTTTAAGGACTTTTCTATACACCCTGTATACAACCCAAGGACTGCCTTTCGGTCAGTAGAGGGTTCAGAGTCAGAATGGGAAAAGCTGCCGGTTTATTGGAGTCTGATAAAGGACAAATTGTGATGGCACAGAGCCTTGGAAACGGCGCTGCTCATCAGTTGTTCGCATGCTACTGTAGTGAGTACATATCAAAGATATGCACAGATGGCCAAACGACGAACCGTCATCCAGTCGTGTGTCGTCTGCAGCTCAATGATGCCAGAGGGCAGTGGAGACTGTCGCACATTGTTCACAGCGACCTCGGGGCCACAGTCCAACAAATCACCCAGAACTACTACAGTGGTGACCAGGGCAAGGTGTCACAGCACACAGTTAATCGCAGGCTTCTGCGCATGGGCCTGAGCAGGGCTATAAAGGAGAGAAGGGCTGGTCCATCCAAGGGTGAACTGAATCCTACCAGGCTGTAACATTAAGCAAAAACAGTGAGGACAGAAAAGATGAGTTGGGACGCAGCGCCATCTGTTGACGTAGTTCGTATAAACAAACTGATTCCGTATCATTATTTACATTTGAGATTTTATTTATATTCACTTTCACGTGAACAGATGCATATTTACACTCTGAATTCGTAGTACTTGGACAAGAGAATTTTTCTGTAGGAACTGGTGTAATTGATGTGTAAATCTCATTCCTCCTTTGTTCTTCAACGATCTAGGGCTGAAATTTTGGTAAATGTGCAGATTAGCGTCTTAAATTATATCGTCAGAAAAATGTTAGTACCAGGAAAAAGTGCGACGTACAGATTTTAGAGTATGGAAATTAATGGCAAATGGTGCAGAAATTTCCTGTTTTAAATGTCTTTTAAAGATTTTTATCGTAATTTCACGGCATCGCACTTACATGTAAATATTACGATAAAAATATTTAAAAGACATTTAAAACAGGAAATTTCTGCATCATTTGACATTAATTTCCATAATCTAAAATCTGTACGTCGCACTTTTTCCAGGTACTAACATTTTTCCGTCGAAATAATTTAAAACGCAAATCTACACATTTACCTACTATTTTACTTAATATCAGTTTATATAGCAGAGGGTTTTTTTTAAATTGAATTAGGTACGCAATTATCAGAATAAAAATGCTTACCACAAACAAAAGTTGAAGGTGACTTGTCATTTGGAGCAAAATCCTGACGAGATATTGCTTACAGCAACAGTTGCTTTAGGTTCTGATCTGAGGAGAACTCGTGGAATGAAAATCCCACGTTTCTCTTCTCAGAAAATGTGCACATCAGCACACAACAGTAAACCATTTTGAAAATGAGTTAGATTTTGTTGTGAAAACATCAGTTTGGTTTTAAAACTGTAAGGTTTTTTAAAAAGAAACACAAGAAAACGACGAACATACACAAGTCAGCAATTCAAACAACATGAAAACTGTTGTTTATACCTTGGGACGCAGAGCCATCTAACGGCTGAAATCGTCTCTAACGCCCACTGGCCAATCATCAAAAGTCTTTTGTCTTCAACGTTAATGTTATAGCCTGTTCTTCATCCAGTTCAGCCGTGGTCCATCGTTTTGTGAAACCGAATGCTGACAAGGTCCTCATGACAGAGGCTGGAAGCCAGTTGTGACGTCACTGTGCGGCTGGGCTGTCATTGCGAGAAGTTTTCTAGTTTGCGCTTTATTCTATCAAACTAGATCATTTCACCGTTTGCGATATATTTATTAGTGTAGATGTAAAAAAATTGTGTGAATATTTAATAACGCATCTACTGTATGCATGTATATGAATAGTTAGTTTAGCTGCGTAAATCAGTGCACATTTTCTGTTTTTTTTTTTTTTTAAATCGTGTTCCGCCGCAACGTGTCGGAATAAACACATGTACCGGAAAGGACAAAATATTGTATTGCTTGCTTTTTCCGAAATAAACCAGTGCTGCTAAAAGAATAAATAAACAAGTATCGAAGACTGGACTCTGTTAATGTTAAGTAGGCTACGCCAGAATTTGTAACGAAAATTTCAGCGTTGTGATTATGAAGATAATATGAAAAATCGATTACTTAGATTGACTTTGCGAAAGGTACTCAAATCTGGAGCTGTGTCCAGCGTAAATGTACCTTCTTTAAATTCTGAAGAAATGACGTAGAGCACCCAAAGACACAGGGAGAAAAATATGTTCGAAGTGCTTTGGAACAATTAACCCCGAAGAAAATTAATCTGGATACTAAAGGTGAAACGAATGCTGGAGTACAAAAAGCGGAATCAGTGGCAATGTACAGACGACAGAATGCCGTAACTGCAATTTTTTCACTAAGACTCAGTTCGATATGCCCAATGCTATAATGTTAAAAACATATGTTTAAAGAATATTTCGTTTCTTTTAAATTACGATGATAAAAGAGAGTTTAGTTCGTTCTCGTTCCCTTTACTCCAGGGCTTCTGGACATAATTTATCTTGCCCTTTGCATTGCTTTTTAGTTCGCAGTTCCCGTACGGCAGCGGCTAGAGAGAACTCACCAACATGCTGCTGCTGCAGCATGACTACGTCATCACCTCCTGCTTCCGGCTTCAGGGGAGCTATCTCTAAGGACCAGCCCTTCTCTTCTACAGCCCTGATGCCTGGGTAGCTGAAGACCCAGCCGGGTCCCCAAGCTCACTGCACGTCATCGCCAACAACACATGAAATAGGCCCAAGATAATCGAGATTGGACTGTGGATGATTGGAAGAAAGTGGCTTGGTCTGACGAATCAAGATTCCCAGTTCATCACATAGACAGCAAAGCGCGAATATGCCGATTACGAACAGAAGCTATAGCACTTGGATACATTGTTGAGCGGAAACAGGCCAGTGATGGTGTTGTTATGCTGTGGGGGATATTTCCTTGCGACACTTTAGGCTCTTTTATCCAATAGCAGAATCCCTGAGAGCCGTACAGGGATCTGAACATTGTTGCAGACCAAGTTCACCTATTTATGGCAAATGTGTTCCCTGCTGGTGACAGCCATTACCAACAGGATAATGTGGCATGACACACTGCCAGAATCGTCAGGAAGTAGTTCGAGGAACATGCTGGTGACTTTCTGTTGATGACCTGACCTCCAAATTCACCTGACACGAACCCAATCGAACATTTGTGGTTCGACTTCGAAAAGCGGGTTCGCACTAAATCACCACCACCCCGAAATGTACAGGAACTGGAGGACGAGCTGTTGACATTATGGTACCAGATACTCCAGAATATGTATGGCTCCCTCATCAAATTGATGGCTCGCCGATTGTCGGCTGTTTTGCAGGCTAAGGGGGTGCTACAACTTATTAGGTAAGTGGTCATAATGTAATGTCTCATCAGTGTATGTTCCGGGCTCCACTTTGAAATTCTTGTCCAAGGACATCTGTACAACTGCCTTTCTTTTCTCGTCAACAATGACATCCTGCACTGCTCCAAACATTTTCGCAAACCTTTTGGGATCTGGATCCTGAATCTCAAAACTAGCTAGTCCTTAGTCAATCATTCTGATATTTGCTTAGCTTCAAATCGTTTGGGTGGTTCAGATTCTTTTTCTTCCTATAAAACCTCCTCTTCATTTCTTTGCGTCCTCATTCCTTTCAGAACCCGATGCATGTTGAACAAACTGTGGTGTTGGTTTCTTCCATAGAACATTTATGGTAGGTACTGCAATTTCTTTCCAGGGAGAACCAGTTTTTCTAACATTTTTGAGAATGTCGAATTCTTTCCAAAACTGTTTTCTCCGACATGTTTTTTGACGACATACAACTGCTATTCAAAGGGACAACCAATACACTACTCGGGAGAAATGAAAAACAAAATGGTGTAGTTGTGTGCTGATGCCCACCATTAATAAGCAATCCCAGATGGTCACTGTTTTCACATACAGGATTTTCCCGCTGCTGAGCGCACCTGCGCCATCTGGTAGTCGCTGTTGTAAGCGGAAGATGAGCTGCAAGATGCAATCGCGTTCCTCTTAAACCTCGTAAGTAGAGTACTTACTGTATCTTTAGAAAAAAAAAAAAGCACAATATCACAAATCGATGATATAAGCAATAGCGACTTTACGTATGGAAAATTGCAGCCACAAAATTCTACACATGATAGTATACATGTTTGCAACTTACACTGAAGTGGCACATTATTTAGGACACCCAATTGCAATGAGAAATGTGCCATCCCTACTTTGAAATCTTTATAAACAGCTGACTGTCAAATCATTCAGACATGTAAGAAGCGTAGATAGGAGCAATATATGTAAGACTTGAGTTTTAAAGTGACTTTCGAAGAAGCACGATAGTAGGCGTTAGGAGGATAGGTGCAAGCATTTCAGAAACAGCAAACATTCTTAGCTTTGCAAGAACTGTATCGAGGATGTACAGCGAGTGGTACACAAGTAACAAAGCAAGCAGTTAGCATTCTTCCTGTTAGTAGAAACGACTGGTTGATTTTCAAAGGGCCGCCCCGGTGGCGCAGTGTTCTAAGGCGCTGGCCTCTGATCATTCGTCCGTAAGGGGTCCGGGTTCGAATCCCGGTCAGGCATGGATGTTGTGTTTGTCTTACAGCATTGGCTCTCTCCCTTCCCTGGAACCAGTGACCCTAAATTAGGGACGGGCGACTGCTTATAGCCCATTGAGTTGCTCACGGTGGTCGTTAAACCTCCAATCAAAAAAAAAAAAAAAATTCAAATTCAAAGGCAACAGTGGCTGGGGAGGATTGTATAAGGTAACAGATGAACTTCGTTGCATCAAGTAACTTCGCAGTAAGTACAACAGCGGCGGTATGGAGAGGAAGACATCATACGCAGCCTGGTGCAACATTGGTGAGAATGGGCTGTAACAGCAGATGTACCTTTGTGTACCACTCATCTCACCTAAAAACAAATAAATCACCTACAGTGGGCACAAGAGCACTGGACTATTGATTACTAGAGAAAGGCCAACTTGTCCAATACGTCACGTTTTCCGGTAATAAATGCTAATGGAAGGGCAAGAATGTGGCGTCAACCGCACATATCAATGGATCTTAGCATTCATTAACTGTACATACAAGCAGGTGGAGGCATTGTAATTATCGTGGTCTGTTTTCATGGCAGACATTAGGTTCCTTTTTACCCGTGGAACAGCAATTGGATGTCACGAGGTATCTTAACACGATTGTGTGCCAAACACATGTACATGGTGTTTCCTGATGGAGATGGCTAATTCCAGCAAGATAATACGACATGCTTTGTCACTAAGTAATTCCAGGAGCACAACAGTGTCTTCAGACTGCTAAAGTGGCTCACAGAGTCCCCAGATCTTAACTCCATAGAACTTCTGTGGGATGATATTAAAAGAGCCATTCGTAATGGAGATCATTTTCGAGCTAGCATTCGGTATTGGACGAACGCCACTACATCTGCTTGGGGAGAACATACCTGTAGAACGATATCTACACCTCGTCGAATCCATGCCACATCAAATCGAGACTATTTTGAAGGTCAATGACAACCCAACACTTTTTAGATAGGTGTTTCAAATAATTTGTGACATCAGGCGTGTATTAAAAAGTTAGTAAAATCATGCAATGCATTGATTATTATACGCTTTCCAACATACCAGAGATCATTACTCAAATTATGAGGACAATGGCTGTGGAATAAATCTTTCCCCTGTGTCCTGACCTTCAATCCCATTTCGATGACGTTCAGCAGAACCGGTTGAGTACACTTCCGGGACAACATGACAAAGTTTTGTCTCAATCCAAGCATTTTTAGTCAAGTTATGGCGCAAAGGGCAATAGAATGGATCCCGCTCCTACGTCCTGACTTTTGACTCCATTTCGCCCATTTTCAATAGAATTCGTCCGCAGGTAGTCCCTTATCACATACTAAATTTTCATCGAAATCGAACCATTTTTACGCAAGTTATGAAGCAAAAGGGAAATGGAATGGATACCGATCCAATGTCCTGACCTTTTTCAATAGAGTTTGTCCCCAGGTGATCCCATACCACAAACTAAAGTTTCATCGAAATCGACCAATTTTTACGCGAGTTATCGTGTGGACAGACGGACAAAGCTGGAGCATTACGCTTCTTCAACCTACGGTTGGAAAGTGTAAAAAAGGAATCCAATTTCTGAGAAAGAGGTAGTAGCTCTAACTGAATGACAGTAAAGTGAAGCAAAAGAATCTGTGAAAGATTTACTAAGTGAGAAATGCCTCTAAAAAGCGAAATGAATGATACTAAAAGGCAGAAAAAAGACCAAAACTCACGCAAAAAAAAAAAAAAACCTTTTGTGCATAGTACGTAGAAGACAGTTTTTTTGTCAGTGATTTAATATCAACCAGATGGTTTATTTCCCTTACATCTGAAATTCGTATATGTGTAAGTGATTTGTTTCCATACCTTATCTTGTTTTTAGCCAAATGAAGCATTTATTGTAGAAATGAAACGTTTCTCATAAGAAAACATTTAATGTTATCTTAAGTAGTTTTATCCTTTCTTGTGCATGATCTCTGCTTTTTACTTTCAGTATCATTTGTCAGAAAGGCAGGCCATCCAATAAGTATATTGTCAAATTGGTTTATGTGAAACAAATCAATATGTGAAGTCTCCAATTTTGTGAATCAGTGCTCGAAAAATCCTGAATCGTTTTTTAAATACTATTCAAATCGCCTTTCCCCTGCATAAAGCAAAACCAAAATACAAGCATGAAATCTACAAAGAAGACGTTGATAACGTGACCTGAGCACAACCACTGTAGGATACTACATCTAGCTAAATTTTTTCTCGACCAGGTTCAGTCTAAACAGACCTAGACTGGACAGGTTAATGTATCCTCCGCACCTTTTGTAACCCAACATTACCCATAGAAGATCTCGTGGGATAAAGTCTGGTTACAAATTAATTCTATTTCACGCATTATGCTTGAAACGAAATTAAAATGGATTCCACGGTATAGAAAGAACTGCACTGCCAGAAAGTGCGGAAATTGATTTCCATAATGTTCTTTCTGACCAAACGGAAAGCTGCACGTTACAAACTTTTCCGTTTGTACACGAAATTAATTGAGCTGGTTTCAATTAATTGTGAACGTTGAACCTAAAAGGTGCGAAGTCAACTAGCTACAGGGGTCATTACTGTGCAACAGGGATTCTCAAGATACAAAGGTTATCCTCCCACTGATCTATTGGGGTAAGTCACGGGCATGCCACTTCTCCTACGGCTGGATCAAACTGTGAAATACCCTTCGGCGCTGGGTCGTCCCTTTTCTTACAATCTGTTTTGTTTCAGTAAAGAATACGGATTCCAAGAACAAATGAGTAGAATAAGTGGGCAATTATGCAAAGAACAAGTGTGGTAGTTGAGAACGAGAGACCTAGTACCGAAAAGGAATGAAGTTAACAGAACTGCAGGGTTTTTAAAGTTCAAGAGATGCAGCCAATGTGTATGTGTCTAATACAATTCATGAGCTAAATGCCTTTCTTCATTGTAGGATTCGGCCATTAATTCTATTCCTACTTAAAAAAGGCAAGCTAGACGGTGAATGACTGAATGTGGAAAACATGGTTTGTACTCAACAATTTAAGAACTACTCTTTCTACATTTTTCCCAGTTAGTAAATGTACAATGTTGTGGCATTTAGTCAGATGTCACCATTTTGGGTAATGAATGTTTTGTAAAATTTTTGCGTAATTGTTTGACTGACATATGTCTTGACGTCAGAATCTCGAAATAGTAAATTTAGTTTGTAAATGTGTTAATGTTCAGGTTTTGCAAAGTAAGAAACAAGCCAAGTACCAATATGTTTATACGAAACTCACAATGATGGTATTAATCCTATACGTGCTTATTTTTCATGTTTGTGTTTTGTAGCACTTTTCTGAGAGGGGCGGGCGGGGGGGGGGGGTTGCTGTGCAAAGAGCGTTTCTCTTTATTTATATTCAGTAATCTTCCGTATGAGCAAAGAAATGCTTCTAGCGCGCCAAGTAGCAGTAACTTTGACATTTGTCGAACCGAATGATTTCGTTTCGAAACAATTCCACGCCGCCCCGGTGGCGCAGTGGTCTAAGGCACTGGCCTCTGATCATTCGTCCGTAAGGGGTCCGGGTTCGAATCCCAGTCAGACATGGATGTTGTGTTTGTCTTACGGCACTGGTTCTCTCCCTTCCCTGGAACCAGTGACCCTAAATTAGGGACGGGCGACTGCTTATAGCCCATCGAGTTGCTCACGGTGGTCGTTAAACCTCGAATAAAAAAATAAAATTCCACCAGTGTTTCTTTTTAAGATTGTCCTGCTGGAGTTATTTTTCAGTCTCGTTAATTTTATAAACCCATGTTTCCTACACTGCTGGCCACCCAAAATGCAACACCAAGAAGGACCCGAGATAGCAAAGCCAGATTAACTGGACACATAACAACAAATACAAAGATGAAACGATTGAGCTTACAGGCCCGTGCGACTTGCGGAACACGCAGATATCAATAGTTCGTGTGGCCCTCATGGCTGGCAATAACGGCCGCTACATGCCGCGGCATCGAACGAAAGCGGCTTTGGATGTGGGCTTGGGGAATGTTGGTCCAGGCTGCTTCCACACGTTGCCACAGTTTATCAGGCGTAGCTGCGGGTGGTGCTTGCCGGTCCACTCGGTTGCCGATCAGCGACCAGACGTGTTCGATGGGCGACATATCGGGAGAACAGGCGCGCCACGGCAGCAGTGACGCATGGTAGGCCGTGAAGAAGTGTTGCACGATGCGTGCCCCGTGCGGGCGCGCATTGTCCTGTTGAAACGTGTCCGCTGGCAGGTCCTGCAGGTAAAGGAGGACTTTAGGTTCCAAAACGTCGGAGATGTAGCGATGGCTGTTGAATATACCGGCGATGCGTACCAGAGGGGTGCGGGTGTCATATCCAATTGCGCCCCAAACCATTACGCCAGGCGACGAACCGGTATGGCGATGCATAATGCAGGCATCATAGTCTCTCGCCGCGTTGCCGCCACACGTGGATCCGACAACGTGGTGTTGCAGGCAGAAGCGGGATTCGTCGGAGAAGACAATGTCGTGCCATTCCGTAGTCCAGGTGCGGCGTTCAACTGCCCACTGCAACCGCACTCGCCGGTGGTGCAACGTCAATGGTAATTGCAGCAATGAGCGCCGTTCGACAAGTTTCCGATCTTGCAGACCGACGTCGAACGGTACGTGCTGACACAGGTTGTTGCGCAACACACCGTAATTCCTGCACTAACGTTTGTGATGTGGCGGTGCGAGCCGTCAATGCCCGCCGCACAACATGCCGGTCCTGTCGTTCTGTTGTGTGCCGCGGCAATCGCTCTCGTCGGTCCGTCCGTCCCCCCTGCACCCACCGAATCCATACTCGCCTCACTGTGGCTGGATGTCGTCCCACACGGGCGCCGATGTCTCCGTACGATAAACCGCTGTCGCGATAAGCTAGTTTTCGTCCTTTGTCGAACTTCAAAGCGTGCTGAAATGACTGCCGTATTCTGCGACAAGGCATCAGGAAGCTTCCCACGCACAGATCCGGAAGCACAACACACTTCCACTACTTGCACCCCCCGCCTTCTGTGCACCCTTCTTTTAGTGCTTTTCGGTGGCGTGCCGAGCGCACATGATTTGCATATGCCCTGCAATGCTAATCGTTTGCCTGTTCTATCGCGCGCGACGCATTCTGCGAATTTCAGGCTAATCGGATGCTTCCTTCTTGGTGTTGCATTTTGGGTGGCCAGCAGTGTATTTTCATTTCTTAACTGTGCGTGTTTTTCCTTCTTAGACTTGAGCGAACATTTCTTAGATTTAATCTCATTATGAGACAAAAGCGGAAAACTGAATTTGAAATTAAATGACGAAAGATTACAAAAAAATACGGTTTTGTTTTGAAAACAAATGTGTCCTTATCAAGGAGGTTATAATAAGATATCTGAAGATTCTATCGTCAATGGAGCACAAGGAGGTTAGAATAAATGGAGTAAGGATGACATCACAAACTTGAAGAGCCGCCTCGATGGCGCAGTGGTCTAAGCGTTAGTTTATGACCATTCGTCCGAGAAGGGTCCGGGTTCGAATCCTGGTGAGGCATGGATGTGTTTGTCTTGTGGCACTGGCTCTCTCCCTTCCCTGGAACCAGTAACCTTAAATTAGGGACGGGCGACCTCTCATAACCCATTGAGTTGCTCACGACGGTCGTTACACCTTCAATCAAAAAAATAAACTTGAAACACTTCGAGCAGGCGATTTTAATGTTCAAACGTCTCACCAACACGGCGGCAGAGGCTGTGATTGACAGTGACGTCATGATCATGACGTTTCGGTGGCTTCACTTTGATTACACGAGGGGAACGACTGTCCCTTACTCCATCTATTCTAATCTCGTTGATGGAGCAGTACCACTTTGCATGAAGCCTACCGTAGCGAGGCTCAGCCATTGAATTAGAGTGAGAACGAGAATGCTGCTGGTTTCTATGGCTGTTATAATGCATGTTGTGTTTGCCGAATCGCATTCATCATATCCAAATGTTTGTAATTTGCATTGTAACTTGCTGCTGATGTGGGAGAAAGTGCTAGATTTATGAAATTTTTAAATATTTTGAGTCACCTTCCCATTTCTTTTTTAAATTGAAATTCAGGAAGCATTTTTGCAAAGTCAAAACAAATCGCAACGTTAAAGTAGAAGCTTTTGCCGCCCCGGTGGCGCAGTGGTCTAAGGCGTTGGCCTCTGATCATTCGTCCAAAGGGGTCCGGGTTCGAATCCCGGTCAGGCATGGATGTTGTGTTTGTATTACGGCACTGACTCTCTCCCTTCCCTGGAACCAGTGACCCTAAATTAGGGACGGGCGACTGCTTATAGCCCATTGAGTTGCTCACGGTGGTCGTTAAACCTCCAATCAAAAAAAAAAAAAAAAAAAAGTAGAAGCTTCACTCGGCTATGAAGTACGATTGGTCCCGGTGTGATATCATCAAGATTTCTGCAACCAAAACTCACGCAGTTTAAAACTACACAGAACTGAAACTGCATGGGGTATCATATACACAACATCAAAATTCCCACACTTTGTGGCTTCTTTTTTTTTTTTTTTTTTTTTGAGTGGAGGTTTAACGACCACCGTGAGCAACTCAATGGGCTATAAGCAGTCGCCCGTCCCTAATTTAGGGTCACTGGTTCCAGGGAAGGGAGAGAGCCAGTGCCGTAAGACAAACACAACATCCATGCCTCACCGGGATTCGAACCCGGACCCCTTACGGACAAATGATCAGAGGCCAACGCCTTAGACTACTGCGCCACCGGGGCGGCCTTTGTGGCTTCACCGTTAAGAGACCCAAGGCATCTCCAGAAGCCTTATGTTAACCTCTTTGGTCCTTCCCTTATGTACTTTTGCATTTCGGACAATTAGCTCCCTGTGCTGTTTTAAGGAGAATGAAGTGTTTCAAGTTCCAACAATTTTCGGATATCTTCTGGATTTATAACGAGATCCTTCGTTCGATCGGAATAAGACGTGGACATTGAGCCCGATGGTAAATAATCTGGTGCTAACTGTCTTAACTACGGACCGAAGATAAGCGTCGAGAATAATATACGTGTTTTCTCTTTTGTGAGTAGCTCATGAAGGAGTGAACTCAGCGCCCTCATGCCAACTGATGCCGACCTAGGCTAAAAAATGGATTCCATAATCCTCATCCCAAAGCGAATTGGCCGCACCGGTGGCGCAGTGGTCTAAGTGAAGGCTCCTGATCATTCGTCAGAGATGGGTCCTGGTTCGAATTCTGGTGAGGCATGGATGTTGTGTTTGTCTTGCAGGCCTGGGTCTCTCCCCCTCCCCTGGAACCAATGGCCCTAAATTAGGGACGGGCGACTGCTTATAACCCACTGAGTTGCTCACTGTGGTCGTTAAAGTGTTCGGATAGCTGTTTCGTTTAGTCGTCCACCGTGGTGTTTTCTAACGGCGTCTTTCTACCTAGCATCCTATTTCTAAGGGTCGTTCAAGACCTGGGGTATCGCTGGTGTAATTTCTTATCTGTTTTCGCTGGTTGTAGCAACTGGGTTGGAAAGTCTTCTGTTCATTAATATCAATACTTAAGAATTTTTTGGGTGTAAAAGTGCAGTGACGAAGATTGCGTATATGTTTCTTTTGTAGCGCAATAGCGTGTTTAAGTCTGCTAGCAGTGAGGCAATTAATGGAATGGGCGAGCAGTGCAGCGGAGGCAAGGATACTCAGCTGCGTTTAATTACTTCTACTAATTTAATAATTAGCAAGCTCAAGAGCTTTATCCAACTACTGCGACAAAGTTTTTGGTAAAAGGTATCCATATGTGTGCCCGTAACTGTGCGGATAGTTTTGAGTATGTATCGCAAAATTATAAGTTTACAAAAATTTGCGATCTTTGATAAAAATCATGTGTATTAAATGAAACGTGTAAACGAATTTACTTAGGCAACTGATGTAAATGTCCCATACCAAAGCATTTCGTAAGGCGAAATGATGAACAATCGCCCTTGAATTTTAAGTAAATAAACCCTGAACTCTGCTTTCCCTGCCGAACAATTAATTCTGCACCCAATGGCTACATGTTAGTGTCCATGTGATCAGCTCCAGTACCGCGGGGGCATTTAGCGTTTCTTTGAAGACACTTGTTCTCTACTCAGTTTGTCCTTGGATTGGTGGAAGTACTGAACCACAACACAAAGTTCGCTCATTGTTGCTACCAATTTCCAATGAACTGTGAATTTGTGGCTATCGGCAATATCCTATTCCAAGACATTTGCGTTCTTTACGAGCATATTGATGATAGGAATTATCAGTATGAGGTGAAATATGAAAAATTTGCGTTCAAGGACTGTGAAATAAAGTTTATCTCAAATGACTTGAAACAAAAGTTGTATTTTTGTACTACAGAGGTGACCGCACGTGTCAAGACGACAAATGTGCAGCGATATATTCCGTTGGTGTAAGTTAATCGGTTAGAACAACTAGCTCCGGAACGATACGATCCCCTCACCGACAAATTTGTGTTTTCACATTGGCGCCCGATTGTGAAAAATGGATTTGCTGAACTTCGGGTTCTTCGAAAAATGTGTGATGTTTGTTCCACACGTACGTCGTCTGGAATTAATAAAAATTCCTTCTTCGCTTCAAAAATAATAATAATAATTAAGTCCAAAAAAAAAAAAAAAAAAAGCCTCGATAAGTAGAATAAAAACGATTTTAAAGGCGTAGTAGGTGTGCCATAGAACTACAAAATCTCCGTTCGTTCAGTTCTTTCGCAATAAATTGTCTTTTTGTTTTTCTACCGCACTGCATGGATACCAATCTATTCCCACAATGCTTCAGTTTATGTATGTCAAATACTAGCAAGCAGTAATGAAGTGAAAAACTTACTTGATCGAATAGCCAAGTCGACTTTTAATTTGCGATAAAATTATGTAATGAAAACCTATCTTGAAACAAACAAATTGAACAGTATTGGAACTGTCTGAACTTAAGAATCAACAGATGAACCACTGGGTGAATGACTTAACAATAGCTAGGGAAAAGCGGCTCTTTGCTTGTACTACAGACAATGATAATCAGCAAGACGGAGCCTACAAAGATCACAGTTTAGTTTCATCAGCCCGTCACCCATGAAAGACGAACCCAAAGCACCATAAAAGGCTTAACGGATCCCTCCAACAGCGGACAGACTTTCGTCACTCCTTGGTTAAACAATAAGAATTCGCGCTCTAATTATTTCTATTTTAGCAAAACGTCTACGGAATTCATGTTTATAAAATTTGTTAAAACATTGTAAAACCAAAATAAAACTTTTATGAAATCAGACTGCCGCTGAAACTTTTAATGCGTTTCATTAAGACAAGTTTTTGTGGTTATTTGTTATGTTCTCATGCATCCTTGGAACCAAACAAGCTTTTTTCATTGCTACTGAATTGTGTCCTTCTTTGAAGTCTTACCGGTCTAGCCAGCATGACGGCTCGACTGAAGATATTGAAAACTATGGTGCTGAGATAATTTTTAAACGAAACCCAAAAGTTTAACAATAGAACATTTGTTTCTCCACCTTTACAATACCGTACGTTATAAGCGGTAACTTTTATGAACGAAAAGCGATTTTTTTAATGACGTTTGCACAACTACTGTACGATAGCTTATCAAACTGAATATTTTTCACTTTTGCATTGAGCCATTAAAGACCTAGCTTGTACCGACTAACGTGCCCTGCATGTCATGTTTTTTACAAACCTACGTCTTCTCGGAAGAACATATATTTTATACCATGCATTGTGTTTGGGATAAAATTAATTTATGGCACATGTCGCGAAAAGTGCTTTTATCGAGAGCCGCTTGCTTCTACCGCTGATTTCCGTGAAATTCATGATAAAGCTGTACTAAAAGCTTTAGATTCGGTCGACGATATTATTGCGTTCTCTTCAGTGGCATCCAAAAAGGACAAAGTGAACAAGACTGAGAGGAATCATTTCTGTGCAACAGATTGTGTCTAGGGTGAAAAGTTTTCTTGCTTTTAGTAACCTACTTCACGGTACGATTATGCACTGCATTTTATTTTCTTCGAAATAAGGAACAGAAACCGGTTGACTTGCTGACTGATTAATTTTTGGTAACCTAACTGTTCAGAACTTGGAAACTATTCGTTTTCTTTTTTTCCGAATCGGCTATTTTAGAATGCAGTGTCAAATCTTATATTTTAGATTGAATAATTTTTGGTAACCTAAGATTTGACACTTCATTCTAAAATAGCCGATTCGGAAAAAAAGAAAACGAATAGTTTCCAAGTTCTAACCTAACTGTTGAGAATTTGGGAACTGTTTGTTTTCTTTTTTTCCGAATCGGCTATTTTAGAATGCAGTGTCAAATCTTATATTTTAGATTGAAGGAAGTTTTCCTTAAATTTGGAAGTTTTGATACTATCAAATGCGATTTACCACCTCAAAACTAGATTGCTCAAAGTCAAGAAAAAAAAGACACCTCGTGAATCTTTTAGATTCGAAGCGGCAATAAGTTTTTGTTTACGTACCTCATCCTATCGCTCTATAGATTTCCTGTCCTATCTGGATGCAGGACTATCTCTTCCCTTGGAATCCACGAAGGTCTTTAACACGGGACCGGAACCGACTGTATCACCTGACAAATTGAATGTGTTCCTCCTTTTATATGTTCTCAATAATATATTTTTCGAACATTGTTTTACCAGAACCATTGTTTGATTTCCTTCGTTTTGAAAATGTTTCTCATATTTTTGTTTGTTGGGTATCTTTGTTGACTGACAACATTTTTGAACCTGGGAGAAATGTTTTCGCCAATTTCATTACTAGAGACAGCACTCTATGGAAAAGCAGGTAAAACGCACAAAATATGTTTTTAGAATACTCCGATGAGTCATTACATTATGATCACCTACCTAGTAAGCTACAGAACCCACTTCAGCCGGCAAAACAGCCGCCGCTAGGCGAGGCATCGATTCGGTGAGGTGGCGATAGATATCCTGGGGTATCTGGTACCATAATGTCAACAGCAAGTCCTCCAGTTCCCGTGCATTTCGGAATGGTGGTGATTTAGCGCGAACCCGCTTTTCCAAGTCGAACCACAAATGTTCGATTGGGTTCATGTCAGGCGAATTTGGAGGCCAGGGCATTAATAGAAAGTCACCAGCATGTTCCTCGAACCTCTCCTTGACGATTCTGGCAGTGTGACATGGACATAGCCATCACCAGCAAGGAACACAGTTGCCATGAATGGGTGAACTTGGTCCGCAACGATGTTCAGATCCCTGACAGCTGTCAGGGATTGTGCTATTGGGATAATGGGGCCTAAAGTGCCCCAAGAAAACATCGCCTACAACACCGCTGTCGCCTGCCTGTTTCAGCCCAAGAGTGCATCCAGGTGCCTTGGCCTCCATTGGTAATCGGCGTATCCGCGCTCGCCCGTCTTCGTGATGCACGAGGAATCTTGATTCGTCAGACCAGGCCACTTTCTTCCTATCATCCACGGTCCAATCTCGATGATCTTTAGCCTACTACATGCGTTGTTGGCGATAGCGTGCAGTTAGCATGGGGTCCCAGCTCGGTCTTCGGCTGCGCAGGCTCATGCGCAGAAGGCTACGATGAACTGTGTGCTGGGACACATTACCCTGATTACCACTGTTGTAGCTGCAGGAGATTTGTCGCACTGTGGCTCTGCAATCGCAATGAACAATACACGACAGCCTCCGCTCCCCTCTGGCATCAATGAGCTGCTGACGATACACGGCTGGACAACGGTTCGTCATTTGGCCATCTGTGCACCACTTTTGATACGTACTCACTACAGTGGCACGTGAACAACTTACAAGCCGTGCCGTTCCTGAGATCGTAGTTCCGAAACGCAATGCCATCACAATTTGTCATTTATCAAACTCCGATAAATCGGCAGCTTTTCCCAACCGAAAGCCGGTCCTCGTGTTGTATATATACTGCTCTGTGAACTCCACCTGCGCCACCGTTCGGTCTCCAGCCGCGCTCATTTCCCTAGGCTGGGGAGTGGTCATAACGTAATGGCTCAACGGTACATATGCATGTATATATTTTTGTTATTACACCTGTACTGGGATTTGGTCCTTAGTTTTCTTCATATTTTTTTCTCAGTATGAAGTAGAGGTTTGCAGCGGTGTGGCCTCGGCCGGAAAGCCCGAGCCCCACCCTGCCTTCGGGATTCACTGGGTGAAACTAATTTGCCACCGGATGAATTGATTAACTGCAGCTTTAACCGACGGGTCAGGTTATAAGATGAGTCTGAAACGTGACGGTTTATTTCTTTTAAGGTTGAAGTCATATTCCGTTTTCACGTCTTTGGACTAGACCCATGTTACCTTTCCGACAAACGTTTACATATACAGAGTTAGCTTCTCGAAACCAAAACGGACTTCTGGCGCCATTCGTTGCTACAGCGCAGATGAGGAAGTCCGAAGTATTTGTTTACATATTTGGGGGTCGTGGGCTGCCTTGTTTGTATTTAAGTGGGGACGCTGGTTTCCAGTATTAAAACTTAACTTCCAGAAAAAGAAACGATGTAGTTAACATTATGTCTGTGCTACAATGAATTCCGAAATAGTTTTTCAGTACCATTTAAAAATTTCGATGTGTGTGTGTGTGTGTGTTCTTCCACGGTTGAAAACTCCTACTCCAAAGGGAGAATTGCGTTATTTCCAATAAATGGCGGAGAGCGCTTAACGAACGTATAAAATGGGTCGGGCCCGAAAATTCTAAGCCGAGCCAGGCCGCAAACTGGAAATTCTGAGCCGGGTCGGGCTGTAAATTGGAAATTCTGAGCCGAGCCTGGCCGTAAACTGGAAACTCAACCGGGTCGGACTGTAAATTAGAAATTGTGAGCCGGGCCGGGCCGGGCCGTAAACAGGAAATTCTGAGCCACGTTGTGCCGTAAACTGAAAATTCTGCGCCGGGTCGGGCCGTAAACTGAAAATTCTGCCCCGGGTCGGGTCGTAAATTGAAAATTCTGAGCCGGGTTGGGCTGTAAACTGGAGATTCTGATCCAGGTCGGGCAGTACTGGAAATTGGATGAGTTGAGCCGGGCCGGAAACTGGAAATTCTAAGTTCAGCCGGGCTGTCCAAATTATTCGTGCAGACCTCTGGTGTAAAGGGCGGTTTTACATGCTGACCGATGTTATATTTTTTTCTCGTAAACGAACTGTTTTTCATAAATCGCAGAATATGCATTTTTTCCATCAGCTTTACTTTCGGTAATCCGAAATCCATTCTTTGATTAAAACTTCCTTACTTGATTTATTTTTAGGCATTTTGGCCGCTACCTTGTTTTATTCACAAACTTAACGCACATACCCAAAGATCTGCTACGTTGATATAGCTAACATTTCGTATGACAAGATCATCAGGCTTATAAATGCACAAAATTAAATGACTCATGCTGTGTTTGTGCATAGCCCTGTATGAATTTCGCTTCAACTTATGTGGTAGTTGGAAGGCAATTTCAGTCAGGAGAGTCAAACAGCAAAGAATGCCCACCGGCAGCGGACATGTTTAATGCCACGTTTCTTGCTACCAAAAGTCCTTGCAGTACTGAGACCACTAGAAGACATCATCTTTCTAAATTGTATTGAGAAACCCCGGCATGGATCCGCTACCCTGACGAAATACTGTATTCTTCACGTGGGAACATGAGTAGACGAATGCACAAAATAAATAACCTTTACACAATACGATAAAGTTCACCATAGAGCTTAAAGTGAATGGGACACTAAATTATCTTGAAATAGCACTCAAAAGAAATGAAACATCCAGCTTCGATTTTGACGTTTATTATTTACCAACCGCAGTACCGAACCCTGTTTCTCCTGATCCACACTACCCCAAAAGGGTACAAACTCTCTGCGTTTCGAGTATGATTCTATAGAGCGAATAAAATATGCAAACCCGACTTCGTAAATAATAAAAAAAATAAGAATATTTATAATAAAGGTATAAAAGCTGGATATAAGAAAGATGACATTAACAGAATACATAGAAATGTAAGGAATGATATAATGTATGCGATAACAAGACCAACTGGTAAGACAATGAGATACGCGGGATCTATCAGTACATCCTTAATATGGTTGCCCAAGGGATCCCTATGGTTCTTACCCCTTGGGCGATAGGATGATCCATTCTGTCTTGCGCCGACAATGCGTCCACGATCAAAGTAGCTCAGATCATCACGTTTACTTTTGTTGGACGATTGCGATACACAGTTGGGAAGCCCTGCTGTCCGCCTATCGCATACGTTAGGTTTGGTCTGCTGCATTCTGCACGGGGATGCCAATGCAGCTGCCCATCACCCCTATCTCTAATACATTACGCTATATTGTCAAAAGTTTTCAGACACCGCCAAATATTTGCATAAGTCCAAAGAATTGTTGCGTAGGAAGGTGCGCTGTGAGTGAGGAGGTACGTATATAAAACTGAGATGCTCTGTCGTGTTATCGCAGTAACTTTGAAGCGGATATGCCGCGTGGACGTGAACTTTCCGAGTTATAATATGGGTTGGTCCTAGGGTTTCATTTGAGTAACGTTTCCATTAAACATACCAAAATCGACTGTGTGTGATGTGAAGAAATGAAAGCAAGGAGGTGCAACTACAGCAAAAGAAGTTCAGGAAGGCCGCACAAACTGACGGAACGTGACAGAAGAGCGATGCTAAGAAATGTTAAAAAATCCCGTTCTTCCTCTGCCGTTCCCATCACTGCTGAAGTAGTAAATGCTTATAATGTCTCGGTTAGTACCGTAACTATGCGCAGATAGTTGCGTAGTGTGAGTTACTATGGTAGAGCAGCGGCACACAAGCCATACATCACTGCTGCGAATGGGAAGTGTCGTTTGGAGTGGCGTGTTTTCTCCTGTCGTTCCTGGACTATAGTCGACTGGAATGCTATTCTCTGAAGTGATGAGTCATGCTTTTCACTCTTCCAATCTGATGGACGTGTTTTGATTTGACGACAGCCCGAAGAACGATTTTCATCGAATTGTGTTTTTTCAATTGTTAAGTTCGGCGAAGTCTCCATCATGGTATGTTGCTGTTTTTAATGGATGGCACTCGAGTCTTCATCATGGTGTGGAGTTGTTTTTTATGGATGGCAAACCATGAACTCTAAAGTGTACCTGTATATATATATATATACACTGAAGAGCAACTGAATTAGAGACAGCTGGCGTTATGCAAATGTGGTGCTGTGGGCGGCCCTTTAAACGGAAACGACATGACGTATGCAGCGATCCGACAATATAATGAGTGATGCGACGGGAATCAGTAAGCGTCGGATGCAGTATGGGTAAGACGAAGGATCTAAGCGCATTTGATCGCGGGAAAATTGCCGGGGCCCGACGAATGGGTTACTTCATCTCGGAAGTCGTGCAGGCAATGGGGTTTTCACGAGCCACTGTGTCACGGGTGCACCGTGAGTACATCGAATCCGGTAAAACCATCCCTGCAAGGGCCAACTGCCGTGGACAACAGCGTGTGGATGAGCGGGGTCATCGTCGGCTAGCTTGCATTGTAACATGGGATAGACGGGCCACAGTGCAAGAAATCACTCGGCAATTTAAAACTGGTTCACAAAAACGTGTAAGCAGCCACACCATCCAGAACCATCTCCTCGCTATAGGGTACAGAAGCCATCATCCCACGAGGGTACCGCTGCTGACCGCACATCACAGGGTGCAAAGATTAGCATGGGCGCGGGAACATCGCCACTGGACCCTAAACATGTGGGAAAATGTTGCCTGGACTGATGAGTCGAGATTCACGTTAGTACATGCGGATAGCAGGATACGAGTACGGCGCAAACCACATGAAGCGATGGATCCTTCTTGCCAGCAGGGTAATCTTATAGCTGGTGGGGGTGGCATTCTCGTCTGGGGGGACTGTTTACATGGACTGAAATGACATCGTCCCTTACAGCTCAACGTTACCGGGATATCCTGGATGACCATTTGTTCCCGTTTGTGCGTCTTCAACATCCCACTGCGGACCTCATCCTGCAACAAGACAGTGCACCGTGCAATCGCTCCCGAATTGTATCCGAATGGTTGGATGAACACTCCACCCACGTGACCTCGCTTCCTTGGCCAGCTAGGTCACCTGACCTCAACCCCATCGAGAGAGATGTTCGAGGCTCTGACCCCCCTCCATCAAATCTTCGGGAACTGTGGGAGCTTGTTCAGGGGTCGTGGATCCGTATGGCTTCCCAACGCTTCCGGTGTCTTGTCGAGTCCATGCTGAGACAAATCGCCACCGTCGTCAGGGCGAAAGGTGGTGCTACACGTTACTAGACAGGTATCTCTAATTCAATTGCTCTTCAGTGTATATATACTATGTTGACAAAAGCCACCGGACACCTAGAAGAGAAACACAACATAGCATTTATTGACATACATTAGTACGGTGGCGGTCCACCTTTGGCCTTAATGTATGTACTGACCCTTTGAGACATGCTTTTGACAAGGTTTTGGAACACAGCGATAGGTATGCGCTTCCATTCAGTGCATAATGTCCTGCTAACTGTTGTTTAGTAGTAGGCCATGGTTCCAAACTTCTTATGCGGCACTGTAATTCATAAGTTCTCTATGGTAATTCATAGGTCCGCCAACTCCAAACCGGTCTCTCCCTTTCGATTATATCGGAGGCGTGATTGCGTGTTCCCTGCTCTCTCCAGATGTGTATACGTCCAGAATCGCTCGTCAGACTAAATCGGCTCTCATCCGTAAAGAGAATTCGACCCCATTGCTGATATGCCCAGTTCTTGTGTTCCTGGCACCACAGAAACCGCCGTCTCCGATGAGCAGGCGTTAATGGCACACACCGTACTGGTCGTCGTGCAAATAGACCACCTTTTTACAGCCTCATGGCCACGGTAAAACGCGATAACGGACGTCGAGTTGTCTGTTGCATGTGCCTTGCGATTTCTCCCGCTGTTTGCCTTCTGTCTTTTCTCGCCTGTAGGACAATATACCGGTCGTCCGCCGCAGTGGTTGCTCGTGGACAACCACTGCTAAACTCTCGGACAGCTGTTCCTGTCGTTTGAAATGCTCTCCAAGTTCGTGAAACGATGCTGTGAGCGATCCCGAACTCCTCGGCCGCACTAGTCCCACTTCGACCTTCTTCCAACTTCCCAATGACGTGACTTCGGGTAAAGTCATCCAGATGTCGTCTACTGGTTTGCATGTTGGCCATATCACACGGTGGCAGCAACTAGACGTCGTTCAAACCGATGTACACCGTGCAATAGCTTTCACCGAATTGCTGAGCGTACACCGTCCGTGTGTATTATACCCTTCCGACTCCCCTCCCCCTACATCATGCTGCATATATGCGCATGCCCTATCTTACCGGACCCTAGTCTATCTCCTGAGTGGTCTTTCGGTCCGTTCTGCCTGCTCGTTCCGCTGTTGTGCTAATTTCTCCTCCTCGTCGTTAATTTTTGCACACCAGCGTACTAGATGCAACAAACTAACAAACCAAGATTCAGTAACATAAAAACCAAACTCTCAATGAAGTAGCGAAGTCGTAAATGCGAAACCCAAGAACACGGCTCGACAAAACCAAACGAACATAAGGAAATACCCAACCTTGTTCATCAGGGGAATGCAGGTTAAGTTAAATGGCTTTTCTTATACAGCAAAAATGCTGGAACAAATCCGAAGCCCCTACTATGAGACTTGCTTTGCCGATAGACCAGGGGTTGAGTTTAGACGTGTGTTCAGATATGTTGCTGACATTGTGGTTTTTAATAACAGATATTTTTCTGAACAAGATAAAGTAATATACTCCAATGATTTACATATAAAAAACCAATGTTGATGAGAAGGAATTGCATTTTTTGGATATTGGAGTCATAAGGAACTATGATGATAAATGTTTTTCAACTGAAGTTTATGATAAAAGAAGAGATTTTGGATTTAAGTTCATATATTACATTCACTGGAACTCAAGTGTTTCAAAGAACGTGCATCGAAACATTACAAATTCGCAATTCTGGCGAATTTGTAAAATTTGCAGTGATCTGCCATCCACTATTAAGAATCTTAGAAGGTTGCTCAGGCATTTATTGATGAATGGTTTTCCTTTTGTCGTTATCGTTAAAAATTTTGAACAACTGGTCTCGAAATATAATTTTACTAGCTATTGTCGACAACACATCAAAGACATTACTAACCCTAAACCCCACAATGTTAAAAGTTAAATTACTCAAAGTGCCGTTTGAAGGGTCGCTTGCGGCTGAAGACCTTATTAACCACAACGCAGCTTACACTTAAAGTACACACATTTACCGTATATACTCATGTATAGGTCGACCACCCGATTTTTATCTGAATATTTGCAGTTTTTGTATATCCCGTGTATAAGTCGACCCCCGATTTTTATGTGAATATCTGCAGTTTTTGTATACCAACCTATCTTGAGTATAAATAAAAAAAAAAAGAATTTCTTTTCCGAGGATACGCCCACATGCGGAAATGTGAACCTACTATTTATTGTTGTAGCTGGCTCTCGCAACGTTGCTTGCGGCAGTTTCCCGCAAAATTGAGGCACAATTATGGGAAGATGATAGGGCTTACCACACTGGTTAGAGAGTTTTCAGGGGAAGGTTACACATTTTAACAATATATGAACCCACTTTTGCACATAGTCTCCTCCTCCCCTTCTTTCACTTTTTGCGAGCGAGTTTTCTGCAGTTACTTCATTCATGGAGAGTAAAGCATTTGTTCCCTCAGCAAACGAATCATGATGCATTTACCAAACGTCGTAAATCAGGCACATCGTTATTTAAAAGGAAAAAGAAAAAAAAAACTTCGTGAAACATATTTGGAAAGCGTAAATAGGTCTTGATGTCAACCTGATAGTTTTTTATCCCATAGAGAATATGCATGCCGTAAAACATAAATGTGTAACTTTTGAAGTTTTCAATGGATTTCTTCAAAATTTAAATTGAACCTTTATTTTGATGTATTGCGGACACTGTAAAATTTGCACGCAACTGTTTAAAAAATTGAAGAAAATTTGTTCTATAAAATTTTCTCCCACTACCCTGTGCAGCGTAGCAGCTGTCGGTCAACTGCTGAGTTGTAGGATTGTGTGATTGACAGAGAGGTCGTTTATCTGCTCCCGAGTTTTATTCCCCCTCTCCACCGTGTTTGTGACAAACAATCGGCTTTAGTGACAAAACCAAATATCGCCCCATTCAGTAAAGATGCAATCCTTTTTTGCTCTCTCTTAGTCTTCAGAAAAGGTTACTGTTTGTTTTATTTTTAGAGCCGGGGCACACTCAATTTAATAGCAAACGTAACTAGGTTGTTAAACTAATGCACTTATTTACAATCAGTGGCAGTGGTATTCTGAGCGATCGGCCAAGTTTAAACACTTTCGTTTTCGGGATGCATTGATCAAGTTACCGCTGTTCTGTAGATTGTCACACCTCTCTTCGCCGTTGCTAAGTAGAGGCAGCGGTCTGTCCTTTTCCCTCTTCAGCCTTTCACCCCCCCCGTGGAGAATTCAGCACGGTCGTTGATCATGTGCAGCACGGTGCAACTTAAACTACTAGCTGACGCGTTCACCTCCTTCCTCTGGGTGATTTACCAGCTGGGCAGTCAAGGCCATGTCGACAGATCTAAAACGGACTTTGAGACATCTTTGCGAAATGAGTTTTTCTATTAGTGAATAAAAAAACTCGTACAAATAAAATCAAGAAAATTCTTAGCAATAATTTTCTGTACCAGTAACACCAGGAAAATGACTATATATACAACTGCAAATGAACTTTTGGCGCAAAGAGCTAAGTATGCGCGTTTCCATAAGGTATCAAAATTTTGGATTTCAACCTATCAGAAATATTTTCCGTGTATAGTTCGACCCCCTAATTTCGACCTAAATATTTCATTAAAAAAAGTCAACCTATACACGAGTATTTACGGTATATGGCTTCTCGTTCTTTTTTTTTTTTTTTTTGTCGTGGTGAGATTGTTAACCGTGACCACCAACTTAAACTTTGACCTTCAGGAACACGAAAATGAGTGCACTGCACTTTCTTGCTTTGATGTGTTCGGAGGGTTTTCGTTCTACTCATTGGTTCAGTGGCTTCGGGAATGCTTCAGCGGGGCTTTGTATTTGTTCCAGGCTTTTTGCTGTATAAGAAAAGCCATTTAACCCAACCTGCATTTTCCTGATGAACAAGGTTGGGTATTTCCTTATGTTCGTTTGATTTTGTCGTGCCGTGTTTTTGGGTTTCGCATTTACGACTTCGCTACTTCATTGAGAGTTTAGTTTTTATGTTACTGAACCTTGGTGTGTTAGTTTGTTGCATCTAGTACCTTGTCATCAGTGTATTGTTAAGGTCTAAAGTGATATATATGGGGGTATTGGGAAACTTCCCCACTACGGTTCCATCGAACCACAACACTTAAATAATGGACGGGCTGGACGAACTCTGAACACACACACATTTAATCTGACATATACTTACAATGATATCAGGATACACTAACAACGGAACCTACTCGTTCCGCTAAGAAATACAAAATGGCGAACACATCGAACACCCTTCGGCACACAGCCCTGTCTCGATGTTCACGCTTCAGAACTCTCGGCAGCTCTACTTCTTGTCTCTGTGAGCATGTTTTAGCGACGCGCCGACGTCTGATGCTCACGCCATCCAGCGGTCGTTTTTCTGTGTAATGATCTCGGCATTTCACCATCAGGACGACACATACCGAAAACCCACAGTCTCGGCCATGTTGACTACCCAGGTAGCACAGCCTTGCAATTTAACGTTGGCCCAACACTGAGCCACCGTCTTTTAAAAACAGAAGACGGTGGCTCAATGTTGGGCCTACGTTAAATTGCAAGGCGGTGCTGCCTGGGTAGGTGCTGTCCTCAGCGGCTCCTGCATCAGTTAGTGTTCTGGGCATTTAGGCAAAAAAACATTTAAATAAAACACACACAGTCATTGAAAAAGGAATTGAAAGTCCTTCAGTGACACCCTGTAGGCCATGGCTTCATATGGTCCGCTGCGGTAGAGGTGTTGTTCTGTTCTTCGTGGTTTCCCACTTTCTCGACGTCGTACCGATCCTTTGGCTGCACTGCCTTGACACGATAAGGTCCAAAGAACTTTGGTCGCAGCTTTAACCCCGCACCGAACTGTGTCCTCTGAATTGCAACTAGGTCGTTGGCTTTATACTGTTTAGGTGGTTTTCGTTTCCGGTTGAATTGTCGACTATTTTCCTGTTGCAGTCTCAAAATATTACTCTTGGCGTCTACACGCATATCATCTCTATCACGTAGCGTGCAGTTTAAATGTTCCTCTTGTAACAGTTCTCTATTTTTTAGATCTCCAGCATTCTTCATTTTAACGCCAGTCATAAGTTCTAATGGGGTGTATTTAGTGCTTCTTGAAATTGTGCTATTTATGACGCGCTGTACGTCAGCTACGTACTTGTACCACTTTGCTGGGTCTTCAATAGATAGCTTTGCGAGGATGGTAATCATGATGCTGTGCATTCGCTCTACCTGCCCAGTTCCTCTTGGTATTCCTGTGGTAGTCTTCACGCGCCGTATTCCTTGTTCGACACAGTAATCTTCAAAATCCTTGGAAGCAAAAGCAGCTACTCTATCTAAAAATTATTCGTGTGGGGTTGCCGAATGTTTTGCTGCAGTTTTAGTTTGTCGATTTCGCTTTGTGACGACGTACACTTTACTGGATAGAACCAGACAAATTTGGTAAACGACGCATTTACCACTGTGAAAATGTGGTGGTAGTTTTTATTCGTCGATGTAAGGGGCCCAATAAAATCGACATGGTAAGCATGTAAGGGAATATTTTCCTTTGGTATCGGGTTTAGCATACCTTCCCCCTTCCCACGTTTCTTGTTGCATAGGATACAGTCTACACAGTTTGCTATAACGCTTTCAATGTGATGTCTAATCTTGGGGATGTAGAAGTCTTGCTTCAGGATTTCTTCTGTCTTGGCAGCAGCAAAATAATCCTTCTTGTGAACCTCCTGGATGATTCCTGCCTGCATAGCTTGAGGGACGACCATGACGTCTCTGTCACCTATTTTGTACAGCACTTCCCTTTTAAGAACGTAGTCATTCACCTTACCATCGGCCAACAGTTTTTTGATAACACTAATATATTCGTCACTTGCTTGTGAAGCTACGATTTTAGAGGTCAGCTCATTACAGTAAATGGCCATTACTGGATAACGACTCAGAGCGTCCAGATGTCTCATCTGTTTGCCCGAGCGGTGTACAATTTCATAATCAAACTCTTCTAGAGAAAGCGCCCATCTTGCAATTTTAGGCGTCAAATCCTTCTTACTCATGGTTTGTTGGAAGGCTGAGCAGTCAGTAACTATCTTAAACTTAGTGCGCAATAGGTAATTCCTAAACTTCCTTATTGCCAAGACTTCCAATTCATAACTCGAATATTTCTCTTCTGTGGCTGTTGTCTTTCTGCTCATATAGTGAATAGGGCAAAACGTGCCGTCATCAGCCTGTTGTAGCAAAATAATCCCATAGCCATGCTTACTGGCGTCTGTATGTAATTCCAGCTTAGCACCCTGTTTGAAGATGTGCAGCACGGGATTGTTGGACATTGCACTCTTGAGAGCTTTAAAAGCTGGCCGTTGCTCAGGTCCGAAATAAAAAGTCGATGTGCTGCGTAGCAAGACGCTCAACGGTTTGGCAACGACTGAATAAGATGGGATGTATTTTCTGAAATACCCCCAAGTCCAAGGAAACTCTGAACCTGCTTAAAGCTCTTAGGTTCTGGGAACTTTTGAACGGCTGCTGATTTCTCAAGCGATGGAAGGATGGTTCCATTCTCAATTATGTGGCCTAAAAACTCGATTTTCTTTTTTAAGAACTGACACTTCTTTAGGTTTAACTCGAGTCTATATTGCGAGGCAGTGTGCAATACGCGGGCCAAACGCTTTACACCCTCACGTTCATCGGCCGAAGGTACACTGGTGTGCAAAAATTAAGGACGAAGAGGAGAAATTAACACAACAGCAGAACGAGCAGCAGAACGAACCGAAAGACCACTCAGGAGATAGACTAGGTTCCGGTACGGTAGGGAATGCCCATATATGCAGCATGACGTTGGGGAGGGGGGGGGATGTTGGAAATGTATAAAACACACGGGCGGTGTACGCTCAGCAATTCGGTGAAAGCTATTGCACGGTGTACATCGGTTCGAACGACGTCGAGTTGCTGCCACCGTGCGATAGGGCCAACAGGCAATCCAGTAGACGACATCTGGATGACTTTACCCGAAGTCGCGTCATTGGGAAGTTGGAAGAAGGTCGAAGTGTAACTGGTGTGGCAGAGGAGTTCGAGATCGCTCACAGCATCGTTTCATGAGATTGGAAAGCATTTCAAACGACAGGAACAGCTGTCCGAGAGTTTAGCAGTGGTCATCCACGAGTAACCACGGCGGCGGACGACCGGTATATTGTCCTACAGGCAAGAAGAGACAGACGGCAGACAGCGGAAGAAATCGCAAGGCACATGCAACAGACAACTGTACGTCCGTTTTAGCGTTTTACCGTGGCCAGGAGGCTGCACAAATGTGGTCTACTTGCACGACGACCAGTACGATGTGTGCCATCAACGCCTGCTCATCGGAGACGGCGGTTTCTGTTATGCCAGGAACAAAGAACTGGAGCGGGGTTGAGTTCTCTTTACGGATGAAAGCCGATTTAGTCTGACGAGCGATTCTGGACGTATACACATCTGGAGAGAGCAGGGAACACGCAATCACACCTCCAACATCATCGAAAGGGACCTGTTTGGAGGGGGCGGAGTTATCGTTTGGGGTGGTATCATGCTTGGTAGCCGTACTGACCTCTACATCTTCGAAGGAGGTTCAGTCACTGGTGTCCGCTATTGTACCGAGGTTCTCCTGCCTCATGTCCGTCTGTTTAGAGGTGCTGTGGGTCCTAAGTTCCTCTTCATGGACGACAACGCTACACCTCATCGTATAGCAAGGTCTCCGGACATAAATCCAGGCGAACACGTGTGGGGCCTTCTCGGGAGACGCTTGGCAGCACGTCACCAGCCGCCAGCAACGATTCCGCAGCTGCGATTGGCGCTACAAGAGGAATGGGCAGCGATGCCTCAACAGCTCCTTGACAACCTCGTCCTCAGCATGGACAGACGTTGTAAATCCTGCAACGCAGTCAGGGGTGATCATATCTCCTACTAAAGACTGGAATTTTCTTGTCAGCCGACTGTCACATGGAAGTTCCTATCTTCTGTTCAGTTGTGCTCGAAGCTACCTTTTCAATAAAGTGCCTTTGTGTCCTTTGGATACCTTGTTTGGACAGTTTTGCTCACTTGTCAGATATTCTTACATCTTGGGGATCGTATGGTAGGATTTGAGTCGATGTGGAGCACTTCTGTACGACGTTACATTCGAAAAACCGTCTCGTCCTTAATTTTTGCACGCCAGTGTATAATGATATCATCCATGTAAACGATTACAGTACCATCATTCAAGAGCTCGCGAAATACGTGGTAAATATACCTCTGGAAAATATTCGGGCTATTTGATAACTCGAAAGCAACTTTTCGGAATTCGTATTGACCTTCATGGGTCACGAAAGATGTATATTTAAAGCTATTATCATCCATATCCAGGTGGAAAAACCCATTCTTCAAGTCGATCGATGTAAACACATTCCCCGATTACAACTGGTCCAAAACTTCCTATATGATCGGAAGAGGGATTCTATCCTTAACAGTTTTTCTATTCAGTTTCCTGTAATCGACACAGAGCCTCGTGGTCCCGTACTCCTTTCTGCATAGTACCACGGGCGAACTATCAGAACAACTATTTTGAATGATCCCTTGCTTCAGCCATTCATTGACTTACTCTTCCATTTTCTGTTTTTCGAAAAAAGATAATCTGCGTGACCTTTGGCATACAGGAATGTCATATGTTAACACAATTTTCATTTTTAAATTGGTACTTTTGGTTTTGTTTGGCTCGTAGCCATGCACAAGATTCGAAACTTCTCTGCGCAACTCCAAATCTCGTATATGATCCAAGTTCAACATGTCCGAATCTTCCGTCACACTCGTGACATGCAGCAAAAAACTATTAAAGACGTTCTCATTTCGCTCTCCTGTAGCAGCGATAACAGTCTGCCGTTCTGACAGGCTTGACTCCCACGGCGCCAGCATCTGACCGTGACCCACTTTCATCTTGGCAAACAGGTTTGCAGGAATTATACACTGAGCGTTGAGGCTCTTCGAAACTGCTGCCGTTACCTCGAAAACAACGTGATAACTCTTTAGTGAGATCTGGAACTTTGCCAGGGGAACTTCGTGTTTATCATTAAAACAACTAAAAAGAATTACTCTACCTTCTGTCCTTTTTTTGGCGGGAAACACATTGCTATTCACTACCGCAATTTGGGCGCCTGAATCAATAAGAGAAGTTACTTCTTTACCATCAATCAAGATGTCAACATACTCCAGTTCGTTTATGAAACATTTTCTCTCAACGGGCTGTTCCGATTCCAGTACATTGACTGAACTTTCACACCGCCCGCTTTGCTCACTTACGACTTCAGGTTGTCTTCGAAAACGTTTAGAACAAAATTTTGCAAATGTTCCTCCACAAACGTAGCAGTTGGGTTTTCCCTTATTTTGCCCATAGTTATTTTTGTTGGACGTTTCGTACCGTACATTCTTAAAATCTCCGCTTCCACCTTTACTCGTGTTCTCCACCGATTTGTACTCAATTGCTTGAACGTTGTTTAACGATTTTCCTTTCGACACAAAATAAACATCGCACTCTTTCGCTAATCTTGCAGGGTCAAACCAACTTTCTCCTTGCTTAATCCTTATATGAGATGCCGTGTCTCTGTCTAAGGTTTGGTACAATTTGTCCACCAGCATCAATTTGCATAACGAGTTAAAATCACTAACCTCACGCAGTTTACAACAATACTCAAAGTTTGCTGTTAATCTCGATGCGAATTGAATATGTGTTTCATTCGGCTGTCGACGAGCTTTCCGAAAATTATTCAGGAATTCCTGCGCTGTCGGCTGAAACTCTCTTAGTGTTAGCGACTTAAGCTTATCATAATCTTTCATCTCTTCCTCCCCGATGCAAAGCAATACGTTGCTAGCTTTTTCCCCGAGAAGGTTCATCAAAATCTCTGACCTTATGTCCAGCGGCACCCCTTTTATAACAAAAGCTCGTTCCACAGATTGGAAAAACAAATTGAGATTCTCTGGTTTAACTGGAATAGTCATACTCAGTACACGAACACTTTTAATCAGGTTTTCAAGATTAAACGTAGGCTGCTCAAGTCCCGTATTATCACTTCGCTCATTCAGCTCCAATGCCGAACGGCTTCAATACTTTCCAGTTCTTCTTCCTTCTCCAATTGCGCTAATTTGATTTTTCCATTGCTACTACTCGATCATTTTCAGCCCTCGCCTTCCTCTCTTCTATTATAGAACTTAAGAAGTATTTTACAAAATCCGGATAATTTTTATAGATTTCAGTGCTCTCTATTTTTAATCTTAAATCAACTATGGTCGCTCCTGTTGGCACCGTTTCACCGATCTCTTGTGCTACTAGAATCAAGTCTTCTTTGCGAGAACTTTTATACATGGTTGACAAGAAAGCTCACCTTCAAGATGTGAAATAAAAGCTCCGTCTTTGCCACTGAGTAATCCACAGGCGATTCGGGACAGATCTCACTTGCTGACACCAGAATTGTGGGGTATTGGGAAACTTCCCCAATACGGTTCCATTGAATCATAACACTTAAATAATGGACAGGCTGGACGAACTCTGAACTCACACACATTTAATCTGACATATACTTACAATTGATATCAGGATACACTAACAACGGAACCTACTCGTTCCGCTAAGAAATACAGAATGGCGAACACATCGAACACCCTTCTGCACACAATCCTGTCTCGGTGTTCACGTTTCAGAACTCTCCGCAGCTCTACTTCTTGTATCTGGGAGCATGTTTTAGCGACGCGCCGACATCCGATGCTCACGCTATTCAGCGGTCGTTCTTCTGTGTAATGATCTCGGCATTTCACCATCAGGACGGCACATACCGAAAACCCATATATATACACTGGCGTGCAAAAATTAAGGACGAGACGGTTTTTCGAATGAAACGTCATGCAGAAGTGCTCCACGTCGACTCAAATCATACCATAAGATCCCTAAGATGTAAGAATATGGAACAAAGGAGCAAAACCGCCCAAACAAGGAATCCAAAGGATACAAAGGCACTTTATTGAAAAGGTAGCTACGAGCACAACTGGACACAAGACAGAAACGTTCATGTGACTGGCGGCTGCTATGAAAAATCCAATCTTTAGTAGGAGATATGATCACCCTTGACTGCGTTGCAGGATTTACAACGTCTGTCCATGCTGAGGACGAGGTTGTCAAGGAGCTGTTGAGGCATCGCGGCCCATTCCTCTTGTAGCGCCAATCGCAGCTGCGGAATCGTTGCTGGCGGCTGGTGACGTGATGCCCAGCGTCTCCCGAGAAGGTCCCACAAGTGTTCGATTGGATTTAGGTCTGGGGACCTTTCGGGCCAATCCATGCGTTGAATATCTTCACCCTACAACAGCTCTGCGACAGCCACTGTACGATGAGGTGTAGCGTTGTCGTCCATGAAGAGGAACTCAGGACCCACAGCACCTCTAAACAGACGCACGTGAGGCAGGAGAACCTCGGTACAATAGCGGGCACCAGTGACTGAACCTCCTTGGAAGATGTGGAGGTCAATACGGCTGCCAAGCATGATACCGCCCAAAACGAGAACTCCGCCACCTCCAAACCGGTCTCTTTCGATGATGTTGGAGGTGTGATTGCGTGTTCCCTGCTCTCTCTCCAGATGTGTATACGTCCAGAATCACTCGTCAGACTAAATCGGCTCTCATCCGTAAAAAGAACTCGACCCCATTGCTGATGTGTCCAGTTCTTGTGTTCCTTGCGCCACAGAAACCGCCGTCTCCGATCAGCAGGCGTTATTTGCACACACCATACTGGTCGTCGTGCAAATAGACCGCCTTTGTGCAGCCTTCTGGCCACTGTAAAACGCGATAGCGGACGTCCAGTTGTCTGTTGCATGTGCCTTGCGATTTCTCCCGCTGTCTGCCGTCTGTCTCTTCTCTCCTGTAGGACAATATACCGGTAGTCCGCCGCCGTGGTTGCTCATGGACGACCACTGCTAAACACTCGGACAGTTGTTACTGTCGTTTGAAATGCTCTCCAAGCTTGTGAAACGATGCTGTGAGCGATCCCGAACTCCTCGGCCACACTAGTCACACTTCAACTTTCTTCTAACTTCCCAATGACGCGACCTTGCTTAAAGTCATCCAGATGTCGTCTACTGGATTGCCTGTTGGCCGTATCACACGGTAGCAGCAACTTGAAGTCGTTCAAACCGATGTACATCGTGCAATAGCTTTCACTGAATTGCTGCGCGTACACCGCCCGTGTGCTTTATACCCTTCCGACACTAATAAAAAAAAGGAGCCTGATAGATTGCTGGAATGATGTGGGCGGCCAGTCGGAGAAGGTGACTTCTTTTCCCTCCGGGCCTCGGTACTGGTAGTAGAGCGACGTTTACCGTGGATCGATGACACACGAGATGTGGAATCAGAGGAAAGGTCCACCTCATCGCCGGGAGCAAAAGTGCTGACGGTGAATGAAGCTTGAGGTTCAGCCGTGATGTCCTCTGATGAAGAGATAACACGGGAAGCCAAGGAGGAATCAAGCGGAGGAAAATCCGACAGAGTCGAGAAAGCAACATCGGAAGACGCGTGTTGATCGAATGCTTTAATCAGATTTTCGGCAGAACTGGGTCCAGGAGGTGCAGACGCAGGAGGAGGAATGTCAGCAGAAACGGAGGAAGAGGTAGAATGCTGCCTTGGAGCTGCAGGAGTCAGTGGCTCTGCATGGGGGCAATGAGTCTGCTGATGGCCGTAAGCCTTGCAGCGTGAGCAATGAGCAGAGGTGAGGAGCTCAATCCGGCAGCACTCGTTACCGCAACGAACATCCAGGAACCGTGGAAACTTTATGAGATGCTCTGCCGACGGGAAGAGGATGCGAGCAGTTCTACGGAAGACACAGATATGTTTATCATTGGGGGTCAGAGGAGAGAGTCTTCACTGGGCCGACTACTCTGCCGCATCGACTAAGTGCAGCACACAGCATATCATCAGAGATCTCCGGGGGTACCGGATGTTGAGACCAAAACAGGTCGCTGGACGATGGATTCGGCTAAGAGGTGACGATAGCCAATTGATAGGCCCCGAGACAAGACAAGCTCGGCATATTCTTTTTTCGAAAAATACACAATTACAGTTCGTGGCTTTCGGGTGAGGTGAGTGATGGCACCAGAAGGAAGCATCTTCTTGAGAGCGGAGCTGTGCTGTTTCAAAGGTGTGCTGGGCAGCTCGTCAAAACAAACCCCCAACTCGAGGGTCAAAAGAAGACGTTGACCAGCAGGATAATTCTCGGGAATGTCTAATAAGACAGTGTCACCGTTGAGAGTAACGTAAGAATCCATAGGGGGCAGACGAGACGAGGAGGAAGCCGGTGGAATACCAGAGGCAGCCACAGAATACGCGCGTGCAGAAGCGCCTCCTCTGGAAGGCATTGACGCAGCATGAGACAATGTACTGTAAACAGAGTTGTAGAGGGCAGATTAGTGACGCCATCAGAGACGTCCATGAATTCATCAACGTCAGCAGAGGCCAGGGACGTCACATCCATGTTCTCAATGGCAGAGTTGGAGACCGGGGCAGGAGGAAGATTAAGAGGCTCTCCACTAGCAAGCGAAGATGATTGGTCGGCTGAGGAGGCGACGCGAGGAGCTGCAGCGATGCAGGCGGGAACAGCGCCCTCATCGGCAGATGCCATAGTCAATGGCAAGGGTCAACGAAGAAAACAACCAGCTCGGTGTGGAAATTAAAACACTGATAATGAAAAAAAAAATAAGCACTCACCAACTCGTGAGGGATCTTAAACGAAAGCATAGACCTTTAACTTTGACACACACACAGAAGTACAATGATGGGATACACAAAACACGTACGTGAAGCATTCAAACACGGAGCTCGTGAAGACACGTGTAGGCCAAAGGTGGACCGACACCGTACTAATGTATGTCAATAAATGCTATGTTGTGTTTTTCTTCTAGGTCAGCACCAAGAATTTGTTCTGTGAGTTAGACATAGGATTATTCGCAGTCTGAACACGATTAACACAAATTAAAATTGTATCACGAATTAAAAGCGTTTAATATATACAGGTTAAAAAAATGCCTTAAATTTGCATATACATGTCCTCAAGATATGTTACAATAAAATTTACTACAGAATTTGAGACTAACTACTCACTGCCTTTTTTGGTCATACTACTCGAACGTGGCCGTGAAACGTACAACATCCGACATTCTGTGTACAGAAAACCCACTGCATGCACAACAATAATTCCTATGGGGTCCTTCCACCCGATGAGATATAAGAAATCAGAAATTCATTTTATGTTAAATCGGGCATTTACGCACTGCTCTTCCCGCTCATCATGACAGCACAAGATTAACAACATCAAGGATATTGCAGCAAGGCATGGATACAATGAACCTATCGTAAACAGTGTACTTGATAAAATAAAAAGAGCCCGACAAACCACTCTATCCCGGGACAACAATAAAAACAGGTTCGTTGGGTGACTTGATTATAACCCCCGGATTATACCTGTTGTGAAAAATATTTGCAAAAGAAACCATATTGATTTTATGAAAGAAATACGGGATTACGCCATATAATACAAATTTTGAAGATGACAATCCGATTTTTGGCGTAAATGTGACAAGGATGGTAAGTCTGATAATATCCGAAAACTTTAAAATTTTCATCGTCCTGGAGTGGGACCCGAACCCGCGTCTCCCAGAAAACTCCTAGGTATGCTAACCACTACACCGCCCAGAACGACCAAGTTTCAAGTTTCCGATCAATTTGAATTTAACCATCACAGGATTCGCTAGTCGAAGCAACCGGCATTCATGTTTAGCGAATCTGGAGGTTAATAATCCTATCCCGTGATTGCCCGGAGAAGCAGATAAATCATGAAAGAAATACGGGATTACGCTATATAATACACATTTTGCAGATGACAATCCGATTTTTGGCGTAAATGTGACAAGGATGGTAAGTCAGATAATATCCGAAAACTTGAAAAAAAATTTTCATCGTCCTTGAGCGGGACCCGAACCCGAACCCGCGTCTCCCAGAAAACGCCTAGGTATGCTAACCACTACACCACCCAGAACGACCAACTAGCGAATCCTGTGATGGTTAAATTCAAATTGATCGGAAACTTGAAACTTGGTCGTTCTGGGTGGTGTAGTGGTTAGCATACCTAGGCGTTTTCTGGGAGACGCGGGTTCGGGTCCCGCTCCAGGACGATGTAAATTTTCAAGTTGTCGGATATTATCTGACTTACCATCCTTGTCACATTTACGCCAAAAATCGGATTGTCATCTTCAAAATTCATATTGATTTTGGTGTTAAAACAGAAAATATACTATCCATGATCAAAAAAAGACAGATCCCATCGAAATATAAAAAAAATTTGGTATATATGTTACCGCTAAAGTGCAGAAATCAGTTATTCTACAGATTATCTAGGTAATGTGCAGATTAACTAGGGTGATCCGTTAAACTGCCGAAAATTGTTTCATTGCTCAAATTACCTAGGTAATCTGCAAATTACCTAGATAATCTGCACATTACCTACTAGGCACTCGTTAAAGTGAAAATAAGATCTTTGCTGGAACAACAGCAACGTTTCTGTACGCTTAAATTAACATAATGTTATTTATTTATTTTTCTATATATAAAGAATCAAGTTAATACAATCAAACAAACAAATTAGTTGATAGAATCAATCATCAATCAATTAAAAAACTATAATAGAAAGAATCAAACGGTTTAAAATATTATTATAATTAAGGAAATGAATTTGCAAAACATGATAAAATTATGCTTACTTATTAGTGCAATCTAAAGATTGGTGACACTTTGAATTACATAGCAATTGGTTTTTGCGACAAGCACACCTATTTGTGGTACATTTAGATTTGCAGTCACATTTTCTGAAACCCTGCCCAGTACCAAGGGATTGTTTTATTGCTGTTTGGCGTAAAGATATTTCTACAGCAGGGACATCTTTCGTTAAAAATCTCTTTGCAAACACTGAATTCAGATTTTGCATACAATTGTTTTAAAATACCCATTTTAGTACCAAGTTTATAAAAGCCATCCTCTGTTTTACTAAGAATCACATCTAAAATCGAGCGGGCATCAGTTTTTGCTCTGTCTACTTCGGGTACTTTAATTCTCACAGTGACACCTTCATCGACATTTGGGTGCTTTGCATTAGAAACTGCTAACATTTTCTTTGCTTGCTTTTCTAAACCTTTCTTGGCTTCACCACTCTGTATTTTCTTATCCGTATTCTTTTTACAGATGTTGCACAATACATTCTTACCATACCCTTTCTCTTTAGGATCTATTTCGCCACAAATTACGTGAACAAACATATCACACGAAACCAAACTAAAAGTGGAGGGAGAGGGGTAAGGTGTAGGGAAAGGAAATGAGAGAAACAAACTTTTGAACTTTAACGATACGGAAGCCGTTAATGTGCACATTACCTAGGTAAAATGCGGAAAACTCTTGATTCCGCACGTTAACGGAGCAAATCAGTTAATCTGCAGATTAGCTAGGTAATGTGCACATTAACGGCTTTCGTGCTTTAGCGGTAACATATATGAAATTCCTTTGAAAGCAGAGTTATCTACAGCAGTCGATAAGGTTTACATAGGATCGACCTCCCGTTCCCTTGAAACTAGAATTAGGAAACATCGATATAATTTTAGAACTGGATCAGAGGCAACAGCCCTCTCACGATTATCGAATGGAGGTGAATATTTCCCCGACTGGAACGAGGCCTCAATCATAGTCACACCCTTTAAAAAATCATCCTTGCTATTTACAGAAAGCCTCATCATACATAGCCTAGGACATTTATGCTGCAATGACTCCACATCTCTATATATACCCACAAGCTTGGAAACGCCTATTGGATAAAACTGAAAACGACGAGACAAATAATTCACCACCAAATGTATAAAATCAACCAACAAAAATAATGACTTTGGTCCGCGACAAATGCGCTGAACAGCGTTTCCTCCACACTTTACGCTTTTACGTCACAGTGTTTGAACTCTAATGTTTATATACATGAGCTTCGAACTACGTTCCACAGTGTACTAACATCTGATGATGGACCTATAGATGGTCTAAAAGCACTCATGTTTTTAAGGCATTTTTTAACCTGTATATATGAAATGGGATGTAAGGTCAGGTGATGCGTAACATCACAGCCTCTCCTTGACAAATGTCAACCCCGCCTTCTCGTGGTGCATCCTGTTCTTACTAAAGGGGCTCTGGCGACCGCCAATAGCGGTATAACTATACCATCGGGATTAGAGGAAATTCTATCCCACACTCACCAACCCGCTTGGCCAGCGTGGTGAGTTATGGCCAAACCCCTCCAAAATGACTCCACAACTTAAATCTTGGCCCTCAGTCTCCGGCAGCTGGAATGTACCTGGCCAAGGCAGCGGCCAGTGCGACATGAAGGCAGAGGGTGCTAAGAATCCCCGGAGGACCGGACTAGGCTGCCATCTGATGCTGACCTTGGCAACGTACAATGGACGCTCCCTATCTTCTGATTCAAGGCTTCTTGAATTGGAAGAGGAACTACAAAGGTACAAAGGATCAAGTGGGACATCGTGGGGCTAAGTGAGGTAAGGAGAAAAGGAGAAGATCTCATCGAACTGAACAGTGGACATCTCTTCTACTATCGTGGGACAGATACTGGCAGAACTAGTGGTGTTGGATTTATAATAAACAAGAAACTGAAGGATAAAGTTGTAGAAGTTGAAAGTTCCTCTGACAGAGCTGCACGGCTTGTTATCCAATTCTCGAAAATATACCAGGCTCAGATTATTCAAACTTATGCACCCACCACAAGTCATCCTGAAGAAGAAATTGAAGAATTTTATGAGGAAATTTGTCATCTAAATAATAAAGGTAAGCAGCACTTGAAAATAATTATGGGAGATTTCAATGCAAAAATAGGGCAACGGCAACAGAATGAAACTTCAGTAGGTAAATTCGGTCACGGCAACAGAAACCAGCGTGGAAATACTCTCGTTGAGTTTGCAGAGGCAGAAGGGTTTTTCATCTTGAACTCCTTCTTCAAGAAAAAGCCACACAGGAAATGGACATGGAGACATCCAAATGGGACGACAAGTGAAATTGATTTTATTATGTGTAACAAAAAATTCGTCATAGAAGACTGCAGTGTGCTAAACAAGTTCAACACAGGTAGTGACCATAGATTGGTGAGATGTAAGATGCACCTCAACACTAAACTTGAACGTGGCAAGCTCATAAGACAAACAAAATCTATTGACATAACCAACCTTAAAAAACACCATAATACCTTCAAGTTGGAACTGAAGAACAGGTTCTCTGCTTTAGAAGGCCTAACATCGGAAGAAGTGGACATCTCTGAAGTTAACAGAAAAGTAACCAAAGCTCTTATGGAAACAGCAACAAAATTAGCTGGGTCTAAGAACAAGTTGCATGTAAATAAATTATCAGGAAAAACGAAAATGTTGATGCAAAAAAGAAGAGAGATGAGGACAACTAAAGAAGATGTGACTTCCAAAGTGGAATATATAGAGCTATGCAAGACAGTAAGAAAAAGTATCACTGAAGACGTAAGAAAATTCAACTGTGAACTAGTGAGGAAAGCAATTGAAAACAACCAAAGCCTAAAGATAGCAAAGGGACATCTCAGTAAGGGAAGAAAACAGATTATGGCACTGAGAAAAGAAGATGGTTCTGTAACAACAAATAGAGGCGAAATTTTGACAAGAGTGAAAGATTTCTACTCCAAATTATATGAAAGGGATGATATATGCACTCCAGACATCATGAAAGATACCAGTACCAGAGTTCCTCCAGTCCTTCCAGCAGAAGTTGCACATGCAATCAAGAACATGAAGCGGGGAAAAGCTCCAGGAGAAGATGGAATTACTGTAGACATCATACAAGAAGCAAGTGGAGAAATCGAAACAGTACTCGCCCAAATTTTCACTCGATGCCTTAATGAAGGAAAGATTCCTGAGGATTGGAACACCGCTACAATGATCCTGCTACATAAGAAAGGTGACATTGAGGATCTCGGAAACTACAGACCTATCAGCCTCCTATCAGTAGTTTATAAAATCTTCATTAAAGTTCTTTCACACCGCTTGAAGGTAACACTGGACATGGCTCAACCGAGAGAACAAGCTGGATTCAGGAGTGGCTACAGCACAATAGATCATATCCATGTGCTGAGAGAACTAATTGAAAGAGCGAGGGAATATGAACTTCCATTGTGCATGGCTTTTATCGATTATGAAAAAGCCTTTGATTCGGTGAAACCATCAGCAGTTACAATGGCTCTGAAAACCTGCGGTATTGAAGATGCATACATTAATATTATTAATAACATCTATGAAAATGCAAGTGCAAAGATTAGGCTGTTTGAAAATACAACACACATAAAAATTGGAAAAGGAGTGAGACAAGGTGACACCATATCTCCGAAGCTCTTTAATGCCACATTGGAGGGTGTTTTTCAGTCACTGAGCTGGGAAAACAAAGGGATAAAGATTAATGGAGATTATCTAACCCACCTTCGTTTTGCTGATGACATAGTCATTTTTGCAACTAGCCCATCAGAGCTGCAGAGTATGATCCAGGAACTTGCTGACAAGAGTAAAGAAGTGGGATTAAAAATGAACTTTCAGAAGACAAAAGTGATGTTCAATGCTTTTACAAGAAATGAAGATTTATCGATTGATGGAGAAAAGCTGGAGATAACAGACACGTACGTTTATCTTGGACAGCAGATATCAAGTGAGGGTCACATTGATGAAGAAATTAATCGGCGTACAAAACTTGCCTGGAGAGCTTTTGGAAGAAACAGCATAATTTTCAAGAGCAATATGCCATTATGTCTTAAAAGAAAAGTGTTTGATCAATGCATCCTTCCAGTGCTTACGTATGGTGCAGAGACGTGGACCTTAACTAAAAGAGACATACAAAGGCTGCAGACAACTCAAAGAAGCATGGAGAGATGCATACTTGGTGTAACCAGGAGAGATAAGAAGAGGAACTGGTGGATCCGAAAAATGACAAGAGTGGAAGACATCATGATCAGAGTTAAATCCCTGAAATGGCAATGGGTTACGATTTTATGTATACCAGACAAATCTTAATAACTTTAAAACCATAACACATATCGAAATAAGCAATACAGGGTTTAAAAGAGCAAGGATGAAAGAATGTCACGTGACATAAGCTTTGAGCGCGTGACGTCACACTCCGCCACAAAATGGTTGCCAAGTTGGAGTGGAAAATTACCGGTTCGCCGCGAGGCAAAATTAGTATAGCTCGGGAACGCGTCCGCGTAGGACGTTGTGTGAGGTGTCGTTTAACAGAGCTCGACCAGTACTATAAAATAAAACATTCATAGTGACAATAGTGAAAGAACTCGAAAAAAATATACAGTGACAAAATGTTGAACTTGGACAAATTTTCGTTAAAATATCGAAATATCTTCAAAACAAGAAGGTAAATGCCTATCGTAAACGCTTACAAAGTGAAAGAAGAATAAATGAGGAATCCAAAAAGGCCCTTATAACAGCAGCAGAACGAATGCGGATGATGAGGCAGCGTCGACAAGTTGAGGCGAGTACCTGTCGCGAAGACGTCGCAACGCCTAACGCCAGTTCACAGGCAATCGATGTCGACAGTGAGATAGAACCGATAGGTCATTTAGAAGTAATTAAACAATTTGCAAAAAATTCAAGCAATGTTTCAATGCCGCCATTTTGACATTTTTTTGTTTTGTTTTCTTACTTTTAGAGGTATACGGACTTTAAGACTTATCAGCATGCTAATTTTCAGATCTCTAGGTCTTTTAGAAGTGGACGAACACACTCACATTTTCCCCTCTTTCCTTTTCATATACGAGGCGAAAGCCTATATTTACACAGGTATGTATTCACGTATGCCGGCGGTAAACGCCGTACTTTAAAAGCGTCGCTACGTCATTAAGCATTGCGCGATTACCAGTTTAATTGTAGCCTGTCCTTTCACCTAATGAGAAAGGAGTGCTAAAAATGAATGCGTCACCATAGCAGCAGGTCACGGGACCAGAACTTTCCTGTGTGGTTAAGGTGGACGTCAAGTAATTTTGCTTCTTATACTTCCAATGGAAAAACTTCTTTACACATTTTCTTCACAATTAATGCGTTCCCAAGGATGAAAATTTGAACATCGATTAAAATAGCTATTTGATAATTTGGAATACTTAATATTTTCTAAAACATAACCATAATTATGCAATCCAACATTTGTTTGTCTACTGACGTCATCAAAGTACAGGGCACGCCATCTTTTTTCTGGTTTTAACACCACCAAAGGAAAAGTTGTTGATTTTTAATATAATTATGGTAATGTTTTAGAAAATATTAAGTATTCCAAGTTATAATATGAAGTTATTTTATTCGATGTTCAAATTTTCATCCTTGGGAACACACTGATTGTGAAGGAAATGTGTACAAAAGTGTTTCCATTGGAAGTATAGAAAGCAAAACTCCTTGACGTCCACCTTAAAGCTGAAAGCAGATAAGCCGCTCGTTTTTTTCCTTTGCGTCTTTACAAAATGCTTAAAAAACAGATAATGACTTTTTCTTTAAAAAAAATTTCTGTAAAAGAGGGATGATAGTTGTGAGTTCATACTGTAAAAATTGCAATGCGTTATGATTTATAGTTTGCCATATATCCGTTTTTTTAAATGGATCCCATCGCGAAATAGAGAATTTTGTGAAATTTAAAAATTTAATTTCTCGTAAACTAAATCGAAATTAAAAAAAAAAAAGGGCGACGAGGTGCAAAAATTCGGCCATGGCCCTACATGCCCACAAAGTTTCGTGGTTCTGTTGCTGTTAGTGTGTCCGAAAAGCGAACTGATAGCACTGTTTTGCTTACCTTAACTTTAAAATACAATAGCTCTCGCCAGAATCAAAAAACGGTTTATTTCAGCGTGTTCTCCAAACAATTCTGTACAAACGATGCAAATTTAAAATTTCATGTTTTCGGGTCCAATACGTTTTTGCACTGCGAGTAAGTGTCGCGAAATTCCTAAAACAGCGGCCGCGGTGGCAGTTACTCGTTTTCGGAATAGAAAGATTATTATAAGTTACTGTTTTCATTGTGATTAATAATAATTAGGCGGTAAGGTAGGCCAAGAGTGTATTACTTCGGTGCACAATGAGTAAAATGACTTTATATTGAATGCTTAAGCAAATTAAACAGTTTCTGCCATATATGAAAAAATAAAAATAACGAAAAATACTCATTCCATTGCTTTAGCATGTGGTGTCATGCAGATGGAAAGATTTACACTTTTGTGTTAGAAGTAAAAATTGAACTGTGCATTGAAAGTGTCAGACATAAATGTTCAGTAATAAAATCCGTAATTACATTTCCTTTCATTTTCAGATTTCCTGGTAGAAGCCACTGCAAAAAATGTGTGTCACGCATATTTCCAGTTTGAAGCACTTGGCTTTGCAGAGCGTTTTTGAGAACCATTGTCGACACGGCACAAAATTCCGCGAAGACTCCTCAAATTATTTAAGTTTTCGTAAGTACATTTTCCAAATTCCATTTTATTATTAAAGTATACCCAGAGAATAAGCTGCGCATAGAAAACCTCAGTTAATTTTGAAATTATATGCAACAAATGAAATTTTTGTTGACTATATTAACCCTTTAACGACCATAACGCCCGAAACGCCCATACGTACAAACGACCATAGCCTTCCGAAACGCCTGTCTAGAGTGAGTCAGATTTCCTACCCTACTTGTTCTTCAAATTTTCTCAATCTGTGAGGGATCAGCAGAAGTCACCCTCACTCGCTATTGTTGTTATTAAACAAAGAAGTGAAACAACAGACAGTTTTGGGCGTTATTGTATTTAGAGTGATACATGGTTTTTGGGTCATGGTCGTTAAAGGGTTAAAGTGGTGCAAATTGTATTTGTGCAAAGTCGATGTCCTGTGCTTCAGATTCGATCATAACGGAATCTACATTCAGAGGCAGAAATTCAAAGGAATTGTATCGTTCAAATAAGAATCCAGGCATATTAGCGCTGATGAAGACTAAACTCAATATAAAAAGAGCACGTGCTTTATTTCATGTCCCACCACTTGCATGTTTTACTACGAAAGCTTGGTTCCATTTGCGCTACTGCTCGTAAATAAATAAAGATGTAATGCGTACACGCGCAGACTGGGCCGCCGCGCCGGGACAACGGGAGAATTCTCAGTGGGCCACCATATTCTAGGTCGGTAGGACTTGAGTATATATGTACATACACTATATTGTCAAAAGTCACCGGACACCCCTTCAAAAGCAAATGAACGGGTCCGCTGCGTTGTTAAGGTGCGCGATACAGCTTCAAACGGTATAAAAACAAGCCTGCAGCTGACCGCGATCATACTGCACTATGAGGTTGAGTGAAAATGTCGTGGCGGAAGAGAACTGATTTTACGAAAGGAAAGATTGTTGGGTGTTATATTGGGTTGTCCATAAGAGAAATCGAGAGGCGTTTAAACAAACCCAAGTCGAATGTTTTGGATGTACTGAATAAGTGGAAGACACATGGCGTGCCTGAAGCAGCAAAACGTACCGGCAGACCAAAGAAAATCAGTGATAGAGGACGTCGAAGCCCCACGAGAGTCGTTACAGCTAATCGACGGAGTACTGCACAAGCAAGAACTTAGTATACAGGTGAGTAAAAATGCTGGAACCTCGGTATGTACACTTATCATTCGAAGAAAACTTCATTCCATGAATTACAGTGGGCGTGCGGCTGCTCATAAGCCTTTTATCTCCACTTGGAATGCTACTCGTCGTTTAGCATGGCGTAAAGAACATTTATCGTGGACAGTTGATCAATGGGAACAGTTCTTATGAACTGGTGAATCCAAATACACGATCCATCAGTCTGATGGCCGTGTGTGAGTATGGCGGCAGCCGGGGAACGCTATTTACCACAGTGTACTCTTCCTACGGTCAAGTTTTGAGCTGGCGGTTTACTCGTGTGGGGATGTTTTTCGTGGAATGGTCCCTGCCCATTGGTTATCGTGGACAAACCTGTTAAACAGCACGTTTACCTCGGTATTCTGGACATTTATGCCCAATTAGCTCTGTGGTAATACTATGGAACAGAGCCTTGTTGGTACCAGCAGGATAATGCACCGAGCCATAAAGCAAGGACTGTTACGGCGTGGTTTGACGATAATTCCGTATCGCGTGTGGATCCAACACAAAGCTCTGGTCTTAATCCCATAGAGCACCTATGGGCTGAATTAGAGCGCCGCATAAGAAGTTTGGAACCAAGGCCTACTACTATACAACAGTTAGCGGCAGCATTATGTACTGAATGGAAGCGCATACCTATCGCTGTGTTCCAAAACCTTGTCGAAAGCCTGTCTCGAAGGGTCAGTGCATGCGTTAAGGCCAAAGGTGGACCGACACCGTACTAATGTGTGCCAATAAATGCTATGTTGTGTTTCTCTTCTAGGTGTCAGGTGACTTTTGTCAATATAGTATACTTCAATATTTTTACAGAAGAAAACCAAGTTAAACAGACACCAGACAAAAATTTAGTCATCTTCAAAAATTTATTTATAATAGGTAGTAACATCACCACGTGCAGAAAACACAGCATTAATTCTTGCTGTAACAGTTTCAGCAAGATGATTTAAAAACTTGAGTCGATTTTCGACCATTCTAAGAACAGTTTGTCTGTCATTTCGTTGAAATTCTTGGGATGCTGAAGTTTGATTTTCACACTTCGTTCAAGGTGTTCCCACAAATTCTCAATGGGATCTGGTGATCCGTGTGTCGTAAAGTGGTATCATGTTCAACACACCAATCCATAATGGTTTTAGCTCTATGAATCCTGCAGTTGTCATCCTGGTAAATCGGATAAATTACTTGGTGAGAATCCTGCAAATGTTGCGCAAAAGGAAACACGTGACTGGCTAAAATTTCTTTGTGAACATGCTGATTCATCGTATTCTTCACCTCGCCGCCCCGGCGGCGCAGTGGTCTAAGCGATGGCCTCTGATCATTCGTCCGAAAGGGGTCTGGGTTCGAATTCCGTTGAGGCATGGATTTTGCGTTTGTCTTACGGCACTGGCTCTCTCCCTTCTCTGGAACCAGTGACCTTAAATTAGGGACGGACGACTGCTTGTAACCCATTGATTTGCTCACGGTGGTCGTTAAACTTCCAATAAAAAATTTATTATTCACCTCTACTGGTGGGTCTAATTCACAACCATTAAAACAACCCCACAGCATTACAAACTTACCGCCTTTGGCAAGAACTCTTTGAACACACTCAGGATTTAATGTTTCTCTAGACCTCCTGTTGAAACCACGTCTTGCGTCATTTGAGTATAGACAAATTTTGGATTCACCAAATAATATGACAGCTTTCCACTGATCAACAGTCTATGTCCTGTGAGCTTTGGCCAAATCTAATCAAGCTTTTCTTGAACTGAAATCTTGTAACTCTACTCCAGATATCCATTCGATGAAGTTCCCTACACAATGTTCGCTCAGATATGGACGCGTGAGGTCAGTGGCGCGCACCGAGGAATTCCTGGGGGGGGGGGAGCTAGATGTATATTTAGGTATGTGTGTATACGCATAATAAAATAAAATATTCACCTCTATATATATACACTGAAGAGCAATTGAATTAGAGACAGCTGGCGTTATGCAAATGTGGCGCTGTGAACGGCCCTGTAAACGGAAACGACATGACGTATGCAGCGATCCGACAATATAAGGAGTGATGCGACGGGAATCAGTAAGAGTCAGACGCAGTATGGGTAAGACGCGCATTTGATCGCGGGCAAATTGTTGGGGCCCGACGAATGGGTCACTCCATCGCGGAAGTCGTGCAGGCACTGGGATTTTCACGAGCCACTGTGACACGGGTGCACCGTGAGTACATCGAATCCGGTAAAACCATCCCTGCAAGGGCTAACTGCCGTGGACAACAGAGTGTGGATGAGCGAGGTCATAGTCGGCTAGCTCGCATTGTAACAGGGGATAGACGGGCCACAGTGTAAGAAATAACTCGGCAATTTAACGCTGGTGCACAAAAACGTGTAAGCAGCCACACCATCTAGAACCATCTCCTCGCTATGGGGTACAGAAGCCATCGTCCCACGAGGGTACCGCTGCTGACCGCACATCACAGGGTGCAAAGATTAGCATGGGCGCGGGAATATCGCCACTGGACCCTAGACTTTAGGGAAAATGTTGCCTGGACTGATGAGTCGAAATTCACGTTGGTACATGCTGATGGCAGGATACGAGTACGGCGCAAACCACATGAAGCGATGGATCCTTCTTGCCAGCAGGGTACTCTTCAAGCTGGTGGGGGTGGCATTCTCGTCTGGGGACTGTTTACGTGGACTGAAATGGGATCCCTGGTACGTGTGACATCGTCCCTCACAGGTCAACGTTACCGGGATATCCTGGACGACCATTTGCCCCCGTTTGTGCGTCTTCAACATCCCACTACTGACCTAATCCTGCACAAGACAATGCACCGTGCCATCGCTCCCGAATTGTATCCGAATGGTTGGATGAACACTCCACCGGCGTGACCTCGCTTCTTTGGCCAGCTAGGTCACCTGACCTCAATCCCATATAACACATCTGGGATGCCATCGAAAGAGATGTTCGAGGCTCTGACCCCCTCCATCAAATCTTTGTGAACTGTGGGAGCTTGTTCAGGGGTCGTGGATCCGCATGGCTTCCCAACGCTTCCGGTGTCTTGTCGAGTCCATGGCGAGACGAATCGCCGCCGTCTACAGGGCGAAAGGTGGTGCTACACGTTACTAGACAGGTATTTTTAAGTCAATCGCTCTTCAGTGTACATTAGATAGATAGATAAAAGAGTTGGAGTACGTGGCGGGGGGGGGGGGCTTAAGGCCCAAAGCCCCGTCTCCTCCTGGGTGCGCCAGTGTGTGAGGTCCATTTTTAACAGATTAGAGGAGTTCCTATCTTGTTTGAAATCTGTTTTTATTGATCAGGCGAGAAATTCTGCGCCGATCACGACTTGTCAAAATGGTGTTTCGTCCACAGTTTTTATTTTCAGTCGAGTTTGACTTACATCAATCTTTATAAACACGTAGAACTATTCTTTTGTTAGCACTTGCAGATTTAACAACTTCCTTGATGCTGTGTCCTTTTGACTGGGCAAAAGTTATGACATCTTTCCGCCAGCATCTGTCTTTCGACCCATTGGTTTTAATTGTTCAAAAATTTCAGCTTAAAATTTTACCTCTAGAAAGAATTTACACATATTTTATTATTATACAGTATAACCCAGAAATATTTACATACCTGGCAACATTGGGTAGAGCCTTGTAAGTATCATCGCGCAGCATACATACACGCTTTTTTACGATACTATCGATGATCTCTTTGTGAAAAAGAAATACACACCACAACAAAACATTACAACAAACAAGGACACGAATGACACAAACGTAACAAGTGTGATACACAAAGTTGGCCGCCCCGGTGGCGCAGTGGTCTAAGGCGTTGGCCTCTGATCATTCGTCCGAAGGGGTCCGGGTTCGAATCCCGGTGAGGCATGGATGTTGTGTTTGTCTTACGGCGCTGGCTCTCTCCCTTCCCTGGAACCAGTGACCCTAAATTAGGGACGGGCGACTGCTTATAGCCCATTGAGTTGCTCACGGTGGTCGTTAAACCTCCAATCAAAAAAAAAAAAAAACACAAAGTTGATTCCCCTGGTGAGAGTATGATAGGTAACATTGTGAAATTTAATTTCGAAACTTCCACCTGTAAAAATGTATCAGATGCATTCGGAATTTCACGCTTGACAGATAGGTAGTCTAAGCAAGAGAACGCGCAGTGCGCAAATCTCCACTTATCATATGATCATGCTTCCATCCGACATTGCAGTTTGAAACGAAAGAAGGAAAAAAAACAATGTTTTAACTGGGTGAAAAATCAAAACACACAGCACAGATGCAGAATACTGTCAGTCTGTCTTTTGTTGACTCTGTAGCTGCACAGCATCCATTGCTTAATATTTCTTTCTGCTGATATCTTTCTTTCCCTATTTCTCCGTTGTCGCTTTTCTTTCTTCCTTTCCTTTGTTTTCATGCCCTACGATGAAAATAATTTCATCCACCATGCTGAAAGAACTTTCATCCTGAGGATCATGAATGAGTGCATGATATCAAAGCTTTAGCTATTTTAGATAAATGGTGTAACTTTGAGAATATCAATACTTTTAAACACCATGCATCAATTTTTACAAATATTCCAACTACGTCACTTCCGTTTTGGGGAATTTCCCCCTCCCTTATGAAGCTTGAATGCAAAGCTTATAAAAGCGGAGACATCGCGCGGGGGCGATTAGAAGTGAAATCTTTTCTCTGTTCTACTTCCGGTTTTGAAAATTTTTTACATTATTTTCAAGCTAAAATGCAAATTTTTATGTAGTAAAAATGTTTTTTAGCAGTAATACTGGAGTAATTGCGATTACGGAAAAAAATCTGAACTCCGTCGACCTACCGTTTCGAAACTTTCGTAAAAATGAATAATACCGTCCTCCAACCCCTCCCCCTCCCCCTTCCTTCCGTCTCCACCAACTCCGCAAAAATTTCTGTTCACTTGTGCGATCTGGAAAATGACCAAAATAATAACGAAAAAGGCGGAATTCCTCGAATTCGCGAAAGGAAATCACGAGGAAATTTTCGTGGCGTCTAACTTACATTTTCGCAAATTGTTGCCTACAGTTAGTTTCAAGATGAAATACAAACATTTTTGCAATAAAATGATATTTAACAAGACTACCGGACACAAAGGCAACATCGGAAGAAAAAATTACGATTACGGCAAACTTTTTTACTCCGTTTAACTACCATTTTCACAAGTTTCGTAATAGAAAAATTAAAAAAAAAAAAAGGAAAAGGAAAATTTGTAGAATCCGTACTTTCGACAGTGAGTCCCGTAGTTCCGTTGTCAAACAAATAAATTCGTAGAAACTACGAACATTCCGTAGTAGTTGGCAGGTATGTATTTAAATAAATTGCACTCGCGGGCAATAAAATTTGCGCACCAAGGTGGAAGCATCGGATTGAACTGAAATTTTATGGACATAATGATGCAGATGAATGATACACATGATAACAAAAACAGAGCCGCAGGTCAACTACAGAGGGATCTGTGGCTCGCAGTCCGGTCATCTTCAGTCACAGCTTCGTGCGGCGATACATGCTGCAATACGGTCCGGCATGGAGGCGAACAGACGCCTGATGTTGTCCTGTGGCAGACTGGTCCACACGTGTTGGACGGTGTGCTCTAAATTCCGGATAGTGCGGCACGGCGGCAGCTGGCGTTTAAACTGGTCCCACACGTGCTGGATAGGGGACATGTCCGGAGAGTGGGCAGGCCATGGAAGTTTCTGGACATGATGTAGGTAGTCCTGGGCAACCCGAGCCGTGTGCGGGCAGACATTATTTTGCTGGTATAGCGCACCTGGAATCGCGGCCAGGAATGAGAGCATATGGGGCCGTAGGATCTCATCCACATACTGCTGGCCCGTCAATGATCCACGTACCCTTTACTAGAGCTCGTAGACAAGGGCTCCTTAGACCATAATGCCCGCAATGGAGGAGATGTGGCGCTCGATAGCGAGGTTGGGATAATGCCGTTGACCCGGGGACCTTCACAACCGGACACGATGATCATCTGTCCCCAAAACGAAGCGGCACTCATCGCTAAATACCACACGTCGCCAGACTGTAGCGTTCCACGTCGCTCTGGCCTGGCACCACAGCAGACGGAGCCGGCGATGTTCCGGTTTTAATGGCAGCACACGTTAAGGGCGCTGAGTTCGCAGATTCGCTTCAGCGAGGCGTCGGGAAATGGTTCATAGGCACACAGGAGCCGATGGAGTGGACCGGGTTCCCTGGGTAATCCATTCGTGCCTGGTGCACGATCCGTCGACCCTTTCTTTCGGTGGTCCTTCTGGTCCGTCCGGAGCCGCTCCGCCGTGTGGCAGTGCCGTCACGTGTTCACTGCTCCCAACACAGTCGGACATTATGGTCAGAACGATCCACGTGGCGGGCTGTATGGCACGCCGACCACCCTGCGGGTTTCAGCCCGGTGATCAGGCCTCTCTCAAAGACCGTAAGTTGCGTAAATCGACGTCTCTGGCATCTACTCGGCATCCTCGTCACTCTGTACTCTTGCTTACGTCGTCCGGTGCTTTTCGCTACGACTACACGCCGGTTCGTTCTTGCAGCGCCCCCACAGGGTGTGCGGTCGTGCAATATCGCGCCAAACGTGGATCATCTGCATACCAGCACGCACTCTATAGCTGTTTTGCGAAGTTTCGCGGTTGTAGCATGTTTTCTTCTAGGTGCGCAAATTTCATTGTCCGTGAGTGTATAACTATAACCTCAGATATATATCATATTAAACAATTACAAATATTGCCATAAGTGACTAATTTTTTGTTCGGTGTTTTTACTAAAACGGCAAAGTTTGTTCAGCATTTTCACGGCTTTAGGAAAGAGAAAACAGAAATCTGCGTAGCAAATGTTCTTTTGATTCAAACACTGCTTTTGGTCCCCTTTCTCGACTTTCCTATTTAAGCAGCACTCCTTTTGGCTGATTCCTCTACGTCAGTCCACTTTTGCCAACTCAATAATCAATACAATTTAATCAAATATGCTATCAATAATCTGGGATAGAAACTTGAAATTCATGATGCATTGAGGTTCACCTACGGTACAATTTTTGGGTTGCTGCTTGTTATATACACATACCTTTTCTTTGTGTATGTGTGTGTGCACAAGATCTGAATCTGATTTACAACTCTTTTTGGGCCTTAGTTACACAGATCTTGAATTGCAGTTCTAGTAGAAAGTTTGTTTCAGTTACAGCGAAACTACCTTTTTTTTTTTTTTTTTTTTTTACTGGTGGTTTAACGACCACCGTGAACAACTCAATGGAAGTCGCCCGTCCGGACGTCTCTAATTTAGTGCCACTGGTTCCAGGGAAAGGAGAGAGCTAGTGCCGTAAGGCAAGCACAACATCCATGCCTCACCGGGATTCAAACCCGGACCCATCTCGGAAGCCATCGCTTAGACCACTGCGCCACCGGGGCAGCAAACTATTTTTTCAATTTGCAAGTAAGGAAACAAAGATTAATTTTCGCTCACTTTTTACATTTGCACTGAAATTCTTGCAATTCTGGTCTTCTTCGATTCTTTAAAAGATTTTTTCGTAATTACATTTTATTTTATTTTATTTTGTTAATGGTAAGGAAGTAACTGGCGTGGTGCAGGCGTGTTTGTTTTACGACACTGGCTCTTCCCCTGCGCTGGAACCAATGGCCTTAAATTAGGGATGGGCTGCTTATAGTCCAGTGAGTTGCTCACAGTTGTTGTTAAATCTCCAATAAAAAAAACAATTATAAGTAAGTTTTGAAAAAGCAATTAATGTTTGGCCACATTTGAATGCTTACTCTCACTAAAAGTGGAGGTACATTACAAATCCTGAATTCAGTTATCGCAAAGAAATTCATAAGAATGGAATAAAGTCTTCGACTGTCTGTCTCACAGAACGTTCCTCGTCTGTCGTTTCTCAATAACCGAAGTGATTTCGTTCTTACATTTGATTTCACTAGGGATCTGCGTGCGAGCCAGAAAAATGGGTAAAATGTTATTGCCTGAATGCGAAAAACTGCGGTGATTCGTAGACAAGAAAAGTTGAAGTGGCGTAGCACGATAATCACAGAAATAAATAAATTTTTAAGGTGAGTAAGTAGGAGCAGCTGTGCTAATGATTCACTGCCATAGGACGACAAGGCTTCAAACAGAAGTCATCGCTCTCTCCACGTCTATACAAGTGAGTCACGGAAAAATTCCCATGTGGTGCTGTGGAAGCATGTCCGGCGCGAATAACTGGAAGACCCAGGGTTCGATTCCCGGTGGCGGCCGATGATAATTTTTTCCGTGACTCACTTGTAGACGTGGAGAGAGCGATGACTTCTGTTTGATGTTCCTAGTCCACGTCAAATGAAAATGAAAAGGGAAGAGAGAAATACCATTTATTTATTTATTTTTTTCATTTTTCGGAGAAACGTAAAAATTTTATGAACATTACCGAAACAAAGAGAGATGGGAGAATAATACGGCAGAGAGAAAGAATGACGGAGGTGGGAGCATAGTCGTGTAAAAGGCCCTTTTGTCATGTGGGAAGTGCCTACGAGATGATCAGCTGCTATTTAAAAATTTCCAAGTACTTCGTTGCTTACAAAAACTGCTTCCGTGGAGACATTTTACCTAAATGTATCCCTCTCCTTGTTGGAAAATAGTACTAAAGGGAAATCCTCTTGTGCGTGCGCACGAGAGAAAGAGCTTTCAACATCTTCTCGTTTATTGTTTTCGTCCATTAGGAGGGGTGTTATTGGGTTGGAAAGGAAGTAATGTCCGATGACGAGGTACCCGCATTCGAAGCCCCTGCTACGGCGTACATTGGCCACTGAGATTGCGCAGCACACGGGCATGTGGCTAGCTGCTAGACAGAGTGTAAGCGCCAGCCAACATCGAAGTAGACAAGAAGCGCATCCGCGATTGCATGCTGTATGAGTTTCGTTGCGGTCGTGTCACATTATTAGTATCGTAAGGAACATTATCAGTGTGTACCCCAATGCCATATCACATCGTCAGTACTGTCGTTGTTTCAAAGGTTTCGAGAAGGAAATTTTGATCTGTTAGACCGTCCCAAAGCCGGAAGACCCGCAACAGTGGATGTAAACTTGCTGAAGACCTTACTGGAGACAGATCCACGTGTGACCACGCGGGAGTTGGCCGAATAGCTGGGGACTACGCACACGAGCATTATCACGCACTTACGTCGACTTGGGAAGATGCACAAGAGGGGAGTTTGGTAACGTATAAACTCACACCGGTTATTATTTTATTTCATTAGCAAATAATTGTCAAAAACTAAAACACAATTAGATAAAATTCAAAATATGAAATACAAAGGGGGGGATGAAAGAGAACTCTGTTCAAATATAAAAATAATAATCGCATTTTTAAATTTGCTTGGTGGTTGAACTGCATGTTCCTTATCAATGGAGTCAAAATAACTCCCAAATTGCGTAATTTTTTATTTTATTTTCTTTCTTTCTTTCTTTTTTTTTTACCCCAGTTTATTGTACTGCTCTCATTTTCGTGGAGCCACGAAATGGAGTGGAGGTTTTACTGATACCATATTTCACTTTTTCTACTCCTCTTCTTCGTGGATCCACTTTTTTTCTACATTTCCGTGGGTGTAAAGGCGGCTTTGGACAGTGTAGAGGTAGCTCTGGACAGTGTAGGGAGTGGCTTTGGACAGTGTAGGGGTGGCTTTGGGCAGCAAAGGGGTGGTTCTGGACAGTGTATGAAGATGCTTTGGACAGTGTATAGGGGATGCTTTGGGCATTAAAGGAGTGCTTCTGGACAGTGTATGGGAATGGTTTGGACAGTGTATGGGATGCTTTGGACAGTGTATAGGGGATGCTTTGGGCATTGAACGAGTGCTTCTGGGCAGTGTATGGGTGGCTTTGGACAGTGTATGGGGATGCTTTGGACAGTGTAGGGGTGGCTTTGGACAGTGTACGGGAGGCTTTGGACAGTGTATGGGGTGGCTCTGGACAGTGTAGGGAAGGCTTTGAGCAGTGTTTAGGTGGCTTCGTGGTATCCAGCCACTCTACTAATCGCTTACAATTGTTGCTAAGGATCCACTTTTCATCGCAGGTTACGTTCCGATACAGGAATCTCTTATTGGGTTCTGTCAATTCATGTGACACCAAGACATCCAGGTTTTTCACATTTCCCAGTGTCACCAGGCAGCAGTCGAATGATGACACGGTCCTTTGCTGCGACGCACGGTCTCTTTGCCATGAGTCAGATTCCATGATACTTTTCAGTTCCCTCATCTGTTAAAGCTGCTTATGGTCAACCACGAAGTGCGTTTGCAAGAGACGTGTTCCCGGCTTGAAATTTTGCAAACCATCGGCGTATTTTGCGTTCGTTCGCAGTACTTTGCTGAAAGATCGCATTAATGTTTCCGGCCTCTACACCCACGGAATGTCCGTTCAGCTTTAGTTTTGGAAATGTAAATCACTTACAGTGTCAGTCATTTCCTTCACAACGACTATATTTGCTAATGAAATGTAGCAAAGAAAAAAATAATACACTTACAAAGGGAATTTTCAAAAACACTAAGTCGGCAAGAGATTGTAAACTTGTATGACAGAATACTAAATTCATATGCTTTTAAGAAGTTCGTAAATGTATATAATTACAGCTCATCGCAGAACAATCGGAAATATTCGTACGATAATATGACATCAAAGTAATTTATAGCCACGCTACTTTGTTTTTCTGGGTTAGTCAAATGAATTATGACAGGTACAATTGATTAGCAATGCTGAAATCATAATTTTACTTTAGATCGGGGTCTTCAGGAGACAGTGTAAGCTTTGCAAAAATTACACTGGGAGCAAAGTTTTTGTTACATTGACACCAGCGCTTGTTCCTACCTAATTTGAGTGTGCTGAATTCAAAGCTGAAGTTATTTTTCTTTGTAAGCTCTAGATTTTTTGCAATTCATTTTCGCGAAATTTTGACTCCTTTCGTATGATGACATAGTCTATTTAAGGAATTTATGGTGGCGCAGTCTTAAAATTTGGTTTAATCAACCGTCTTGGCAAAGGTATTCTTTATGTATTCACAAAAACGTGTAGGTGCATCACAATATGCATTAAAGTTTGAAAAAACGCAAGAAAAAATCACTTGTGTGGAGTAAAATATGTATCGCCACTTGTCAAATCTAAAACATTTATGCATTATAGTCAAATATGAGTATGCACTAAAGCTTTTTACTTTAGATTAACATACATTTCGATATTAAGATGATAGGTGATTTAACAACTGATAAGGATGGGATACAAAGTTCAAATATGTCCTATCAGGCAAGAATTTGCGCTTGTAGCTGTGGCGTTTGTGGACTTTCTCAGGACAATCTGGTTTGATGCTCCAGCACTAGTCTGCCATCATATTTTTGTCCCATCGCCCTTGATAGCACTGTTCCATCGTCATGAAGTCTTGATGGAAGCGCTCTCCCTGTTCATTACTACCACCCCCGAGTTCTCGGGGAATTGATCAAGGTGAGTATTCAGGAAATGGAACTTGACCCTCATGTTGCATCCAAGATTGCAAAAAGCCAACAGCATGCTAGTAACGAGAACCACATAGTTATATGCCTTTTTGTTACCAAGAAAGTTTTGTATAACTACCATGAAAGACAGCCGCGCTCTGAGCTGTCCAGAAACAGCTCAGAGCGCGTTTCGTTTTCCTTTTGTCCAGTCAGAAGAAGTAATCACCATTCTGTTGGACTATACGAGGTAACACCTAATTGGCTGAAACGACCTGGGATATCGTGGTAGTAAACAAACTACTTGTATTCTGAAAAAAGTCCACAAAAATCTGGTCCCCGCTTTCGGAAATAAGGAACTTTTGTAGAGGGGTCAAGTAGGTTTTTTCTTGCAGTCTGGAGGCTAATACCTCAGCTGCTTTCTAGGAGAGCCTCAAATCACGCACTAAGTCATTCAGTTCCGGATAGCTAAACTGCTGAGGGGCTGATTACTGTTTTGTATCAGATGAGGTCTTCGGATTCTGAAAACATTTCTTGAAGCTCGTTATCACAACACTCGTGCTCTTCTTGATCATGTTCACTGCCTTCCTCTTTAGATGAAGCAAAACCATTAAAAACTGGAACCTGGAGTTCCTCAGAGTGGGGAGTAGGTCGAATTGCTGAGGGAATACTGGGGTAGAAGATCCTATGTCGGTTTCTCTTGCCGACACCCTTCGTGCTGACCAGGTAAAAATAGCAGTCAGTTATGTAGTCCTTGGGTTCTCGCCAAACCATGGGAACTCCAAAAGGCAGACCGTTTCTTTTTCCTTTTGTCCAGTCACGAACGTTTCCTCACAATTATAACACACAATATGAGGAGCCCGTTTATTGTCTTGGTCGCCAAGCGGAACTTCAAAATGTGTTTTACAGGCACACCTAACAAACGAAGTTATATTGCGCCTTTGAAGAAGTGTGTAGCAGCCACGTACATAACAGAATGCATCAGGATTATTTACACATTCATATCTACTCGAAGAAGCCATGATCAGATCTAAAAAAAAAAAAAAAAAAAAAAAAAAAGTTGTTATTTTTGTGTAAATCAGATAAATCTCTAGAATCCAAAATTAATAAGAAAGATAAAGGATATTGATGTTTGTAAAAAAATTATCGTAGTTTGTCTAAGGTTAGGGTAGATGTAAGCCTAGTTTTCAAGCTATCCCTAGTGTAAATAGCAATGGGTGTCCTTTTTTGCGAAAATCACAAGTTTCAAATTGCATGAAAGCAAGAGCATGTAGAGGAAAACCGATTTCAGGTTTGAAATCAGCGTTGAAAAAATACTTAGAATCAGTTGAAAAATCTCATGCAACAGAAAATAAGAAAAAAATTGTTTCCCAGTGTTATTGACCTAAAACCCTTTTCAGTGCCTTAAATTTTCCCGAAGCATACATAAATAGGCTGAATGTGTGTAGATGAAGGGGAAGAAGGGGTTTTTCTTTTTCAGAGAACATACATTTAATTATCCCCCCCGCCCCCTTTTTTTGTAGTGAGCATCTTTTGCATTTATTCCCGGGCAAAAACTTTGTTCGCTATTGGGTACATGCTATCGCATGAATATCCCGTTACACAACAGAGCTTTTTCAATTTTGTCCATATTTTGCTTTTTATAAATTAAACTGTCATTTCCCTTGCCTTGCGGGACAGCTGGTCCTCTAGCAGTCCTGGCACCTTGAATCTGCTTCTTTTTTTTCCCCTCCCAGTTGAGTACTGTATGTACTTTCTCCATTGGGCATTTTCAACAGATACAGGCTGCCAGAGAATTATTTCTCTTGATATGAAGGTCATACGATGTTCTTGACACTATTTGCATAAGTATTTACATAAATTTATTATTGCGAAAGAGAATCAAAGTGCTAATCATAATTATTTTTTTCTCTTTCTTTTCAGAGAGCATATTTGCCGACGATTTGGTACAGGTGGCTTATGAAAAAATAAGTTGTATACCTAGAGAACAAAATCTGGAAAGAGAACATTATATGAGATTCTTGCAACAGTTCCCGGATTTCATATTTACTCGATATGTCAAGAAAATATCTGAGCCTTTCGAAGGATATAGTTCGGAAATCATTACAACTATTCGTCGCAACTGTGTGGTATGTAATTCATTTTTAGTTATCTCATTCAACAGGATAAGTTCCTTGGGCGCCGCCAGGGGTCACAGGGGTCACTTGACCCCTTGTAGAAATATTTTCCCTTTTATTTCATTTTATTTTAATTTATTTTATTTTATTTATTACTGGTTTTTTTACACTCACAGAACTGGACCTCAAGGAAAGATGGAGTTTGGGTGTTTAATTTAATATCCCAATTTTATTGGAAATTTGCAATTGGAAAACGATAACGTGAAAGCGGAAAACCTAGCAAACCGTAAGGTAGTACGCCCAAACAAGTTCGGCTCAGGGTGGTGTGTGCTGAACTTAAAAGGCTTGACCTGGCCCTGCTTGACACTGTTCATCATTTTGAAAACAGTTACCAATGCACATGATAATACATGACTATTACTAACATACGCTTTCTTCAAGAGCAGCATCAATTAATAATAATAATAATAGTAGTAGTAGTAATAGTAGTAGTAGTAGTAGAGTTCTAGTGTAGTAAGTAAGTAGCAGTAATAGTATTAATCTTTCATTTTCACGAATTACTGTTTTCTTCATATTAGCCAAACTTTAATTAAATACACTTGAACCCCCTTGAAAAATTTCCTGCAGGCGCCCATGATACGTTGTGTTGTAGTCACACTCATTTAAAATACGTCCCATGCTGTAAAACATTTTTCAGTCCTAGCGTGAATGCATAGCTCTATAAAAGAAGTTTGCGAAGAGTTCTAAATGTTTTGTTTAATCATTCTTCAAAGTGACTGAAGTGTTTCCCAACTTCTAAGTTTTCAACTTTTTCATTGTCTGTTGTTTTTATGACATTCATCACCATCAACCATTATCTATCCACTGCTAATAAAAATCACCCCAAATTTGTCCCACAACTTTCTGCCTTGAGCCTCTCCTCCATGTCACTCCGACATGCATTTTTCCGAATTTCATCCACATTGTCTTTTTCTGAGTCTTTCCCTGTCCCTTGAAATCCAGTCTAGTATTTCAGTTGTCCAACGGTTGTCAATTCTCCCATCAACATGTCCAGCTCAATACCATTTCAGATATTTTAATTTGATCATGACGTCACAAACTTCCGTTATTTTCCTCATACATGTGCTCGTCTTCCTATCCTTCCTGGTTATGCCAAACGTGCACCTCTATATGTTTCTTTCAGTACTTTGTAGCCCCTGGATGTCTTTTTCAGTTACATAAGGCTGCGGGCTGCGGAACGTAATAATTTCAGAGGGGATCCAACTTCTTCGAGGTCTAAAACAATAAAAAAAGAAAAAGAAAGATGACTACATATATATATATATATATATATATACAGGGGTTGTCCAAAATAATGGAAACACTTTGAAACAATAGGTGTTAGCACCTAATATGGAGTGGGAGCACTCTTGGCATTTAAAACTGCTTGAATCCTTCTTGGAATGGACGCATACAACTCTTGGATGGTGGTAAGTGGTATGTTGTACCATTCTTCCTGCAGAAACTTTTCCAATTCCTTGAGAGACCCCGGGGGAGAATAACGGGATCACACTCTGTTTTCCAACACAGACCACAGGGGCTCAATGATATTTAAATCCAGTGATTGTGCAGGCCAGGGAAGGTGTGCAACTTCATCCTCATGTTCCTCAAACCATGACTGAACAGTTCAACTTCTGTGAATCGGGGCATTATCATCTTGAAAGGTGGAATCCCCTGACTGAAACAATGTCTGCGTCATTGAATGCAGATGGTTGGCCAAAAGAGTGACATAATCACCGCTAGTGATCCGTCCATGTAAGGTGATAATGGGACCTGCTGCAAACCCACGAGATCATGACCCAAACCATTACGGAACCGCTCCCATGCTTCACTGTAGGAAGGAGACAGTCTGGGTTGTAGGTTTCTGCGGGGGTTCTCCACATGTAAACCCGTCCTGCGGTGGGGAGTAGTGAGAAACTTGATTCATCGGAAAACAAGACATGTTTCCAGTGATCCGATTTCCACATTTTATGTTCCTGGCATCACTGTAGTTTCCGTTTCATATTCTCCTGCGACACCATGGGTTTTGTAATCGCAGCTCTGCCGTAAATATTGTGCTTATGCAATTCGCTTCGCACGGTATGGGTCGACACTGGGTTTTGGAGATGTGCATTAAACTCAGCAGTCATTTTTGCCGCCGTGGTCTTACTCCTTGCGGCCACAATCCTCTTTAATGTCCTCCTGTCTCTCGCAGTGAGTTTGGTTTTCCTTCCGCAGTTGTGTCTCGCAGATGATGTTGTGCCGTGAACATTGTATGCTGTCATGACCTTCGACACGGTACCTCTCGATACCCCCAATACCTGTACCACTGTGGTTACCGACTCACCAACCAGACCAGTTCCTACAATCTGCCCTCTTTGGAACTCCGACAGGTCACTCATTGTGCCTTCACCTGGAGCGAAATTATGCAAACACCGATTTACAATGCAATCACACAGACGCTTGAGACTAAGCAACACTTTAAAAAAAATTGTAGCTGCATGTTCGTTTTACTCAAAAAGCAGCACATACCAAAGTCACTGTTTTCAGCGAGGTGTTTCCATTATTTTGGACAACCCCTATACATATATATATATATCATCAACCATTATCAGTCTACTGCTGGATGAAGGTCTCCCCAAGTTTCTTCCACAACGGTCTATTTTGCGCCAGTCTCCTCCATGTCACTTATAACGAAGTAAATTTCTCCGTCATTTTCGGTCTACGCCGGGATTCGAACCCGAGTACGCTTATTCCGGAACAAGCAGCTCTACCAACTGAGCTACGCAGACATGTATTCTGATTCCTATCTGCCTTTATGTCATGTGCGTCCTGCTGGCAGGTACGTCACATCTCCTGGTACGTTACATCATCTCCCTCGTGTGCGTCCTTCTGGCAGGTACGTCACATCTCCTGGTACGTTATATCATCTCCCCCTTATTTTTTTTTTTTTCGAAGTGCTGGAGAAGGGATTCTCTTATTTTTCCTATCTCCCGGTGTGGAAAGAACATCACACCATTGCGAGATTTTGAACGGTCGGGTCATCCGGATAATTCGGGCGCCATTATAACGAAGTGAATTTCTCCGTCATTTTTATCCGCGCCAGGATTCGAACCCCGGTCCCCTCATTCCGGAATAAGTTGCTCTACCAATTGAGCTACGTGGACGTTTTTTTATTCTGATTCCTATCTGCCTTTATGTCATGTGCGTCCTGCTGGCAGGTACGTCACATCTCCTGGTACGTTACATCATCTCCCTCGTGTGCGTTCTTCTGGCAGGTACGTCACATCTCCTGGTACGTTACACACTCTCGCATGCTTTCGGATTTCATCCATCCATCTCCCATGTGGTCTTCTTCTGGATCTTTTCCTGTCCCTTAGAGTCCAGCCCGGAATTTTGGTTGTCCATTGGTGGTCCGTTCTTCTGGCAACATGTCGATTCCATTGCCATTTCTGGGATTTTGCTCTGACCATAATGTTTTCCACTCTTGTTATTTCCCTCATCCACGAGTTGCTCTTTTTATCTTTCTTCGTTACACCAAGTATGCATCTCTTCATGCTGCTTTCAGTTGTCAGCAGCCTTTGTATGTCTTTTTTAGTTAAGGTCCATGTCTCTGCTCCATATGTAAGAACTGGAAGGAAGCATTGATTAAACACTTTTCTTTTAAGACATAATGGCATATTGCTCTTAAAAATTGTACTGTTTCTTCCAAAAGCTCTCCAACCAAATTTCATTAGCACCCTCCGCCTTCATGTCGCACTGACCGCTGCCTTGGCCAGGTTTCCAGCTGCCGGAGACTGAGGGCGAAGAATTAAGTAGTGAAATCATCTTTTGTATGGGGTTGGCCGTACCTCACGACGCTAGCCAAGCGAGTTGGTGAGTGTGGAGTACTATTTCCTCTAATCCTGATACATACCGTTATTTTTCAGTTGTCAGAGCCCCTTTAGTGGGAACAGAATGCACCACGAGAAGGCGGGATTGGCATTTGTCAAAGAGAGCTATATATTTGCGCATCACCTGACCTCGCATCCCATATATATCATCATCATCATTGTCAACCATTATCAATCCACTGCTGGACGAAGGTCTCCCCAAGTTTCCTCCACAACGGTCTGTCTTGTGCCAGTCTCGTCCATGTCACTCCCGCATACTTTCGAATTTCATCCACCCATCTTCCATGTGGTCTTCTTCTGGGTCTTTTCCTGTCCCTTGGAATCCAATCTAAAATTTCGGCTGTCCATCGATGGTCTGTTCTTCTGGCAGTATGTCCATCCCATTGCCATTTCAGGGATTTAACTCTGATCATGATGTCTTCCACTCTTGTCATTTTTCGGATCCACGTGTTCTTCTTCTTATCTCTCCTGGTTACACCAAGCATGCACCTCTCCATGCTGCTTTGAGTTCCCAATTGAGAAAAACAGCAGAACAAAAGTAATATGTACAAATAATATAATCGATTAATTAAGGTCCTCTTCTTCAGATTTTTGAATGGGAGAAGTAATTATTTTTCTTCATTGTCTAGGAACAAAAACAGGTAAGTCCAAGTTACAACAGCTAATACCATAAGAGATTATATACAGACTCTCGGTAAAAAAGACGGTTTGTTTGTTCACATTGGAGGAGAGTACTATTGTATTAGGCCAATCGGGAGAGTAACCTCCCTGGCGAACAGCTGTAGTAAATGAAGTAGAAATGCAGTCAGTTCGAAGTGCATATTTATGTTCAGACAATCTAATGTTCAGACTTCTAAGGGTAGAACCTATGTAGTATTTGATATCTTCGTTAGGAGCTGAGGGAAGCAATGGGATACGATATATTCCTGCTTTATTCAAAGTGGCAACTTGATCTCTGTCGTTACGTATGGTAGAAAAAATGTTTTTGGTGCAAATTCCAAATTTAATATTATATTTATTACATACCTTCCGCAATATAGAAACTACGGGAGGGATGAAATCAACTTTACCAACGTATATAGGGGGAACGACTTCCCTTGACAACGTCGTAAATCTTAGTCTTTCAAATTTCTGTAGAAGTTCCCGAAAGAAGCAGGCGGGATATCCAAATGATATGGCCATGTTCTGTATAAGAGCTAGTTCGTCCTGACGTATCTTACGGGTTGAGGAATGAGTAAATGCTCGTTTAATTAAAAAACGTAAGGCTGAAGCTTTGTGTTCCGGGGGTGCGAAGAGATAAAAGGTATAAGACAAGGTGTGAAGGTCGGTTTTCTATAGACGGATAATTTGATAAGGTTAGAAGTCAAGTCACGAGTTAATAAAATGTCCAGAAAGGGTAATATACCATTTTGTTCAAGTTCCATTGTGAAGGTGATAGTAGGATATTGGTTGGACAGACATGTGGTAAATTCGTTCAGAAGTACCATGGAGTGAGGCCAGAAGACCAACATATCATCCCCGTATCTTAAGAGGAGTGCCGGTTGATTCGTGAATTGGTTCAGAACTTTATCTTCCAATGACTGCAGTAAAATTTCGGCCAGAACAGGGGAGAGAGGAGACCCCATTGGTGCCCCTCCATTTGTTGGTAGAATTTGCTATCAAATTTGAAATAAGAACGTTTTGCAACCAATTTCAAAGCAGAAATGATTGCATCAACCTCCAAAGGGGAAATTGAGTTATCAGCAAGCAATTTCCCTTCAATAATCGAGTGGACTACTTCAAGTGGAACACTTGGAAATAGAGACACTACATCAAGAGAAGCCATAACAAATGAGTTTCCCTTGGGATCAAAAGATTTTATTCGCGTTAATGCCTGAGTAGAACTATTAATGGAAACTGAAGAATTTGCTATAAGTGGTTTTAAGTAAGTTGCTAAAGCTCTCTCCAATGTACGGGTGGGGCTAGCATACCCCGAAATCAACAGTCTGAGGGAGTGGTCAGGTTTGTGGGTTTTAATTTTCCCGAACAACTCAGGGACTCTAGTACCTACAGGAGGCTTCATTTTAGTAGAAATGGACTTAGGCAAGAGACCCCGGTTCCTGAGTTTACTTAACTCAGCTACAGTCGCATTTGTCGGGTCAGAGCGAAGTATCCGATGTGGAATCAGAGCTATCGCTTGGTACATCTTATTGTAGTAATCTTTGCGATCTAATAAAATAATTTGCTGGGACTTGTCAGCGCTAATGATTGAGAGATTCGGGTTTCGAGAAAGTTGTAACAATTGGTTGCGTTCATATTTTAGAAATGAAGAAGTTTTATCAGAATTTGAAAGGGAGTCAGCTAAGGCATAACGAGTGATATCTTGTTCCTTCTCTGGCAAGGCCCCAATGACATTCTCTATCTGAGGTAAAGATTGAAATGGTCGAAAAGTTAAAACTGGATAGCTGAACTTGAAACCACGATTGAGGGCCGAACGTTGAATATCAGATAACACTATGGAGCTATAGTTGATGAAAGAATCAGGTAAATCACGATTAGTGGTTCAGTAGCTGAAGTTCTTAGGTTGGAACAAGTGAGGGCGTGTAGAAACCAGATTGCATAATTTACGAGTGTGTCCTTGATTCATGGTGTTTATTAAAGTCTGTATAGTGGTAAAGAAAACCAACAAAGTCTTACCTAATAAAATAGGATGGGAAAGTCTGGATAGTTGAGTATAAGCATTGTAGGATTTAAGGTTTAACAAGTCCAGGTAACTTCATTTCCTCCTTATTTCTTTGGTTAGTCGTTTTTGTTGAGCATTAACAATTACGTGTGCATCCTGTTGAGATATGGCAAAGGTTCGTATTCGCAGGAACTTGGGCACCACACCGAGTGAACGGCAGTTGAGTAGAAAACTAAGGTGAGTCTCACAGCGGGCTAGTTTCCGTCGGATGTTACAGAAGGTCTTGGTTGCAGCTTCCATGCTACGTGCGCTTTAAAGTGCTACAGATTCTACCAGAATCCCTCACACATAGTATCACAAGGTTTGCAGCTAAAAAGAGTAATACTTGTTAAAAATTCGTACGTAAAGGAGATAATTACTTAGAGGCGTGCTGTCTCCGTACGATATCATCAAACCAACATCTGTAGCACTTTAAAGCGCACGTAGCATGGAAGCTGCAACCAAGACATTCTGTAACATCCGACGGAAACTAGCCCGCTGTGAGACTCACCTTAGTTTTCTACTCAACTGCCGTTCACTCGGTGTGGTGCCCAAGTTCCTGCGAATACGAACCTTTGCCATATCTCAACAGGATGCACACGTAATTGTTAATGCTCAACAAAAACGACTAACCAAAGAAATAAGGAGGAAAAGAAGTTACCTGGACTTGTTAAACCTTAAATCCTACAATGCTTGTACTCAACTATCCAGACTTTCCCATCCTATTTTATTAGGTAAGACTTTGTTGGTTTTCTTTACCACTATACAGACTTTAATAAACACCATGAATCAAGGACACACTCGTAAATTATGCAATCTGGTTTCTACACGCCCTCACTTGTTCCAACCTAAGAACTTCAGCTACAGAACCACTAATCGTGATTTACCTGATTCTTTCATCAACTATAGCTCCATAGTGTTATCTGATATTCAACGTTCGGCCCTCAATCGTGGTTTCAAGTTCAGCTATCCAGTTTTAACTTTTCGACCATTTCAATCTTTACCTCAGATAGAGAATGTCATTGGGGCCTTGCCAGAGAAGGAACAAGATATCACTCGTTATGCCTTAGCTGACTCCCTTTCAAATTCTGATAAAACTTCTTCATTTCTAAAATATGAACGCAACCAATTGTTACAACTTTCTCGAAACCCGAATCTCTCAATCATTAGCGCTGACAAGTCCCAGCAAATTATTTTATTAGATCGCAAAGATTACTACAATAAGATGTACCAAGCAATAGCTCTGATTCCACATCGGATACTTCGCTCTGACCCGACAAATGCGACTGTAGCTGAGTTAAGTAAACTCAGGAACCGGGGTCTCTTGCCTAAGTCCATTTCTACTAAAATGAAGCCTCCTGTAGGTACTAGAGTCCCTGAGTTGTTCGGGAAAATTAAAACCCACAAACCTGACCACTCCCTCAGACTGTTGATTTCGGGGTATGCTAGCCCCACCCGTACATTGGAGAGAGCTTTAGCAACTTACTTAAAACCACTTATAGCAAATTCTTCAGTTTCCATTAATAGTTCTACTCAGGCATTAACGCGAATAAAATCTTTTGATCCCAAGGGAAACTCATTTGTTATGGCTTCTCTTGATGTAGTGTCTCTATTTCCAAGTGTTCCACTTGAAGTAGTCCACTCGATTATTGAAGGGAAATTGCTTGCTGATAACTCAATTTCCCCTTTGGAGGTTGATGCAATCATTTCTGCTTTGAAATTGGTTGCAAAACGTTCTTATTTCAAATTTGATAGCAAATTCTACCAACAAATGGAGGGGGCACCAATGGGGTCTCCTCTCTCCCCTGTTCTGGCCGAAATTTTACTGCAGTCATTGGAAGATAAAGTTCTGAACCAATTCACGAATCAACCGGCACTCCTCTTAAGATACGTGGATGATATGTTTGGTCTTCTGGCCTCACTCCATGGTACTTCTGAACGAATTTACCACATGTCTGTCCAACCAATATCCTACTATCACCTTCACAATGGAACTTGAACAAAATGGTATATTACCCTTTCTGGACATTTTATTAACTCGTGACTTGACTTCTAACCTTATCAAATTATCCGTCTATAGAAAACCGACCTTCACACCTTGTCTTATACCTTTTATCTCTTCGCACTCCCCGGAACACAAAGCTTCAGCCTTACGTTTTTTAATTAAACGAGCATTTACTCATTCCTCAACCCGTAAGATACGTCAGGACGAACTAGCTGTTATACAGAACATGGCCATATCATTTGGATATCCCGCCTGCTTCTTTCGGGAACTTCTACAGAAATTTGAAAGACTAAGATTTACGACTTTGTCAAGGGAAGTCGTTCCCCCTATATACGTTGGTAAAGTTGATTTCATCCCTCCCGTAGTTTCTATATTGCGGAAGGTATGTAATAAATATAATATTAAATTTGGAATTTGCACCAAAAACATTTTTTCTACCATACGTAACGACAGAGATCAAGTTGCCACTTTGAATAAAGCAGGAATATATCGTATCCCATTGCTTCCCTCAGCTCCTAACGAAGATATCAAATACTACATAGGTTCTACCCTTAGAAGTCTGAACATTAGATTGTCTGAACATAAATATGCACTTCGAACTGACTGCATTTCTACTTCATTTACTACAGCTGTTCGCCAGGGAGGTTACTCTCCCGATTGGCCTAATACAATAGTACTCTCCTCCAATGTGAACAAACAAACCGTCTTTTTTACCGAGAGTCTGTATATAATCTCTTATGGTAATACCTGTTGTAACTTGGACTTACCTGTTTTTGTTCCTAGACAATGGAGAAAAATAATTACTTCTCCCATTCAAAAATCTGAAGAAGAGGACCTTAATTAATCGATTATATTATTTGTACATATTACTTTTGTTCTGCTGTTTTTCTCAATTGGCATCACCTGCGGTTTTGAACAAATGTATTGTGGGTCTCATGGGGGAGACTGGTTATATATTGAGGCACTTCCCTATGCTTTGTGGCACTGTTGGGTGGCCTGAGAACGGGTGCTATTGTAGCCCCGAAAGATCTTGCCATTTTTTAAATTTTTTAAAATCATGTCTTTTATTGTAAATAAAGTTTTTTATTGTACAGTCAGAGATGTTGGTTTGATGATATCGTACGGAGACAGCACGCCTCTAAGTAATTATCTCCTTTACGTACGAATTTTAACAAGTATTCCAAGGGCTTGTGTACAAAAAGCAGCAGTGTACTTACCGCTTAATTTGAGTTCGATTTTTTTTTTCATTATTTGGCAGATGTATTGGGTTTTTTAATCTCAAGTTAGACACATTCGGACTTGGAAAAAAAATTAAAAGGAAGCACGAAGAGGAAGAAAAAACTATCCCTGGTTATTATTGCTTTTAAATAAGTTAAAGAATTCTTGAAAGATTTTTTAAAGATAAAAACACAACGCTGAGTTAAATGTTCACCTTATTTGTGCAAATCAATTTTTTAAGTTGTATTTGAAGCATTTTCCAGAAAGTTGCATAGCTTGGTAGTGGTTTCCAGGAAATCATTCTGGAGGAAACAAAAACGATAACTCATAATATATGAACTAGAAATATTTCGTGGGAAATAGCCTTAGTGAGGGAACCATGAAATTCCAAGGGGTCAGTATCCCCGTGTCCTCTACCTTCCGCCGCCCGTGTATAAGATCCATATCTCGGATTCATAAATAAGAATGTGAGGAATGCAGTGATTTAGCACTTTTTTTAAAGACTTTTCTTTTAAGCAAAGTGCTCTTGAAAATTGCACCGTTTCTTCCAAATGCTCTCCAACTAAGTTTTATAGCGGTGTAAAAGAAGTTTTTTTTATTTCTTTTTAAAATTAAGGAAGAGTGACTGTTACTACCTCTCTGTTTGCTTAGTCATGAACTGCTTTGGTTAAACTGCTTAGTACTATTATGTGTTTTGATCAGCGCTGCAGTTGTAATAAAAAACTGCGTCAGCAAAGAGTGGATTTAGTAAACAAAAAAGGCTAAAAAAGACACGTAATTTTCAAAAGCAGTTCAAACTTTATTTACTTTTTTAATTACATTTTTATTATTAATTGTTTTTATTAAGTTTCGTAGAAGTTTCCAAACTTGGCCATTTTTAAATAAAAGGAAGAATGTTACATGAATGTGAGATGCGGAAAACATTAAGTTTTTCTTTAAACACTGCTCTTCCGTTCTGTAGGATATCAAATAGTCAGTGTGAATAAAAGTAATCAGTTACACTCTATACATATGATAGGGTTCATTAAAACTAAAAAAGGACAGGGTGCTTGTTATGGAAAAAAAGGACAGCTTATTCTTTAAAAGAGCATTAGAGTATACATCAACCTAACAGCAAGACCCTACAAGCAGCGGTAATTCACCGGAAAAGTTCAACAGTAATTCACTGTGGATACTGAAATATTATTTCATATACACTGCTGTTAATAGAAATTGCAACACCATGAAGAAATGCTCGGATTTTCACAAAATTTGCAGGGTAGATAGGGCCCCGTGGGAGATGCAAATTATTACAATTCCAGCGCACATGCAAACATGAGGCGCGCGCGAAGCCATCCGCATCGAAAACGTCACGCCAGGGGTTATAAAAGAAGGCGTACAGAGAGCAGATTTTTAAACTTCCTATCGCTAAACTCGAAGGTACGCAGTTGTTAACATGTAAACATGCTGTGTAGGAAGACGAGACAGCCATACGAACACTTGACGGAGTTTGGAAGAGGTAGAATTGTTGGACTCAGAGAAGGTGGTTTATCATACCGGGATATTGCTGCACACATTAGGTGTAACGCAACTACCGTTATGCGTGCATGGCGTCAATGGACATCAGAAGGTTCTGTGCAGTGTCTGGAGCTCGAAATCGCACGACCGAGCGGTAAGACAGGCACTTGCACCGTATGGCAGTGATGTCGCGCACACCACCATCCACGACACTTGCGCAACAATGGAGGATGGTCACACATCGTCCAATGTCTGCAAGTACTGTTCGTCACTGATTACTGCAGAGAGGCCTCATTGCTCGCCGTCCATTGCTGCGACTTCCCTTAACTCTGAGCCATAGGCGTCAGCGGTTGCAGTGGTGCCGCGAAAGAGAAAATGGAGTGCTGAACGGGGGCATATTGTGTTTTCGGATGAGTCCAGATTCAATCTAATGCATCATGACGGCCCAATCCTTGTTTACAGATACCGAGGTGAACGACATCTGGAAGGCTGCACCGTGCAGCACTCTGCTGGTTCCACGCCGAGCGTGATGGTCTGGGTCGGTATTGCGTTTCATTCACGCACTCACCTAATACGCATCACAGGCACATTGAACATACAACGCTGCATCATGGAAGTGTTGGAAGCTGAACTTCCTTCAGTTGATCTTGGGAAAGACAATGCTCGACCCCATATTGCTCGTACTGTCCGAGGCGTACTCTGTGCGCATCAAGTCGCCAGTCTTCCCTCGTTCGCCAGATTTGTCGTCTGTAGAGAACGTCTAGGGTGTCATTAGGCAACGACTGGATCGCATGGCCTCGCAGCCTGTCACAACAAACGAATTGTGGATGCATGTAAAAGCGGAATGGACTGCAATACCGCAGACGACCATCTAAACTCTGTTTCATTAGATGTCACAGCTTGTGTGGTCGGTTATCACTGCCCATGGTGGATTTACTTATTACTAATTTTTTGACCTTCCTCTTCACGAACCTGTATGTAATTGTGATCGTTTGTAGCTTGTACAATAACTAATCACTCCCATAAATTTCATTGTGATTGCTTGTTTCTTTCTTGGTGTTGCAATTTCTATTAACAGCAGTGTATATTGTTATCAGTAAGTACTAGTTTAATTTCAGAAACTATTCTTTCTACTTCAGCATTTGAAATTGCTATAGTGCATGCAATGTTTAAAAGTTTCTGGATTAGTGGGAATCTTCTAATCACAGTTCCTTCTGATTTTGCCACAATTCAACATATTTTTGGAATTGTCAAATTACTACTCTCAATATCAGTTTGACTGTTTGAGATAGAAGCATTGACTTATACTCGTCCCACTCTTATAGTAAATCTTCATCTAGGTTGAAGTACTCAGCCATCAGCTCCATTACTTTAGCAGTGTCATAAAGGCTTAAGAGTGGTTTATATAAATAGACTGGTTTCCTAACCATCCAGAAATGGTTTCATGCAAATGATCAATAAATTCATGTGCACTATTTCAAATAGATCGTTAGGGGTGGGGTCGTCATTTTAGGCTAGAGGGAAGACCGGGTGGATTTTTTTAAAATTAAAGGTCAGGTAGGGCGCGGCGCCCTTTCAAAAACATCTAGGATGAACCCTGCGTATGAATCATACAGTGATGCAGTTCTAAATAAAAAATTGCCTCAGCGATGAAGATTTTTGTAGTATTACTTGTGAGGCATCAGAGAGCGGATTTAGGGGACTTCTTTTGTTGGAGCCAGTGGCAAGTTTTGTAGAAATGCCCTTCTCAAAGATAATGCTGTTGTCAGTCAGCCTATATTGCTGCAAATATGCTGTAAACGGAAACGTACAATGGTGTCCGAAACTTGAGGACGGGTCACATTTTTACCAACAAATGAAATAATTATCATTTCTGCACTGAAATTTGGCAATGAATTTATTACCAGAGAGAGAAATAAATGTTTCACATAGAAATAAATATGTTATCATGTTAGCACATAAAATATGGTAATACTTTTTTGCAAAAGATACAATTTTAACTTGAACGTATAAAGAAGATTTTGGTCCAGTACTATGTGGAAAGCATTTCAACAGTAAACATGTCCACTCCGAATAGTGGTGGACAGGTCACAACGTCATGTTGAGCATTAAGTGGTCTAGGGACTCTTTGGGAAAATTCGCCCACTTGCCCTTCAGAGTATGGATAAGTTCTGGGATATTCTATGGAAGTGAATTTCATTCAGCAATGCGTCGCCCGAAAATGTCCCAAACATATTCTATGGGATTTATGTCTGGAGAGAGCGTTGGTTCCGTTCAATGAATGTCCTTGGTTTCCAGAAGTTCATGCACTGCTGCAGTAAGGTGTGGTATAAAGTTATCATCCGTAAAAAAAATTATTCGCCCACTGCACCTTGGAACAATCGAACTTGACGTAGGATAATTTCATTGCATTACCTTGCACAAGGCGTAGTCTCTTTGTCTAGCACTTTTAGCTCGGTACGTCCACTAAGCATAATGTGTCAGCACCATGAGCCCGGAACCACCGTATTTGTCCCTTTCCACAACATTCTCCAGATCGTAAGCAATCCAATTTTCACAGGAAATTAATTGACGTCTGAAATATGCTGAGAGCCTGAAGGGACTCCCATCCGTAAAGAGTACATTAGCTCATTCATTATCGCTCAGTCATCCGTAAAGAGTACATTAGCCCATTCATTATCGCTCAGTCATCCGTAAAGAGTACATTAACACATTCATTCATCCGTAAAGAGTAAATTAGCCCATTCATTCTTTGCTCACTTTCAAGGATACGACACCACTGCAAACATGCTCAACGATGAGCTCTGAATAAAGGGATGCATCTAACAGGCTTGCGGTACATTGCTCCTTTCTGCAGACATCTTGCCACAGTTTTCCGCGTATCTGTGCTTGCAATTCAGAGCTGAGACGGGCTGAGCCCGAAAGCCCAAAGCAGAGCCCAGGTCCGAATCGGACTCAGGCTCGGGCTCTAGAATATTTACTGTGGTTCGGCCACGGCTCTCAGAGAGAGGGAGAGCGAGAATTTTTTTTTTAATATGTAAATATGACTTTATATGATTTAGTAAATGAGGCACTTTATAGTTGGGAAAGGGAATTCTTCTGCAACTGGTTCTGATTGAGGAGCGGGTATTCGAAACGGCTATTTATTCCGAGTAGAAACTGTCATAGGCGGGGTAGAAAATGCCATAGGTGGCTCATCAGTGTGTTTCTTCAGAAAACAAAAAGCTTTTTCAAGAATTATACATATTGGATAGTTTGCCGGAGATAAGTAACCCCCTCCCTATCTTCACGCAGTAGCTCCCTGCTAATTCTATTAGGCAACGTACATATTGCAGCGCATTATGGCGTGATAATATTAGCATTATTTGAGCAACATACAGTTGCAGCACCGCCCAATCATTTTGTTTAGGATGCCCGGCCCCCCGAAGCACTTCAGGTGGAAACGAACGGTCAAAGGAAATCGAACAGTTACTCTATGTAAAAATAGATAAAGGTCCCTTCCCACTCCCCATTTGAGAAATACACTATCTACCAACAAGTAATTGGACACCCGTGATAGCAACGGAAAACGAAGTTTATTCACCTTCAATAGTTGGTGGAGCCTCTACGAGCGGAGATTACAGATGCGACCCTCCGGAGAATAACTCTCAACCAGGCGTTGTACGACGGCTAGCGGTATTTTCTTCTACTGGGCTTGAAGAATACAGGTCAGTTCCTTCACCGATTTCGGACGGTGAGGGCACCCCTTACGTCGACGCTCCAACTCGTCCCAGAGGTTCTCGATAGGGTTAAGGTCCAGGATCTGCGCAGGCCAGTCCATTCAATTAACCCCATTGTCACCATACCAAGCCATGGCGGTCCTCGCAACATGACAGGTGGCATTGTCATCCTGAAAGTAACATGGGTCCACCCCGTAAAACTGCCACAACGTAGGAAGCGAATGGTCATCCAAAATGGTGCAATCGGTCTCGGCGTTGAGTCTATCAGAAATTGCGACCAAGGGTTCCGTGCCATAGCAGGAGAAACACCCCCAAAGCATAATTCCACCGCCACCGAACTTCACAGTTGGCACAATACATTCCGGCAGGAGGCGTTCTCCAGGCAGATGCCAAACCCAGACCCTGCCATCCGAACGGTAGAGGGTGAACCTTGATTCGTCGTCCCAGAGAACCTGTTTCCACTGTTCAACGGTCCATTGTCGACGTTCTTTGCACCACGTTAGCCGAGCAGCGCTATTGGACTTGGTGATCAAAGGCTTGTGGGCGGCAGCACGCCCATGATAACCAAGCAGATGGGCTTCCTTACGGATGGTATTCATCGAAAGAACACTCCCGGATGCCTGTTGAAACTCCTCGCGGATGTGGCCCATCGATTTGGTGCGGTTCTTCCGAATTTCTCTGGCCAGCACCCGTCGGTCTCTAACTCCCAGTTTTGTGGGTTTGCCGGGTCGGGGTACATTCCAACAGTCACCTCTCATCCTCCACTTGCCAATCACGTAGTCCACTGTCGATTTTGGGTACTTCAACTTGCTGGATATGTCACGTATGGATCGGCCATTTCTGTGATACCCGACGATTACACCTTTCTCGAAATCAGAGAGCTCCGAACTGCGTGGCATCTTGCATGCGACTGGTTGCGTTGTTGTTTCTCACACGATATTTAACGGCGGCGGCCGTGACGTGTATCAGGACCGCAGATATCGTCGATTGCAGGGGTGTCCAATTACTTGTTGGTAGTAGTGTACATTGGTTAATTGCAGGCGGAGAGAGTGGAAGTGTGGAAAATGAAATGGTTTTTATTAAAAGTTGAACAGGTAAGCCAGTGTTCGGGCTTGTTCGGGCACGGAACTCTATCTTGCATAATACAATTCGGGCTCGGGATGATATACCACGGGCTCGGGCTCTGAAAACTGAGCCCGAACTCAGCTCTAGCTTGCATGGAGCCGAGTCGCAATCTGACCTACGATAGAGCGTCGATCGCTTTTCACTCTTATAAGCATAAATCGGTCCTCATGTTCCGCGGAAGAGCGAGAACAACCATGAATGACGACGCCAGTCGCTTAGAACTGGGTGGGCTATTAGAGAAGGGCAAGCATGATGCGGGGGGGGGCAAAAACTTTGAAGTGCATGACAGAAAGTTTAGGGGAAAATTCCGTTCGTGTAAATTTTACACAAATTTTGAAATTGACAATCCGATTTTTGGTGTAAATGTGACAAGGATGGTAAGTCAGATAATATCCAAAAACTTGAAAATTTCATTGTCCTGGAGCGGGACTCGAAACCGCGTCTCCCAGATAGCACCCGGGTGTGCTAACCACTACACCACCCAGAACGACCGTCTCAAGTTTCCGATTAATTTGAATATAACCATCACAGAATTCGCTAGTCGAAGCAACCGGCATTCATGTTTAGCTAATTTGGAGGTTAAGAATCCTGTTCCGTGATTGCCCGGTGGAGCAGATAAATCATGAGAGAAATACGAGATAACACCATACAATACAAATTTAGAAGATGACAATCCGATTTTTGGTGTAAATGTGACAAGGATGGTAAGTCAAATAATATCCGAAATCCTGAAAATTTGATCGTCCTGGAGCGGGACTTGAACCCGCGTCTCACAAATTTTCAAATTTTTGGATATTATGACTTGCCATCCTTGTCATATTTACACCAAAAATCGGATTGTCATCTTCAAAATTTGTATTGTATGATGTAATTCCGTATTTCTTTCATGATGATTTACCGACGCCGATGATGTTAAAATATTTTATGACTACAATACTTGTGATGTTGAGATAGAATAAATCAGCAAATTTTCTTCACAATTAAATATTTTAAGATCTACTATAGTTTCTCTAAGCTTTTGGCTCGGCTTCATCAGTGCAATTGCCATTTGTGAATAAACTGTAGTAGATTTTAAAATAAAATATTTAATGGTGAATAAGCATTGCTGATTTATTCTAGCTGATAATGCTATCCTCAGAAAAAACAAGTTGTCATGTGCGTACTGTACGTAGTATTTTTTCAGTGCATGTACTATGGAAACCATGGATACAAATCTTCATATCCTTTAACATGTTACTATTTTTTCGTTCTTCGCAATTTTAGCTTACCTACGTTTTTTTTTTTTTTTTCCTTTTTTTGTTTCTTCTTTTGCTGTCATAAGGCAGTTTTTATGAATTTTAGTTTCTAACCTAACAAGGGATATCTGTTTCTCTCTCATCTTTTTAAACTATAATTACAAAAACAGTATTATTCTACTACTCTCTTATTAGACATTCGTTCAGAGAACACCCTCCTTTTTACAGAAATACGCATGCTAAATTTAACAAAAAATTAATTTTATAAAACATTCGAGAAATTCACGTATGTTTATCCAAGTTCCTTAAAATCTTAGATGGATGAACTCTCCACGTGTTCTAACTGCTTAAATACACTGGCGGAAAGTGAAAAAGGAACACCAAGAAGGAGACGTCTGATAGCAACGAAATTTATACAGCATAATAACGGAATACAGAGGATAACGTGATCAAAACATTATGGCAAAATACAGCTGTATTTGCTGGTAAACTGAAAAATAACATTTCCATGTAACATGGTTAGTACGAGATTGAACCCCCATGAACTGCGTCACACTGTGCAATTCTGGCATGGAGTCTGTCGTACAGATGTTGGATGTAAGTTTGGGGTATTGAGTTCCAAGCATCCTCAACCTGGACGCGTAAATTGAGGATGGTCGTGGAGACCGGATAAGTCGTTGTCCCATAAAATCCCACACGTGCTCAATGGTGGACAAATCCGGTGAACGTGCAGGTCATGAAAGTTGTCTCACACCCTAAAGTGCATGTTGCGTTGCACGTGCCGTGTGTGGGCGTGCGTTATCTTGCTGGAAAACACCATGATGGACTGACCTTACAAATGGCACAACAACGGGCTGAATGATGTTGTTGATGTAGGAGCTGCTGTTTAACGTACCCGGTAAAAATACTAGTTGTGTACGGGAGTGATAGCTGATCGCTCCCCACACCAGAAAGACCAGGTGTAGGCCCTGTGTGTCGCTGGCGGATGCAAGAAGGGTGGAGATGCTCCCCTGTGCGTCTGCGAACATGCATACGGCCATCGGAGGCTCCCAAGCAGAATCTTCTATCATCGCTGAACACGACAGATCGCCATTGCGTTCTCCAGTGCAGACGTTGGCGACACCACTGCAGCCGTTCCTGACGGTGGGCTGGAGTCAGAGGTACTCATGCCAGAGGCACACGTGCACGTAGTCCTGCATCCAGTAGACGGTTGCGGATTGTTCGCACAGTCACCTCAGGTGCAACGGCACCACGGATTTGCGCCGCAGTGGATGTTCTGCTTGACAACGCCGCTCTTCTTATGCGTCGATCGGTCCGCTCATCAGTCCGTCTGTTCCTCCCGGTTCCACGTCTTCTCGTGTGGGAATGTTCCTCGGACCATCTACGCCACCATCCTACCACCACCGATACTTCCCGTCCAATTCGCTCCGCAATACGACGATACGACCACCCGGCCTCGCGGAGTCCGAATAGACGATATCGCTCAAAGTCCGATAACTTCTGAAATCTTACACGTCTTCCATGTCAAGGCATTGCAGCTTCTTCAGGGTCTTCGCACGTGTACGTACGCCAACGACTGATTACATTCACTTCGCCGTACTCCTTAAACACCACCGACGATAATTTGCATATTATGCCGTACTGTGGCGTAAGCGCTCATCGGTTGGTCCCGAAATTAACATCACACTTACGTAAACTCGACCCCATTAACATATGTAAATTTCATGATCGTTCGCCAATTCCTTCTTGGTGTTCTTTTTTCACTTTCCGCCAGTGTATTTAGGGAGCTAAAGCGTGTGCTCAAAGAAAAGTTGGGTGGGCTTCAGCTCACCTTAGCCCACGCATAGGAAAACCTTCCCTTGCACGCGCCTGAGGAAAACCTCCCGCTAAGCGCACGGGCACCTATTTCTGAGTTTCCAGAAGGGGAAAATAGAAATTGCAACTACTGTATGAGTAGCATATACAGGATGTTTCACTCGCTCTCGGCCCCTGATTTCCCTTATAACTTGCAAACAAATGGACGTAATTCAGCGAAACTTGATACTGATCCACCCTGGTGTATGATAAGCATAGTTACGGTAATGTTAATATATTTGGACCTACCCTGGTGTATGATAAACATGGTTTCGGTATTGGTAATAAGCATGGTTACTATAATGTTAATATATTAAGGACACGAGTGACGGCGCTACACTCTAGACCATGTGTTGCGCCTGCGCAAAGTGAAGGCTCATTGTGTGTTCGCTGTCCTCGGAAGTTGGTGTGACCCATCAGACTGTGCCGTTGTTACGGTATCGTCATTCGTCAACAGTCATCGTGACTTTGTCTTACGAGCAATACAGGACGCACAGTACAGTATGAACCGGTACACAGTGGAACAGCGCGTGTTTATAGTCCGCACGTACTGGAAAACTGCGTCGATAAAAGAGTGCCAAAGACAATTTATCGCGCAGTTTGGGTTTCGGAAACCACTGGCAAGATCCTTCATTCAGTATCTGGTGAAGAAACTGGAAGCCCCGGGAACATTGCTGAATGTCCACGAAGGATGATGTCCGAAACTGCCAGAAGCCCTAGTGCAGGAAGTGAAAAACATACTGCTGGCCTCCTCACAGAAGTCCTTGCGTAAACTGTCGCAGGAGATGGGGGCTTCACACAAGCGCATGTCAACGAGCTGCAAAAAAGCAAAGCTGCATGCGTATCGAGTTACTGCTGTGCAGGAATTGAAACCTTCCGACGAACAGAAGAGACTGAATTACTGTCATTGGTTCCAGAAGTTTGTCAATGCACATCCGGGAATACTGGACTACACGTGGTTCTCCGACGAGGCGTGGTTCAACTCAAGTTGGCACGTCAATTCCAAGATTACTCGTATTCGGGCTAGGGAAATCCTTACACCGTGCATGAGACACATCTTCATGATGAAAAAATTGGGGTGTGGTGTGCCCTGTCGTGGCACCGCATTATTGATTCAATCTTCTTCCGTACAACGGTGGATACCGCAGCCTACATGGAAATCTTCCATGAGTTTGTGAATCATTTGGACGACATGGAACTCCGCACTGGCTATTTTCAGTACGATGGTGCTACTTGCCACCCTTCCAATGTCAGCATGGGTGAAATTGTTTCCTTCTTTGAAGATCGTGTTCTTTCTAAGAGACTTCGTCCTCCAAGGTAGCCTGATCTTACCCCACCGGATTTCTTCCTATGGGGCATGCTGAAAGGAAAAGTGTATCGCGCCAAGCCACGGACTCTCATGTAACTGCAAGAAAATATTCGGCAGGAAATTGGGGGTGACTCCCGATGCGTTGAATACCTTTTGTAACATGCAGAGGTGTGTGCAGGCATGCCTTGATGCTAATGGCGACTAGTTTCAACACTTTCTCTGAGATCATCATGCTTTTCTTATACCAAGTTAGGCCAGTGTCAAATTTCACTGAATTACGTCCATTAATTTGCAAGTTATACAACAATGAGTCATCACATTATGACCACCCCAGCCGAGAGAAATGAGCTTGCCTGGACACAGAATGAAGTTCACAGAGCAGTATATATACAACCCAGGAATCTGCTTTCGGTTAGCAGAGTGTTCGGAGTCAGAATGGGAAAAGGTGCCGATTTATCCGAGTTTGATAAAGGAAAAATTGTGATGGCATGGCGCCCCGTACCTACGATATCAGAAACGGCGTGGCGTGGTTTGTTCACGTGCCGCTGTAGTAAGTACGTATCAAAAGTAGTGCACAGATGGTCAAAGGACGTACCATCGTCCAGCCATGTGTCGTCCGCAGCTCATTGATGTCAGAGGGGAAAGGAGACTGTCGCGAAATGTTCATAGCAACCGCAGGGCCACAGTGCGAAACATTTTCCGCAGCTACAACAGACTGGTGATCAGGGCAATGTGTCGCAGCTCACAGTTCATCGCAGCCTTCTGCGCATGAGCCTGCGTAGCCGAAGACCGAGCAGAGTCCCCATGATCATTGCACGTCATCGCGAACAACATATGAAACGGGCCCAAGATCACCGAGATTGGAAGAAAGTGGCCTGATCTGACGAATTAAGATTATTCGGGCATCACGTAGACGGCCGAGCGCGGACACGCCGATTAACAACAGAGGCTATTGCACCTGGATGTACTGTTGGGCGGAAACAGGCCGGCGGCGATGTTATGCTGTGGGTGATGTTTACTTGGGATACTGTAGTCCCCATCGTCCCAATAGCACAATCCCTGACAGCTGTCAGGTATCTGAACATCATTACGGACCAAGTTCACCAATTCATGACAATTGTGTTTCCTGCTGGTGGTGGCCATTATTACTAACAGGATAATGCGCCATGCCACACTGCCAGAATCGTCAAGGAGTGATTCGAGAAATATGCTGGTGTCTTTCTTTTCAGGTGGTTCCACCTAAAATCTCTGCCTTATGTTTCCAATGGTAAAACTTCTTTACAAATTTTCTTCGCAATTAATGTAGTCCCAAGGATGAAAATTTGCACATCGATAAAATTAACTTTAAGTTATAGCATGGGATACTTAATACTTGCTGAAACATAACCATAACTAAGCAATCCAACATTTGTTTGTCTATTGACGTCATCAATGTCGCGCCATCTGTCAACAGGTCTAGCATTACTCAAAGAAAAACGATTGATTTTTAATATAATTATGGTTATTTTTGAGCAAGTATTAAGTATCTCATTCTGTAACTTAAAGTTAGTTTTATCGATGTGCAAATTTTCATCCTTGGGAATACATTAATTGCGAAGAAAATTTGTAAAGAAATTTTGCCATTGGAGACATAAGGTAGAGATTTTAGGTGGAACCATCTTAATGCCCTGACCTCCAAATTCACCTGACATAAACCCAATCGAACATTTGTGGTTTGACTTGGAAAAGCGGTTTCGCGCTAAATCTCCACCACGCCGAAGTGTACGGGAACTGGAGGATCTGCTGTTGATATTATGGTACCAGATACCCCAAGATGCCTATCGCCATTGTGACGTGCCCGCCCCGCAGGACGCACACGACATAAAGGCAGATAGCAGTAAGAACGAACGTCTGCGTAGCTCAGTTGGTAGAGCGACTTGTTCCGGAATAAGTGGACTCGGGTTCGATTCCCGGCGTGGACCAAAAATGACGGAGAAATTTACTTCGTTATACCATCTCATCGAATCGATGTCTCGCCGAGTGCCTGCTGGCCAAAGGGGGTCCTACAGCTTATTAGGTAAGTGGTCATAATTTAATGGCTCATCAGTCTAAGGGGAAATCAGGGGCCCAGAGCGAGTGAAACACCCTGTACAAACATCATATGCAAATTCCTCTGTGCTTTCTTTCTATCTAATTGATTTTACCACATCAACATATAAATTTAATTGGAAACTAGAAATCCAGAAAACTATATAAAAAAAACGAATACATAAAATTAGCATGTTAGACCAATAAGGAAATTTCTTTGTGCTTCTTCTGAATTTTTTGGGCACTTGTGTAACATGCACCACGAGATACCCCAGACACTCAACTGATCGACAGGAATAAAAAAAGTACCCGTCATAACAATTTTCTGGTGAACATTTTGGTAGATCCCGAAAATTTTGATATTGTCTAGTAGTGGATAGCTGCTGCGGGGTATATAATATATTTTTCATTTCTTCGCCTTTCATAAGCACAAAGTTATACTATGCGTATGGTGGAACTCTGACGTAAGGTAGAACTCCCCAGGGTGACGTAGTACCTCGTACTGTACGTATGGTCCCTGTTCTCCAACATACAATGGAAAATTTTATTACTACTTTTTTACAGCAAATTTCCCCTATTTCTACAAGAAATTTTCAGCGTTTTCCTCATTTTGTGCTGCGTAAAAGTGCATTCAGAAATCCTACAGAAAACTTAGCAATCAGAATTAGTGTTGTCACGAAACTCTGTAGTACCTTCCGAGGACATAAAGGGCACGGTCGGATTTCCAGGGAAGGGTAAATGCCCCATCTGAAACAAGTTCCAGTTGCTTGAAATGCTGTCCAGCGGTTGAAAACTCCTCTATGTACAATTCCAAGCTTCCTGACAATATCAGTCACTGTGCGAAATTTTTCAAGCTTTTCAAATATTCTTTCCCGTGTGAAGTCATCCATACGGTGCTTTTGAGCCATTACAATACTTCCAAGGGTGTCACTTTTTTTCTTTAAAGTAAAACCGCCCTTCCAACGACATTACGCCTAGCACAACCTTTGTCTTCTATTCTATCCTTTCAAACAATACCACGTGACCAAACATGTGCGAGCCTAAAACTTGCATACGTAACAACCTTTTACTGCGCAGTCGCGGGCCCAATGGCGCAATGGTCTAAGCGCTGGTTTATGACCATTCGTCCCAGAAGGATCAGGGTTCGAATCCCGGTGAGGCATGGGTGTTGTGTTTGTCTTATGGCACTGGCTCTCTCCCTTCCCTGGAGTCAGTGGCCCTAAATTAGGGACGGGCGACTGCCTATAGCCCATGGGAAGCGGGGGGCCTAGTGATCAACGTCCGTGACTGCCACGGAGAAGACCTCGGGTTCTATCCCAGCCAGGTACGACCGCTCGAACCACTAAATATCCGCCGTGCGTCGAATGGGCACGTTAAGCCGTCGTACGAAATTTGCGTTAAGTCCGACTATTCTACAGCTCGGCGGTGCATCAATGCTCATTCGTACTCGGCTGTGTATCAATGCTTTTGTACTTGTAAAGGGGCAGGAAGCAAAAATTGAGTCTGCGTACAAATGAAGTTATGAAAACTTTGCACTTGTACTTTGACTTATTTCTGATGAAACATTTACTTCCTGTTAGTGCATTTTTTAATTTTGTCTATCTTAGTTTCCAGAAGTTTGAATGAAATAATCATATCTACATATGCGATTTTTCACAGTGATCAATATTTCCCTCATAATTTCTTATCGTTCAGATGCACACTTTTCCCTGTAAGAAACAGTTACCACAATAGAAAATAGCACCACATCTCAGTATCTGAAAGCGTCTTTGGAAAATGCCTTTTAATTAATCCGGAACCTGTAATATCAACAAGAAATTTTGATATAACTTCGAACTCATGAGACCTATAGCTTTACTGCTAAATTTTTAGTTAGACAACTTCTGAAGTTGGTAGACTACATTGGTTCGGAGAAATTCTTTTATAATTGCCTATCTGTAACATGACTTCTTGATGCAGCGTTTTCTCATTAAAAGTGTTTCTGTGTATTTGGATCTCGTATACATAGTCGTATCAGAATAATATGGCAACCTACCTAATAATGGGAATAATCACCCTTGGCCCGGATGACGGCGGCACGGACGCAAAGAGGCCATGGAAGCTTGCCCGAGGCACATGTGCCCATTCATACTGCAGCAGAGCAAGGAAGTCCTGGAGATGACGCGTTTGTGCGTCGGCACGTCGACCCTGTCGATCCAAACAGTCCCACAAGTGCTTTATGGGATTGAGGTCAGGTGATTTCGCCGCCAAGGGAGAACGGAGACATCGCTGTCGTGTTCCTGGAACCAGTCACGCACCCCCTTAGCGACATGGCAGGGCGCATTGTCTTGTTGGTAGACACCATCACCACAAGGGTAAACGTCCAACATGAAGGGATGCATGTGGTCAGCGAGGATGGGCACGTAGCTATTGCTGTTCAGGGATCCATCCAATGGTACCAGGACATACCAGGAAAACATCTCCCAGGCATGCACATTGCCGGCCTGTACTAGACCGACAATCCGGGTGTTGTTTTTCATGTGTCTGACGCCGTATCCGCCACCACTCGTCACTTCTGTGGAGTAGAAACCTCGATTCGCCCGAGAATAGAAACTTTATCCACTCTTCCACTGTCCAATGACGGTAGTCCAATCCGAACTACAGACGTCGTTGCTCATAGACCTGGGTTAACATGGGTGCCTTGATACAGAGTCAACTCCGGAGACCCATGCGTGACAGAGTTAGCTCTACTGTTATCGGGGACACGTACCTGGGTACCACAGCATTTATTTGCGTAGTCAATTGCTACACTGTTCGGCGTCGATTGCCCTTTGCCAGTCGACGGAGGCGACGGTTGCCTCTGGGGTCGCTGGTCTTTGGGGCTCCACAGTTATGCCGTCAGAAAGTACTCGGTATGCCAGCGGTCCATTCTTGGTACACCCTTACTACAGCACACGCGAACAGCCCATGAAGTCTGCTGTTTGTGAGATGCTTCCACCCTTGGCCCGGTAGTCGACGATCATTCCTTTTTGAACATCCGTCAGATCACTACCTCTGCCCCTTATAAGTCACTTTCGAAACAATCTCTTCTTGTGAATCAGAGTAACTGATGCTGTGGTCAGTTTCATCCGCCAGTTTCCCCGTATTTTTACGTCTAAATATTTTTTTTTCTGGGAGAGAAAATGACTCCCTCTAAATTCGAGATATCATCTCAATAGATAGAACGCTGACATAAAAGTAAACTTCTCAAGAAACAGCTGTCTCAGTATATTCCAGATGTTTCCATTACCTTATTTACCCAAATCAGTTTAAGTTTTGTGCATACAATATTTTCTTTTTATTGGAACCTAAGTTTTCAAGCGAATAGCTCAAGGAATGTCCCATATCATTCGCTTGTACCTCACAAAAAGTATATAAACGGAATTGTGTAAATATATATTTAGTGTTTATGAGATCATTACCTCTGACGGATCGAAAAAACGTTTTGCATAGGGCAACAATAATCTTTATAAATATTTTGCATACAATTTCCGGCTAAATCTGAAACGAAATTTTACACACCATGGCTGTCGTGTATTTAAATTTTTCAGATCATCTCTGCACACGAATGCACATTTGTATCGAAAAAAATCTCTTTTCCAATGCACCAAACAAAGATCCCCACGTCTATAAGTGAGTCACTGAAAAATTCTTATTGGCCGCCACCGGGAGTCGAACCCAGGATCTTCCAGTTACGCGCCGGATATGCTTCCGCTACACCACAGCGGCCTCGAATTTCTCTAGACTCACACACGCTAACTGCCAAGCCAATTTGGCAGGTTGCTTCTTGGAGGCCCGCACAATGCTGGAGACTCACCAAAGATGGTATGCAGCAACAGAAGGCAAATGAATAATTAATACCGCCACTGGGTTCCAGTGACGGTATCTCATTGGCCGCCGTTCCTGGTCCCAACGTGGACCAGGAACGGCGTCCAATGAGAATTTTTCCGTGACTCACTTATAGACGTGGAGAGAGTGGGGATCTTTGTTTGGTATTCCTGGTCCACGTTGGGTGTCTGTATTAATTATTCATTTGCCTTCTAATTATTTCTTCTGTTGCTGCTTACCATCTTTGGGGAATCCCCAGCATTGTGCGGGGCTCCAAGAAGCAACCTGCCAAATTGGCTTGGTAGCGTGTGTGAGTCTGGAGAAATTCGAGGCCGCTGTGGTGTAGCGGAAGCATATCCGGCCCGTAACTGGAAGACCCTGGGTTCGACTCCCAGTGGCGACCCATCAGAATTTTTCCGTGACTCACTTATACACGTGGAGAGAGTGGGGGTTTTTGTTTGGTGTTCCTGGTTCACGTTGGGTGTCTGTATTAATCTTTTCCAATGGATCTCAAGATACCACTAATTTTATTTTCACGTATACTACGAAAAGCTCTGTTGTTAAACACTCTTAAATTACTTAGAGCCTATTGAAAGAAGCCAATAGTGTTCTTGATGTTCTCAGTATAGTTTTTCTCTACAGAACTTTGAGACTCATTTTCAGATACTTTCGGTCATGGGATTGATATAACCTGCGTCAAGTTTAGGTTTCACTTTCGGAATCAGGTTTTTTCGATTTCATTTTAGTAAGGGCAGTAACCATAATGTTTTCGAGCCATTTGCGACATTTCACAGACGGCAATCTTACGCGGAAAACATATGTAGCACGCGGTCAGCATGTGCGGGACTAAAAATTATAAATGAAGTCAAGAATCAGAAGTATGATCATTGAACTAAAATTTATTTGACTCATTCAAAGCGTTCTTATGATGAATTAAAATAGCATCCCAACTGATAAAAATCGTAACCCAACTTAATTATAAATAGATCTGTTCATAACATTCAATATTTTAAAGTAAATAATTTCCCTTGCTTTTCAACTTCAAATACAGTTTATATAGAATTAAAAATATTAACCAAGAGACTGATGAATTCTGTTTTACTACTCAAGAAACGCATATAGCGTATTAAATCCGTTTATTTCTTATGGTGTAATAATCACAGAGATTCGCCAAGCTTTCCCACTCACCTGGGAGGCTTTTTCAGGGCAATGGTAGGCATAAAAATGCAGGGAATTGGAACACATAACGAACAAGGATGATTTTGGAAAATAACGTGGGTGACATCACGAGCATATTTCGTGAAATATGACAAAGAACACGTGCGAAGTGTCAACCAGGACATGCAGAATACAGCCCTTGCCAGGGAAGTCATGCATTCATCGGCCACTCCAGTATGGAATAATATTAGAAGAATTGCCCGTTACACGAACTTTAAAGAGACTGCCATCAGGGAAACTTTCGAAATCCTCTCCAACAAAGTAGCGTGCAATGACATGATCTCTACTGAACTACCAATGGTTTCGCATGCGTTATTCAAAGACGGGCACACGTCGCCGCGCGCCGTGTAATTACGTGCTAAAACATTTCACGAAATATGCTCGTGATGTCATCCACGTTATTTTCAAAAATCATCTTTGTTCCTTATGTGTTCCAATTCCCTGCATTTTTATGTCTACCATTGCCTTGAAAAAGCCTCCCAGTGGAGTGGGAAAGCTTGGCGAATCTCTGTGATAATTACACCATAAGAAATAAACTGATTTAATACGCTATATGCGTTTCTTCAGTATTCATACTGTGGTATATTAAAAATGACGTTTCTGTTTTACTATTGCACACAATCATGAACCATAGCGTTATGACCACTTAACATAGCAGTGCCCCCTGATTTTCACCGTGATAACCGCATGGACCGGCGTGATATCCGATCAACTAAACGACATAAGGTCTCCTCACGTATTTTGTACCAGCTGGGATGAACGACGTTACGTAGTTCGGTGCTATGGGACGTGTTAGAGCAATGTTCATGCGAATGCTGCATTGACGTCCTACAAACGTCCCATTGGATTCAAATCGGAGGAATGTGATGGCCTGAGGTGCACGCCAAATACACTGATGTTCAAAATTAAGAGAATTTGCACATTTTGTCGAATTTCTGAAAAACTAGTGGACACATTTTAATGAATTGGTATGGTACACAGTTAATATGAGAGAAAAAATTATACTATACAACAGTCATTGTACGCACTCATGATCGTCAGTAAGGCTCATCAGCGCAGGAATGTCCAAAATACACGTTGCAAGATCGAACATAATATGACTCTAATATGGGGTATGGCCCCTCTCACAGTTATACAGCTCTCATAGCGCGACGTCATACTGGAAACGAGGCAGTTGATGAGTCCCCGTGGCAGTCGGTCCCACTCCTGCGACAACGCAGTTTTCAGCTCCAGGATGGTTCTCGGAGGGGATGGCGAGCTGCAATTGCCCTACCAAGAGCGTCCCAGACATGTTCGATAGGGTTCAGGTCTGGCGATCTGGCTGGCCAATCCATCAGGCTAATATCCTCACATTTAAGATAATCGTCGACCAGGTGAGCCCTATGTGAACGAGCGTTGTCGTCCATAAAAATGAACCAAGGGCCAACTCCGCCCCTGAAAAGTCGAACATAGGTCTGTAAGATCTGATCCCTATACCCACATAAGGTACCCTCTGTCAAACACATGGAGAGCTGTACGGCCGTCCAACATGATGCCTGTCCAGACCATAACACCTCCGCTGCCATAGTGGTCCCTTTCTCGGATGTTGGAGGAAAGGTATCGGGTCCCAGGTTCTCTCCAGATGAATATACGTCGAGAATCAGTGTCCAGGCTGAATCGCGACTCGTCTGTGAAGAAAACGTTGCTCCACTGAAGTCAGGTCGAAGGCTGATGTTGTCTGCACCAAGCTAAACGCGCTCTCTTGTGTGCTGAAGTGGGCGGGACGCAAACAGCGGGTCTTCTGACAAAAAGCCCTCTCTCACGAAGCCTTCCGGAAACAGTAATCTTTGAAACTTGGGTTCCAGTGGCGGTATGCAGCTCACGAAATAGCTGTGCAGCTGTAGCAGTTCCGTGGCGCCTCTCTGAAATTACCAAATAACTATCTTCATAGACCGTCGTGGCTCTTGAACGACCTTGCCCAAGCCTTCTCGATATGGATCCGGTGTCCTTCAACTGTCTCCACAAATTGCAGACGACACTGGGCGTTACATTGAGCTCTGGAGCAACTTGCGATTGCCCTGCCTCCAATTTACCGACGATTCTCCACCTCATTCCGTCATCAATACGTTCGTGGTAACTTATTTTACCTGATTGCTTATGAAATCGAACCAACTCCTGCAAGAAACACAACGAATATCGCCGAGGAGTACGAGCGAACTGATCGCGGAAAAAGCCACGTGTGCTTTTAATGCCCTCCGCTGTCACAGCTCCGCCCACACGCACGTGTACGCTTACGTATTCGACACTGCAAATTTGCATTCTCATTCGGCGTCATAATTTTTACTTTTGGTTCCGTACTTTTTGTGAAAATCGACAAAATGTGCAAATTGCTTTAATTTTGAACACCAGTATACTTGGGCGTGATCTTCGAAGTATTCTTGCACAGCGTGGGGGTCTCGTAACCGTCGCCGACTAAGACTTACAATTTCTTGGAAGAATCATAACGGGAATAAAAAATGGTGTTTCCTCTACGACCCGCAGAATAAGTGGGCATCAGCTGCGTAGAAATTTCTATAGTCACCCACGCAAAGAGAAATTCCACCGAGATGTCAGCAAAGGTAAAATCATGCTAGAAGTTTTCGACATCCAGGGTATTGTTCATTTTGAATTTATCCCTAAAAGACTCACTCTTAACAAGGAGCTCTATCTTGACATCATGGGGCGTCTACGTGAGTCAATCCGCAAGAAGAGGCCTCAACTGTAGGGTGATCAATCGTGGGCTCTTGTTACACGACAATGCACAGGTCATTCCTCGTTCGTGTATTTTTTTCGCCAAAACAAGATCTGTTTTTCTCCCACACTTACCGTATTCACCTGACCTGGTCTCCCTGTTACTGGCTTGGAGGGTATATAAGGTGTGCCGTAGGCTTTCTGAAAACATATCACTCGTTGCTGTAATAGATAAAAGGAGCGATTTATCAGATTTGCAAAAAGGGATGGTTATCGGCTTTCGGTCCAAAGGTGGCAGTATTTCTGAAACAGCACAGTCTGTGAACTGTTGGTGTTCTGCTGTGGTTAAAGTGTATCGTGATTGGGGAAATGGCACCATTTCAAATAAGCTGCGTGGAAACTGCGGAACACTGCATGCCATTGATGTGAGAGGTGAACGTCGGCTTCGAAGGTGCGTGAGGACCGATCGTCACGCTACAGTGGAGCAACTCACTGGCCGAATGAACCAGGGGGCTACCAAAAGTGTGTCTAAAACGACAGTTTAGCGATCCCTGCTGCATATGGGGCTCCGATACAGACGGATGCTCTCTACACCTATGGTAACGAAGGTGCATCGGCAGAAAAGACTTACATTTGCACGGCAGTATGGGAATTGGACCTCAGCTAATCGGCAAAGGATTTCCTTCTCCGATGAGTCACGTTTTCTGCTTCATCGAACGGATGGACGTTGGCGTATAAGGCGAGAAACATCGCAGAACAAACAGTCTTCAACCATTACTGGAAAAACACAAGCTGGTCGGGGCAGCGTTATGGTCTGGGGAATGTTTTTGTGGCATCCTCTGGGTCCATCCATACCTGTGGAAGGCACTACGGACCGAATTTGTTATGAATCCATTTTGCAGACCACGTACACCCATACATGATGATTGCCTTCCCTGGGACGGACGGATCTTCCAGCACGACAATGCGACGTATCACACAGCTAGAAATGTCCGAGAGTAATTGGAAGAGCACGATGAAGACTTCAAAGTACTTCCTTGGCCTCCCAATTCCCTAGACTTAAACCCAACTGAGCATTTGTGGGACCACCTCGACCGTGTTGTTTCCTCTATGGATCCTCCACCACGCACCCTTCAGCAGCTGTCAGATGCACTGCAGTCAGCATGACTCCACATACCTTGAACACCTTCCAGCATCTCATTGAGTCATTCCCAGCCCGTCTAGCTGCTGTCCGCGCTGCACACGGCGGTTACTCTGGATATTCGCTGGTGGTCACAATAATGTGACTCGAACGTGTATTTTGCCCTATTAAACTAAATAATTTTTTGTGCGTATGTCATTTCGAAATGCGTGAGCTGATATAATTTCACAGAAAAAAAAAATGCTTTCCCATGCTATTGAGGCTATCGTATGCTGTGCTAATTGCAAAAAAATACGTTCCTTTTCTCTATAGAATTGTGTTATTCTTTATAAGATGGATCAGGTTCCACCTTATGAGGCCAAAGCGATTTATTTCCAAAAAATAAATAAATAAATAAATAACGAAATAAGTAAAGACACTTTTCCCCCGTATTTAGCATTGCTCATTTGATAAGAAACATAGTTGCCAGCCCCGCATTGTGTTTGACATGTTTTTGTGATATGTGGTGAATGTTTAAAAAGATTATCGAAAATAAAATTAATAAATAAATGTATAGAAACGTATAATTTCTAACGCCTTTATCTATGTATTTTCTGCTCTTCTTGTTCTTTGAGTAATCGCGCCAGATTCTCATTTTTTTTTTGTTATAAATGTTTAGAAATAAAATCTCTCTGGGTATTTTTGGAAAATTGCAAGCTGAATTATATTTTTAAAAAATATTAATATTCATCAAAAGAATATTTCTGTTTCCTTGTTCATTTGCTGATGAGCAATTACAACTTCTTTTTAAAATATACGTAGAATCTCGTAGTTTATCTTTTTGCCCTTTTTTTAATTTTCGTCCTGATCATGGAAAGGACGTGTCCCAAGCCCCGATACCCCTCTTCCCCAATAATTCGGTAAAGTTGGCACCCCTGCTTCCAGAAGTGATTCGCCGAACGCTACAGATTATGGTAGACGTGTGTTTTTGCAAAAGGGTCTTATTTTGAAGGAGGATGTTCTTCAGCTTTGTAATTCTAAGTATCTATACCCAGTACGAGAGCTTTTGGATCCCACCTCAATTATATTCGGCACTAGTCTGAACCTCACTGCTATGTGATAGTTTGCTATTCTTCCTTTATGATTACGTTATTTGTGTGAGATGTTATTTCCAACTCTTCTTTTATGACTGTGTGATTTCCAACTCTTCTTTTATGACTGTGTGATTTCCAATTCTTCTTTTATGACTGTGTGATTTCCAGCTCTTCTTTTATGACTGCGATTTCCAACTGCTCTTTTATGACTGTGTGATTTCCAAGCCTTTCACAAATAACCACAATTTTTGTGTTTTCATATATGATTAAATTTTTCCAGTGATTAAAACTTCCTGTTTATTGTTTCAGGATTTAAAGTTATTTCATGCTGCAGGATTACATCTAGATCCGGCCATATAGAACCCTTTTCTGAGAAGCATGAAGAACTTGACGGATTTGAAATTACAATTATATTATTCTTTGGACGTAAGCACACTGGAAGTCATTGCTAGTTGTCTCACTGAATTGAAGTTCTTGAGTTTGACGGACACCGAAATTAATGACGTTGCACTCTTTTTTTCTTTGCGGCCATAGAAGCGTTGATGAGACAGAATCGATTCAAAGATGCTCTTACACTAAGCATTGCGGCACGAACAGCCCGCTGAATCTCGTGCAACTCAAAATAATTGGTACACAGGCCAGTAAGTATGGAGTAGCTTGTGTTTTAACGCATATGCCAACACTTCGAGAACTAGTTCCCCCTTCCTTTGGAGTGGCTTCTGAAGCCCTGTGCGAAATCGACCTGCAGCGAAAGAGATGTGGAATGCCCTGTTTAAAAGTGCAGCTCACGTCTCTTTGCCCTGCGAATTTCGATGGAAACTATGAAGTTGTTTTGGGTAGCTGCCCAACACTAGAGGACTTATATTTAAGCATCGCAAATGATAATTCTAGAAGTGACGAAAGGAGAGACGAGGCACTAGCTACGAGCAAACTCCCGGATCTAAGAAGCATGTTGCTTGAATGTGTAAACACTGATCGTATCATTTAAAGTTTGAAGACCTTCTGGACGAGTAAAGGACATCAAATAAGGTCGCTAAAGCTTTATGGAAAGTGGAACAGAAAGATGTCATTTAATACACAGGACCTGAAATGCATGCTGACCATGTGTCCATTTTTTGGAAGAGCTGACTGACTATTCATGTTTCGACATTGCATTTGCCGTTGGGGAGTGAGACTTTGAAAAATATTCCGTGTCTCAAGAATTTGAAGAAGCTCGACATACAGATGGATGGGGAACCACATTCAAGGGGTCGTCAGAGAAGTCTTCAAGATAATCTGTGAAGCCAAAGAAATAAGGGACTTGACTTTAGAAATACCTGCAAAAAAAAGAGATCGTTGATGATTTGCTCTCAAAAGTAGATTTTCTTTTTTCAACGGAGGTAACATATACCGACTGCAGTCAACCAGTTATGGAATGATTATAATGTGGCATACAAAACTGTGTGTAAAAAAACAAAATATTTCATTAAAGAATTGAAATGACACCTACTCTCTGTCAATAAAATATCAAAGTGATCGTGTATGTACAAATTCTATTTTTATATGTGGAAAAAATACTTTTTTTTTGACCGAGTTTTCATGTGTTTTAGAACAATAAGCTGACTTTATTTAAACTAGTTTAAGTTCGTTAAACAATTTGTTTATTTCTTTTTCCTTCTGTTCAGAGAGCGATGAAGCATTCGTACCTCAACGTGTAATTTTCTGTTTCTTCAAGCAACGTTTACTAAATCCAGTATTCCGCGGTATCTATCTTCTCTAAGCGATTACATGGTGAATTTACGAATAGCATCATAGCTATATATTAGCTTTGCCATTATTTAAAGTAAAATATGTTATTGTGAAATAGGGAAGCTTGGAGCCTGTGGTCGAAAGTTAATTTGCATAATAGAGAGCCCTGTTATATTGAAATAAGGCGATATTAACTTTGCATTCTGTTCTATTGAGGAAAAGAATGGGAAACAATTGGTGAACACAAAACCTTAAGCTCTTGCGGCTTTTAATTATCCACAACTCGTCTGTTTAGAAGAGAGGAATACACTGAAGGGAAGGCTAACACACCAAAGACTTTCTGCACGCACGCACACACACACACACACACACACACACACACACACACACACACACACACAAACAATGTGACATACCTGCCAGCAGGACGCACACGACATAAAGGCACATAGCAATCAGAACAAACGTCCGCGTAGCTCAATTGGTAGAGTGACTTATTCCGGAATGAGGGGAGATCCAGGTTCGAATCCTGGCGTGGACAGAAATGACGGAGAAATTTACTTCGTTATAATGGCGCCCGAACTATCCGGATGACCCGACCGTTCAAAATCTCGCAATGGTGTGATGTTCTTTCCACACCGCGAGATAGGAAAAATCAGAGAATCTCTTCTCCAGCGCTTCGAAAAATAAAAATGTGTGACGTTGCTTTCCACACACCAGATTGACTAGGAGTTCTCAAGTGCACGTTCTACAGTGGATGGCTGCCTGCAACGATTCATGGTCACGGCTGACCCGTGGGCCATGCCCCCGGCCCTCTTTCGGGAGGGGGAGATGTGACATGCCTGCCAGCAGGATGCACACGACATAAAGGCACATAGCAATCAGAACAAACGTCCGCGTAGCTCAATTGGTAGAGAGACTTATTCCGGAATGAGGGGATCCGGGTTTGAATCCTGGCGTGGACAGAAATGACGGATAAATTTACTTCGTTATAACAACTACTGCTAAACACCTGCCTACATTGAAAGTGAAATCACTATAGAGAAAATGTGGGTCATAGCAGGTTACTGAAATTAGTACGACGGGCTACTGAAAATTGGTATAGCGACCTACTGAAATTTGTTTTGGTAATGGCGTATGACACTTGATGAGAAACTTATTCTGCTGCTCCGTAAACTCTTTTCTTTCAAGAAAGGTGAAGATAAGTTTTTGAGATCTTTTACTTTGTTTTTACAGGAAAACGAAATAGTTATATTTACATTATCTTATTCAAATGACGCAAATGGAACGGGGAAAGCTCTAGGGAAGATGGAATTACGGCGCACAGTGGGCAAAAAAAAAAAATGTACATGTTCATTTTTTGCATAAATAAATGCGGAAACCAATTATGACGAAATATTTGTAACCGTTGGATTACTTTTACAATAAACACACACGTTTCCCTTTTTACTAATCAGAAGAAATATGTACTGTATATAAATAGATATAACAAATGAAATTCTTAATTTTAATGCCAAAAAAGTATCTGCTCATAACAACGCTCTGTTTTAAAGCAGTGAAACATTACATCATGCAAATTGAAAACGAATGAAACTCTCGCACAGTTTAAACGACACGTTATAAGATTTTTGGAGCTGCAATTGAATTAGTTTTAACTGTCACGGCTCTGAAAAAGTGCGCATTTTCCATTGCAATACATAAGAAGATTATAGCTCTTCATGACTGGTTTAATTTCATTAAACAGAGGTCATCGCTCTTTCCACGTTTATAAGTGAGTCACGGCAAACTTCTCATTGGCCGCCACCGGGATCGATCCCCAGATCTTCTAGTTACGCGCCGGATATGCTTCTACTGCTCCACAGCAGCCTCGAATTCCTCAAAACTCACATGCACTAACTGCCAAGCCAATTTGGCTGGTTGCTTCTTGGAGTCCAGCACAATGCTGGGGATTCACCAAAGATGGTAACCAGCAACTCAACAAATAATTAGAAGGCGAATAAATAATTAATTCAGGCATTTGACGTGGACTAGGAACATCAAACAGAGGTCATCGCTCTTTCCACGTTTATAAGTGAGTCACGGAAAAAATTCTGAAACAAAGAAGCAACCTGCCAAATTGGCATGTTGCTTCTTTCTACTCTTTAAGAAGCAACCTGCTTCTTGAAGAGTAGAGTGGCAGTTAGTGTATGAGTCAGGAGGAATTCGAGGCCGCTGTGGTGCAGTGGAAGCATATCCGGCGCGTAACTGGAAGACCCTGGGTTCGATTCCCGGTGGCGGCCAATGATAATTTTTCCGTGACTCACTTATAAACGCGGAAAGAGCGATGACCTCTGTTTGATGTTCCTAGTCCACGTCAAATGCCTGTACTAACTGGTTTAATTTATCATGAAATTGGTAAGAAGTTTCCAGTGTTCGGACGGAATTAAAAAAATAAAAAAACGAGTGCTATTGCAGAGAATAGGTTGCAATCTGGGTGTCCGAAGAAGCTAAATACAAGGCAGCAAGACAGTGGAGGATATCATTGGGAAAGTATTGAAAAACTCCTTTGTTACTGCTCGAGAATTGGCTACTGATGTCGCTTCAACACCATAGTAAATTTCTCAACTATTCATGATATTCTTCACAATGTACATATTCGATACAGGACACTCAGAAAAAGAACCTCATATCAGTAAAATAAATAGGCAGAAAAAACTTTAGTTTGCCAAAAGCTTACGTCTGCTAACCAGCAGGATTTTGGTAAAATGTGATATTTGCAGACGAAATGAAGTTTTTTATGTTTTCAGTTTGGATGGAAAGAAATATGTGTGGCGAAAGCCAAACACTTCCCTTGAAACAAAAAATTTAAGCCCAACTGTAAAACATGGCGGTGGTCATGTGATGATTTGGGGATGCATGGCTTTTAATGGAGTTGGTAATATGGCCTTTATTGAAGGTAATATGAATGCTAGACAATATATCGATGCCTTTCAAGGTAATTTATGACAAACATCCAACGTAACAAGGTCGCGTGTTTGCATTATGAAATGAAAAATCAACTGAAAACACCCCCACAATCCCCAGGGCTCAACCTTATTGAGAAATTGTAGCATTTGTTGGATTTGAAATTGAGGAAAGGGAAAATTTCCAACAAAACACATTAGGTCACAGAACTGCTCCCTCTGGCGACCAAACTACCCTATCTACCAACAAGTAATTAGACACCCCTGCAATCGACGATATCTGCGGTCCTGATACACGTCACGGCCGCCGCCGTTAAGTATCGTGTGGGAAACAACAACGCAATCAGTCGCATGCAAGATGCCACACAGTTCGGAGCTCTCTGATTTCGAGAAAGGTGTAATCGTCGGGTATCACAGAAATGGCCGATCCACACGTGACATATCCAGCAAGTTGAAGTACCCAAAATCGACAGTGGCCTACGTGATTGGCAACTGGAAGATGAGACGTGACTGTTGGAATGTGCCCCGACCCGACAGACCCACAAAACTGGGAGCTAGAGACCGACGGGTGCTGGCCAGAGAAATTCGGAAGAACCGCACCAAATCGATGGGCCACATCCGCGAGGAGTTTCAACAGGCATCCGGGAGTGATCTTTCGATGAATACCATCCCTAAGGAAGCCCATCTGCTCGGTTATCATGGACGTGCTGTCGCCCACAAGCCTTTGATCACCAAGTCCAATAGCGCTGCTCGTCTAACGTGGTGCACAGAACGTCGACAGTGGACCGTTGAACAGTGGTAACAGGTTCTCTGGAGCGACGAATCAAGGTTCACACTCTACCGTTCGGATGGAAGGGTCTGGGTTTGGCGTCTGTCTGGAGAACGCCTTCTGTCGGAATGTATTGTGCCAACTGTGAAATTCGGCGGCGGTGGAATTATGCTATGGGGTGTTTCTCCTGGTATGGCACGGGACCCTTGGTCGCAATTCCTGGTAGACTCAACGCCGAGACCTACTGCACCATTTTGGATGACCATGCGCTTCCTACGTTGTGGCAGTTTTACGGGGTGGACCCATGTTACTTTCAGGATGACAATGCCACCTGTCATGTTGCTAGGTCCACCATGGCTTGGTATGGTGACAATGGGGTTAATCGAATGGACTGGCCTGCGCAGAGTCTGGACCTTAACCCTATCGAGCACCTCTGGGACGAGTTGGAGCGTCAACTTAAGGGGTGCCCCACCGTCCGAAATCGGTGAAGGAACTGACCTGCCTTCTCCAAGCCGATTGGAAGAAAATACCGCTAGCCGTCGTACAACGCCTGGCTGAGAGTATGCCCCGGAGGGTCGCAGCTGTAATCGCCGCTCGTGGAGGCTCCACCAACTATTGAAGGTAAAGAAACTTCGTTTTCCTTTGCTATCACAGGTGTACAATTACTTGTTGGTAGATAGTGTATAACGTAGTTCACTGTCATGATAAGGCGTATCGTGCAGCGAGCCGTTCCTGCCACTTGAAACAGAAAGCAAGAGTTGTACGAGCATCCGTTGAATTGAGTCGTTAAACTGCATAGGAAATGGCGGTGCCTGAAGAACACATCAGGCACAATATGCTGTATGAGTTTAAGCAGGTACATGTAGCGACACGAAATAACACTATCGTATATTGTCAGGGTACCCTGGATGTCAGAAAGTGTCAACGATTGTGGCTAATTCCCCGACTATTGCCTGTGGATTTACCTCAACAGCAGCTCTCAGCACATCATTATCCAGCTCAACAGCACCCTCACGGATATGCAACGCCATGGACAACCTGTTGAGCTGAATAATAATATGCTGAGATCTACTGTTGAGGAGAATCCACAGACAACAGTCGAGGAATTAGCCACAATCTCCCATTCAATACAGTGGCGTAGGTACTGGGATAAAGGGGACATACCCCCCCCTCTTGGAAATAAATTCAGGAAAGGGTAAACGGGGGAAACAATCAGAGGAAACACCGTAGAGATGGTCTTCTGCGGTCTCAGAGTTCTCACCACAGCCACGTGATTCCTTATCCTCAACTATTCTGACTCGATTTTTTGTCTAGAAAACTCTATACTCGGGGCAAATTTAACCTTGACACACTGTGTTAACGTTGTGAAATGGAGTCATCGAACCGATCTGCTTCGTTTCAGTATTTCCCCGACCCCTAATGGGGTGCCATAAATTCACTGCTTACCCACCGACCCGGCTAACAACTCTCGGTTACTCTCCCCTGCCGCTCGCAGAATATATCTTCTGTGTATAGAATTTGTAACGAAGTAAATTTCTCCGTCATTTTTGGTCCACGCCGGGGATCGAACAAGTCGTTCTACCAACTGAGCTACGCAGACGTTCGTTCTCGCTGCTATCTGCCTTTATGTCGTGTGCGTCCTGTGGGGCAGGCACGTCACATATATTCCCCCCAGAAAGAGGGCGGGGCATGGCCCACGGGTCAGCCGTGACCATGTATCGTTGCAGGCATCCATCCGCTGTAGAACGTGCACTTGAGAACTCCCAGTCAATCTGGTGTGTGGAATCACACACATTTATTTCATCACACACATTTATTTTTCAAAGCGCTGAAGAAGGGATTCTCTTATTTTTTTCCTATCTCGCGGTGTGGAAAGAACATCACACCATTACGAGATCTTTAACGGCCGGGTCATCCGGGAAGTTCGGGCGCCATTATAAGGAAGTAAATTTCTCAGTCATTTTTGGTCCACGCCGGGGATCGAACAAGTCGCTCTACCAACTGAGCTACGCGGACGTTCGTTCTCGCTGCTATCTGCCTTTATGTCGTGTGCGTCCTGCGGGGCAGGCACTTCGCAAATTCTAAGCTCTCTTGAACCCACTGTGCTATCTTTGCTTCAACTGTTTGGAAGATCTATGTCTTTCTTTCTATGCGAGTCGCCCATAAAACTGATCTACTGTACACGTACAGAGAAACTGAGAGAGATAGAGTGTGACTGTTTGTAGTAATCGCACGTGTGACGCGATGTGATAGAGTTGGCCATCTGATATAATTTTTGTATGTGATGTGTTTATAGTATAATATTTGTTATTTGAATCGTGAGTTCGAAGCAGTCATGAAGCAGAGCCAAATATCAACGTTTTGAAGCTAAAAGATATTAGTGACACAGATGATAATAATGAACAGACAGAAGGCAAACGAAAAAGACCACCTGGGCTGGTTACTCCAAGCCAGCCATGATGATAGCATTGATTCTTGTAAAAGGGTTAATAACATTTCATTATTTATTGATCGAAAGCTAAGTGACAAAGGAAAGGAGCTAGTTTAGGTAAGCATATGGATTCCACCGAAAAACTACAGATTTCCACTCTTAGAAAAATTAAAGGAGAGAAAATTGAAATTCCGTTATCAGTGGCTTGAAGAGTGCATCTGGTTGGCATACTCAGAAGTTCAGCAAGGAGCTTTCTGTAAATCATGCGTCATATTTACCAAGAGTGGGGGATTTTTTTTTTTTTTTTGATTGGAGGTTTAACGCCCACCGTGAGCAACTCAATGAGCTATAAGCAGTCGCCCGTACCTAATTTAGGTTCACTGGTTCCAGGGAAGGGAGAGAGCCAGTGCCGTAAGACAAACACAACATCCATGCCTGACCAGGATTCGAACCCGGGCCCCTTACGGACGAATGATCAGAGGCCCAGGCTTAGACCACTGCGCCACCGGGGCGGCTTCAAAAGTATGCGGTAGTAACATGGAGGAGACTGGCACAAGCACAAGACAGACCGTTTTGGAAGAAACTTGGGGATACCTTCATCCAGCAGTGGATAGATAATGGTTGACACTGATGACGATGATGATGATGATGATGATATATATACACTGAAGTGCCTGAAAAACTGGTACAGACGAGCTTATGCAAAATACATAGCAACGTCACCTATGCGCGTACTCGGTTGCGTCCGCCAGTGCGTATATAAAGCGATACACATCCTTGCCAGCTGTCAGAGCTGTTTTCGGCATGAGAATGACAAGTAATAACGATTTAAGCGATTTTCAACGCGGCGTCATAGTTATCGCTCATGAGATGGGCCATAGTATTTCGGAGGTAGAAACGAAGTTCGGATTTTCACGGACGACCATTGCAAGGGTGTACCGTGACTACAAGAATTCCGGCAAAACCTCCAACCTACGATACCAGTGTGGCCGTAAAAAGACATTGGGTGAACGTGACCATCGTCAGCTGTCCAGAATAGTTTCACGCGAAAGGCGTACAACACTCTCGCAGGTATAATCAGAATTCAATGCTGGAGCCTCAACAAGCATCAGCGTCCGGACTGTGCAACGTACCTTGCACGATATGGGCTTTGGGAGCCGACGCCCAACTCGAGTCCCCTTGATGGGTGCACGACACAGAGCTATGCGCCTCGCTTGGGCACGGCAACACCGCCACTGGACACTTGATGACTGGAAACAAGTAGCCTGGTCTGACGAGTCGTGTTTCCAACTGTATCGGGCAGATGGAAGGATTCGTGCTCGGCGCAAACCCAATTAAGTCATGAATCCCGCCTGTCAACAGGGAACTGTACCGACTGGTGGGGGTCCGTAATGGTATGGGGTGTGTTTAGTTGGACTTCACTATGACCCCTGGTACGTCTACAAACGTCTGTGACCGGCCAACGCTATGTGCGCGTCCTTTCTGACGAGGTAAACCCGTTCATGCTGATGGGTTGGGCCTGTTCCAACAGGACAATGCACCTCCACACAAGTATCGGGACTCCACATTATGGTTAGAGGAGCATTCATCTGGGTTTGGGGTGTTGTTAATCCCACCCAATTCCCCAGATCTGAACGTGATAGAACATATTTGGGATGCCATGCAAAGCACTATCGAACACAGGAATCCCAGACCTTGGAATACACCCGAATTGTGGAACGCTCTGCAGGAAGTATGGTGTGCATTGCCTACAGCATATTTCCAGAAGCTAGTGGAGTCCATGCGCCGTCGTATTTCTGCAGTCCTGCGCTGCCGTGGGGGACCTACCAAGAATTAGACTGGTGTACCAGTTTTTCTGGCACTTCAGTGTATATATATCTCTCAAAAAAGTTCTATCGAGAGAGGAAAAGCAGTTACATCTTTAACAGCAGCAGCGTAGATGTATATGACGTGCATTCAGTAGAATATGTTTGTGTTTTTCCTCGTTTCCTTATAATGTGTAATGCAGGAACAGGCATGAGAAACGTGTACGCATTTTTCTTACGAAAACGGACAAATGGGAAACAAAAAAAAATTCCGTAATTGTTGTGCGTGTAAGAATTATTAGCCGTTCTTTGAGACTGTGGCACCAAACAATGCCACATATTTTTAAGTAGTTTGCCGGGGCTAATTTGAGCTCGCGGTGACAGCAGCTTGCGCTGCTCATTTCCAGCTGCATTTTTGCCAAGGAAAGAAGCTAACTGCGCGGCGGCACCGAAGGTTTCAATGTCTTTGGAAAGTAAAATGATCTTCTGGAAAGAAAACAAAATAATAAAGATGCAAAAATGGCGGTACCTTGTTCTGGATGTGGAAACCTTCGTACGCTTTTCAGCAGCGATAACGTATGCGGCTTCTTTATTTTCGGAACTATTTCATGCGATTAAATAATGCATGCATGTCAAACGAACACCATTTTTCTTAAAGACCGCCTAGCAATGCGTTTTGTTATCTGTGGTTTATGAAAAGATAAAGTGGAATGGTGTCATATTCAGTGCACGTGTACTTTTCATAGTCACCACTCGTTAAAAGAAAAAACAAAACAAAAGACAAGAATTTCGTTTATTAACATGTTGCTTTCTAGGATGGTTTAAATTCTGTGGAGCAGTCTAAGGCAGATCATTCTATTTCAGGCTGAACGCACTTTTAGAAAGCGCAGTCGGGCGTTAGAACTGTGGGCATCGTAAAAGCAAGAATTAATAGTGGTAAAGAAAACAAACAGAAATTATTTTTAAAAGATATTCTTCTACTTCAATTTCAGAAGAGTTTAATAACAGATAAAGTTATCGTTAGTTATTCTTCGATAGTGGGGAAAGAGGGCGGGAACGGCGTTTCCCTAAGAAATTGGTAAGGGGAACAGCGTTTTCCTATAGTGATGAAATAAAATACACAATATTTGAAAAAAGAAACAAGTGTGCTGCAGAACTATACCGACGAAATTTTGCCTCGCAGTTTATTTATATGATATGTATGAATTCCATCCGCGATTTGTGTAATATTGAAAATTTTAATTACTAATCAAAAACTACTACTATGAGAATTCTTACTAGAAAATTTTTAATTGCAAATTTTCGGAGAGAACTCTTCTCCTTCTTCAGGATGTCTTTTGTTGTCACTTATTCCCTTCACTATCGCGGTTACGATTAAACTTGACGGATACGGTTAACCTTGACAGTTACGGTTAACCTTGAAGGTTACGGTTATTTTTCATCAAACCTTGCCAGATGTTAGGCAGGGAAAATCCTCTGCAGTCATTGATGATGGAATTTTGATTTTTCTCAATCTCTATTCCTTCCTTTAGCTTTCTTTTTTGGAAATTGCTTTGGAAACTGATGACTTTAAGGGAATTCCAATCCATGTTGTGACTAGTTTCTCTAGCATGCCTATCTCAACCCGTCTTGTTGAAGCAATTTTTTATAGCAGCTTTATGCTCTGTTATACGAGTTTCTAGTCCACGACCTGTCTCACCTATGTAAGATAGTCCACAACTACATTTTACTTCATAGACTACACCTTGCATTTTTAAAATATCTTCTTCGCTTTTGAACTATTTTAGGGAAAACTTCTTGAAAAAACGCGATAGTGGCGGGAATAAGTGACAACAAAAGACAGCCTGAAGAAGAAGAGTTTTCTCCGAAAATTTGCAATTAAATTAAAAATTTTCCTAGTAAGAAATTTCCTAGCAAGTAATGTTTGATTAATAATTGAATTAAGAAACTAGGAAGCCAATTCTCAACATGAGCTTTATTCAAAAATTGAAAATTTTGTCTCAGATTTTGCAGTTTTGAGAGCTTTTTACCCGAGACAATAAATTTAGTCCTTCGGACTCTTCTTAGCTAGAGGCCCGTAGCCTGGCGGAATGCTCGCATTGAACTGTTCGCTTTTGTATCGTTGGTACATTATCCCGTAGAGCGGAATGTTTAGAACAAGTCTTGACTTAGAAAACCAAACTCAAATTCACTAACCTTGTCTTTAGAATACCAAACTCAAATTCACTAACCTTGTCTTTAGAATACCAAACTCAAATTCACTAACCTTGGCTTTAGTGAAAAATTACTAACCTTGGCTTTAAAATGCCAAAATCAAATTCACTAACCTTGGCTTTAGTGAAAAATTACTAACCTTGTCTTTAGAATACCAAACTCAAATTCACTAACCTTGGCTTTAGTGAAAAATTACTAGCCGTGGCTTTAGAACACCAAACTCAAATAAACTAACCTTGGCTTTAGTAAAAAATTATTAACCTTGGTTTTAATGAAAAATTACTAACTTTGACTTCAGTGAAAAATTACTAACCATGTCTTTAGAATACCAAACTCAAATTCACTAACCTTGGCTTTAGTGAAAATTACTAACCTAGGCTTTAGAATAACAAACTCAAATTTACTAACTTTGGCTTTAGTGAAAAATTACTGATCTTGCCTTTAGAATACCAAACTCAAATTCACTAACCTTGTCTTTAGAATACCAAACTCAAATTCACTAACCTTGGCTTTAGTGAAAAATTACTAACCTTGTCTTTAGAATACCAAATTCAAATTCACTGACCTTGGCTTTAGTGAAACATTACTAGCCGTGGCTTTAGAACACCAAACTCAAATTCACTAACCTTGGTCTTAGTGAAAAATTACTAACTTTGGCTTTAGTGAAAAATTACTAACCTTGGCTTTAGAATACCAAACTCAAATTCACTAACCTTGGCTTTAGAACACCAAACTCAAATTCAATAACCTTGGCTTTAGTGAAAAATTACTAACCTTGGCTTCAGAACACCAAACTCAAATTCAATAACCTTGGCTTTAGTGAAAAATTACTAACCTTGTCTTTAGAATATCAAACTCAAATTCACTAACCGTGGTTTTAGTGAAAAATTACTAACCTTTGCTTTAAACACCAAACTCAAAATCACTAACCTTTGCTTTAAACACCAAACTCAAAATCACTAACCTTTGCTTTAAACACCAAACTCAAAATCACTAACCTTGGCTATAGTGAAAAATTACTGACTTTGATTTTAGAATACCAAACTGAAATTGATTCACAGTAACAATTCGGTACATGGTAGTTGACCAAGACCGCACTGGCTTCAGAAACAGACGGCATCCTCAAATTGTTTAACAGCGGTTACTTTGCTAAGAAACGAACACTGCCTGAGGTGTTCTTTGTAAGGTTAAATTACCAGGATGTATAGTTTGCTATGCTTTTGATATTAAATAGCGTCGATAAAATTAATATGCTGACGTAATACGATAATTATTGTGTACAATCAGGCAGGAAAACAATCCCAAAAGTTTTCACTATTTTTCAGCTGCGCAATTAAAAATAACTAAACTCTTTCAGTTGACGCGTAACCTGCTCTTTGTTTTTAACTGAATTATAAATTTATTAGGGTTTAGTTTTCATTCATTGTAATATTTTTTGACGTAGGACTACGTCTAACTCCGCGGATAGTATGGGGCGACTTCCGGTGAACCGGCGGTGACAAAAATAGGTCCCAACTGTGGTCATTATAGCGTTCAAAATACGTGTTGCACACTAATCGTGTTAGCATATTCGTAAACAGCATGGAGTCCAATTCGTGTACTGCGCAATACATCATGAGCGCGACGGTCCCCGCGCTCTCTGTGCGCGGGGAGATGATGCAGTATTTCTGGGTTTGCCGCCGCGTTTCACTCAGTCTATCTCAGCAACCCTGATCCCAACACGACTGTGCATCGCATATCGTTTTAAAGCTCTCGACGAGATCCATTCAAATATACGAAGAACATTTCGCAGTAGTTTGGCCTGAATATTTTAAAAATTGTTTTCTTGTGAACCGGTGAATACTTTTGATAATAACGTGGTTCATCTGGACAACAGTGAGTGCAAAAATGACTGTGCTTGGTATCGTTTTAAAGCTCTCAACGAGATCTATTCAAATATATAAAGAACATATCGCAGTGGTTTAAACTAAAAATTTAAAATATTTTTTTCGTATGAACGGGTTAACATTTTAGACAATGCCGTGGAATTCGCAGAATGAACGCAAGCAAAAGTGGAGAAAAGCAAAACGAGAGGCAAGAGCAAGTGGTGAGGAATGTAAGAAGCTCAAGAAGACAGAGCACCGTGTTGGGTAATTCGTGTATCGATCTGTTTTGTGTTCGCAATGTATCTAGCATTCTTTGTAAAAATTATGTAAGCTACTTTTCATAGCATAGATCTCTGTTGGCTATAGCAAATTAAATAAACGCTTTAAAACCATACTCGACTAGTTCATTTCAATTCTCCGATCTGCAAGTCGTAGTCCTACGTTACAAACTGACGGCTTAATTAGAACTGAGCCTACCTATACTTTTTTTTTATTATTTGTGCATATAAAAGAACATAGACGTATAAAATGTGTGTGCTGTGTGGAAGAAAGAGAGAGAGAGAGAGACAGTGAGAGAGACAATCCGCCTAGACTTTAAACACTAAAATATTGCGTTCCCCCAAAGCAAACGGTCTTCTTTCACTTCTGCTCTTCACATTTCAGCTAAAGGGGAGCTTGAATTCAGTTTCAGGTCTACCTATGATTAAATAAGTAGTGACCCAAAACCTTGAAGAATTCTAGTTATAACTACGACGAAGTAAACTTCTCCATCATTTTTTATACTTGGCTAGTTCATTTCAACTCTCCGATCTAACCCCCCAACTCTCGGCTCCGGAGCTCCGAGTGCTATCCACTATAGTACAGTGGCATGTGCTCTCACTGCCTTTATCTCATGTGCGTCCTGCGGCGCAGGCACGTCACATTCCCCTCCCCTTCCCGCCGAAAGAGGGCCGGGGAATGGCCCACGGGTTAGCCGTGACCATGTGTCGCTGTAGGCAATCATCCGATGAAGAACGTGCATTTGAGAAATCCCAGACAATTTAGTGAGTGGAACGTAACATCACACTGATTCCTTTTTTTCGAAACATTGAAGCAGGGATTCTCATATTTTCCTGTCTCGCCGTGTGGAAAGAACATCACACCATTGCGAGAAACCTAACAACCAGACCATCCTGTAAGTCCGGGCGCCCATATTACGAAGTAAATTTCTTCATCATTTTTGTGCCAGGAGCGGAATTCGAACCCACAACTCTCGGCTATCCACTATACTACACTTGCATGTGCTCCACTGCTATCTGCCTTTATCTCATGTGCGTCCTGCGGGGCAGGGTCACATAACATTCTTAAATTATCGTATTTTTCGGCGTTTTTTCTTCAGAAGTCCGGGCCTCAACTTATACGCCATATCGAGTTATCTGTTGAAGTTTCTCAATGAGAAAAAAAAAACAAAAAAAAAACCAGCTATTGTGCCTTAAATCGGTCGTGATCCAAGCACCTTGAAATGCAATATTACATTCTTAAGAAACCATTCCGAAAGCTTATGAAATGTAATATTCCGTTCACTAAGAAGCTGCGGGAACGGATATTTACTTCGCGAAAACACAAATTCGTCGGTGATGAGGATCGAACGAGCGTTTCCTCACTCCGGCGTGAGTTACTTTAACCGACTAAGCTACACCGACGGGCTGTGTCGCTGCAGATTTGTCGTCTTGACTGATGCCTCACCTCTGTAAAACGCCACTTCATCTCCCTCTTATTATTATTTTTTTTTTCTGTTCTGAAGCGGAGAAGGAATTTTCATTCATTCCAGACGAATATCACACATTTTTTGAAGAACACAACTGCCAGTAGATCCATTTTTGAATTCGGGCACCAGTGTGAAAACACAAATTTCTCGGTGAAGAATTTCGATCTTGCGTCTCCTCGCTCCGGAGTGAGTTACTCTAACCGACTAAGCTACACCGACGGAATATACCACTGCGGAGTTGTCGTTTTGACACGTGCTTCACCTGTACAGTACGTCACAACGTTCGAACGTAAAATTAAAATCGTCGTGACCAATTTCGAATGACTGCTGTTGTATGTTAATTGCATTCCCCTCACGATCCCTCCAAGACTTCGTAACTAGCATTCACTTCTGGTTTTGCAAAGCCGTCAAAACTACAATGGGTGCATCTCACTTATCTGGCAACGATTAAACCTCTGAAACACGTTGCTGCCACGCAGTTGACTGGCTGGTAACAAGTGTCGACAGCCGGCGGTTCATGCGCTTTAAAAATAGCGATCATCAGCTGCTAGTGAAGGCAGTCTTTTTTCGTTCTGCCAATCTCTCAGTTGTATCTCTCAACTAAGTTAAAGTTAAATATTGCTTTAATTTATTATGCGTATCTTAATTTATTTCATATTTCCGATTGAAATCAAAAACTGTTTTGGTTTCTGATTTCAATCGGACTTTGTGAGAAGCAACACTCTGATTTAGCACATGTGTGTGTGTGTGTATGTGTGTGTGTGTGTGTGTGTGTGTAAGAGAGAGGAATCTCTTGTTTGGTTTTTTTTTCACCTTCGTTCAGCGGTTTTTCCGATTGGTTGGTCGGAGGAAGGAATACGGTGGCGACAGTTCCTAAGAAAAAATTAACTTAAGAAATTCAACTTTTTGCCGAAAAGGAAAACGCGGGAATTGCCTCACTTTCTTTTCCTTTTAATATTTACCGAAACATTAAAAACATAGTTATAGAATTTCCAAACACTAACTATATTTGTTCTAGCCTCGTGTTATACTGAGGATCGACTTATCTATGAATGAAGATAAGGAAATTGAGAAATTTAACCCATTCGACTTAACTCCATATCGATTTATAAGCCGAAAAATACAGTGCACTGTAAAAAAAATCTGAAATTCACGAGCCACTTTATGTGATTCCTCTTGTGAATTAACGAAGCATATTTCTGATACAACCTTTTCCGTGAAACGACAGAAAGAAACCTGAATTTCCGGGATTTTTCGTACTCCAGGAAAATTCAGAATTTTCAGCAACCTTTCAGCAATTCCTTTCGAAACTGAATTTTTGATAGCCTAGACAGTAAGATCATATACATGTATATACATTTTCCGGATGTCAGTGTCATGACTCGAGTAAAATGTAACTTATGTATCTTCGATTTTGAACGAGTCACTCAGGTAAATTACAGATGCAATCAGAGAACACGGTCTAATTAACTGAATGACTTTACTTAACCAGAGACTGTAACGTCGTCTCGAGGATATCGTGATTGAGGAAGTATCTTAAAACGTTTTGCAGTAAGTTCGTTTTGTGTCTCGAATGTATAACTTTCGGTTCCTGAAGTGTACATGCTCTAATTAAAATCTAGTACGCGATACTTACTATCATCTTGCTGATGAAGGCGTTGATATAAAAGAGAGTCCATGTCAGTTCCCTTGAGAGTTTAATGAATTAATTTATTTTCATTAATTTATTTTCTTACTTTGTGTAATCTAACTACAAAGGCCGTTCCATAAAAACTGAGAGTAATTTTTTTCAGTTGGCAACAGTGCGAAGGGGAAAAATAACCACGCAGACGACTAACTGAATTAAAGAAGTATCTATGGCAACAGTTATTAGCCGTGGCAGACGACTCTGGTTTTGTTATTGCGCAGTTGTTTAAGGCACGCCTTCATTTCGCCATACAGCTATGGAGGAGAGTGATTCAGAGTTAAGAAGTGAAATGCTTTGTGCGAAAAATTTTTTGCTATAGTTTGGGTAAAACGGCTCCAGAAACAGTTAATTTAATGAAAAATCTTTACAAAGATAAATGTTTGGATGAGTCGACGATTTTTAGATGGCACCATGATTTCAAAAAAGGGCGTTCGTCGGCAGAACTCGTTCATAGGCCTGGTCGACACGAAAGTGTTATTAAGGAGCGTATGTTTTATACTGTTTGGGCAATCCTGCAAGAAGATCGACAAATAACGTGTAAAGACAAAGCAGTGTCACCTAGTATTTCAGAAACGTCGGCATTCCGCAGTCTACGCGACAAATTACTGCTGCATCGTGTGTGTTCCAAATGGGTACCTCATTACCTGACGAGAGACAATTGTTATCCAGAGTTCAGGTGTGTCATGAATAGAAACAAATGATTGCAAAGGATCCAAACTTTTTAAACACAGTAATAAGTCCTGAGGAAACAGGGGTCCACTATTTCGACGCCCTCACAAAGAGCGGAACGAGTGTCTGGAAACACACAGGCTCGCCTCCTCCGAAGAAAGTCCGCCAAACCAACTCAGCTGGGAAGGTGATGATGATAATTTTCTTTGATCATAAAGGTGTAGTCAACCAGCATGCCGTTCCTCCACAAATTACTGTAATGCTGAGTATTATATTTCAGTCCTGAAGCGTCTGCGATGACACATATCGATTAAGCGACCGGAATTGGTGGGTAAGTGGACCCTACAGCATGATAACGCCCACCCAAGGGTGGCTGCTTGTGTTCAACAGTTTCTTACGAAATGCAGTATTGAAATCATGCCACAGCCTGCCTACAGTCCTGACCTCGCCCCGTGCGATTTCTGGTTGTTTCCAACAATGAAGGAGAAGTTCCATGGCGCAACATTCAGTAAAGATGCTGACGTTATTCAAGTTGTACAGGAGTCGCTAAAGCAGCTTCTACAAAATGCTTTCACCACATGCTTTGAAAAGTGGACTGAACGATGGGACCGTCGCATATCATCCGAGGGAAGATACTTTGAGGGAAAATAACACATATTTTGCTGTACTTATATTTCTTCATTTTGTGATTTTACTCTCGGTTTTTATGGAACCGCCGCTTTATGGAACCGCCGCTGTATATTACCGTATTTTCGGCTTTTTCCTTTAGAAGTGGGGACCTCGACTTATACGTCATATCAACTTATCTACTGAAATTTCTCAATAATAACAAAAATATATATCGTGTCTTAAATTCGGTCGTGATCCAAGTGCCCGAAATTCAATATGTTCATAAGCCATTTTCGAAAGCGTATGAAATGCAATATTCCGTTAACTAAAAACTTGTTTAAAAGCTACTGAAAAGGATATTTCCGTTCGACATAAACATAAAAATCGCCGTGACCGATTTTCAGTGGCAGATGTCTTATGTTAATTGCATCCCCTTCGTGATCCCTACAAGATCCCGTCAATGGTATTTCTCCTGGTTTTGCAAAGCCGCCAGAACCACAATGGGTGCATCTCCTTTATCTTGCCAATATTAGACCTCTGAAACACGTCGCTGCCACGCAGTTGATTGGCTGGTGACAATTGTGTCGACTTCCGGCGCCGCATGCACTTTAAGAGTAGCAATGACCAGCTGCTAGTGAAGGCGGTCTTTTTTCGCTCTGCCAGTCTCTCAATTGTATCTCTCAACTGAATTAAAATAAACTATTGCTTCCATTTGTTATGCTGAATTTATTTCACTTTTCCGGTTGAAATCAAAAGCTCTTTCGGTTTCTGATTTCAATCGGACTCTGTGAGATAGCAGCGGACCATGACTCACTCTGCAAGAATCACTCTGATTTGGTACACTTGTGCGACCTTAGTCACCACCCACACACACACACTTTTGCTCGACAGCTTCTTTTAGAGGTCTGCATGGGTCCGGCCCGGCCAGCGGCCGGGTCGAGCCTTTGTTCATTTCTGAGTTGAGAAAACGGGCCGGGCCCGGGCCTTCAATATTTAATATAAAACAGACAAAGGCCGAGCAGTTTTTTTTTTATGAGCAAAACAATCGTTGTACGGTGTTTTTCTCGTTAGAAAATCTCACAACTTACAGCAGCAGGATAAGATTGAATGATTTACGCTGTTCGAAAAAATAGAAGTTTTACTACATCCTCCCCTCCTACAAAATAATTGGAGTGGGTCAGCTCCCTTAGTTTTCCAATGTGAATGTGGTCCCTTTGCTCTCTCTCTCTCTCTAACTTCCACCCTCCTCTCATGCTTCAGGGCAGGCTATGCTATTAAATGCAGCATTTATAAACCAAGCCACCAGCTCGCAGACGATCTTTCTTATTGTTCTGGTCGGCGGTACTTTGTTCTCTAGATGTGTGAAATGCTTTTAAGTTGCCTTAAATGGCACGGGAGAAATGGGTTGGAAGAAACTTACTTCTGTGTATAAATCTGTGCCGTATTTTTCCCCATTTGTACTCTCAAGGAGTCGGCAGGTAGCAAATGAACCCTTAGGTATCCCAGCCCAGCCGTTTTCAAAACTTCTGTGACACTGGTTAGCTGGGCAGTCTGTCGTTATTTTCCTTAGCATATGCTCAGTTCAGTGTTGCTGATAAACACTCTGCCATACTTATTATGGAATTTAATAAAGCGAAAGATTTTCGCGAAAAAATCGCTTCCGGAGATATGTGCTTGTAGACAATGTAAAGTAGAACGATAGGATTCATAATTCTGGATATTTCGTACGTTTCGAATTACCCCTACCCCATCCTTATCGCCCAAGGATATTCCGGGTTAGGCGGTTGGCAATGGTAATTTGAAAGGCATGGAAATTGTGGTTTACATGCAATTATTTTGATTATACAAGCCCTCCCTCCTCAGACGTCACGTGACTTATACAGAGTCACAGAAATATTCCCCGCTTGTTATAATTACATTATGTGTATTTCGTTTATAAAAAAAGTGTTGTGGTTCAGTTGTGTGTTTAAAACAACTGAACTAAAAACATTTTTAAGAAAGTAAGAAAGAAATGGACAAAATATACGGAAGAGGCCCACCGGGAAATGTCCCGGTGTCCCGGTGGGCCAATCCGACCCTGGTCATATTATTCTAATACAACTGCGTATGTGTATGCAGGTAAAAAAGGAAGAACTTTGGGAATTTCCGGTAGAAAATAATAACATTGAAATATCGCATTGAATGTTGGAGCACAGCGTACATACGAACAGTACATAAAGGCACGTAAGGTGAAGGAATGAAATATATGATGCCATCCAAGGTTAATAGCCTCTGCAGCAGGATGGATGGATGACGTCATATCTTCCTCTGGCGAACCAAGATTCCAATGAGGTGCATTTCACCAGCCCCCCCCCCCCGGATTTTTTAATTTTTCAGACACCATTCGTTTGTACCACGTATGAACCGGAATGAACTCGTTTTTTTTTCGTTTGAACCGCAAGTTTTTGAGTTATTTAAGAAACAAAGAGGGGGGGGAGCTGGTGAAATGGTACCCCCCAAAAAATGGAAATTTCAAATTTCAACATAGCCATTTGTTAATAAATCGTATGAACCGGAATGAACTCCATTTTCATCGTTTGAACCGCAATAGTTTTTGAGATATTTAATAAATAATATTGAGGATTTACATATAAATATAGGAGGCCGACCATTTCACCAGCCCCCCACCCCCACCATGGAAATTCAAAATTTGAAAACAGCCATTCGTTAGTAAATCGTATGAACCGGAGTGAACTCCATTTTCACCGTTTGAACCGCAATAGTTTTTGAGATATTTAACCAATAATATTGAGGATTTACATATAAATATAGGAGGCCGACCATTTCACCAGCCCCCCCCCCCCCCCCCACCATGGAAATTCAAAATTTGAAAACAGCCATTCGTTAGTAAATCGTATGAACCGGAGTGAACTCCATTTTCACCGTTTGAACCGCAATAGTTTTTGAGATATTTAACAAATAATATTGAGGATTTACATATAAATATAGGAGGCCGACCATTTCACCAGCCCCTGCCCCCACCATGGAAATTCAAAATTTGAAAATAGCCATTCGTTAGTAAATCGTATGAACCGGAATGAACTCCATTTTCATCGTTTGAACCGCAATAGTTTTTGAGATATTTAACCAATAATATTGAGGATTTACATATAAATATAGGAGGCCGACCATTTCACCAGCCCCTGCCCCCACCATGGAAATTCAAAATTTGAAAATAGCCATTCGTTAGTAAATCGTATGAACCGGAATGAACTCCATTTTCATCGTTTGAACCGCAATAGTTTTTGAGATATTTAACAAATAATATTGAGGATTTACATATAAATATAGGAGGCCGACCATTTCACCAGCCCCCCCCCCTCACCATGGAAATTCAAAATTTGAAAATAGCCATTCGTTAGTAAATCGTATGAACCGGAATGAACTCCATTTTCATCGTTTGAACCGCAATAGTTTTTGAGATATTTAACAAATAATATTGAGGATTTACATATAAATATAGGAGGCCGACCATTTCACCAGCCCCCCCACCATGGAAATTCAAAATTTGAAAACAGCCATTCGTTAGTAAATCGTATGAACCGGAATGAATCTCCATTTTTATCGTTTGAAATTTTTAATGGGCTGGGGAAATGGTCGGTCTCTCCGTATTATGCAAATTCTCAATATTATTTTTTAAATATCTTAGAAACTATTGTGGTTCAAACGATAAAGATGGAGTTCATTCCGGTTCATACGATTTATTAACAAATGGCTATGTTGAAATTTGAAATTTCCATTTGGGGGTACCATTTCACCCCCACACACACTTTGTTTTTTAAATAACTCAAAAACTATTGCGGTTCAAACGAAAAAATGGAGTTCATTCCGGTTCATACGTGGTACAAACGAATGGTGCAAAAAAAATTTAAAAATTCCGTGGTGAAGGGGGCTATCGTTTCACCCCCCCCCCCCACACACACACTTTGTTTTTTAAATATCTCCAAAATTATTGCGGTTCAAACGAAAAAAAACGAGTTTATTCCGGTTCAATTGTGGTAAAAACGAATGGTGTCTGAAAAATTCAAAAATTCCGTGGGGGGTGGGGGGGGGGCTGGTGAAATGCACCTATTCCAATGCGCTATTGAAATATCTTCCTATATGTCACCATTTCTATTTCTCCATTCCAGGACAACGCGCAGCAGATTTTCTCTTCCTCTTTCAATGTGAGGTTTCATTTAATTTTGTAACTTTTGCTTGTAAAAAGTAGTCATCTTAGCTTTTACCTCCCTCATTTAATTCGAGAACTTCATTAAATTTTGTTTGTTACAAAGGATTAATTTCGCATTGAATTAACTTTATACCAAATTATTTCTGTTTTACTCCCTAAATCCGAGATCTCACTAAATACAGCGAATGTTCATACATTTTTAGAACGTTTTTGATAAGAAATTACAGAAAATAAAAGGAGTTCAAATAATTGAAATTGGCAACACTGTGTTAGACGAACACAAAAGAAATATCTGCTGCAGTTAAATATCGTCTGTTGAGAAAATGGCGAAAGTAAACAAGCTGTGGATAGAATGTTATGTATTTGCTCTTTACGAGGAGAAATATTCTTATTCTGTAATTAAAGAACGCTGTGAAAAAAATGGAATTGGCGCTTCGAAATGTAAAATAAAGAGTGTTGTTTTTAATAAAGGAAAAATCGTCAAGCGTTGCTCTTAACTGGAACAAGTCAGTAAAATCATGCAATGCATTGATTATAATACGCTTTCCAACATACCAGAAATCATTACTCAAGTTATGATGACAATGGCTGTGGAATAAATCTCGGTCCTGTGCCCTGACCTTTGATCCCATTTCGATGATATTCAACAGAACCGATTCAGTATACCTCCGAAATAACATGATAAAGTTTTGTCGCAATCGAAGCATTTTTACGTAAGTTATGATGCATAAGGGCTATGGAATAGATCCTGCTCCTGTGTCCTAACCTTTAATCCCAGTTCGCCCATTTTCAATAGGATTCGTCCCCAAGCAGGCCTTTAGAACATACTAACATTTCATCCAAATCGAAGCATTTGTACGTAAGTTATGACGCATAATGGCGATGGAAGTGATTCCGCTCCTATGTACTGACCTTTGGCCCCATTTCGCTCATTTTCAATAGGGTTTGTCCCCAGGTGGTCTCCTACCACATACTAAAATTTTATCGAAATCGAACGATTTTTCGCGAGTTATCGTGCGGACGGACATACCCACACAACGCGTGACGTAATGAGGCAGATGGGAATTGCGACCATCTGCTCGAAAGAGTGTGACGTCATAAAACTTTAATAGGATCCTCACACAACGCGTGACGTAATGAAACAGATGGCGTGACCCAGCAACAACATCTCAATCGGGAGATTGTGATGTAATAAGATTTTTAAGCATGGGTAACATTAATGGTACGACGCCATGACACTAAAAACGTGATACTTCGGTAATTCCTATACTTCCAATGGAAAAACTTCTGTACACATTTTCTTCACAATTAATGCGTTCCCAAGGATGAAAATTTGAACATCGATTAAAATAGCCTCATTTTATAATTTGGAATGCTTAATATGTTCTAAAACATAACCATAATTATGCAATCCAACATTTATTTGTCTACTGACGTCATCAAAGTACAAGTCGCGCCATCTTTTTTTTGGTTTCAACACAACCAAAGGAAACGTTATTGTTTTTTAATGTAATTGTGGTTATGTTTTAGAAAATGTTAAGTATTCCAAGTTATAATATAAAGTTATTTTAATCGATGTTCAAATTTCCATTCTTGGGAACGCACTAATTGTGAAGGAAATGTGTTTAAAAGTATTTCCATTGGAAGTATAATTAGCAAAATTACTTGACGTCCAGTTTGGGTTATAAGGGCGATGGAATGGATCCCGATTTTATGTCCAGACCTTTGACCCCATTTGGCCCATTTTCAATAGGGTTCCTCCCCAGGTGATCCCCTACCACATACTGAAATTTCATCGAAATCGAACCATTTTCCATTTTTACGCACGTCATGATGCATAAGGGCAATGGAATGCATCCCACTCCTATGTCCTGACCTTTGACCCCACTTCACGCATTTTCAATAGGGTTCGTCCCCAGGCGGTCCCCTACCACATACTAAAATTTCCTTGAAATCGAACTATATTTACGCAAGTAATGAGGCATAAGGGCAATGGAATGGATACCGCTCCTATGTCATGACCTTTAACCCCACTTCACCCATTTTAAATAGGGTTTGTCCCCAGGTGGTCCCCTACCGCATACTAAAATTTCATCGAAATCGAACCATTTTTACGTGAGTTATCGTGCCGACAGACGGACGCAAAAAGCTGGAGCATATACGCTTCTTCAACCTCCGGTTGGAAAGCGTAAAAAAGAACACCAAACGAATATCCAAAGAAATTATGCACTTTTACGACTATTTCAAAAGTTAGGTCTCTGGTCTTAAAGGGTAATTCACCGACTCAAATAGTTAAAAATCTCTCTATCAGCTGTAAACAATGTAAAAAACAAAGATTCGATTCTAAAAAAAAAAAAAAAAAAAAAAACCGTTCACCCCCTTTTGCCTAGACACGTGGCTGAGCGCAGAACACGGTATAGACTTCTTTATGAAAATCACTTAGCCGGAGACAGAGGGAAAATTATTGTGACTATTGATGAAGCATGGATCAACCAAAACGACTGTAACAAAAGCAAAGCCGATTCACTATCGCATTTGAGCAGAAAAAGACTTAAAAACTTAGTTAGGAGAATCCAAAGAAAGTTTTAGTAAAGGATTCATGATTATTGCTATTATCTCGTACAATGGAAAATTAAAATTAAGAAAAGTTGAAAAGAAAGTTAAAATCAATTTTACATACTACCAAAATAATGTTATAATTTCTATATTTAAAGAGGTAATATCATTCCTTTATCCATAGGGCATTCAAAGAATAGAACTCCATCACCATACAGCTACTAGACATACATCTAAATCTACCACTGTATTTCTTGAAATATTTTTAAAAATGAAACGGGTATCAAGTCTATACTTTTTGCTCATATTCCTTCAAAGTCCCCTGATGTGTCATCAACGGACTATTGTGTCTTCAGACTGCTAAAAAGCCTGATATCAAGTCTATACTTTTTGCTCATATTCCTTCAAAGTCCCCTGATGTGTCACCAATAGACTATTGTGCCTTCAGACTGCTATAAAGACTGGTAAAAAAAGACTGGTATCAAGTCTATACCTTTTGCTCATATTCCTTCAAAGTCTCCTGATGTGTCACCAGTGGATTATTGTGCCTTCCGACTGCTAAAAAGACTGGTATCAAGTCTTTACCTTTTGCTCATATTCCTTCAAAGTCCCCTGATGCGTCACCAATAGACTACTGTACCTTCGGACTGCTATAAAGACTGGTAAAAAAGACTGGTATGAAGTCTATACATTTTGCTCATATTCCTTCAAAGTCCCCTGATGTGTCACCAATAGACTATTGTGCCTTCAGACTGCTATAAAGACTGGTAAAAAAAAGACTGGTATCAAGTCTATACCTTTTGCTCATATTCCTTCAAAGTCTCCTGATGTGTCACCAGTGGATTATTGTGCCTTCCGACTGCTAAAAAGACTGGTATCAAGTCTTTACCTTTTTGCTCATATTCCTTCAAAGTCCCCTGATGCGTCACCAATAGACTACTGTACCTTCGGACTGCTATAAAGACTGGTAAAAAAGACTGGTATGAAGTCTATACATTTTGCTCATATTCCTTCAAAGTCCCCTGATGTGTCACCAATAGACTATTGTGCCTTCAGACTGCTATAAAGACTGGTAAAAAAAGACTCGTATCAAGTCTATACCTTTTGCTCATATTCCTTCAAAGTCTCTGATGTGTCACCAGTGGATTATTGTGCCTTCCGACTGCTAAAAAGACTGGTATCAAGTCTTTACCTTTTGCTCATATTCCTTCAAAGTCCCCTGATGCGTCACCAATAGACTACTGTACCTTCGGACTGCTATAAAGACTGGTAAAAAAAGACTGGTATGAAGTCTATACATTTTGCTCATATTCCTTCAAAGTCCCCTGATGTGTCACCAATAGACTATTGTGCCTTCAGACTGCTATAAAGACTGGTAAAAAAAAGACTGGTATCAAGTCTATACCTTTTGCTCATATTCCTTCAAAGTCTCCTGATGTGTCACCAGTGGATTATTGTGCCTTCCGACTGCTAAAAAGACTGGTATCAAGTCTTTACTTTTGCTCATATTCCTTCAAAGTCCTGATGCGTCATAATAGACTACTGTACCTTCGGACTGCTATAAAGACTGGTAAAAAAAGACTGGTATGAAGTCTATACCTTTTGCTCATATTCCTTCAAAGTCCCCTGATGTGTCACCAATAGACTATTGTGCCTTCAGACTGCTATAAAGACTGGTAAAAAAGACTCGTATCAAGTCTATACCTTTTTGCTCATATTCCTTCAAAGTCTCCTGATGTGTCACCAGTGAATTGTGCCTTCCGACTGCTAAAAAGACTGGTATCAAGTCTTTACCTTTTGCTCATATTCCTTCAAAGTCCCCTGATGCGTCACCAATAGACTACTGTACCTTCGGACTGCTATAAAGACTGGTAAAACTGGTATGAAGTCTATACCTTTTGCTCATATTCCTTCAAAGTCACCTGATGTGTCACCAATGGACTATTGTGCTTTCGGACTGTTAAAAAGAGTGCTTTCTAAACGCACACCTAAAACAGTGATTGGGCTGTGGAAAGCAGTGGAAGAGGGTGGATTAAAAGTACCAGTACCAATTTTGAGAAATGCCTTGTTATCTTGAAAATTCAGATGTAGGTTCATAGTCCAGAGAAAGGACCATCAGATAGAGCATTTAAGAAAGAAATAATTTTGTTTTAAACATTAAATTATATTGCTGGAAAATCGTTCTAACAATTGTGAACATCCTCTGCACGAGCTAGTTATAAGCGGTTTCTACTGTAGTTAGATAACAAAGAGGCACAGTGGAAATTTGTACATGGTGTTTGTGTTTGCTACGTAAACCTATAATTTCTGTTATATATACACCGATGAGTCATTGCATTATGACCACCTGCCTAATAAGCTGTAGGACCCCCTTTAGCCCGCAAAACAGCAGCCACTCGGCGAAGCATCGATTCGATGAGGTGGCGATAGGTATATTGGGGTATCTGGTATCATAATATCAACAGCAGGTCCCCCAGTTCACGTAAATTTCGGGGTGGTGGTGATTTAGCGCGAACTCGCTTTTCCAAGTCGAACCACAAATGTTCGATTGGATTCATGTCAGGTGAATTTGGAGGACAGGGCAATAACAGAAAGTCGCCAGCATGTTCCTCGAAACACTCCTTGACGGTTTTGGCAGTGTGACATGGCGCATTATCCTGTTAGTAAAGGCCATCATCAGCACGGAACACAATTGCCATGAATGGGTGAACTTGTTCCGCAACGATGTTCAGATACCTGAGAGCTGTCAGGGATTGTGCTATTGGGATAATGGGGCCTAAAGTGTCCCAAGAAATCATCGCCCACAGCATAACACCGCCACCGCCGGCATGTTTCCGCCCAACAGTGCATCCAGGAACCATAGTTCCGTTGGTAATCGGCGTATCCGCGCTCGGCCGTCTACATGATGCACCAAGAATCTTGATTCGTCAGACCAAGCCACTTTCTTTCAATCATCCACGGTCCAATCTCGATTATATAGGGCGCACCCATTTCATGCGTTGTTAGCGATGGTGTGCAGTGAGCATGGGGACCCGGCTGGGTCTTCGGTTACGCAGACCAATGTTCAGTAGGCTGCGATGAAAAGTGGTGATCAGGGCAATGTGTCACATTGCCCTGATCACCACTGTTGTAAGTGCGGGAGATTTGTCGCACTGTGGCCTTGCGGTCGCTGTGAACAATGCGCGACACTCTCCGCTCCCCTCTGGCATCAATGAGTTGCGGACACCACACAGCTGGACGACGGTTCGTCGTTTGGCTATATGTGCACCGCATTTGATACGTACTCACTACAGCGGCAAGTGAACAACACCCAAGACGCGCCGTTTCCGATATCGTAGTTCTGAGGGGCTGTGACATCACAATTTGCCATTGATCAAACTCCGATAAATCGGCAGCTTTTCCATTCTGACTCCGAACACTCTGCTAACCGAAAGCAGGTCCTCGGTTTGTATATATACTGCTCTCTGAACTTCGCCTGTGACACCGTTCGATCTCCATGCGCGCTCATTTCTCTAGGAAGGGGATGGTCATAATATACATTTATATAATCATCATCATTGTGAACTATCATCTATCCGCTGCTGGATGAAGGTCTCCCCAAGTTTCTTCCACAGCAGTTTGTCTTCAGCCTGTCTCCTCCATGTTACTCCGGCATGTTTTCGAATTTCATCCATCCATCTCCCATGTGGTCTCTTTCTGGGGCTTTTTGTGTCCCTTGGAATCCAGTCTAAAATTTCGATTGTCCATCGGTGGTCCATTCATTTGGTAACTTGTCTAGCCAATTGTCATCTCAGGGATTTCACTCTCTTCATGAAGTCTTCCACTCTTGCCATTTTCCTGATCCACGCGTTCCTCTTAGCTTTCCTGGTTACACCAAGTATTCATCTCTTCATGCTTCTTTTGTCTGCAGCTTTCTATGTCTTTTTTAGTTAAGGTCCATGTGTCTGCTCTATAAGCAAGAACTGGAAGCATGCACATTACTTGTAAGACATAATGGCATATTGCTCTTAAAAATTGTACTGTTTCTTCCAAAAGCTCTCCAGCCAAGTTTGCTTCTCCGATTAATTTCTTCATCAATGTGGCACTCACTTGATATCTGCTGTCCAAGGTAAATGTAGGTATCGGTTACATCCAGCTTTTCCCCATCAATCGATGAATCTTCATTTCTTGAAAAAACATTGTACATCAGTTTTGTCTTTTGAAAGTTCATTTTTATCCCACTTCTTTACTCTTGTCGGCAAGTTACTGTATCATAACTCTACTTCTCTGAAGGGGTTGTTGCAAAAATGATTATGTCATCAGCAAAATGAAGGTGAGTTAAATAATCTCCATTGATCTTTATCCACATATTTTCCTATAGTTCATTGATTGAAAGATACTTTGCAATGTGGCATTGCAGTGCTTGGGAGATATGGTGTCACTTTGTCGCACTCCCTTTACAATTTTTATTGGTGCTGTATCGTCACAAAGCCGAATTTTAACAAGCATTTTCATAGTTGTTATTAATAATGCTAATGTATACATCTTCAGTACCGCAGGATTCTAGAGCCCTTGTAAGTGCTGATGGTTTCACAGAATCAAAGGCCTTTTCATAATCGATAAAAGCCATTCATAATGGGAGTTCATATTTCCTCGTTCTTTCCATTAATTCTCTCAGTACATGAATATGATCTATGATAGAGTAGCCACTCCTGAAACCAGCTTGTTCTCTTGGTTGAGCTATGTTCATTGTTACCTTCAAGCGATGTGAAAGAACCCTAATGAAGATTTTATAAACCACTGAAAGGAGGCTGATGGGACTGAGATCCTCAATGTCACCTTTTTTTATGTAGCAGGACCATTGTAGCACTGTTCCAGTCCTCAGGAATCTTTCCTTCATTGAGACCTCTAATGAAAACTTGGGCGAGTGCAGTTTCTGTTTTTCCACTTGATTCTTGTATAATATCCATGGTAATTCGATCTTCTCCTGGAGTTCTTCTCCAGTTCATGTTATTAATTGCATGTGCAACTTCGGCGGGGAGGACAAAAGGAATTTGATACTGGTACCTTTCTTGATGACTAGAATAGGTGCATCATCTTTTTCATATAGCTTTACGTAGAAATCTTTCATTTTTGTAAATATTTCACCTCTATTCCTTGCTACAGAACTATCTTCTTTTCTCCTTGCCATAATTTATTTTCTTCCCTTACTGCGATGTCCCTTTGCTTTCTTCAGGGTGTGATTATTTTCAGTTGCTTTTCTCCCTAATTCACAGTTGAATTTCCTTATGGCTTCAGTGATATTTTCCCGAATTGTCTTGCATAGCTCTATACAGCATATTCTACTTTGGAAGTTAAATTTTCTTTGTTTGTCCTCATCTTCCTTCTACTTTGCATTAACATTTTTGTTTTTCCCGATATTTTCTTCATATTCAACTTGATCTTAGTACCACCGATTTTTGTTGCTGTTTCCATAAGAGGCTTGGTTAGTTTTCTATAAACTTCAGAGATGTCCACTTCTTCCGATGTTAGACCTTCTAGCAGAGAATCGGCTCCTTAGTTCCAACTTGAAAGCCTTACGATGATTTTTAAGGTTGGCCATGTCAATACATTTTGTTTGATTTACGAGCTTCCCACGTTCCAGTTTAGTGTTGAGGTGCATCTTACATCTCACCATTCTATGGCCACTACCTGTGTTGAACCTGTTTAGAACATTGCAGTCTTCGATGAAGAATTTCTTGTTACACATAATAAAATCAATTTCACTTGTCATTCCATTGGGATGTCTCCATGCCCATTTCCTATGTGGCTTTTTCTTGAAAAAGGAGTTCATGATGAAAACTTTTCTACCTACGCAAACTCTAAGAGAGTATTTCCACGCTGGTTTCTGTTGCCGTGACCGAATTTACCTACTGAAGTTTCATTTTGATGCTGTTGCCATATTTTCTCATTGAAATCTCCCATAATGTTGTTCAAGTACTGCTTGCCCTTATTATTTATACGCCGAATTTCCTCTTAAAGTTCTTCAATTTCTTTTTCTTCAGGATGACTTGTGGACCTGTAAAGTTCTTCAATTTCTTCTTCAGGATGAAATTTTCCACCCTGGTTTCTGTTGCCGTGACTGAATGTACTTACCGAAGTTTTATTCTGATGCTGTTGCCCTATTTTTGCATTGAAATCTCCAATAATGATCTTCAAGTGCTGTTTACCCTTTTTATTTATAGATGCCGAATTTTCTCGTGAAATTCTTCAATCTCTTCCTCAGGATGACTAGTGGTGGGTGTGTAAGTTTGAAAAATCTGAGTCTGGTATCTTTTTGAAAATTGGATAACGACTTGCGCAGCTCTGTCCGAGGAACTTTCAACTTTTAGAATATTTTCCTTCAGTCTTTTGTTTATTATAAAACCAACACCACTAGTTCTGCCAGTATCTGTCCCACGATAGTAGCCGAGATGTCCACTTATCAGTTCAATGAGATCTTCTCCATTTCTTCTTACCTCACTTAGTCCGACGATGGCCCACTTGATTCTTTGTAGTTCCTCTTCCAATTCAATGAGCCTTGACTCAGAAGATAGAGAGCGTTCATTATGCGTAGCCAAGGTCAGTATCAGCTGGCAGCCTATTCCAGACTTCCTGTGATTCTTAGCACCTTCTGCCTTCTTGTTGCACTGGCCTCTGTCTTGGTCAGGTACATTCCCGCTGCCGGAGACAGAGGGCTATGTTTTCAGCTTTGCCATCATCTTGGAGGCGGGGGGGGGGGAGACATGACTCACCACGCTGGCCAAGAGGTTTGGTGAGTGTGGGATAGTACAGGGTGTCCGAGAATTATTGGACACATTACAAAATTATGTAAAAAAAAAAAAAACTATGAGCATTGTCTGTTTTTCTATGTCACGTATTACTAACACGGTTCCTATATTTTTGTTTTGCAGAATTGTTATTCCCAGAATCCGATAGATGGCGCTAGGTGTGGCCTGATCAGGAATGTATGAGAAATGCGCAATCAGTAGTCATGTCATCCGTACAGCAGAAGGCGATGTGTGTGTTATGTTTTGCGAATTAAAGTCTGTCATTAAAGTTAAAAGACAGTACCGTTTAGAGTATAGTTGTAATCCTTAGTCAACGAATTCAATTAAGCGGTGGATGAAACAGTTTAAAGAAACTGGCAATGTGGAACATCGTGGAGGAGCCGGTAGGCCTAGCTTCAGCGGTGAGATGGTTGACTAATTAATGAAAGTTTCCGACGAAGCCTCAGCAAATCCGTTCCTAAAGCAAGCAGAGAACTGTGCATTCCGAAATCGACCGTTCACGATATCTTGTACAAGAAATTAAAGTTTCATGCTTATAAAATTCAAGTAGTGCAAAAGATGCATGTAAATGATCACACTCTGCGATACGATTTCGCTGTGGATATGTTGAATCGAGTGGAAAACAACGAAAACTTTCTCAGTACTGTAATTTTTAGTGATGAACCCTCATTTCATGTATCAGGTATTGTGAATCGTCACAACTGTAGGATATGGGGCAGTGAACCGCCTCATTCTGCTATTGAACTAAACGTGATTTTTCAAAAGTTAATGTGTGGTGCGCCCTATCAAAAAGAGAAGTGATTGGACTTTTCTTCTTCTGCGAAAAAACCGTAAATGGGGATATTTACTTGGATATGCTAGAAAATTTCGCTATACCCCAGATCAAAAGATATGACAACGTCGTTTTCCAACAAGACGGCGCGCCTCCGCATTGGTCAACGTGTGTACGTAAGTGTCTAAATGAGCATTTCCCCAACAGATGGATTGGGCGTGGTGGTCCCATTCCGTGGCCTCCTTGCTCTCCAGATCTAACTCCATTGGATTATTTAATGTGGGGTTATCTGAAGGATCGTGCCTATCAGACGCCTTGTACTGATTTGCATGAACTGAAGCAGCGTATCACAGCTGCTATTAATTCCATAACTCCCCAGATGCTTGCCAATAAATGGCATGAAATCGAGTATCGCTTGGACGTACTACGAGCAACCAAGGGATTTCACACTGACATTTATTAACTTGTTTAGTTACATTGTAAGTTAGTACAGTCAGTTTCTTTCTATCTGTTTAATGTTTTGTTTTATATAATTTTGTAATGTGTCCAATAATTCTCGGACACCCTGTATTTCCCCTAATCCTGATGGTATAATTATGCCGCTTTGTGGCGGTCGTTAGAGCCCCTTGAGTGGGAGCAGAATGCACCACGAAAAGGCGGGGTTGACATTTGTCAAGGAGTGGCTATGATATGTTGCGCATCACCTGACCTTGCATACACTGCTAAATAGATAGATAGAAAAGAGGGGGGGGGATATAACTTCCGGTGTGCTACTAAAATTACCAGAAGGACGAAAAAAATGTCTTATGCATACAAAACTATTTACTTACGTATACTGCTTTCCTACATATAGTCGCCACCTGAAATCATGCATTTGTCATATCTGTGATTTGTTGTATCAGCGAAATAAATTCCCTCATCAAAGAAATCAGTCGCCTGTGAGCTCAGCCGCGACTGTAAGCCCATTTTCAACTCTTCGTTGCTATCAAAAAGTTGTGAATCTAACCAGTTTTTCATACGACAGTTAAGGTGATAGTCGCTCGGAGCAAGGTCGGGGCTATAGGGAGGGTGATTAAGTAACTTCCATTTCAAATGATCCAGAAATTTTCGAATGCGAGCTGCTGTACGTTGTCGTGCGTTGTCATGCAGGAGAACCATCCCGAAAGTCAGCATACAGCACCTTTTGTTCTAAATGGTGCTCCGTAGTTAGTGTCTCACAATATACTTTCGAAGTAATTGCGGTTCCTTCTGCCACGAAAGCAAGCAGCACTCCTTTCCGGTCCCAAAAGACAGTTGGCATAAGTTTTCTGCCTGATAAATTTTGCTTGAACTTTCCTTTGCTAATTCGGTGAATGAGTGTGACCCCACTGCATAGACTATCGTTTTGTTTCAACATTCTGGCTGATAAAATTTGCTTGAACTTTTCTTGGCTTATTCGGTGAATGAGTGTGGCGTCTTTGCATAGACTGTCGTCTTGTTTCAACATTGACATTGGGAACCCAGGTTTCTTCTTCTGTTGCGATATAACGAAGGAATTCACCTCCCTGATTATAATATCGCTCCAGGAAAGTGAGAACAGCGGCCATTTTCTTCTTTTTTGTGGTCGTCCTTGATCATCGTCATAACTATCGAGCGCAAAACTTCTGATAACTTAGCTTATGAAGGCTTAGTTATTGTGAAGCGCAGATTTTCTCAACTTTATGCTTTCACTTTCTGCACCAGCTCATCGGTCAAAACAGAATGCCATCCCCCTTTCGCGTTTTATCGCTCTACATTCGTTCAGCCATTCCTAAACATTCTACACCGTTGTCTTACACTTCCTTCACTCATAATGTTTGGTTCGTAAATCTCGCAAAGTTGACGATGAATCTCAGTGGCACTTGTGATTTTTGCTTGAACAAAACGAATAACTTCACGCAATTCATGGCTGGTGGTGTCGCTGATTATAACACTCCTTTTAAATCACTTCATACGAGACGCGAACTAACAATAGGCAGTAAACAACTTGACTGCTGCGAAGCTACCGAGACACTTTACACTACTGCGCCTGCGCATGCGCGACTTCGTTCCTGCTCCTGGCTGTGCTGCTACAAACTGACTTACCTAACCGTCTAAATACACTGGTGGAAAGTGAAAAAAGAACACCAAGAAGGAGACGTCTGATACCAACGAAATTTATACAGCATAATAACGGAATACAGAGGATAACGTGATCAAAACATTATGGCTAAATACAGCTGTATTTGCTGGTAAAATGAAAAATAACATTTCCATGTAACATGGTTAGTACGAGGTTGAACCGCCATGAACTGCGTCACACTGTGCAATTCTGGCATGGAGTCTGTCGTACAGATGTAGGATGTAAGTTTGGGGTATTGAGTTCCAAGCATCTTCAACCTGGACACGTAAATCAGGAATGGTCGTGGCTGCCCATGGAGACCGGATAAGTCGTTGTCCTATAAAATCCCACACGTGCTCAATGGGGAACAAATCCGGTGAACGTGCAAGCCATGGAAGTTGTCTCACACCCTGAAGTGCATGTTGCGTTGCACGTGCCGTGTGTGGACGTGCGTTATCTTCCTGGAAAACACCACGATGGACCGACCTTACAAATGGCACAACAACGGGCTGAATGATGTTGTTGATGTAGGAGGTGCTGTTTAACGTACCCGGTACAAACACTAGTTGTGTACGGGAGTGATAGCTGATCGCTCCCCACACCAGGAGACCAGGTGTAGGCCCTGTGTGCTGCTGGCGGATGCAAGAAGGGTGGAAACGCTCCCCTGTGCGTCTGCGAACACGCATACGGCCATCGGAGGCTCCCAAGCAGAATCTGCTTTCATCGTTGAACACGACAGATCGCCATTGCGTTCTCCAGTGCAGACGTTGGCGACACCACTGCAGCCGTTCCTGACGGTGGGCTGGAGTCAGAGGTACACATGCCAGAGGCACACGTGCACGTAGTCCTGCATCCAGTTGACGGTTGCGGATTGTTCACACAGTCACCTCAGGTGCAAAGGCAGCTCGGATTTGCGTCGCAGTGGATGTTCTGCTTGACAACACCGCTCTTCTTGTGCGTCGATCGGTCCGCTCATCAGTCCGTCTGTGACTCCCGGTTCCACGTCTTCTCGTGTGGGAATGTTCCTCGGACCATCTACGCCACCATCGTACCACCACCGATACTTCTCGTCCAATTCGCCCCGCAATACGACGATACGACCACCCGGCCTCGCGGAGTCCGACTAGACGACCTCGCTCAAAGTCCCATAACTGCTGAATTCGTACACGTCTTCCATGTCCAGGCATTGCAGCTTCTTCAGGGTCTTCGCACGTGTCCGTACGCCGACGACTGATTACATTCACTTTGCCGTACTCCTTAAATACCACCGACGATAATTTGCATATTATGCCGTGCTGTGGCGTAAGCGTTCACCGGTTGGTCCCGACATTAACATCAGACCTACGTAAACTCAACCCCATTAACATATGTAAATTTCATGATCGTCCGCCAATTCCTTCTTGGTGTTCTTTTTTCACTTTCCGCCAGTGTATATACGTAGGTCGTTCAAAAAGTAAAGAGACTGACGTAATAGCGCCAAATAAAACCACGCAGAAAAATGCAGTTGTCGGTGTCGGTGAAGTCAGTTATCAGCAAGTCAGTTATGTGTCGACGCATCGTTACCAGAGATGGAAAGGGGTCACAGGTCAACGGGTCGATAATTTCTAGCTGGTCAAACAGGTCGGGTCAAGGTGTTTTTGACCCGATTTCGAGCCGGTTTTATTTCCGTTTTATTTTTGAAAAGCAAAAGAAAAAAAAATGTTTTTTTCAAGGAAAACTACACACTATGGAATTTTGTGCTCGATACTGGTGCCCGCGGACTGAAAAATGATTAGTCATACAATATGGAGGAAGTGTATCTTTTGAAAGAGGAATGTTCCTTCCTTCTGAGGGGCAATGATGAAAACAACATCCACATTTTGGAAACCTTCAACTCATCATAAACTTGTGAAAATTGGGGTTGCTGTGAAACATGATCTGAAGTTTGATATGTTATCAAGAAAACAGGTAAAATTGAAATAAAGTGTGCAACAAGTTGCTTAATTCAAACATTTTGACTTTAGTGCCAACAAAATTAGGTGGAACAGACTTAATATCACTGTGGAGAGACTTTTTGACTCTCACTGATGTGTTTGAAAACATGTATATTGTACATTTAAGACAGTTAGGGGATATCTTGCAAATGAAGAACGACTGTTTCAATACTTCCTGTAAGTAAGTAAGTAAATTATACGTTCCTATAATACATTTGTTTCATTTACATATACAATGGCGGAAAGTGAAAAAAGAACACCAAAAAGGAATTGGCGGATGATCATGAAATTTACATATGTTGATGGGGTCAAGTTTACGTAGTTGTGATGTTAATTTCGGGACCAACCGGTGAGCGCTTACGCCACAGCACGGCACAATATGCAAATTATCGTCGGTGGTATTTAAGGAGTACGGCGAAGTGAATGTAATCAGTCGTCGACGTACGGACACGTGCGAAGACCCTGAAGAAGCTGCAATGCCTGGACATGGAAGACGTGTACGAATTCAGCAGTTATTGGACTTTGAGCGAGGTCGTCTAGTCGGACACCGCGAGGCCGGGTGGTCGTATCGTCGTATTGCTGGGCGAATTGGACAAGAAGTATCAGTGGTGGTACGATGGTGGCGTAGATGGTCCGAGTAACATTCCCACACGAGAAGACGTGGAACCGGGAGTCACAGACGGACTGATGAGCGGACCGATCGACGCATAAGAAGAGCGGCGTTGTCAAGCAGAACATCCACTGCGACGCAAATCCGAGCTGCCGTTGAACCTGAGGTGACTGTGCGAATAATCCGCAACCGTCTACTGGATGCAGGTCTACGTGCACGTGTGCCTCTGGCATGTGTACCTCTGACTCCAGCCCACCGTCAGGAACGGCTGCAGTGGTGTCGCCAACGTCTGCACTGGAGAACGCAATGGCGATCTGTCGTGTTCAACGATGAAAGCAAATTCTGCTTGGGAGCCTCCGATGGCCGTATGCGTGTTCGCAGGTGCACAGGGGAGCGTCTCCACCCATCTTGCATCCTCCAGCGACACACAGGGCCTACACCTGGTCTCCTGGTGTGGGGAGCGATCAGCTATTACTCCCGTACACAACTAGTGTTTGTACCGGGTACGTTAAACAGCACCTCCTACATCAACAACATCATTCAGCCCGTTGTTGTGCCATTTGTAAGGTCGGTCCATCGTGGTGTTTCCCAGCAAGATAACGCACGCCCACACACGGCACGTGCAACGCAGCATGCACTTCAGGGTGTGAGACAACTTCCATAGCTTGCACGTTCACCGGATTTGTCCCCCATTGAGCACGTGTGGGATTTTATGGGACAACGACTTATCCGGTCACCATGGCCAGCCACGACCATCCCCGATTTACGCGTCCAGGTTGAGGATGCTTGGAACTCAATACCCCAAACTTGCATCCAACATCTGTACGACAGACTCCATGCCAGAATTGCACAGTGTGACGTAGTTCATGGCGGTTCAACCTCGTACTAACCATTTTACATGGAAATGTTATTTTTCAGTTTACCGGCAAATACAGCTGTATTTAGCCATAATGTTTTGATCACGTTATCCTCTGTATTCCGCTATTAAGCTGTATCAATTTCGTTGGTATCAGACGTCTCCTTCTTGGTGTTCTCTTTTCACTTTCCGCCAGTGTATATAACCTAAAATACCCACTGCGGAGAGGTTTTTTGAACGCCTTTCAGAGTGTGTCTAAAGTCTTTTCCTGATTACGATAAATCGTATAAAATGAATCAAGCTATTTACACGTACTGTTTGTTGCATTGATTGGGTCATATTTTCAAGTGTTTTTTTTTTATGTTGTACTTTTGTAACAATAGGTGGCGCTGCACGTTTGTAGTGTAGTTTGTTGTTGAAAGCGTCAGTCGGCAAAATGGCGACTATGCAGAAGAATGATATTTGTTTTCGCTGGCTTCATGAAACCAAATCTGTAATTTTAGTGAAGAGGGAGTTTAGGCGTGAGTATAATAGAGCTCCGCTTAATGTGAAGAGCGTTAGGAACTGGTATCAAAAGTTTAAACAGACGGGCAGTGTCGGTGACCGTGCAAGAAGTGGAAGCCCTTCTATTAGTGAGGAAACTGTCGACGCCGTGCGTGATGCATTGGTACGAAGCCCGAGAAAATGAATTCGCCATGCCTCTTGTAAACTGGGAATACCTATGAAGACAGTGCACCGCATTTTAAGAAAGCGGCTTCGTTTTGTTGCATACAAATTGCAAATTGTTCAAGCCTTGGAACCTAATGACGGGCCCGCACGTGTGACGTTCGCTGTGGATATTCTTGAACGAATGGACGAAGATAATGATTACCTGAAGCGGATTTGTTTTTCAGAGGAATCATCATACCTCAGATAAAGTGAACATGCATAATGCCCGTATCCGGGGTTTTGAGAATCACATGTGGGTTTGGAGAAACAGAGGGATAGCTCTAAAATCAATGTTTGGTGCTGACTAATGCACAACAAAGTAATTGGATCGTTCTTTTTTATTGCGCCCACCATTATATCGGGTATTTCCCTCGACATGATGCAGCTGTATGTTTCACCTCAATTGGAAGAGCTGCAACCATGGGTAATGTTCCAGCAGAACGGTGCGCCCTCGTACTGGGTTAGTACCTTCCCGTCAATACTTAGATGACAAATTCCCTAACAGATGGATAGGCAGAGATGGTACCCTGGCCAAGGGATCCTCAGACATTACGCCACTTGACTTCTTTTTATGGGGATACATTAAGGATCAAGTTTATGCAACACCAGTTGCAGATATTAACACTTTGAAGAGAAGAATAACTGAAGCGTTTGCTACCATCTCAGATGGCATATTGCAGCAGACATGGAAAGAGGTAGAGTACCGACAGGATGTCCTCCGTGTAACAAAAGGAGCCCACGTTGAGGTATACTAATGACACGGAAAAAAACTCTGGATTTCAGGTAAGCTATATTGCAAAACCATATGTGTCTAACAAACGTGGTTCATTTTATACGATTTATCGTAATCAGGTAGAGACTCTAGACACGCCCTGTATATTTTAGTTCAAAGGAGATTTGTCCAAGTCGGGTCGTGTCCCTGTCAGTTCCAGTTATGTGACGTTCGGGTCCAGGTCGAGTCCAGGTCCAAAATTTTTGACCCGTTTCCAACTCTGGTCGTTACAGCGCTACGCTAATTCGTTTTTGAAGTAGACGGCGTAGAGGCAAATCCATAATGTAACACGTTATAGATTTTTAACTTGAGCAAAGAGAAGCTACAAGATTTTGCGTGCGTTTGAATAAAACCGCCACAGAAACGCACCAAATGGTTGAAACAACCTATAAGAAAGATGACAATGCATCTTTATTGTCCCGTGCAAGAGTTTTTGAGTGGCACAAGAAATTTGTGAATGCTGAAGATTGTCTGGAAGATGCGCCACGCTCCGTTAGCCCTTCGACATTGACTGCGAGGTTAATGTCAATACCATCAAGGCACTCCTGCATGAAGACCGCCGAATGACCATTGAGGAGGTTCCTAACGTGATGCAGATGACCGTTGGTTCCGTTGATGATGTTGTGAAAAACCGGTTGGGGTACCGAAATGTCGCTGCAAGGTGGATTCTCCACTTGCTCACGGATGAACACAAGGAAAATCGTGTTATCACTTGTCGCCAATGAATGTCCCGGCTATTACGAAAACCACACTTTTTGGATCGAGTCGTCACATGTGATGAAACATTTTTCCACCATTTCGATCCAGATGCAAAACAACAGAGCACGCAATGGAAACACCCACATAATCCCTAATAAAAGAAATCAAAGGTTTAAGCAAGTGCAGGAAAGGTCATGTTCATGGATTTTTTCGATAAAAAATGGAATTGCTTATGACCATCTTAAGCTAAAACTGTTACTGGCGCCTATTATTCTGAAGTTCGCAAAGATCCTTTAAAGAAAACATTTCCCCAAAACGCCCACAATATGCACAAAATCGGTTATATACAGGGTGTCCGGAAAAAACTGTGCACTGAAAGTAATACTGATCATGTTGAACTGGTTCCAACAGGTGTTGGAAATGGGCCCCACCGACGTCCAGACATGTCTGCATACACTTCTCCATGTTGGTGAAGACCTTTCTCAGGGTATGTGGTGTGATTTGTTAGATGTGGGTCATTATTGCAACCTGTAGCTCTTGAAGTGCATACGGATTACCTGCGTACACCTTACCCTTCAGTGCTCTCCACAGAAAAAAGTCAGGCGGTGTCAGATCTGGTGACCAGGCAGGCCATAGTCCCCGAGAGATGATGCGATTTTCGAAGAATTCCTCCAGAAGCTGTATTGATGCGCCAGCTGTGTGAGCAGTTGCACTGTCTTGCTGGAACCATCCTTCGTTGATTTCCCATTCCGTAAGTTCGGATATGAATGGTTCGATAATCTGGGCATGGTACCTTTCGGATATGAATTGTTGGATAATCCTGCACGTTCTCGTCTGCAGTGGATGGCCTACCGGGGCGAGGGAAGGCATCCAGAACACGGAAAGTTTTCCAAAACTTCGCTATCAGCTGACGTACCGCATTACGGTGGGGGACGTCTGCATCACGAAATTTCCTAGCGAACTATTTTTGCACTTCGTCTGTGTACTTGTCGTCATGGCGAAAGACATGTTCCACCAAAAACACTCCCTGTTCCACCGTCAACACCACTCTCCTTGTGCCAAGACGTGTGATCAACTGACGCGTCTGTCTCCGTCGACCAAGCGCTCGGGAATGACCTTTGCACGGAATGACGCCTCGGGGTGGGGAGACATGAAGGTTGTGTGTGTGTGTGTGTGTGTGTGTGTGTGTGTGTGTGTGTGTGTGTGTGTGTGTAGGCAGGAACGTCTCCACCAAGGTGATCAAGCGATACCTGGTTCGTGGGCAACTCGACTCTGTCACCTTTCTCGCTAGGGGACGAACCCACCACTTGGCAAGTATATAGGTAGGATTACATCACTGTATTCGTGTACACGGAAATTCGATGTCAGTATAGAAAAACGTCGTGAGTTTACAGAGTTTGAAACAGGAATGATAGTGGGATCAGAACGAATAGGTCGCTCTATCGCAGAGGTGATGTAGGAATTGCAGATTCCCTGTTCAATAGTATCAAGAGTGTATCGGGAATACGCCATTTCCGGGATAGCATTGTTTCGTGGACAGTCATGTGGGTAGACAAAGGCGGTGGATGAACGTTTCCATCGACATCTGTCTTTCATAGTTGCAACCACCCGGAGAGCGACAGTGGCACCAACCAGAAATGACTTAAACGAGGGTGGAGTCAGGGACGTCTCCACCAAGACCGTCAAGCAATCATTTGCCGCAATAGGTTACGAGAGCCCCGTACTCAGCAGAGTCCCATCGCTAACGCCATATCACCAGACTGTACGCCTCAACTGGAGGAAAGCAACTTCGGCACTGGGCTTTGGATGATTGAGGACGGGTCCCTTGGTCCAATGATCCTCGTTTCAACTTATTTTCCGCAGACGGAAGGATGCGGATTGTTAGCCGTGATGCTTCGAATAGCGAAACACTGTTGCTTGATGCGGTAGTGAAGATTGCAGCGCTAAAGGGGGTCAATGAATGTGATGCAGCGGGCGTTGTTCCAGGCAATTACTTCTCCTGGCGGAACCGGCATTTCGGTTCGTTTCATGGGCACCGATGTGCAGGTGTGATTGACTGTTGGGCAAACTTATGTGTCACATATTATACTCAGGACCAGTTACGATCACATGACAACAACGCGGAGTAATACCGGATATGTAAATTAGCGGTATACGTCACACAAAAAACGCGGTAAAACTTATTTATTCACCTAATACATTCAATCACGAAAGGATTTTTAAAATTGTTTCACCGTTAAGTTGTTAAAATTCGTTCACAAATGAATTTGTTTTACGAAGCATATTTTAACAGTTCTACTTCACCCACGATGTAACAGAATTTCTTTCATGAGGGAAGTATAATCCTGTATGTATGTATGTGCATTGTTAAAGTGGACTGCAAGACTAAAATTCCCGGCCTGGTTTGGTCGTCGCAACCCGCCCCTGCCCGACAGCCACGATTGATGATATTCATCGAGCAGTGGTGCCCTCCATGCATTATCCGATTAGTGCCAGCACCATTGGTAGACGGCTGCACAGCGTAGGACTACACGCACGCAGACCGTTACAACGACTGCCCTTAACACCATTGCATTGTCACCAAAGACTGCAATGGTGTCGTGCCAGACTGTCATGGAGCCACTCAGAATGGCAGCAGGTGATCTTCAGTGATGAGTCCCGCTTTTGTCTTGGAGACCAACAAATCCGTGTGTGGAGACACCGTGGTTAGCGCCAAGTTGAAGGGCTTGTTATCGAGCTCCACACGTCCAGAAGGCCTGGTGTCATATTGTGGGGTGCAATTGCCTATGACGTCAGATCACCTTTGGTGTTCATTACAGGCACTTTGACAGCCAAACGTTACGTTGATGAGGTCCTGCAACCAGTGGCCCTACATTTTCTGAACGCTCTCTACGGTGTGATTTTCCAACAGGACAGCTCTCGTCCGCATACTGCTGCTGTCTCGAGAGCTTGTCTTCAAGGCACTAACACTTTGCCATGGCCAGCCGCATCGCCAGACCTATCGCCGATTGAAAATGTGTGGGATGGTATTGGACTCGCTATCCACTCCTACTGCACAATCTGCAGGAACTGCATGAGAAGATTCAAGCTGCATGGGATGGCTTATCGCATCATACCATTAGAAACCTGTACAATTCCATGCCGAGACGCCTGGCATGCTGTGTGAGCAAACATGGATGCCCGACGCCATACTGAGAGACACTACTTATTGGCGTGTAGCTCAATAATTATAGCCCGTATCAGTTTCAATGTTTAGTCATTTATTGTCCCTGATAACATTTACCTTCCTCCTGAATAGCATTGGAATCCTATACGTCCTTCTGGGTGCAACTATTTTTTTGACGATGAGTGTAATTGTAGGCTCCGAAAAATTTGATTTATTAAACGCCCGTTATGCCTATAGTAAAAAACATGGAAGTTAAAATTTTGAGCAACTGAAAGCTAATACATTTTTTCAGGTATGCTACTGCTCTTGACCTCAAGACTGCTGCCAACATAGCATTCAGTGAGTGAGAAAATATAACGTTAAGGTTGAAACGGTAAAAGAGAACGAACTCAAAATTTACATAGAGAACGACGACTAGAAATAAAAGTTAAATTACAGTATACGTCATACGCAGGGTCCTCGAACATTCGAGCCTTTGCAATTCTTCACTAGGTACTCTCACATTACTTGAACGGAATACTGGACAAGGCTCAACCAAGAGAACAAACTAGATACAGAGATGACTACAGCACTATAGATCATACCCATGTACTGAGAGGACTAATTGAAAGATTAAGGGAATATGAACTCCCACTGTGTATGGCTTTTATTGATTATGAAAAGGTTTTTGATACTACAAAGCCATCAGCTTTTTGATACTACAAAGCCATCAGCTGCGTCATTGAATATGCAAACGTTGATATTACTGATATCTTCTATCAAAATGTACGTAGGTGAATCTAAAATTAAGTTACACTGAGCGCCATCTGGAGTGAGATTGCAGTCAGACCGTGTGTGCTTGGGAGCGAAGTAGACAGTACGTCAGAGCTGCCGACGGGAGGTGTTTTAGTTCAGTAACTGCGTAAGGCGTGAACATGAGACAGTTCGTAATGGCGTGTCAACTAGATTCTTACTCCAAAGTGGAAGTGCGAGTAACCACTCGATTTTTGTAGGCTAAGTGACTAGATTGTTCTGACATCAATCGTGAAATCTGCGCTGTATACTGGGGAAATGACATGTCCCGCCCAGCCATTGTAAAATGGTGCCAACAATTTGAAAAGGGGTAGCACAAAATTTGACGGACGAATATCGCGAAGACACACCACAAATATCCAGCACTCCGGAGCATGTTGCCGCCTTTGAGGACATGATATGGGATAATAGACGTATCCAAATCAAGGTAATTTCCAGTACGTTAGACATTTCGTACGGGACTATGTATTCCATTATTCACGAACAGGTGGGACTCCGAAGCTTGTGTGCTAGCTGGTATAACGTAATTTTCTTTCCGCTGCAACTTACTCCTTGTATCAGTAATTACATTAAATGTGCTAAGTCAATGCAATATTAGAAGGTATCCATACACCTTACAAGAAAGAGGTCAAGTAGTACACTATATTGGCAAAAGTCACCGGACACCCCTTCAAAAACAAATAAACGGATGCGCTGCGTTGTTAAGATGCGCGGTATAGCTGCAAACGGTATGAAAACAAGCTTGCAGCTGACCGCGATCATATCGCACCGTAAGCTTGAGTGAAAATGTCGTGGGGGGAGAGAAATGACTTTCAGAAAGGAAAGATTGTTGGGTGTTATATTAGTGGGTTGTCCATAAGATAAACCGAGAGGCATTTAAACAAACCCAAGTCAATTGTTCTGGATGTACTGAATAAGTGGAAGACACATGGCGTGCTTCAAGCAGCAAAACGTACCGGCAGACCACAGAAAATCGGTGATAGAGGACGTCGAAGCATCAGGAGAGTCGTTACAGCTAATCGACTGAGTACTGCGCAAGACTTCAGTGTACAGGTGAATAAAAATGCTGGAACCTCGGTATGTACACGAACCATTCGCAGAGAACTTCATTCCATGGGTTACCGTGGTGGTACGGCTGCTCATAAGCCTTTCATCTCCACTCGGAATGCTCCTCGACCTTTAGCATGGTGTAAAGAACATTTATCGTGGACTGTAGATCAATGGAAATGGGTCATATTTACTGATTAATTCAGATACACGATCCAACAGTCTGATGGCCGTGCGTGGGTATGACGGCAGCCGGGAGAACGCTATTTGCCACAGTGTACTGTTCCTACGGTCAAGTTTGGAGTTGGCAGTGTACTCGTGTCGGGGTGTTTTTCGTAGTATGGTCCTGGCCCATTGGTTATCGTGGACAAACCTGTTAATCAGCACGTCTATACCTCGATATTCTGGACAATTATGCCCTACCAACTGTGTGGCAATACTATGGAACCAAGTCTTGCTGGTACCAGCAGGATAATTCACCGAGCCATAAAGCAAGGACTGTTACGGCGTGGATTGACGATACTTCCGTACCGTGTGTGGGCTGGCCAGCACAGAGCCCTGATCTTAATCCCATAGAGCACCTATGGGATGAATTAGAGCGCCGCATAAGAAGTTTGGAACCAAGGCCTACTACTTAGCACCATTTAGCAGCAGCATTATGTACTGAATGGAAGTGCACACACCAATCGCTGTGTTCCAAAACCTTGTCGAAAGCATGTCTCGATACGTCAGTGCATGTATTAAGGCCAAGGGTAGACCGACACCGTACTAATGTATGCCAATAAATGCTATGTTGTGTTTACCTTTTAGGTGTCCGGTGACTTTTGTCAATATACTGTTCTGACAAATACTTTTATTTTGCTTGCATGTGTTGTACTCCACACTGACATATGGTTTACTGGCTTACTCGATACGGTATCAGTGATTTAACACCCAATATCAGTATATCAGCACGTCAATTATCAATAACATCAATCTTTCTAAACATCCGCTGCATTGCCTTTTTACCTATCGGTCTTATCCTGACACACATACGTCACACCTGCTCTGACCTAAGTGCGTTGCCAACATTATTCTCGTTTGAGGGAAAAGACATAACGTTAAAGTTTGAAAATGTCTAAGCGAACAAACTCAAATTTACAGGGAAAAAGAAACTCTAAAGGAAAGTTAAAATAGAATATGCGTTACACTGGGTACCACGTTAACTCACCGATCAGCACAGAAACCAACGTTTCTTGTCGTCTTTTGCTCTTCTGGAATGGTATTCTGCTGAGGTCGCAATTTTTTTTTTTTTTTTTTTTGCGTCGAATCATTATTGGTGACGAAACGTGGTTCCACCATTTCACCCCTGAAACCAAACGATCGTCCATGGAAAGGAAGCATGTTACCTCTCCAACAAGGAAGAAGTGCAAAGTCCAACTGTGCCGGCCCTGTGGCGCAATGGTCTAAGCGATGGTTTATGACCATTCGCCCGGGAGCGGTCAGGGTTCGAATCGCGATGAGGCATGGATGTTGTGTTTGTCTTACGGCACTGGTTCTCTGCCTTTCCTGAAACCGGTGATCCTAAATTAGGGACGGGCGACGGCTTATAACCCATTGCGTTGCTCACGGTGGTCGTTAAACCTTTAATAAAAAAAAAAAAAAGTCCAACTGTCTGCAGGAAAGGTCATGTCGACTGTTGACTGTGAAGGTGTCATTCTAATGCACGACAACGCCACACCCCATACAGCATGGGAAACAAAGTAATTGCTTCAGTCATTCAAGTGGGAGGTGTGAAACATCCACCGTACAGCCTCGACTGAGACTACCATTTGTTCGGTAAAATGAAACAGGACCTTAGTGGACAACGCTTCCAAACCGATGAGGCTGTGACAACTATGGTCCTTAACTGGTTGCTCCAAACTGGAGGAGACTTTATCTGCACAGATATGGAAAAGTTAATCAGCCCTTAGGCGACCATTTTGAAAAATGAATAAATGTTTTTCCTTTAAACCAAAGTATATCCCTTGAGCATATCTCTTTATTTGTTTTTTTATTCAACAGTGTAACTAACTTTTGATTCGCCCTCGTAGGTGCAAAGATTGAACTTTGTCTCACCCCCTTTCCGATTCTTATACACACCGTACATACGCGTATAAGATTCGGAAAGGGATTGAGACAAAGTACACCATATCTCCCAAGCTCTTCATTTCCACATTGCAGAACGCCTTTCAGTCACTGAACTGGGAAGACAAAGGGCAAAGATTAATGAAAATTCTTCAACCCACCTTTGTTTTGCTGACGTCACAGTTAAATTTGCCACTACCTCTCAATGGCGCAGTGTTTGATTTACAAATGTGCTGGCAAGAGTAACGTGGGATTAAAGAGCTTACAGAAAACAAAACTGATCTACAAGAAATGAAAGTTTAGCAGTTGATGGTAGTAGGTACTAGATTTAGTAGATACTAGTAGGTATCAGATTTGCCGGTTGATGATGTAGATACTAGTAGGTACAAGTTTTAGCCGTTGATGGTAGTAGATACTAGATTTAGTAGATGTTAGTAGTTACTAGATTTAACGGTTGATGGTAGTAGGTACTAGATTTAGTAGATACTCGAAGGAACTAGATTTCGTGGATACTCGAAGGGACTAGGATTAGTGGTTGATGGTAGCAGATACTACTAAATACTAGAGGTAACCAATGTCTACATTTACCTTGAGCAATCACATTGAAGAAGAAATTAATATGCATATGAAACTTGGTTAGAGTGCATTTGCAAAAAAAACAATGCAGTTTTCAAGAGCAATTTACCATTATGTTCTAAATGAAAAAGTATTAAATTAATGCATCCTTCCAGTATGTATCAGAGACATGAATTATCTAAAAAACATTCAGAGGCTGCAAACAAATGATAGAAGCATGGAGAGGTGCATGCTTGGTGTAACCTGGAAAAGTAGGAAGAGGAACTCGTGGATCAAGAAAATAACAGGAGTTAATAACATCGTGATCAAGCTAAAAACCTGAAATGGCAATGAGCTGGATATATTGATAGAAGAAACTGACCCCCGTTGGACAACCAAGCTGATAGATTGGATACCGAGTGGAGGAAAAAACCTAGAAGAAGACCACGTACGAGATGGACGGATGAAATTAAAAAGCATACTAGAGTGACTTGGAAGAGACTGGATCAAGACAGGAAGTTTCCGAAGAGACCTGGGAAGACCTTCATCTAGCAATCGACTGATAATTTATTTATTTATTTATTTATATACACTCAGTAGGCAAGACATTAGAGATAGGTGTGATGGGCAGTTGACAAGTGCATCCCCTACGCAGAGTGGAACAGACCTAAACCAAACGCAGGGGATAAATAGACGAACATCAGGGCTTCTCAACCATGTATTGCAATCGACGAACATCAGGGCTTCTCAACAGTGTATTGCAATCGACGAACAGCGGTAAACGTGGTGATCTGAGCGAATTTTACTGTGGACGCATTGTCGGCGTAAGACAGGTGGGTCCACTCTCTGGCCCAAGCGGTAAGAACCTTAGGGTTTCCGAGGGCAACAGTATCAAGAATGTATCGCGAGTATACCATTGCCTGATGTACTGCCGTCCAGAGCGCAAGGGGTGGCCCAAAGGCGTAGGAATAGGAGGGGGGGGCTCAACGAGCCCAAACCCCTCTAATATTATATATTAGTTTTGTTTTACAATGTTTATACTAATTTTCTCCAGAGTAGAGCAAAACTAAAATTTAAAACTTTTTTCATTTTGAAAATGAATGTTAATTCTAGAACATAGAGAGCGATGGTGAGTCCTTGTGCGTTAGTGTGTGTGTGTGGGGGGGGGGGGGCTGGGGTGGAGCTTCAGCTGTTTCAAGTGTCTGAACTCACAATGTCACATTAAGGTCAAACGCAACTGCAGTGTTCAATTTTCCTTGGACGGCCATGAGCTTGGGTAGGAGTGTGAACTCACAAGTATACATTAGCTTGTTGACGGGGGACTGCACGAAATAAGCAACCCTTCTATTCCCCACCACTGGCCTGGTCATTGTACCTGATGTCCCAGCCGTTGGAATAGAATACAGTAACACACCCGGGACCCGGCCCCGAGTTGCATCCTGGGAGCTGCTGGGGAGGCGGGGAGCACACAAATTTTAGAGCGGGGGTGTATGGTGGTGCAGGGATTCCAAGACTTGGGTTTGGTGATTTGACGAGGGTGAATCATGCCTGCCATGCAACATAGCTCTAGACCTGAAGAACAGAGCTATCGCTTAACCACAGCACTGAGGAAACCGGTCCCCGCCAGCTTCCTTTCCCCTTCCAGCTTCCCTTGCAATGCTCAGATATAGAGATATAGAGATATCTAATAACCTTGGCTAAGCTCCAAGCTAACATTCATTCTTAGTGCAGTCTGGTTCTGCTGTGCATCGCCCAGTTTTTTTATTTGTTTTTCAGAATCATGAATGTCCTCCAAAAGAACAAGAAATGATTTATTTGCTTTCTTTTCTAAAATCCCTAAATTAAATGAAAGTTGCGAAGATGTACATAGTAAATCTAAAATATCCCTACTAGAACAAGAATTGCCGTCGGATAATGTTCATCATGATGACAGAAACAGCGCAGCAGCTGCATCATTATCTTCAGCTGATCCAGATAAAGAAATGATGGAAACTGGAGGTGGAGTTTCCAGCAATCTACATCAAAAGAAAGTAAGAAAAAAGGTTAAAGCTTTTAGGCAATTGCTGGAAGCCAGATTCATCATATTCTTTTCCTGTTAACGGTAATGAAAAGAAAAGAAAATTCCAGTACCAATGGTTTGAAAGATTCCTGTGGGAATGTTATTGAGCAAAATTTGATGGTGCATTTTGCAAAAATTGGGTGCTGTTTTCAAAAAAAGAAGCAGGTCGTCAGGGGAACCAAAAACTGGGCAAATTAGTTTTATCTCCATTTAAGCAATGGAAACATTCCATAGAAGCGTTTACTGCACATCAGTTGTGTAATTATCACAGACACAGCTGCTTAACCTCGGAAGAATTCGGGAAAGTGATGAAAGGACATAAGTTGAATGCTGGTGTTCAATTGCACCAGAGCAGAAATAAAGAAATTGGAAAAAATAGAAAAAAATTACAGTCCGTAATTAGAACAGTAGTCTTTTGTGGTAGGCAGTCTCTCGCATTGCGTGGACACCGCGATTCAGGAAGTATTTCATCATGCAAAAGAAAAGACTGTAAATGAAGGCAATTTTATGGCTCTGCTACGTTTTCGGGCTAAATCTGGTGACACCGATTTGTTTGATAAAACATAATCTACAACAATTTTTTGCAAATATACCAGTTCAGAGATACAAAATGAGATTCTTAAGACATGTGGTCAATTTATTCAAGACCAACTTGTAAAAAATATTAATAAAGCAAGATGTTTCTCAGTACTTGCTGATGAAACTGCTAATATAGCTGGGAAAGAACACCTTACCTTATGTGTGCGCTATGTAGAAGAACCACTTGGTATTTTGAAAGATTTTTTTAGAATTTATCGAGGTGGAAAATTTATCTGGCGCAGGAATTGCAGAGGTAGTAAATTCAAGTTTAAAGCGACTCGGTATCGATACTCAGTATTTAAGGGGTCAAGGATATGATGGCGCAGCTGCTATGTATGGTAAAATAAATGGTGTTCAGGCAAAAATTTTAGAGATTCACCCCACTGCTCTCTATGTCCACTGTTGTAGGCATGCGTTAAATCTTGTTTTGTAGAAAGCTCGTTCAGTACCATCAATTAGGAATTCTTTGGCTACTTTAACAGACGTTGTGAAATTCTTCCGTTTGTCACCAAAAAGGAATAACCTACTTAAAAATAAGGTTAAGGAATGTTCCGAAGGAAAAGCAATCCATCGACTTAAATGGTTATACGATACATGTTGGGTAGAACGGCACGAGGCACTTTTCACGTTTTGCGAATTATTGGAGCCAGTTGTAGCAGCTCTACAGGATATTCATCAGGATGGCCGCTATGACTCTGACACATCAAAGTTGGCAATGCTGTATCACCATTCAATATTCCAAACTGAATTTTCGATGTCGATTTTTGTTGCTGAAAAGTGTTTTTCTCTTACTCTAAATCTGTCAAAAGCTTTGCAGTGACCAGACAACGACTTAGTATCATCTTTAGGTATGATTGACGAAGCAACAGAAAAATTCAGAGAGATGCGATGTACTTCAGATGCTGAATTAAATATTTTCGACAGGGTTTCTGCCATAGGAAGTAGAATAGGTATTGTGTTGGAAAAACCCAGAATTGTTAAAAAACAGATACATCGAAGTAACTATCAAAGTGAAAACGTGGAAGATTTCTATCGTAAGGCAATATTCATCCCATTCTTGGATTACCTTCTGCAAAATATGAATGATCGTTTCTTGAATCACAGAAATGTACTCGATAGCTTGAACCATGTACTGCCTTGCAAAATTGAAAAATGTTCAATTGAAAAAATAACAGAATCAGCCCAGTTTTCTGCTGAGGATATAAATGTGTTACCCAATCTTTTTCGTGGGGAAGGTGAAATGTGGAGAAGTAAATGGTTGCCACGGAATGCAGAGGATCGGCCCAAAACAGCCATTGAAGCCTTGCAAGCCTGTGATGGTACTTTTTTTCCAAATGTGAAAAAACTCGTAAAAATTCTGACTACCTTGCCAATTACAACGTCTACTCCAGAAAGACATTTTTCAACTCTGAGGCGACTGAAAACATACCTGCGAAGCACTATGTCCAATTCACGCTTAACTAGTATTTTGAAAGAAGATTTTTAGAATTTATCGATTCATTCTGAAAAATGTTTGAATTTAATGACCTCAAGCCGCAAGTACTGCGTTTTATGAGTAAGAAATGATCCCGAACTACACCACCGAGGCACCGACCACCAAACCAATGCAATGCATTGATATGTATTCGTATATGTGTTGTACTTGTGTTTGTATACTGACTCTATTTCATTTAATCTTTAGACTGTTTACTTTTTCAACATAACTTTTAAAACATTGGTTCCAAATCATGCGCTTTCGGTAGATTAAAGATTTAGATAAATAATTCACAGGCCTGCAAAATTTGAGTCATGAAAAAGTGTTTGCAATGTAATGACTGATTTTTGTATTGTTTTGTGCGCTGATTTCAAATAGGGCATCCATTGTTCTTAATCACGTAAGGATTTTTCACAAAATGGGCTTGAATATATGGGGAAGAAAGCCTACTTTACATATTCTGGCGAAAAGCAGGTCTTGTCAAAATATTTTAAAGTGTTTTATTTACAAATTTATTATTTATCAAACTATTGGAAATGATTTGCTAAATTATATTAATAAGAGCAGTTACCATTGTTAATACATCCTGGTATTCATAGGTCCTTATGTTGTCTTTTCCTTTTCCCCTGAAAGCTCCTTTCGGCACTTTGTCTCTTGTAGGCAGTATGCGGGTCTTCTCTGCGCAACATCCAACAGTAGTCCGCCATCATATTGACGTTCCACCTACCTTGGTATCTACTCTCCATCTCCTTGATATCTTGGTGAAATCTTTCTCCCTGTTCTTCACTAACAGCACCAAGATTTTCGTGAAAGTAGTCCAAATGTGATTTTAAAAAATGCCCTTTCAAACTCATCGAACAACCCAAGTCTTTGAATTTCGTTAATATGTTTTCCACGATACATTTAAAGTTGGGGTCCTTAAAGTTCCCAAGGAATTTTTTGACGACTTCCTTAAAAGCTCCCCAGGCCTCTTTTTCACTCAAAACCATTTTACTTCCAAACACTTCATCTGTAAAAAGTTTCCGAATATCTGGACCTACGAAAACACCTTCCTTTAGTTTTGCTTCCGCTAGTCCTGGAAACTTGTTGCCAAGGTATTTAAAGCACTCTCCTTCTTTTGATAGAGCCTTAACAAATTGTTTCATCAAGCCAAGCTTGATGTGAAGTGGAGGCAAGAGGACTTTACTGGGATCAACCAAACTTTCCTTTACTACATTTTTGTTTCCAGGTTTTAATGCTTTCCTATCCGGTCACTCCTTTTTGATCTAGTGATTGCCCTTGTCCCGACTGTCCCATTCACACAAGAAGCAAGGGTACTTGGTGTATCCTTCTTGTTGTCCAAGAAGCATGGAAAGCACTTTTAGATCACCGCATATCGTCCATCCAATATCTTTTTCAATTTGGTGAGAATCAAGGCTAAATTCTCGTAACATTCTTTCAGGTACACAGAATGCCCTAATGGCACTGAAATATACTTGCTGCCATTATGCAGAAGCACTGCTTTGAGGCTTCTTTTTGGCGAGTCAATAAAGAGCCTCCACTCATTCACGTCATACTGTGTATTAAACATCTCCATCAATCCAGGGACATTGCTACAGTAAATCAAGCCACTATCTTGAGAAAAGTATGGAACGAAATCTGTTTCTCTCTTTCTGATTCTGAACCATGAGAAAGAGGTACCAGGAGCCAATAAATTCTTTTCTTTTAACCTAGAGCCTAAGAGTTCTGCAGATTCTTTAGAAAGGCCCAAATCTCTGACTAAATCATTCAATTCCAGCTGGGGAAAAGGTTGGGGCTCGCTGCTATCTGAAACACCGTGAAAGTCCTCGTCATAAGCCTGACCTTCGTCTTCAGAGTCTTCAAGAATGTCTTCTAGTTTCTCAGTAGGTTTAGGTACAGGTATTTCTGAGCTATGAGGAACAGGGCGTATTGCCGACGGGAGGTTTGGATAAAATATTTCTCTCTTATTAATTAAATTGTACCCCTGCACGTTACATGAAAGGAAGTAGCAGTCATCATTATGATTTTTAGGTTCCCTCCAGATCATAGGGATTCCAAAACGGAAAGACTTTTTCGTGCCTTTTGACCACTTTCGCAGTTCTTCTATACAAGGGTAACACACTTTATGTGGGGCCCATGACTTATTCTGGTCACCAAGTTTTACACCGAAATATGCATAATATACTTTCTTCACAAAATCTGTTATATTTCTTTGATGTTTCTTCACTACAAATTCCCCACAAATATAACAAAAGGAATCAGGTGAATTAAGACAAGCCCTTGCTGCCATTTAGTACATTTTATAGGTTAAAACTTTAAATATGAAAACCATAAAAATGAGTATACTCATCCGCTGCGGGAAAATTTTTTTAGCCGCTACAGATATAACACCTTGAGAAAAATTGCACTGCTCAGCACACAACCGTTTCACTCAAAGGTCAAAGTACAACTGAGCAGAGAGCGGGAAGCGTGGAATAGGGGAGAGGAAAGAAAGGGAGTGAGTCATCAACTAACTCATTTCCGGTCACACTTAGTGTTCCTGGAATTCTCCTCATGATAACGACTGGTGAATCATGGTGATTTTTAACGTAGGCTCTCGACGAATAAGAGACATTTTGAAGTAAAATCTGTCCAAACGAAACTTTTTTTTTGGACATATTATTACCTGAAAATTGTTTTTTTTTTTTTTCGCACCAAAGACCGCCCTTAAAATCTCCAGTTTTCGCCAGTAATGACGACTTATGACACTAAATGCTCATCCCCTTCCTTAGTAGATTATAACGCAATGGATTGGTGGCTACGAAAATCAAAATTTTTAATTTGTGAAAAAATGGTACGTGATGGAATTTATTGACTATTTTTCCTGAAATCAGCATCCAAAAATCTATCAGAATCAGCTATTGGTTTCTAAACACTTTTTGGTTGCAGACCTGTGAATTACACTTTTCTTCTTCTGTGCTGTATCTTCATAATATCGTCATTATGCTAGCCAGATATAACGCTTGTAGTGGCATCGTCAAGCGCAAAAAGAATAAATAAATAAATATATATATATAATTTATTTTCTTTGAGCCCCTCCCAAAAATTCTGAATTGCTACTCCCCTGGAGTGGCCGACCACGTGTCATAGGTAACCAGGGTCTACCTGGGCTATCCAGGCTCGTACAGACCGACCGTTTGACAACAGCGGAGGAAATCATATCGAGGTTAAATTTCGGAGGTCGAAGCCGCGCCAGCAGCGAACGGTAGCTGTGGTGATGGACGCAAGGAAAATGGGAGCGGTTATAATTAAATCAAGTTGACATATTCTAGAAAAGATTATTGCTTCTCTTACTATATTGATTGATCGAGGAGCTGAAATATTAGCTGCGGTAAACAGAAATCATCAGAAAGCAAGATTAGGAAGAACAGAAAGAATCCCTTTGAAAATTAGAATCTTGCGAGTGAGAGTCTGGAAATAAAGAATAATGACTAGAAAAAATAGCGCAGAGGAAGTAAGCCCGTGGTCAATTATTATACTGTATAAATGGCGGCGTAAAATCCGGAAGATTTAAGGTGGACGTCAAGTAATTTTGCTTCGTATACTTCCAATGGAAAAATTTCTGTACATGTTTTCTTCACAATTAATGCGTTCCCAAGGATGAAAATTTGAACGTCGATTAAAATAACTTCATATTATAACTTGGAATACTTAATATTTTCTAAAACATAGCCATAATTATATTAAAAATCAATAACTTTTCCTTTGGTGGTGTTGAAAGCAGAAAAAAGATAGCGCGACCTGTACTTTGATGACGTCAGTAGACAAACAAATGTTGAATTGCATAAATATGGTTGTGTTTTAGAAGCTATTTAGTATTCCAAGATATAAAATGAAGCTGTTTCAATCGATGATCAAATTTTCATCCTTGGGAACGCATTAATTGTCCAGGAAAAAGATGGCGCGACCTATACTTTGATGACGTCAGTAGGCAAACAAATGTTGGATTGCATAATTATGGTTATGTTTTGGAAAATATTAAGTATTCCAAGTTATTAAATGAAGCTATCTTAATCGGTGTTCAAATTTTCATCCTTAGGAATGCATTAATTATGAAGAAAATGTGTACAGGAGTTTTTCTACTGGAAGTATAGGAAGCAAAATTACTTGACGTCCACCTTAAAGGTATGATTGCGGCTAATACCAGACCTATATGGGCAACTGAAGAATACGCAATTAGGGATTTTATGTCTTTTTAGCGGGTGCAGTTGATTCCAATGAAGAAAGCTCCTAAAATTCTTACTGAGATTAAGGTATTTTTTAGAAGGCATGCTATGCTACATACCCTAGGTTGCGGGTACCGACGCCATACTCTTGTGTTACTGTTGACTGCTCGTCATCGGACATTACACTTCTCTTGGTGCCGGGAACGTCAGAACTGGACTTCTTCCAGCAAAACCAGTGTTGCTGGGCCAGCACTGGCAACCAGCAGTGGCCCAGCACTATGTTGCCGCTTCCCAACCGTTAATAAAATATCCTGGCGGCTACCACACGGGCCAGCAGCTGGTCAACAGTTGGCGCCCCATCCCTTGTCATATGCCAGAACATGGCCATCAGTTTACCATCACAGGCAGTAGCTGCCAGAAGCGGCCCTGCAAGCACGTGCTATAACTGATGGCTAGCCTAATGTGGTCCGCTAGTTTGGCCGGCAATCGCGTGATGTAACTGGTGGCTTGCCGAATCTTGTCCGCCAATTTTCACAGTAGTAGCCATAAAAAAAATAAAAGATAACCGCAGTTTCCCGAAGGCACAACTATTTCTTTTTTCTTCTTCTACGAAACTTCTGCATGACGTCACGGCGCTGGGCAAATTTTGTCCATAGGTCCTGAAAAACGCCCGTTTGGATCTGGCTGGAAACGAGCCAACGACAGTCTGCTTGCGAAGCGGGCGCTCTAGCCAGTAAACTGGTTTGCCACGCACAAGCCTTTGCTTGAAGCTGAGCCTCTTTCCTGCGCGATGTGAAACGAAGTGCTCTCTTTTTAATTTTACGATATTGCAAAGTATTTTTCATAAATGTCCGTTTCATATAATTCATAAATTTATTTTTTCAACGTAACGATTGCTTTTATTTACCGTAAGGAAACTTCACTCATTTTCAACGAGTGTGCCAACTTAACGGCGTTTTCCAAAGTTTTGTGCTATCCTTGTGGTCTTGAAAGGCGACTGTTTAATTAATATATTTACCCGTTCATGTCACATTCTGTTGCACTTTTAACGTTGTATCTTTCCTTTCTGCGGTCTGAAGCTACATTTGTTCTAAAGAGGAAAGATATTTTACTTGTCGTTGTTTTAGCAGCGAATTCCTCCAATCTTGTGTATTCAACCCATGGATGAGTACATTATATCCACATAGTGCTGCTTTTTTTTCCCAGTAATTGATAAATTTTGTACGCGTATAATTCTTATTTTTTCCTCAACATAACGATATTTTAATGTTTTTCCGGGATTTTTGTTTAAAGCTGTTTAGTGTACTTTAAAACGAAAGATTACACAGAAATGATTTCTTGTTATTCATGCGTACAGAGTGGGTGTATTTCATGGCGGTCTGTATTCTCGATTCTTTGTGTGTTAGTGCAGGAATTTTGCTACGAAATAAGTTTCTATAAATACATGAGAGTAATTGACTATTTCTTACAGTTCCTTAATAATTATTTATATATTTTTCTTCCGACGGTAATTTATCTTCGTCGACGTGGCATTTCATTAAGAAATTAATTCGCCTCTCTACATATGGTTTTTTATTCTTAACGTCCAATAAAATAACACGATGACGATAGCGTCGTCTCCAACTAACTGGTACCATGAAGGACACAGCGAGTGTTGCTTCTGCGCATGCGTAGTCCCGTTGCTTTCACCTCGTGTTGGGGTTGTTTCGGTTGCCAGCCACGGGACACTAATGGCACTTGCTTGGAGGCCCGCAACTTGCAGCGATGCTGCAAGGCCACCAGTGGCTACCAACTGATGGTGCTGCCACGGTGGACCGCTACCGTGCCGAGACCGGCATATTTCAGCCAGCAGTGATCCATCACTGCCAGCTGGTGACCAGCAGTTTCCCAACCTGTTTTTTCTGGGCTGCAAAGTAGCGCCGCGTTGTGTGGTCAGATGAATCCCGTTTTCAGTTGAACCGAACTGACGAGAGGGTGCGAGTATGATGTCTACAGCATGAGGCCATAACCCGTCGTGCCAAGTCGTTTCTGTCCAAGGCAGTGGTGGCTGTGTGATTGTTTGGGGAGCATTCTCATGAGACACATTAGGTCTCTTGGTGTGTCTGGAGAGGTCCTCAACCACTACGCGATACCAGCATATACTGGCTGATCACCTACACGTTTTCATGGCCTTCGCGCTTCCTGAGACCGATGGTCTGTTTCACAGCACAATGCTCCGCTCCATCGGGCACCAACCATACAGGTTGAGGAACACTCATCTGAGCTTGGAACCATCTAGTGGCCCCCAAGTTCACCGGATTTAACCCTGTTGAAGCTGTCTGGGATGCTGTTGAGCGGAGCATCAGATCCATGGATGCTGAACCGACGTCTAGGGCGGAGTTGTGGACAATACTGCAACAGGCATGGTTGGCAATACCTCCAGAAACCCTCCGGCATCTGGTGCAGTCGATGCCTCGGCGTGTACAGGTCTTTATTTCCGCCACAGGAGGATCAACACGCTTTTAGGTAGGTATCTCTAATGTTTTGTCCATTGAGTGTATATACGTACAGTAGGTTCTGCTTAATTGGGCCATCGGTTAATTAGGGCAGCCGTTTGCTTGGGACATTTCTTGAAAAACATCCCAATTAGCTCTTTGGGGTAAAGCTTCGCATAATTGGAACAGCAACTTAATTGGGCTAAAGTGTTCTGATCCCGATGTGTCGCTATTAACCGGAATCTACTGTATACATATTACTTGAAATATTTATTTTAATCATTACAGGTGCCTTCCCTCTCCGAAAAAAATTGATACAGCCTGTGTACATACAGTGTTATTGCTGTCTATAGTACTCAAATGCATCTTAAGCACTCAAGTGACTTTTTAACAACATAATTTTTTGCGCACTAAGCTTTTGCGAAAGACGTGATCATTACGCTCGACAGTTAGTAGCACTTTCAAGTTTAATATTATTGTTTTTGTTTTAGACACCGATGTATAGAGAGTAAGAATAATGTTGATTCATTGTCTGTGTGATTGTATTTTTAGCTAAAATATGCATATTTTAGATGCTTTGTTTTAATTCGCTTTGAAGTGTGAGAAATGTCGTATCACTCATCGACGCTGAAAACCTGAAAAATAAAAAATAAATATATAACTATTTTAGTTCTGCGCAGAAACTGCCTTACCGTCATTACGTGCAGCAGCTGTGAACAGATTCAGTGGCTTGCAGACATGAGTGGTTCCATATTTCTACACAAAAATGCCCTAACATTCCTGTCGGTCAATGAAAAATCTTTTGTACCAGTGTATGCCAACTGTTGTTTCCACATCGATAACTTCTGAGCTTTTGTTCTCACTGTTTACTGTAACTCAACTGGAACGGCGAGTGTTTGTTTCTTTCTTCTCTTTTTTTCCTGGACATTTTTTATTCGGGGAATGAAGTATTATCAGGGAAGAAATGGAAGCTAAAGCAAGCATTACACGTTGAAAATTCTAGATCATATAATTTTATTAATCTTCAGAGAAGTAAGTTTTTTTTTGTTTTTTTAATCTGAATCCACTGGTATTCGAAATTACAAACTGAAAAGACAAAAATGTACAGGAGAAGAGCCGTAGCTAGGCATATCTGCGCCCAGGGCACACCGCAAAGTATTGTGCCCCTATCTGTCTTTCCTATCGTATACATTGCTGGCCACACAAAATGCAGCACCAAGAAGGACACGAGATAGCAAAGCCAGACTTACTGGACACATAACAACAGATACAAAGATGAAACGATTCAGCTTACAGGCCCGTGCGACTTGCGGAACACGCAGACATCAATAGTTCGTGTGGCCCCCCATGACTGGCAATAACAGCCGTTACACGCCGCGGCATCGAACGAAAGAGGCTTTCTATGTGGGCTTGGCGTATGTCGGTCCAGGCTGCTTTCACACGTTGCCACAGTTCATCAGGCGTAGCGGCGAGTGGTGCTTGCCGGGCCACTCGGTTGCCGATCAGTGACCAGACGTGTTCGATGGGCAACATATCGGGAGAACAGGCTGGCCACGGCAGCAGTGACACCTGGTGGGCCGTGAAGAATTGTTGCACGATGCGTGCCACGTGCGGGCGCGCATTGTACTGTTGAAACGTGGCCACTGGCAAGTCCTGCAGGTAAAGGAGGACTACAGGCTCCAAAACGTCGGAGATGTAGCGGTGGCTGTTCAGTGTACCGGCGATGCGTACCAGAGGGGTGCGGGTGCCATATCCAATTGTGCCCCAAACCATAACGCCAGGCGACGGACCGGTATGGCGATTCATTATGCAGGCGTCATACAGTCTCTCGCCGCGGTGCCGCCACACGCGGATCCCACAATCGTGGTGTTGCAGTCAGAAGCGGGATTCATCGGAGAAGACAATGTCGTGCCATTCCGTAGTCCAGGTGCGGCGTTCAATTGCCCACTGCCGCCGCACTCGCCAGTGGACGTCAGTGGTAATCGGAGCAATGGGCGCCGTGAGACAAGTCCCCGCTCCTGCAGACGACGTCGAACGGTACGTGCTGACACAGGTTGTTGCGCAACACACCCTAATTCCTGCGCTAACGTTCGTGATTTGGCGGTGCCAGCCGTCAATGCCCGCTGCACAACATACTGGTCCTCTCTATCGGTGGTGTGCCGCGTCTGCGGCAATCGCTCACGTCGGTCAGTCCGTCTCTCCTGCACCCACCGAATCCATACTCGCATCACTGTGGCTGGATGTCGTCCCTCACAGGCGCCGATGTCTTGGTACGATAAGCCACTGTTCGTCCTCTGTCGAACTCCGAAACATGCTGGAATGACTGCTGTATTCTGCGACGAGGCATCAGGAAGCTTCCCTCAAACAGGTCCGGCAGAACAACGCAATTCCACTACTTACACACAGCCTTCTGTGCACCCTTCTTATAGTTCTTCCCGGTGGCGTGCCGGGCGCACATGATTTGCATATGCCCTGCAAAACTAATCGTTTGCATGTCCTCTCGCGGGCGATGCATGCTGACAATTTCCGGCCGGTCGAATGCTTCCTTCTTGGTGTTGCATTTTGGGTGGCCAGCCGTGTATATGCGGACTGTCCATAAAGTCTTTCCCACATTACAATAATTAATATAAAAAATGTATTACAGGTACAAGAAAGGGATTGCACGACCGTGATGGTGCACAAGTAAAGTTTTTTTTTTTCCAGTGTCAGTACACCTCCGCACGGGCGCCATTTATGACCGGGAGGACATCTAAGCGATATTCGATTTCACGCCATGTTTTGTTTAACATCTCAGCAGAGACCGAAAAAATGATGTTCATTATTCTGCTCTTCAATGTCTCAACATCCGGGACTCTGCTAGAGTAAACTTGGTCTTTCACATAACCCCACAGGAAAAAGTCTAGAGGGATTATGTCGAGCGATCAAGGTGGCCATGTCATGGGACCGTCGCCGCCAATCCATCTGTCCGGAAATGGGGCATTCAGGAACTCACGAACCATTATTAATCTACGTGGTGGGGCACCGTCTTGTTGGAAAATAATCGACGGTTGGAGTGCATGCAAATGAGGTGCTACAAAAAGTTCCAGCATGTCCAGGTACATTTTACCGTGGGCTCTGTAAAAAAGAAGGGTCCGATGATTTTGTCATGCATGAGGCAGCATCATTTATTCAATTTCTGGCTAGCCCTCTGCTCTGTTGTTCGATGACATAATGGGGATTTGCTGATTACCAGATTCGCACGTTGTGTCTGTTTATTGTACCACAAACATGGAATATGGCTTCATCTGTTAAACAGACACGGTACAGATAATCACTATCGTAAGCTATGCGCTGCAACATCTCCGTCGCAAATGCAACACGGCGAGGCTAGCCATCAAGCTGAAGAGCTTGATTGATCTGTACCTTATAAGCATACAGATGAAGACGTTTGTGTAAATTTTTGTGAACCGTGGCACTGGGAATCCTAGTTTTCAGTGAAGCATGACGAATGGATTTCCTGGGGCTTCGTAGAAATGTCTGATGAACTGCTGCAGCTGTCTCTTGTGTAACCGGTGGTCGGCCCGCTCCAGGGAGATCGCCAACACTACCCGTCGCTTTAAACTTTTCATACCAAGCTTTTATGCTGTTTTGGTCCAGTGGTGATCTTCTGTACTCTTTTCTGAAATGACGCTGGACACTAACCGCCGATTTGATCTCATGGAACCACAATACGCACGGTGCATTTTCTTGCATTATCGATGAAATGCTCCTCTTATTCAGCAGTAGCGCTCACCTGAAGAACAGAACAAAAAACTTCATAAGTGCTGCTATATTATGTTGACAACCATTTTACTTTAACTTACATAGATTTTTTATATTACGTATATACACTGGCGGAAAGTGAGTAAAGAACACCAAGAAGGAGACGTCTGATACCAACGAAATTTATACAGCATAATAACAGAATGCAGAGGATAACGTGATCAAAACATTATGGCAAAATACAGCTGTATTTGCTGGTAAACTGAAAAATAACATTTCCATGTAACATGGTTAGTACGAGGTTGAACCGCCATGAACTGCGTCACACTGTGCAATTCTGGCATGGAGTCTGTCGTACAGATGTTGGATGTAAGTTTGGGGTATTGAGTTCCAAGCATCCTCAACCTGGACCTGTAAATCGGGATGGTCGTGGCTGGCCGTGGAGACCGGATAAGTCGTCGTCCCATAAAATCCCACACGTGCTCAATGGGGGAAAAATCCGGTGAACGTGCAGGCCATGGAAATCAACTCACACCTTGAAGTGCATGTTGCGTTGCACGTGCCGTGTGTGAGCGTGCGTTATATCGCTGGAAAACACCACGATGGACCGACCTTACAAATGGCACAACAACGGACTGAATGATGTTGCTGATGTAGGAGGTGCTGTTTAACGTACCCGGTACAAACACTAGTTGTGTACGGGAGTGATAGCTGATCTCTACCCACACCAGGAGACCAGGTGTAGACCCTGTGTGTCGCTGGCGGATGAAAAAAGGGTGAAGACACTCCCCTGTGCGTCTGTGAACACCATACGGCCATCGGAGGCTCCCAAAGCAGAATCTGCTTTCATCGCTGAACACGACAGATCGCCATTGCGTTCTCCAGTGCAGACGTTGGGGACAACACTGCAGCCGTACCTGACGGTGGGCTGGAGTCAGAGGTACACATGCCAGAGGAAAACGTGAACGTAGTCCTGCATCCAGTAGACGGTTGCGGATTGTTTGTACAGTCACCTCAGGTGCAACGGCAGCTCGGATTTGCGTCGCAGTGGATGTTCTGCTTGACAACGCCGCTCTTCTTATGCGTCGATTGGTCCGCTCATAAGTCTGTCTGTGACTCCCGGTTCCACGTCTTCTCGTGTGGGAATGTTCCTCGGACCATCTACGCCACCATCCTACCACCACCGATACTTCCCGTCCAATTCGCTCCGCAATACGACGATACGACCACCCGGCCTCGCGGAGTCCAACTAGATGACCTCGCTCAAAGTCCGAAAACTGCTGAAATCGTACACGTCTTCCATGTCCAGGCATTGCAGCTTCTTCAAGGTGTTCGCACGTGTCCGTGCGCCGACGACTGATTACATTCACTTCGCCGTACTCCTTAAATACCACCGACGATAATTTGCATATTATGCCGTGCTGTGGCGTAAGCGCTCATCGGTTGGTCCCGAAATTAACATCACACTTACGTGAACTCGACCCCATTAACATATGTAAATTTCATGATCGTTCGTCAATTCCTTCTTGGTGTTCTTTTTTCACTTTCCGGCAGTGTATATTACTAATTTAATATATTAGTTATATACAATTATTAAATTATATTATACTGCTGGCCACCCAAAATGCAACACCAAGAAAGACACGAGACAGCACAGCCAGATTTACTGGACACATAACAACAGATACAAAGATGAAACGATTGAGGTTACAGGCCCGTGTGACTTGCGGAACGCGCAGACATCAATAGTTCGTGTGGCCCCCATGGCTGGCAATAACGGCCGCTGCACGCCGCGGCATCGAAAGAAAAGAGGCTTTGGATGTGGGCTTGGGGTATGTCAGTGCAGGCTGCTTCCACACGTTGCTACAGTTCACCAGGCGTAGCCGCCGGGTGGTGCTTGCCGGGCCACGGCAACAGTGTCACCTGGTGGGCCGTAAAGAATTGTTGAACAATGCGTGCCACGTGCGGGCGCGCATTGTCCTGTTGAAACGTGGCGGCTGGCAAGTCCTGCAGGTAAGGGTGGATTACAGGCTCCAAAACGTCAGAAATGTAGCGGTGGCTGTTCAGTGTACCGGCGATGCGTACCAGAGGGGTGCGGGTGTCATATACAATTGCGCCCCAAACCATAACGCCAGGCCACGGACCGGTATGGCGATGCATAATGCAGGCGTCATACAGTCTCTCGCCACGGTGCCGCCACACGCGGATCCCACCATCTTGGTGTTGCAAGCAGAAGCGGATTCGTCAGAGAAGACGGTGTTGTGCCCGTAGTCCAGGTGCGGCGTTCAACGGCCCACTGCCGCCGCACTCGCCGGTGGTGTAACGTCAATGGTAATCGGAGCAATGAGCGCCGTGCGACAAGTCACCGCTCCTGCAGACGACGTCGAACGGTACGAGCTGCACAGGTTGTTGAGCAACACACCCTAATTCCTGCGCTACCGTTCGTGATGTGGCGGTGCGAGCCGTCAATGCCCGCAGCACAACATTCCGGTCCTCTCTATCGGTGGTGTGCCGCGGCTGCGGCAATAGCTCACGTCGGTCCGCCCGTCCCTTCTGCACCCACCGAATCCCTGTGGCTGGATGTCGTCCAACACGGGCGCCGATGTCTCGGTGCGATAAACCGCTGTCGCGATTAGCCACTGTTCGTCCTCTGTCGAACTCCGAAACGTGCTGGAATGACTGCCGTATTCTGCGACGAGGCATCAGGAAGCTTCCCGCACAGGTCCGACAGCACAACACACTTGCACTACTTACACCCCGCCTTCTGTGCACCCTTCTTATAGTGCTTCTCGGTGGCGTGCCGGGCGCACATGATTTGCATATGCCTTGCAATGCTAATCGTTGGCATGTCCTCTCGCGAGCAACGCATGCTACGAATTTCCGGCCAATCGGATGCTGCCTTCTTGGTGTTGCATTTTTGGGTGGCCAGCAGTGCACATTATATATAACTATTATATTAAATTAGTACTAATTTTGGCCTGTGTATGCTTATATATTATATATGTATATACTGTATGTATGCTTACATGTACATATATGTGTATGCTTATACACTGAGTGGCCACTCTATTATGACCACCCCTCAGTACTTCGTTGGGCCACCTTTTGCCTTTAATACTGCGTCGATTCTTCGTGGCATGGACTCCACGAGATATTGATAGGTGGTTTGTGGAATCTGAGACCATGGTTGATGAATAGCACTTTCCAGGATTGTGAGATTGCAGAATTGTGGATCCAGCTGTCTGGTGGCTCGTTCAACTTCATTCCACAAATTCTCAATGGGGTTGAGATCTGGAGATTGTGGGGGCCACCTAAGCAAAGTAAACTCACCGGCATGTTCCTGAAACCAATCCTGGACAATACAAGCACTCTGGCAGGACGCATTATATTGTTGAAAGTAGCCATCGCCATTGGGATAAACCATCCACATGACAGGATGCACTTGTTCCGCAACGATGTTTTTAGATATGATGTGCCAGTCAGACGTTTATCAACACGAATTAAAGGGCCCAAAGCATGCCAGGAAAACATTCCCCAAACCATAACGCTGCCTCTACCAGCTGGAAGGGTTGAAGCGTTGCATTTGGGGTCCATGCTTTCGTGCTGTTTCCGCCAAATTCTCACTCGGCCATCGGCATGGTGCAACTGAAAACGTGATTCATCTGGCCATATAATTTGTTTCCAATTATCGACTGTCCAATCCTTGTGCTCTTGTGCGAACTGGAGACGTTTTCTCTTGTTAACTGCAGACAGCAAAGGTGTTCGAACAGGCTTTCGGCGGCCATATCCCATCCAATGCAGTGTACGGCGAACAGTGCGTGCAGAGATCATTTGAGGGGATCCTTGATTAAGATGGTCTGTAATTTGCTGCACTGTTTCCCTTCTGTTGTCTGTTACCAGTCTGGACACTCTGCGTTCCGCCCGAGCAGCCACTAGTCGATGACGACCGCACGTTGCACGTAAAGACCCAGTTTTTTGGCTGACAGTCCAGTCTTTAAACACTTTAACAACAGCTACTCTAGAACATTTCACGAATGCGGCGGTTTCGCTGATACTCGCTCCATGGCTCCGAGCTCCTACAATCACCCTACGTTGAAAGTCCATGAAATCGCATTTTTCACCTATCTCGTCACGCAAAAATCACTTCTACTACTGTCGCAAGCACTAAGCGTTCCCATTTTATACTAGCCTCGCCCTCTGGCGGCAACAGCGTGCAGCCATAGCTCATTTGCTTAAAACTGTCAGGTGGTCATAATAAAGTGTGTAACGTATACTCTATATTCACTTTCCTTTTGATTTTACTATCTCTGGTTATTTTATTTTACTATGTAAATTATCTTCCTACTGAACGAAATATTATTTCACCCGCTGAATGAGATCTGGCAATGAGTGTAAGTCATGACGTGGTGGTAGCTAGTATATAGGCGCGTTCATCGAGACTTAGGAGAGCTTTTGTGTTGTTATGAGGAGAGCTTGTGGTTGTTAAGAGAGAGCGTTTATAATACGAGGAGAGATTATTCAGTATTGTACTACAAGTGTGTGTGTGCCTTAGTTGACCAAGAGTCGTATAAATAAAGAAGTTTATGTAAGTTAGTCTTTCTCAATTCTTAGTTTTTGGTCAGACCTCTGTCTGGCTGTTAGGTTTATAACATTTATTGATTCCTATAAATAACCAGCGTTGAGACTTTGTTTACGTTCGTAATTAACTAGTAACAACACCCTTTTGAATTCATTATTTTGAAGCTTAGTACAAGTATATCATTAGCTAGCTGGTAGGAAGAGAATCATTCATAATAATTAGCTTAGCGGAAAGTAAATAAAGCTAATTCATTATAAGTGGCCACGCAGTATATATATATATATATATACACTGACCGAAATTAGTCGGTCAATAACATATACTATTCGACAAAACAAAATTAGCATCATACCCTAATGCTACAAGGAGTGTTCAAATGAAAAGGTACGAAACGACACTGTGGGTATAAATGAAGACTCTATTCAAAGTATACACCATAGGCCGTAGCACAACGATCCCATTGATTAACGAGCCGAAGGATTCCTTGTTCCCAGAATTCCTGTGGCCGTGACGAGACCCAGTCCTGCACAGCGTCCTTGAGTTCGTCGTCCGAGTGGAAGCGCTTCCCTTTCAGATGTTTTTTCAGGGGACCAAACACATGGAAATCGCAGGGCGACATGTCCGGGCTGTAGGGCGGATGGTCAAGCTGCTCCCACTGGAACTTGGCCAGTTCCGCGTGTGTGACCCTGGAGACGTGTGGACGCACGTTATCATGGAGCAGAACCACACCCTCCGTGATGAATAGCGGCCGGTTTAACACCTTCCGCTGTCAGAAATCGGATAACGCCTCGCTGCTCCTCAATCGTCGAATTTTGCAATGTGAACGCCATCCTATCCTCACACGCACTGCCGCGTCAATTGGACGGCGCTCTTTTAAGGGCCTCTGCTCTCTCCTGCGCATGCGGGCGCCCGCGCATGCTCCGATCCATGCCGGCTACTCCAATCGCATCCCTAGATGTGTCGCTACGTTCTCCCATAGCGGTAGGCAAATATGTTAACGGTTACGTTCTTATGACGTTTCGTACCTTTTCATTTGAACACCCCTAGTACTTCTATGCGGGAGGTACATTCAAATCGTGACTGTTTGTACAGCTTTTTGCAAATGCTTTAGAGCTCGGACCTTTGGAACCGCATCAAACAGGCCGAATGTAGCTGACAGCAGTGGCTTCCAGAATGATCGAATGGTCCCCAGAGAATCTTCAACAATGTGAACATCTTATCTTATCCATCCAACCAAAGAAAAACATCTTTATCTTATCCGTACAACCAAAGAAAAAACGACATCCTTATCTTATCCATATAAGCACAGAAAAACGACATCCTTATCTTATCCATATAACTACAGAAAAACGACATTTTCATCCATCCAGCTAAATATAAACCGCTAGCCCTTTGTCTTCGACAAAAGCCGTGGTTCTCTTTTAGTTGGACGGACTATAGAACCTCTCCTCCATTTCTGAATTTGGGCAACTAGCATCCTCCTGAATATTTTGAGGACGAAATTCGAATTTTAGAAACTAGGGGGGGGGTTGTGTTAGAAACTGGCCAAAACTTTTAGTTCTAATTTTAATCAGATTGCAAGCAGTGGTTTTTTGCGTCCTCTCTTGAGCAGCACCCGGATCAGCCGCCCCATCGGTCCTGCCCTAGTTACGCCTCTACAATAAATTATTCACCGATACTGGCGTGTCACTGATGCATTTCAAAGGACGTAACGTAGGAACATGCTGCCCTGGTGACGCAGTGGTCCAAACTCTGGCTTCTGATCCATCCCGAACTCCGAGTCCTGGATTTGGCATGGATGGAGTGCTTGCCTTACGGCACTGGTTCCAGGGATGGACTGGGATGACCAAACCAAGCCAGGAATTTTAGTCTTGCGGTCGACTACAAAAACACACGTACCTACAGGAAAACACCCAATAAATTACCTCACGAACAAAAAATCTGTAAGATCCTGGATAAAGGAGAGCTGTTGAAATATGTATTCTTAAACGAATTCGGCGTGTGTATATTTGAACAACAATTTATGTGTGAAAGAATTAAAAAAACGCTCAGGATTATATGTATCACCAAACTACGCTCAAAACGAGAGGGGGGGGGTGCATTAAATGTCACTTGATGACCATATTTCCCACTGAATCACCATCAAAATCATTCTGAAAGTTGAAACGTGCAAATGCCGAATAGCAATTTTCTTAAGCGCTTAAGTTTTACACAGTCCAATCACATTATTGTGACCACTTCCTACTTTTGACGTCAACAGCGCTTAGATAATAAAAGAAGGAACGTGTCTTGACCTGGCTTGGAGGGTAAACAAGGTGTGCTGTAGGCATTCTAAATACATATTACTCGCTACTGTCATGGATAGAAGGAGCAATTTATCAGATTCGAAAAACGGATGATTATCGGCTTTCGGGCCAAGGATGGCAGTATTTATGAAACAGCGCAGCTTGTACACTGTTCGCGTGCTGTTGTGGTTAAAGTGTATCGTGATTGGAGAAACGGCACCATTGCGAATAAGCGACGTGGAAGCCGCGGAGCACTACGTGCCACTGATGTGAAAGGTGACCGTCGGCTTCGAAGGTGCATGAGAGCCGATCGACACGCTACAGTGGAGCAACTCACTAGCCGAATGAACCAGGGGCCTCCCGGAAGTGCGTCTAAAACGATAGTTCAGCCAGTCCTGCTGCGTATGGGGCTCCAATGCAGACGGGTGGTCACTGCACCTATGCTAATGAAGATGCATCTGCATAAAAGGCTTACATTTGCACGGCAGTATCGGAATTGGACCTCCGCTGATAGGCAAAGGAGTGCCTTCTCCGATGAGTCACGTTTTCTGCTTCATCGAACGGATGGACGTTGTCGTATAAGGCCTGAAACATCGGAGAACAAACACTCTTCAACCATTGCTGGAAGAACACAAGCTGGTGGGGGAAGCGTTATGGTCTGGAAAACGTTTTCGTGGAATTCTCTGGGTCCACTCGTACTTGTAAAAGGCACTGCAGACCGAATTCGTTATGAATCCATCCTTGCAGACCACGTACACCCATACATGCTGATTATCTTCCCTGTGGTGGATGGGATCTTCCAGAACGATAATGCGACATGTCACATAGCTAGAAATGTCCGAGAGTGGTTGGAAGAGCACGATGAATACTTCAAAGTACTTCCTTGGACCCCTACTTTCCCATACTTAAACCAAATTGAGCATCTGTGGGACCACCTCAATCGTGTTGTTCGCTCTGTCGATTCACTCTCCCATGCACCCTCCAGCAGCTGTCAGAGGCACTGCCATCAGCCTGGCTCTACATACCTGTAAACACCTTTCAGCACTTTATTGAGTCACTCCCAGCCCGTCTAGCTGCTGTCCGCACTGCACACGGTGGTTACTCTGGATATTAGCTGGTGGTCACAATAATCTGACTCTACTGTGTATATTAATATTTGTTTTGTCACTGATCACCTACTGCTCAAGGGTATCGGTAACTTCTCCTTGAGAAGACGCCTTTTTTGAAGTGTACTCGTTGTTTTGACCCATGAACCAGTGCTGCTAAGTTATTGTTTCTTTTAAGATAAATGTAAGTGGGACACCGATTTGACAATATCTATACCGCAGAGTAACATTGTGTCCTGTGTCCGTTTGTGAGTAAGGGGGTGGGAATGATGGGCCATCACAATGGGGTACCTCCAAAATTAAAACAAAAAATAGGGCAGGGTATACCACTAACCCATGCCCTGCCTATTTTTACTGACCGTGGGTCAGTTGCATCCAACAACCTACGTCAAACTGCACTTAACTTCAGTTTAATTTATAACAGGGTTCTTGGTAGGTACTGCTGCTCTTTTCTCTAATAAGTAAAGAGAACTTTGCCTGGCCATTTCACAACAAGCGCTCAAAATATACACAAACCGGCTACTGAATTACAAACCTTTATGTAGATGTGCAGGGGTTGGACAGAATAATGTGAACACCTAGGAAAAGAAGGTTTTACTTACCTAGTAGGGTATGGGACCACCTTTGGCATTCAAAATCTCCTGAACCTCCCTTGGAATGAACGCATACAAATTCTGGATGGTGATTAGTGGGATGTTACACCATTCTTCATGCAGAGACTGCTCCAGGTCCTAGAGAGATGCAAAAGGAGGATAACGGAATCTTCCTCTGTTTTCCAACACAGACCACAGTAGCTCGATGATGTTTAAGTCTGGTGATTAGGGAATCCAGGAAGGTGTGAAAATTCGTCCTCGTGTACCTCAAACCATGATTGGATATTTCGAGCTCTGTGAAATGGCATCCCCTGTAGGAAACAAGCCTGAGCCACTGGATGAACTTGGTCAGCCAAAATGGTTTCATATTCCCTACCAGTCATCCGTCCTCTCAAGGTGATCAGGGGACCTGCTGAAAACCACGATATGACGGCTCAGAGCATGACAGAACCACCACCATGCTGCGCTGTTGGGAGCGCAGACAGTCTGGGTTGTACGCTTCTGACGGTGTTCCTCACACTTAAACACGTCCTGCGTTAGAGAATACTGTGAATGTGGATTTATCCGACCACATTACACGCTTCCATGCACCAGCAGTCCACGTTGCATGCTCCCTGCACCACTGCCGTCGCCGTTGTGGATTCACTCAAGTTACCAGGGGTTTTTGAACAGCAGCTCTGCCGTGAACATCTTGTTTATGCAGTTCCCTGCACACTGTTTGCGTTGATACTGGGGTCTGGAGGTGCAGATTGAGCTCCGCACTAATTTCTGCGCCGTGGTCTTTTTATTAACGGTAACAATCCTCTTGAATGCTCTCCTGTCTCTATCAGTCAGGTTCGTTTTCCGGGAGCTCTTGTGTTTTGTAGACGAGGTTTTGCCACGAACACGGTACGCTGCTATGACGCTAGACACAGTAGCTCTCGATACCCCCAGTACCATGCCAACTGTTGTCACGGAGACTCCAAGGAACAGTCCACCAACATTTAGCCGTCTTTCGAAGTTCATTAGGTCGCTCCTTTCGTCGTCGCCCTGAAAGCAATTTTGCAGCAAGACACTCTAAATGCACTGAAACAGGACCTTGAGGTTCTAAACAAAGCTATTACAACCACAAAGTGGTGGATACCTTAACGTATTGCGACGTACGCAGCTGCATTAAAAGTTACGTCTCCGAGCGTGTTGTTCACATTATTCTGTACGTAAACGCCACTTACGCAACGTATATGCAAAATACGTGGTCACGTGCGTCACCACGTCAACTATTAAAGACTGCTGCTCGTCAGTAATCACTAGTGGTGATGATCGCAATGGGAAAAACAAAAGATCTTTCTGAGTTCGATAAAGGGCTTACGGCGGGTGCCCTCTGCCTGGAACGAGTGACTATTTTGAAAACAGAGACAAAAGATCTTTCAGAGTTCGATAAAGGCCTTACGGCGGGTGCCCTCTGCCTGGGACGAACGACTATTTTGAAAACAGAAACAAAAGATCTTACGGAGTTTGATAAAGGGCTTACGGTGGGTTGCCCTCTGCCTGGGACGAACGACTATTTTGAAAACAGAAACAAAAGAACTTTCGGAGTTCGATAAAGGGCTTACGGCGGGTACCCTCTGCCTGGGACGAACGACTATTTTGAAAATAGAAACAAAAGATCTTTCGGAGTTCGATAAAGGACTTACGGTGGGTTGCCCTCTGCCTGGGGCGAACGGCTATTTTGAAAACAGAAACAAAAGATCTTTCGGAGTTCGATAAAGGGCTTACGGCGGGTGCCCTCTGCCTGGGACGAACGACTATTTTGAAAACAGAAAAAAAGATCTTTTGGAGTTCGATAAGGTAAAGGGCTTGCGGTGGGTGCCCTCTGCCTGGGACGAACGACTATTTTGAAAACAGAAACAAAAGATCTTTTGGAGTTCGATAAGGTAAAGGGCTTACGGTGGGTTGCCCTCTGCCTGGGACGAACGACTATTTTGAAAACAGAAACAAAAGATCTTACGGAGTTCGATAAAGGACTTACGGTGGGTTGCCCTCTGCCTGGGGCGAACGGCTATTTTGAAAACAGAAACAAAAGATCTTTCGGAGTTCGATAAAGGGTTTACGGTGGGTGCCCTCTGCCTGGGATGAACGACTATTTTGAAAACAGAAACAAAAGATCCTACGGAGTTCGATAAAGGACTTACGGTGGGTTGCCCTCTGCCTGGGGCGAACGGCTATTTTGAAAACAGAAACAAAAGATCTTTCGGAGTTCGATAAAGGGCTTACGGCGGGTTGCCCTCTGCCTGGGACGAACGACTATTTTGAAAACAGAAACAAAAGATCTTTCGGAGTTCGATAAGGTAAAGGGCTTACGGTGGGTGCCCTCTGCCTGGGACGAACGACTATTTTGAAAACAGAAACAAAAGATCTTTCGGAGTTCGATAAAGGGCTTACGATGGGTGCTCTCTGCCTGGGACGAACGACTATTTTGAAAACAGAAACAAAAGTTCTTTTGGAGTTCGATAAGGTAAAGGGCTTACGGTGGGTTGCCCTCTGCCTGGGACGAACGGCTATTTTGAAAACAGAAACAAAAGATCTTTCGGAGTTCGATAAGGTAAAGGGCTTACGGTGGGTTGCCCTCTGCCTGGGACGAGCGACTATTTTGAATACAGAAACAAAAGATCTTTCGGAGTTCGATAAGATAAAGGGTTTACGGTGGGTGCTCTCTGCCTGGGACGAACGACTATTTTGAAAACAGAAACAAAAGATCTTTCGGAGTTCGATAAAGGGTTTACGGTGGGTTGCCCTCTGCCTGGGATGAACGACTATTTTGAAAACAGAAACAAAAGATCTTACGGAGTTCGATAAAGGACTTACGGTGGGTTGCCCTCTGCCTGGGGCGAACGGCTATTTTGAAAACAGAAACAAAAGATCTTTCGGAGTTCGATAAGGTAAAGGGCTTACGGCGGGTGCCCTCTGCCTGGGACGAACGACTATTTTGAAAACAGAAACAAAAGATCTTTCGGAGTTCGATAAGGTAAAGGGCTTGCGGCGGGTGCCCTCTGCCTGGGACGAACGACTATTTTGAAAACAGAAACAAAAGATCTTTCGGAGTTCGATAAGGTAAAGGGCTTACGGTGGGTTGCCCTCTGCCTGGGACGAACGACTATTTTGAAAACAGAAACAAAAGATCTTTCGGAGTTCGATAAGGTAAAGGGCTTACGGTGGGTTGCCCTCTGCCTGGGGCGAACGGCTATTTTGAAAACAGAAACGTTGACAAGTATCTCAAAAAGTGAATATCCCAGGTCAGTTTAATCAGTCAAAAAATAACCCACATTGCTTGCCTAAGAGGCGTAACTGTGGCGTTATGTCGATGACATTTAAGTTTTCTTGCCGCACTCTGTGGAACAACTTGTTTTGTTGACCGAAAATCTTTCTTCTGTTTACCCTACTTTGAAATTTGCCTTGGAATTCGAGAAGGATGCGGTACTTTTCTGTTCCTTCACTTTCTTTTAACACAGGCTACTGTATCTAACGTTATTAGTTTTTCTGTTTACAGAAACCCGACTTTTGTACCGGTCTTTATATCCTCCACATGTGCCCATCCGACTTCCTACAAACTTTCAGCCACGCGGTTTTTAATAAAACGGGCTTTCACTCATTCTTCGTCTGTTGGTCTACGTAGGGTTGAACTCGAGAAGATTTACCAGATGGCTATTGCCTACGGTTACTCTTGTGATCTCTATAATAAACTCGTCCGCAACCAACATTCTACGTCTTATACTAATCTACAGCGAGACGTACGACTGATGACATATGTGGGTTCGATTGATAATTTTCCTTTGGTTACTTTGATCCTGAAAAATTTCTGTACGAAACATAACTTAGAGTTTGAGGTCCGCACGAATAATATTTATAACCTTATCAAGAAGGACCGCGACCCAACATAGACTACCCAAATACATGGTGTATATAGGAACGGCTTGATTTCTGGGATTTCTACTAAGCCGAATAAGTTTTATATACACTGAAGAGCAATTAAATTAGAGACAGCTGGCATTATGCAAATGTGGCGCTGTGGGCGGACCTGTAAATTGAAACGACATGACGAATACAGCGATCCGACAATATGAGGAGTGATGCGACGGGAATCAGTAAGGGTCGGACGCAGTATGGGTAAGAAGAAGGATCTAAGCGCATTTGATCGTGGGCAAATTGTCGGGGCCCGACGAATGGGTCACTCCATCTCCGACGTCGCGCAGGCACTGGGATTTTTTTTTTTTTTTTTTTTTTTTTGGATTGGAGGTTTAACGACCACCGTGAGCAACTCAATGGGTTATAAACAGTCGCCCGTCCCTAATTTAGGGTCACTGGTTCCAGGGAAGGGAGAGAGCCAGTGCCGTAAGACAAACATAACATCCATGCCACACCGGGATTCGAACCCGGACCCCTTCGGACGAATGATCAGAGGCCAACGCCTTAGACCACTGCGCCACCGGGGCGGCACTGGGATTTTCACGAGCTACTGTGTCACGAGAGCACCGTGAGTATACATCGAATCCGGTAAAACCATCCTTGCAAGGTCCAACTGCCGTGGACAAAAGCGTATGGATGAGCGGGGTCATCGTCGGCTAGCTCGCATTGTAACAGCTGATAGACGGGCCACAGTGCAAGAAATCACTCGGTCATTTAACGCTGGTGCACAAAAACGTGTAAGCAGTCACACCATCCAGAACCATTTCCTTGCTATGGGGTACAGAAGCCATCGTCCCACGAGGGTACCGCTGCTTACCGCACATCACAGGATGCAAAGATTAGCATGGGAGCGGAAACATCGCCACTGGAGCCTAGACATGTGGACAAATGTAGCCTGGACTGATGAGTCGAGATTCACGTTGGTACACGAGGATGGCAGGATACGAGTACGGCGCAAACCACATGAACTGATGGATACTTCTTGCCAGCAGGGTACTCTTCAAGCTGATGGCGGTGGCATTCTCGCCTGGGGATTGTTTACGTGTGACATCGTCCCTCACAGGTCAACGTTACCGGGATATCCTGGATGGCCATTTGCTCCCGTTTGTGCGTCTTCAACATCCCACTGGGGACCTCATCCTGCAACAAGACAATGCACCGTGCCATCGCTCCCGAATTGTATCCGAATAGTTGGATGAACACTCCACCGACGTGATCTCGATTCCTTGGCCAGCTAGGTCCCCTGACCTCAATCCCATCGAGCACATCTGGGATGCCATCGAGAGAGATGTTCGAGGCTCTGACCTCCCTCCATCAAATCTTTGTGAACTGTGGGAGCTTTTTCAGGGATCTTGGATCCGTGTGGCTTACGCTTCCGGTGTCTTGTCTAGTCCATGCGGAGACGAATCGCCGCCGTCATCAGGACGAAAGGTGGTGCTACACGTTACTAGACAGGTATCTCTAATTCAATTGCTCTTCAGTGTAGTTCTACACTTAGGACTTTAGCTGTTAAAATGAAAGAGCACAAATATAATTTCAGGACCGGTTCTTTTACTACAGCCCTTACCAGGACTGTTAATTAAGGACTTCACACAACAGATTGGGAAAACTCTACGGCTATAGCTTCGGCACATAATCGACGTTCTCTTCTCTTCACAGAAAGTTTGTGTATAGTTCGATGTGCTCAAAAACTGTTGCAATGAGGACCTGCCAGCCTTTATTCACAACCGTGGAGGTTGCTGATTGGAACTTTTTCTGCGAATATGGCCTATGACGAATAAGCTACGTGAACAGCTATTCTCTTTTCTTCTTATCGATTACCATGTTGTGGCAACATGGAGCCTAATGTTTCATGGGATGTCTCTGTGTTTAATACCAACCTCAATGCCTGTCTGTGACAGTCTTCCTGATGATGGGACTATAGTTGATCCTGAAAGATCTTGCAAGTAGTTTTTAATCATCGTGTTTCAATGGTAAATAAATCTCGTATTTTAATTCTGCAATTGGAACTTATTGGTTTAATTTAACGTACAAAGACAGCGTTTAACTTGATATACGTTTCCACGTAAGTGTTTTTGAGTAACTGTAACGCGTTGATAGTCTGTCAGGAACGAGATCGCAAAGATTGTACGGAGAAACAGGACTTTGGCAGTTGACGGAAGCATTCAATGAAGGCTGTTCTCGACCATATTTCAGCGAACTAATGCGCAGGAAATTGAAGAGGATCGGTATTGGCTGTCGCATGCTTGTACAGGAACCAGTGATTACTGCGAATACCGGAATGTCCGTCTACATTGGTGTCTGGAACACCATAACTGGACACTGGAACACTGGAAAAAGGTCATGTGGTTCGACTAGTCGCGGCACTCTTTGTTCTGTACGGACAGTAGGCAGAGAGTTCGGCGAGAGCCCCACGAAGCAATGGACCCAGCTTTCCTTATATGTAAATACAACTCAAGTTTGAGGAGGTGGTGTCATCGTGTGGGGCGCGTTAGTCGAATATCCTCCAAACATTGCTACTGATCTAGTCCATTCTGTAGTTTTGACTTTTTGTCCAGCAGGTGACGGCCATTTCATGGACGACAATTCAGGCAGCATGACAGCGACTTCCACCCTGTTCCCTCGCCACCACAAACCCCGGATCTGAACCGCATTGAGAACGCATGGGACATGCTAGAAAAACAGATCCGGGAGCAAGGTTCTCGTCAGTCAAATCTGATGAACGCCTGGCATACTGTGTGACGTACTACAGAGGTGAAAACATGTGTGAAGACGACAAATCTGTAGCTAGATATTCTGTCCGTGTAGCTCAGTTGGGAGAGCGACTTACTCCGGAGTGAGAGGCTACGTCTCACTGTGCGAGAATTTCCGCGAAAAACATCGGAGAACAAACACTCTTCGACCATTGCTGGAAAAACACAAGCTGGTGGGGGCAGCGTTATGGTCTGGGGTATGTTTTCGTGGCATTCTCTGCGTCCGCTCACACCTGTTGAAGGCATTATGGATCGAATTCGTTATGAATCCATCCTTGCAGACCACGTACACCCATACATGCTGATTGTCTTCCCTGGGGCGGATGGGATCTTCCAGCACGACAATGCGACGTGTCACACAGCTAGAAATATCTGAGAGTGGTCGGAAGAGCACGATGAAGACTTCAAAGTACATCCCAGGCCCTCTAATTCCCTAGACTTAAACCCAATTGAACATCTGTGTCACCACCTGGATCGTGTTGTTCGCTCTATGGATCCTCCACCATGAACCCTCCAGCAGCTGTCAGATGCACTGCAGTCAGCATGGCTCCACATACCAGTGAACACCTTCCAGCACCTTATTGAGTCATTGCTAGCCCGTCCAGGTGCTGTCCACGCTGCACACGGCTATTATTCTGGATATCACAATAATGTGACTCGACCGTGTATATCTTATATTAGGAATAAAATTCTCAACAGGCTAGAGTATATCATTTCTTATATTCAGTAACTTATATACACTTTTTTCTATTCTTTGTCCTGTCATTGAAGAAAAATATGCTACTTAAATCTGATTGAACATTATATTGTAAACGATGCAAATTTTTCTATAAAAATTACTATTGAGGGCAACTAAGTAAATCTTTGCATAGGGCTCCCAAGTCAATATTTGTCTAGAGCCTCCAAATTACTAAGGCCAGATTTGGTATTTAGGATATAACATTTTGAAACGCTCTTAATTCTGATATCTTTTGGATTCCCCAATGGTCATGCCACTTATGTGTTCAGTTGATGCGTGTTGAAATGCAGCAAAGCTGAGGTGCTTGTCGAAATTTCAATATTTTAAGTTTTTGACGTACTTGTTGCTAAGTAATTAATCAATTAATGTCCTTAGCTAAACTTGCACACATAACCTACTAAGCAACTAATTTGAAATAAAAGGCCAAGGTCAAAAAATACCCAGAGCGCCTCAGTGGCGCAGTGATATAAGCGCTGGCTTCTGACCATTCATCAGAAATGGGTCGGGGTTCGAATCACGGTAAAGCATGAATATTGTGTTTGTCTTACGGTACTGACTCTCTCTCCCTTTCCTGGAACCAGTAGCCATAAATTAGGTACGGGCGACTGTTTATAGTCCATCGATTTTATAACGAAGTAAATTTCTCCGTCATTTTTTATCCGCGCCGGGGTTCGAACCCGAATCCCCTCATTCCGGAATAAGTCACTCTACCAATTAAGCTACGCGGACGTTTTATTCTGATTCCTATCTGCCTTTATGTTGTGTGCGTCCTTCTGGCAGGTACGTCACATCTCCTGGTACGTTACATCATCTCCCCCTTATTTTTTTTGAAGTGCTGGAGAAAGGATTCTCTTATTTTTCCTATCTCGCGGTGTGGAAAGAATATCACACCAATGCGAGATTTTGAACGGTCGGGTCATCCGGATAGTTCGGGTGCCATTATAACGAAGCAAATTTCTCCGTCATTTCTGGTCTACGCCGGGATTCGAACCCGAGGCCGCTTATTCCGGAACAAGTCACTCTACCAATTAAGCTACGCGGACGTTTTATTCTGATTCCTATCTGCCTTTATGTCGTGTGCGTCCTTCTGGCAGGTACGTCACATCTCCTGGTACGTTACAATTTGTTCACGGTGGTCGTTCAGCCCTTATACTGTAGGTCGTTCATCAAAAGAAGAATTATGGGCATGTTAGATTTCTTCTTCTCTGTAGTGTGAAACCAGTTTCTTCTACTCTGAATGGCCTATACGTAATTTTAACTGGTTTTATTGTTCATGAAGAAGTAGCCATGAAGACCATTTTAGCTAAGAGTCATTAGTTAGTAAATCATCAGATGACACTTAACAGCAAGCTCATATATATTTTCACAAACATAGCAATCTATACAGTACACCGACGCCCCTCCCCCTCCCCCTGGTGGCCGAGTGGACTGATTCGCTGGCTTTTGACCATTCGTCTGGGTAAGCCCCGGATGGAGCCCTGGTGGTGTGCTTGTTTTACAGTACTAGCTCTCTACATCTGAGCGTTTAACCTTCAATGGATTTTATCAATCCCCCTTGGAAACGTCTTGTTATTTTTACGTCCAATGTCTGATACTCAATCGTTCTCTCTGTTACTATACTCATTCGTTCTATGCTGGTTCGTTCCTCATTCTGCATTTGTGCAAAGTTCTGTGTTAACAGTATTCACATAATTTTTATATTTTACTTAACTCTATTTACCTAGTTTTCATACTTTCTAAAAGTTATGCCCAAAACCGAAAGTGAGATTTCTAAAGGGCCATAGTACACTGCTGGCTATTAAAAGTGCAACGCCACGAAAGGTAAGAGATGTTTATTGTACAGAAAGCAGATGATACAATCGGTCATAAATACAGCGCGTGACACGAGGGGAACACATAGCAATAAGTATCTGCTGTAGCCACCCTGGGCGGCAATTGCAGCTGATACACGCTCCGGTATCGAGAGGAAGAGACATTGAATGTGTGTTTGGGGAATGTCCGTTGACGCTGCAATGCCACAGTTCCTCCGTTGCAGCCGCATTTGGTCGCTGGTGTGCCAGTCGTCAGGCGATCTTGAACCACACTTGTACAGTAGGCGACATATCCGGGGACCGCGCCGGCCAAGGAAGGCGTGGAACATAATAGACACCCAGGAAGTCTTGGAGGCTGCGTGTTACATGCGGTCGCGCATTATCCTGTTGGTAAATGGCAGCAGGCAGTCCCTGAAGATATGGTACAACAACAGGTTCCAACTCACCCCTCAGTGATGGAACGATGGCTGTTCAACGTACCTGTAATGCGGACGAGGCGCGTGCGGGAGTGGAATCCAATGGCACCCCATGCCATAACGCCGGGTGCCGGATCGGTTTGGCGCAGAATAATGCCGGACTCATTCAGAAGGTCGCCGCGGTACCGCCAGACACGGATTCGTCTATCATGGTGCTGCTAACTGAAGCGGGATTCGTCGGAAAACACGATGCCCTGCCATTCGCTCCTCAAAGAGCGACGTTCTTGGCACCATTGCAGTCGCAGATGCCTGGGTAGTACGGTCAAAGGTACCCGAAGCAATGGGCGCGGTGAAAAAATAATGCCCCTCTGCTGCAGATGACATCGAACCGTCCGTGCGGAGACTGGGTTGTTGTGCCACATACCCGGACTGTTGAGCTACGATGGTCCATGTGGCTGTGCGATCAGTCACAACTATGCGAACCGGATGTCCGTCCTCTCGTTCTGTGGTGTGACGGGGGCGTTGCGATCCCGCACGTTCGTGTGTTCGTTCATCCGCTACCTACTGACGCCATATTCTCCCCACCGTGACTGCATGCCGTCCCACACGCGCACCGATGTCTCGGAGTGATAATCTGCAATCCCGATATGCCACAATTCTCCAGCGTTCGAAGTCGGAAACCTGCTGGTAGGGATGCCGCTGTCTTCGACGGGGATTTCTGCAGCTGTCCGCGGCCAGAAACAGTGAACAAACACACTTCGAGTGCTTAACACCGGTTCCTTGTTCACCCCTCTTATACGACTTCCAAGAGACGTTACTGTCCCACATGATTTCCATGGGTGCTACCATGTTGACCATTTACATGTGCGCCCGTGTTCTGTCCTTCTGCCAACTTTCGAGCCCCTGGACGCGATGTTTCTGGTGTTTCGCTTTTAACGGCCGGCAGTGTACTTTCCTACAATAAAGGTATGAAAAAGTAAAAACTGGGTACTATTGGGTTTGCGAAAAAGTAATTGCATTTTTTTCCTGTTTAAATGAAAGGCGAATTTTGATTAAAATTTTGGTCAACAACATATTGTCCATTTTGTCCGATGACATTTTGCCATCTTGCTCCTGATTCCGCGTTCAAAAAGGTTTTTGTTTGTTTCGACAAAAAACAGTTCCAAAAAAGATTTGATAGCTTCATCAACAGCGAACATTTTGCCATTCAAGGCGTTTTTCAACGAACGAAACAAATGGTAGTCTGATGGTGCCAGGTCTGGTGAATATGGTGGATGTAATAAAAATCCCATCCAAGCTGCAACAATTTTTGACGAGTGACCAAATTTTTATGTGGCCTTGCGTTATCATAATGAAGCACAACACCTTTGCGATTCACAAATTCTGGACGCTTCTGTTTGACTACATCACTTAATTTATTCAGCTGACGACAGTACACGTCCGAATTAATAGTTTGGTTCCTTGAATGCAATTCAAAATACACAATGTCTTTGAAATCTCACCAGACTGACAGCATAACCTTCCTTTGGTGCGTATCTGCTTTTGAAGTGTTTTGATCAGGTTCATCACGCTTGCTCCACGATCTTTTTCGTTCGACGTTGTTGTAGACGATCCATTTTTCATCGCCTGTTATCATACGTTTCAAAAATGGATCGTTTTCTTCACGTTTCAAGAGCGAATCGCAGATGTCAACGCGCTTAGTGAAATGCCCACATATCAAGCTTACTAACGCATCCCAGTTGCTTTAAATGGTTTTCAACGCTCAATTTCGATGTGTTCAGATTCTCAGCAATATCTGGTGTCGTTAAACGCCGAATGAATTCTATCAATGACTTAATTTTCTCGTTATCAACTTCGATTGGCCTTTCTGAGCATAGTGCATCTTTCACATCAAAATATCCAGACCAACCTTTCGCAAACCAATTCTGACACTGCAGTAGTTTTAATAAGGCATCTTCACCATACATATCAAATAACTTTTTATGAGCTTCGTTTTTTTGTTTCCTTTTCGGAAGTAATACAGCAAAACATGACGAAAATGTTCCTTTTGATTGCCCATTTTGAAATCGATGCTAAACAGAAACTTGTTAACGAAATCGTGCAGTTTGTGTTCCTGAAACAAGTTTGAACTGTCTGCTGCCGCGTTATTTAATGAACTTGCGGTTTCAAATAACGTTAGTTTCATTTCACCGCCATCTGTGTGCAAAACACGCAATGATTTTTTGGCCAACCCAATATTTGAGTGGAAGTAGGGAACATTTAAACTTGAGGGGCGTAAATCTCGCCTTCCCAAATAAATAAAGCTTGTTCCTGCTCAAGTGTTAACGTTGATAAACGTATAAGTTGTTCGGGAATGTAATGTGCCGTTCTGTAAGAAAAATATTTAACTGAGAAGTAACGAAATTTACATAAGAAACAGAAACTCAAAATGAAAGTTAAATTAGAGATAAAGTCTCGAGCTCCGAACAAGCCTTACAACTGATCCGGGAAGTAAAAATTGATATCCCAATGTACCTTGGTGTATCACTAGATGTGGTCGCATTGTTTCCAAACGTATCATTGAATACCACTCACTTAATAACTTGGAAAAACTACAAAGTGGTGAAAGCGACCCTTCGGAAGTGCAGGCAATCATGGAGGCGTTATTTCTTGTGAGGAATCGAACTTTCTTGAAATTTGATGACATCATTTACAAACAAAAAGAGGGTGCACCGATGGGCTCGCCCCTCTCGCCAGTCCAAGCGGAGATCGTCCTGCAAAACCTTGAGGACAAATCTCTAACCGAATCTCCAGCTAAGCCTCTACTATTTTTAAGGTGTGTGGACGACGTTTTCATGATTTGGCCCCATTCTCTGGATAAATTAGAAACTTTTGTTGATTTACTGTCATCAGTGTTCTCTTCAATTAACTTTACTTTTGAAATTGAGAAAAAACACAGATAAACCTTTCCTGGATTTTCTGGTAATTAAAGATCCAGTTGCTTAAGGTGGACGTCAAGTAATTTTGCTTCCTATACTTCCAACGGAAAAACTTCTGTACACATTCTCTTCACAATGAATGCGTTCCCAAGGATGAAAATTTGAACATGGATTAAAATAACTTTATATTATAACTTGGAATAATTAATATTTTCTAAAACATAACCATAATTATATTAAAAACCAATAACTTTTGCTTTGGTGGTGTTGAAACCAGAAAAAAGATGGCGCGACCTGTACTTTGATGACGTCAGTAGGCAAACAAATGTTGGATTGCATAATTATGGTTATGTTTTAGAAAATATTAAGTAGTCCAAGTTATAAAATGATGCTGTTTTAATCGATGTTCAAATTTTCATCCTTGATAACGCATTAATTGTGAAGAAAATGTGTACAGAAGTTTTCCCATTGGAAGTATTGGAAGCAAAAGTACTTGAGGTCCACCTTAACCCTAAATTATTCAGTTTACAGGAAACCGCTGTTTAATCCTTCCATAGTGCAGTTTAATTCATTTCATCCAAAAAATCATAAACTGGCGGCAATTAGTTTTTTTATAAAAAGAGCTTACACCCACATATTCTACCTTAGAGTTTCGAAAACGTGAACTGAACGAGATACGGAGAATTACGCGTCTTCACGGATACCCGGATTATTATATGCAGCGACTTCTAAAGAAAGTTGAAAACACTCGATCCACTACCGGTCATGACGACCCACGGCAATCTAAGTTTGTTGGTTCCATAACATTCCCCCCCCCCCTCCTCCCAACTACAGCCATGCCGAACAATATTTGTAAGAAGCATAATTTAAACTTCGGGACTACAACTTCGAACATTATGTCATTAGGGAAAAACGACAGAGATAGAGTAAAATCGGAAGATCAGTATGGAGTGTACAGTGTCCCTTTACAAGCCGCGGACAGTAACGAATCGCCAAAGATATATATACAGGACGTTTCAAAACTAATGGCATAAACTTTAAAGGGTGATAGAACACACAGAAACAAGCCCTTTTCGTCATAGAATGCGTAGTCGCAAGTTACGCAGTTAGGCGCTGGGCTTTCCGGTTCTCCACACACGCCGTATTTCGCAACGCAAAGACAGGAATGGCACAAAAAATCAAAACAAAGCTTTATTGCAGACAAAATAAAAAAACAAAACGTGACATCACAAAATTACATCAAATTTGCAAACATTAATAAATAAATACTGAAATTAATTACATTTGCAAAAGCTGCTCAAAAAGGCGACCGCCACTCCTGATACACGCTTCGCATCGTCGACGTAAAGATGCCCGTATGTTGTGGAAAATACCAGGCACTTCCCGGACAGCTGCAGCAGCGACTAGTTACTCATTGGAATCAATGGGAGTGTCGTACATTACGGATTTAACATTTTTTTTTTTTTTTTTTTTTTGATTGGAGGTTTAACGACCACCGTGAGCAACTCAATGGGCTATAAGCAGTCGCCCGTCCCTAATTTAGGGTCACTGGTTCCAGGGAAGGGAGAGAGCCAGTTCCGTAAGACAAACACAACATCCATGCCTCACCGGGATTCGAACCCGGACCCCTTTCGGACGAATGATCAGAGGCCAACGCCTTAGACCACTGCGCCACCGGGGCGGCGGGATTTAACATGTCCCCATAAAAAGAAATCCAGAGGGGACAGATCTGGTTATCGTGGTGGCCAAGCGATGGGTCCACCTCGGCCAATCCATTGGCCTGGAAATGTGGCGTTCAAGTAATCACGCACCTGAGTGCTGAAATGAGCTGGCGCTCCATCATGCTGGAATCACATTTTACGGCGGACGGCTGCTGGTACATGCTGGATCAATTTAGACAAGACTGGCTGAAGGAAAATAAAGGACGTCCTCCCATCCAGACGTTCGGGTAAAAGATATGGGTGTTTGCGTTGCGAAAGACCGCGTGTGTGAAGAAACGGAAAGCGCCCTCTAGCACCAAACCGCGTAACTTGCGACCATGCATTTTATGACGAAAAGTGCTTGTTTCGGTGTGTTCTATCACCCCTTAAAGTTTGTTCCGTTAGTTTTGAAACACCATTTATAGGGTCTACCAGAAGGAACCTGGCGATCCGCCTGCAGGAACATTTTTTTAATGGGTGCTAAATCGACAGCCTTGGCACGCACAATCCATAAGGGATCTCATTTCCCAGTTTGGGAACAAGCGAGGGTTATAAATACGCCTCACAGTATATCATCTTTATTTTTCTCAGAGGCCTTGTGCATTTGTGCAAACGGAAAACAATGCTGCAATGACTCTTACCCAGTGGATATTCTGGATATTTATCAAACTTTGGTTAAAAAAAAAACATTAAAAAATACCAAATGTAAACCAGTGGCCGATGTACGGCCTACAAGGTCGAATGCGTTTATAAAGTTTATCGTAAAGGTGTCTCCTCTATGGGATTCGTGACAACAAAAACCGTCACCGTGTTGTATGTTGGTATTTAATGTGAGCACAGACGTTTTGTGATTCAGTCTGATGATGGACACAAAGTAACGTCCGAAAGGTCTAACTTTTTAATATTTTAATTGTAAATATTGTGTATTTTAGTAAAAGTTTCTGACTCAAACTAGAGTCTTGCTCACGAATTGAAGTCAAAATCGTGTTATAGTGGTATTCTCCAGAACTAAGTTAGAGTTATACATTACAAAATGTAGAAAGTGAGATACTGTTCTTGTGTATGGTGCTTCACACTATTAACACACTTAATAAAAGAAAAGTGTATTAAGTTATTCATATACAATCAAGTCCTAAAGGAAGCTACATATATCTCTTCTCCAATAACAGCACACGATGAAGTTGAAATTGCAGACGAATCACAGCATTATTTATGGATCAGTCATAAGATTGCCACATACTGTAAAGTTGCAACACACCAGTATGACAACGTAGTTAAATTCAAACTTAGTTAACAACGCAACAGACTAAAATAATGACATTAACCTATCTTATCGAACTCTCTGATCTCCCTGATTAAGCTGACTTCCCTGATCGCGGCACGGTTCTATGATTCAAGTGTTTTGACTAGATTGACTGCCAGTGTTAACACAAAGAATAAAGTTTGGGGAGTTCCGACGTGACGTTCAGTAAAGAAAGCCTAACGATAGGTAGCTAAAATAAGAGACAGTAAACCACAATAGAAAGGCTGAAAAGCTAGTATACACCAATGAGCACTATGGCCATCCCCAGCATAGAGAAATGAGCGCGCCTGGATACCAAACGGTAGAATAGGTGAAGTTCACAGAGCAGTATATATACAATCCGAGGACCGGCTTTCGGTTAGTAGAGTGTTCGGAGTCAGAATGGGAAAAGCTGCCGATTTATCGGAGTTTGATAAAGAACAAATTGTGATGACACGGCGCCTAGGAACTACGATCTCGAAAACGGCGCGGCTTGTGGGTTGTTCACGTGCAGCTGTAGTGAGTACGTATCAAAAGTGGTGCACAGATGGCCAAGCGACGAACCGTCGTCCACAGCTCATTGATGCCAGAGGGGAGTGGAGACTGTCGCGCATTGTTCACAGCGACCGCATGGCCACAGTGCGACAGATCACCGGCGGCTACAAAAGTGGTGATCAGGGAAATGTATCACAGCACACAGTTCATCGCAGCCTTCTGCGCATGGGCCTGCGTAGCCGAAGACCCAGCCGGGTCCTCATGCTCACTGCACGTCATCGCAAGCAACGCATGAAATGGGCCCAAGATCATCGAGATTGGACCGTAGACGATTGGATGAAAGTGGCCTGGTCTGACGAATCAAGATTCTTGGTGCATCACGCAGACGGTCGAGCACGAGTACGACGATTACCAACGGAGGCTATGTCATCTGGATGCGCTGTTGGGCGGAAACAGGCCGGCGGTGGCGGTGTATGCTGTGGGAGATGTTTTCTTGGGACACCTTAGGTCCTATTATCCCAATAGCACAATCCCTAACAGCTGTCAGGTATCTGAACATCGTTGCGGACCAAGTTCACCCATTCATGGCAACTGTGTTCCCTGCTGGTGATGGCCATTTCCAAAAGGATAATGCGCCAAGCCACACTGCCAGAATCGTTAAGGAGTGGTTCGCGGAACATGCTGGTGACTTTCTGTTAATGCCCTGACCTCCAAATTCACCTGACATGAACCCAATCGAAGATTTGTGGTTCGACTTGGAAAAGCGGGTTTGCGCTAAATCACCACCACGAAGAAATGTACGGGAACTGGAGTACCTGCTGTTGACATTATGGTACTAGATAGTCCAAAATACCTATCGCCACCTCATCGAATTGATACCTCGCCGAGTGGCCGCTGTTTTGCTGGCTAAAGACGGTCGTACAGCTTATTAGGTAGGTGGTCATAATGTAAAGGCACATCGGTGTACATCGTTCTTATCTTGTCAAAGAATACACACGTCATTCAGGCATGACTTCAAGACTGTTGCCAAATAACATTCATTGAGGGAGAAAATATAACGTTAAGATAGGAACGCTTAAAGAAAACGATCTTAAAATTTAGATAGAGAAAAAAAAACTCAAAACGAAAGTTAAATTAGGATATACTTCATATGTTGTATCGGTGAAAGAACCAATTCCATATTTTAACCAAATTCATGTTTTAAGAAATATGTTCCGCATTTTTGTTTCGGTGACAGGCATCTCGTTTTTTTTTCAACGTACATAATAAGGTTTTTTGTAACATCACCTTCTATAAACACCAGAACTATGAATCTTTCTGAAGAGGGAGAATTCATTGAAATATCAGAAATACACAAAATAAATTGTTTGAAAAATGGGCTTTCCTGATGCGCGTGTCATATCGTGGGAAAACACTAAACCCTAACTGCTTGTTTATGTTGGGCAATTGACATCGAAATCTACGAAGCTATTGCCTTGACAAATTTGCGGAATATTTATTGCATCCATGAAAAATTCCCGAATCGTGCATCGCAGGAGCCAGCTGAACATATGCTGTCATCCTTCGCGATGCTTTGCAAATTTTATAGCGAAGTGCACATCGTAAATGTACAACTTGCGCCACATAAAGAAAATATCCGAAATATGAGAAACAACAGTCAAGACACTCAAATTGTGTGTTGTAGTCAGACGTTGTTTTATTACTCTCGTCATGTTATTGTGTGGAAGCATTGAAACGGCGACTCCTTTTTACTCGTCCAGCAGACGGCTGAAAAAAATATGTCTCCGTGTCACATGCTGCCATCCATTCACGGAAGCAATCCGATAAAATTCCAAGGTCGTGTATACGGGAGATAATTGTTCCACGATTACGGATATGCTAAGCTTTTCCGTTCAGGAAAAACTGCTTCCAGACCAATTGGCAACAATACTGGGTTTTTGTTTTCACTCTGTTCATTAACCACTCAGGGACGTCGCCGAGGGGAGTGCGAGGAATTTTGTTTTGCCCACCCTGCCGCCCACCCAGCTCACGATGTGTCATTTTTTAATTTTTTAAACTTTAAAATATAATCTGGACTTTGCCGAGTAATAATATGTTTCGCGTTTTTCGCCGTGTAGCTCTACTTATTTCCCATAGCAAGTGCCTTTTTAGGTCTCCGTAGAAAGGTTATCAAAATAGCATCCATAAATCCATGAAAATTCAGTTGTTCTCGACTATTCCAAACTTTAGTTTAAGCCTTTTTTACACCTTCCAACCGTATGTTGAAGAAGCGTATATGTTCTAGCTTTGTCCGTCCGTCTGTCTGTCTGTCTGTCTGTCTGTCCGGCCGTCCGCATGATAGCTCGCGCAAAAATGGTTCGATTTCGATGAAATTTTAGTATGTGGTAGGGAACAACCTGGGAAGGAACCCTATTAAAAATGGGTGAAATGAGGTCAAAGGTTAGGACATAGGAGCGGGATCCATTCCATCGTCCTTATGCGTCATAACTTACGCAAAAACGCTTTGATTGCGGCAAAACTTTGACATGTTGTTCCGGAAGTATACTGAACCGGTTGTGTTGAATATAATCGAAATTGGATTAAAGGTAACGGCACAGGAGCGAGATTTATTCCACAGCCATTATGGTCATAACTTGACTAAAAATGATTTGATTGCAACAAAACTTTAGTATGTTGTTCCGGAAATATACTGAACCAATTCTGTTTAATATCATCAAAATGGTGTAAAAAGTAAGGGCACAGGAGCGATATTTATTTCACAACCATTATCCTCGTAACGTGACTAAAAATGCTTCTATTGCGACAAAACTGTCGTTGGACGTGCCCTCTCGAGATCTTCACATTTTGCTCAGTTTGTTAGGGTAAAAGTGCCTGTTGCTCCCGAAATTTGTGCTCCAATCATGCATAAGGGTATGTGCTATCTTTCTCACCACCTTTCTTAGCCGAACTGTGCATATTTACTTGATTTTCATAGTAATATTACCTGTTGACCACGCCCTTCGACGTTCTGAAGGGTGCGCCCTGTGTACACGTTCCAGTGCCTTCTGTTCCTTTCCTGTGCACCTCGCTCAAGTAATAAGCTGTCAGCAATCTACCCAGCTACGTTTCCGCACCGGTAAGTGAATATTACAGCGATATTCCTTCATATTTCATCTCAGTGGGTTTGTTTACCACTGGCCATCGTGACTCGCCTTGACTGTCTTCTATTCTCCATCAGCGTTCTTATACGTTGCCTTCTATGCTTGTGTTCCTGAGCTTATCTACCCTTCTCCCGGTTACGTCATCTTCCATTAGTGGTCCTCCGGTGACGTCATGGTCTCACAGTTGTGACATGTCTCTTGCAGCTCTACTTGTAACGTCATTGTTTGTCGCTCAGCCTTCGTTCAATTGTCCGTTGTGCCTTCCCCATTTGTCTTCCTAGCAATTGTGCATTCTACCACCGCTCATGGCTTGTGCAATATCAACAGAATATCTTCCACCACTGAGGCCTCCACCAGATGTTCTGCTTCAAGATAAACTTCAGCACTCTTTGTCGGCCTCCACTACCACACATTCAACGCTTTTGCCGTCATGCCTGGATTTCCTTGTTTCTCGTCAGGATTCAATTCTTACTCTTCATCTTCCTGAATCTTCGCCCCGAGGTAAGTCTCTACTAGCCTCTTTAGCTTTAGAGGTGAAATATGTTGCCCTCCCCAATACAAAACTTACTGTGTACACATCAGCTCTGCATGAACTTGTTCCTCCAGATGCCATTACACATGTTGCACGTAAACCTCGCTCTGTGCTTATTTATTTTTCCTTTCCCGCTCATGTTGCACGAGTTATGTCTTCTCCCATCTTTGTTGGTGATCAAAGTCTGTTCGCCATTCCTCTCGCACAGTGCCCTATCCTTGTAAGCATGTCTCCTGTTCCACGGGAAATTTCTGATGTCCACCTTGGTTTTCTTTCTCTTTGTGGACTTGTTATTGGTCCAATTCGTTCCTTACCTGCCGCATTGGACGAGCAAGGAGCCCGTCCTAATCTTAGTTTCCGACGACAGGCTCTCGTCGTGTTTCCGGACGAAGTTTCGATTATTTCCTGTCCTACCACATTCCAAGTAGTCTGTGGTAGACATATTCGTGCTGTGAATGTTTATACTGCTCTTCGTTGCTTCATATGTAAATCACCTACTCATCTCCGTGCTTCTTGCCCGGCTAAAAACGTTGCATTATCACCTGCATCTCTTGGCTCTTCTGCTCTCACTACGTCATCTGCAAAGCCTATTCAGTCTGCACCTTTATTGTCTTATTCCACTGTCTGTACTTTACCCTCTGTACTAGGTGGGTTGTTCCAACCTCCTGTGTCACATTCTCCACTCTCTGTGGCCTTGGACTTCAGCACTTCGACAAGTTCTTCCTTACTTTCATCACACCCAGCTTCTTTCCCTCGACCGCTGCTTTCCAGTTCGGGTTCACCTATTCCCTCTGTGAATACTGTTCTTCTGTTCTACCCATCTTCCACCACTGTGTTTCCCCAAGACTCTTGAGCTCTTTCTCAGTTCAACAGTTTTCCGTCTCTACTTGTTAATTTCATTGCACCTCTCCAGGACTATTCCAGTTTGTTGCCTCCGCTTGGTTCCCCCACCGTTTTGCACCAGGATTTTTATACAATGCCTGCTTCATCTTCAGCTGCTACGATTTCCACTGTGGCCCTTGTGGATCCCCCGGCGTTTCTTCTGAAATCACCCCTGGACTCGTCCCACTCTGGTGAGAGCACATCGGTGATCTCCCCTCAGCCGAGTACGGAACCCATCACCTTCGGCCTGGACTTGGCTTTGGCCGTTGTTTCTTCTCACTGCTCTTCCGACCCGTCATTACCGGCCTCTGGTTCTTCACCCATCATCTCCGCAATCACTTGACGACACACTAGTACGTTCATCATTGCCCGGCTTGTCTTCTTGCGCCGCCGGTTCTTTGAAACATTCTTCAACTGCTTCTTCCGTTTCCTCGGACACTTCTTCAGCTACGAACTCAGGTTCTGATCCTACAGAGTACTCGGATACTTCTCTGCCTCCAAACTACTCTGCACATCTTTCTGCTTCCGAGTGTCAACTTCTTTGTGCTAAGCACCCCCATGAGACTGCTCCGGCTGATATCAAGAAAGCTCTCCATTATCTCACCTTAATTAAGATCCCTGTAATATTTCGTGAGAATTGTAGCTCTCAAATCACTTATAACAAAGCTCTAGACTCCTGGTGTTCTGCCAGATCGTACGTCAACCTCCCGTACACGGCAGATAGGGACTTGTCGAGGGCTCGGCGATTTGATCATCTGCGTCCGTCCTCCAAGCCCTCTGTCACGCCTTCGTCGACTGCATCTGCAGCTCCGTCCGTGCCTATTTCCTTTTCCATTCAACCGTCTCCGCGTCCCATTGTTGCACCACCTCCGTCCTCTGTTGTTCTACAATCTTCATCTCCGCTCGACCTGTCGTCTTCCGCTCAGCCCTCTATTTCGGTGCCCTTAACAGAGGCCATTCCAAAAAACGTGCACGTCGCTTCTCTCAGCGCACGCGGAAACGTCGTGCCAAAATCAAAGTTTCTTCAACGGTTCCTGTTGTGCCTGGACCATGTTCTCCACTTCCACCGCAGTCATTTCCACAAGACTTTGCCAATTATGATGACTTCATTGACGCCTTCACTCTTTGGGAAGAACTACATTTGTCCGACCTTTACTAGTAGTCTGACTTTGCTCCTGCCTAGGCGTTCTATGTACTATCGTTCTGGTTTTCGGATTTGTCCTACACCCATCATTTGAACTTTACGTGTATTATTCATCGTGTTTATTATCTTATTGTATTATGTTGCTCCTATTCTGCGAGTATCTCTTGCGTGCCCACGTTGTATTGTACCTTCCTTACCTTATGCATACTTCATGTTCTTCCTGTTATAGTGTTATAATCCCATGCTATGGCCTGTCACTCACTATGTACTTGTTGTATTTTGCTGCCCCTGTTCTATGAGTGCGGCCTGTGTGCCCATGTTCTTATGTTTCTCCTTACTCTGTGCATACTCCATGTTATACTTGTGTATCGCCCGGTTTTGTATGTGCTATATTGGTTTCTCGATTTTGCTCATACTTCTTCGTTTATTATAGTGACATCACCTGTAGTATGTATGTGCCCGAATTATGTGTACTCTTGTTTGCCCTGCATTCATATGTACAATTTAGTGTATAATTCCTCGTGCTTTCCCATTGTTTTCTTGTTCTCCCTCGTTTCCTGATTGTGTCCTGCGAGCCCACGCGTTCATTATGTATGCTTCTTTTCCCATGAATGCTCACGCAATTGCCTGTGACTCCTCCGTGCTATTGCCTTGATATTAGCTCCTGTTTTCAGCCCTGATGTTATTGTATACACGCAGTATTTTATAATACAAGTGGCCACGATTTCTATTTCGTTATCTTTAGTTCTTCCCATGTATGACCTATGTTTATTGCCTGTGATTTTGTACGAGTGTCATATGTCCTTTGCTCATGTTTTTATGCCCTATTTTATTGTATACTCCTAGTTGTACAATAAAGCGATTATGAAAGACAAAACTTTAGTATGTTGTTCCGGAGATATACTGAACCAGTTCTGTTTAATATAATCGAAATGGGGTCAAAGGTCAGGGCACAGGTGCGAGATTTATTCCACAGCCATTATCCTCATAACATGCTTCTATTGCGATAAAACTTTAGTATGTTAGTCCGGAGATACACTGAACCAATTCTGTTAAATATCATCGAAATGAGGTCAAAGGTCAGGGTACAGGAGCGAGATTTATTCCACAACCATTTTCCTCATAACTTGAGTAATAATTTTTTTTTTTTTTTTTGATTGGAGGTTTAACGACCACCGTGAGCAACTCAATGGGCTATAAGCAGTCGCCCGTCCCTAATTTAGGGTCACTGGTTCCAGGGAAGGGAGAGAGCCAGTGCCGTAAGACAAACACAACATCCATGCCTCACGGGATTCGAACCTGGACCCCTTCGGACGAATGATCAGAGGCCAACGCCTTAGACCACTGCGCCACCGGGGCGGCAGTAATAAGTTGAGTAATGATTCCTGGTATGTTGGAAAGCCCATCATAATCAATGCATTGCATAATTTTACTAATTTGTTTCATGTTAGTATGGCCATGGGCGAATGGACACGGTGGACAGGAATTCACTGGGGGAGGTTATTATTAATTGCTCTTCTGTTTGTTTCGAAAAGTGAAGTCTACTATTCCACGTCGCCAATGTTCGTTCTAAGCGCTGGTTTTTTACTGTTCGTCCGAGATGGGTCAGGGTTCGAATCCCGGTGTGGAATGGATGTTTTGTTTGTCATGAAGAACAGGCTCTCTCCTTTCCCTGGAACGTGTGGCCCTAAATTACTGACGGAAAACTGCTTATAGCCCATCCAGGGATTGCTCACGGTGGTGGTTAAACTCGCAAAGAAAACAAAAAAGTTGTTTTTTTTTTTTGATTGGAGGTTTAACGACCACCGTGAGCAACTCAATGGGCTATAAGCAGTCGCCCGTCCCTAATTTAGGGTCACTGGTTCCAGGGAAGGGAGAGAGCCAGTTCCGTAAGACAAACACAACATCCATGCCTCACCGGGATTCGAACCCGGACCCCTTTCGGACGAATGATCAGAGGCCAACGCCTTAGACCACTGCGCCACCGGGGCGGCACAAAAAAGTTGTACTAGCGCTCTTAAACCTTTTTCGGAGCAGTGAGGCAGTAGGACTTGGCTGACGACTGTTTTGGAGGCGAGGACTGCAAGGTAAGGTCGCTGGCTTAAAGAAAGGGAGTTAGGTAGGCGTTAGGTGTTGTGTCTGCGTGTCACGACGTTAAAATTTGACAGAAAGGACATTTTTCTTGAAAGATATTGTTCAAGTACAGAACTATTATCGTAAGCAAAAATGAAAAATTTTGAAAAGCAATTAAAACGACGCATTCACAACGTAAAAAAAAATTGAAGGAGACATTCTACCAATACTTGTATCTTACACTAATGGTATAACGCCGCCCCGGTGGCGCAGTGGTCTAAGCGATGGCCTCCGATCAGTCGTCCGAAAGGGGTCCGGGTTCAAATCCCGGTGAGGCATGTATGTTGTGTTTGTCTTACGGCACTGGCTTCCCTGGAACCAATGATCCTAAATTAGAGACAGGCGACTTCTTATAACCCATTGAGTTGCTCACGGTGGTCGTTAAACCCCGAATAACATCACACACAAGCCAAAAAAAGAAAGACAGAGAGAAACTATCGAATCGTTCTTTTTTTATTGATTTCGCAATTTTATTTCATATTCGGCAGCACAGTAATTGCATTCATCAACTGGGTTCTCAGCACAGAGTAAAGTAAACATGATTCCTAACACGCAGTGATGCATCCCAGCTGCGTCACCGGAAGCAACATCTGGGAACAGCTCACATGCGCCGGCCCTTGTTGCTAACCCCTGTCTGAGAAAAGCTTTCACGATGACAGCGCCGAGTGAGATCTTGCCTATGCAAACTGAACCACGTACCCAACTGATGTGGGCTGAGATTCCCATATGAGTTGGTTTTAATAGACTAGGATCAGGTCAGCTCCCATGTAGATAGGTATTGCAGAGTCAAAATTATTATAGAGTAGACAGTCAGTAGATGGGGATTACCGCTGCCTGTTGAAAATGCAATACCAAGAAAAACCTGAGACACTGAAGTGAGATTTATAGGATACGTTGCTTATGATACAAGACGTAAGTGATCATAAATACAGGTTTGTAAGTGATGTGAAACACACTTACAAACCTGTATTTGTAAGTGTGTTTCCAAACCCCGATGCCACGCCGTGTGTGAACCGTTACCACCACGAGCGGCGATAACGGTTCATACACGGCGTGGCATCGATAGGTAGAGGTTCTGAATGTCGCTGGGCGAAAGGTCATTCCATGCTGTCTCGATTCGTTCATCTTGGCTAACTGGCGGTGTAGCATGATAGGCCAGTCGTCGAGTGACCATATCCCACACATGTTCAATTGGCGAGAAATCTGGCGAACGCTCTGGCCAAAGAAGGCGTGGCACATATCGGGCATCCAAGAGCTATAAGACATTCCGCGCCACATGCCACATGTGGTCGAGCATTGTCTCTTTGAGAGATGGCACCGGTGACCGTCTGCATTATGGTAGCACTTTAGCCTCCACAACTTCCGAGATGTACTGCTGGCTGGTCATGGTTCCTGCAATGCGTTGTGGGCGGAAACGTGAATGGAGCCCAATAACACCCCACACTGGAACACCTGGTGTAGGGCCCGTATGATGCTCCATAGTACTTATCTCCAGAAGCCGTTCACCACGGTGTCGCCGTACAATCACATGTATGCCTATCATGTGTCATTAGGATGAACCGCGACTCGTCTGAAAACTCTATGCGCTTCCATTCATCAGGCCAGCTTCTGCTTTCTTATCCCCATTGCTGCCGCTGGCGTCTGTGGCTTAAGCTCAAGGGAAGTCGAAGCAACTGACGGCGAGCGAAGATGCCTATCTGAAGCAAACAGTGTCGGAAAGAGCCTGCGAACAACTTTTGATATGAAACAGACGTCCACTGTTATGCTAACCTTTCGGACGTAGCTGTTCGGTCCACAAACGCCATATGGTGAAAATGACGGTCTTCCCGTACGTTCGTCCGTCGCCAGATTCCAGACCTTGATGTACAGATAGCCCGTGATGTGATGCAGACCTCCACTGTTGTGCTAACCCTTGGAACGTGGCTGTTCGTTCTGCCAACGCCGAACAGTGGAGATGACGGTCTTCCCATGGTTTGCCCGTAGCTGGTCTCCTGACCCCTCACGTTGTTGCGTCAGACCTTCCTCTTTCCACTGAAGGCATATTTGCATCACTGTGCTCGCGTTTCGTCCAACACGAGAGGCGATGTTTTGCGGATGGAAAGTCCGCCTTCTCGCAGTCCAGCAGATCGGCTTCGCTCAAAGTCCGTCAGCCGCACGTACCTGTCTCGTCTGCTGCGACGGGGGATTCCCAGTTACTACAACTACCTTACTGCCACAATTCCCGTGGCCCTGTGCTTCCTGCTTTTATACTTCCTGCAGGACAACTGCGAGAGAGTGGCTGGCAAAAATCATTTGTGTGTGTGCATGTAATCATTTGCATCTCCTCACGTGACCTAACCATTCTGCGAGTTTCTGTCCGATCGCACACGTTCTTCCTGGTGATGCGTTTTCAAAAAACAGCAGTGTAGATTCCGTGGTATGAAGGGAAAATGTCAAGCCGAGTTCAAAAAACTTCACAGTACGTCATGAAGAAAAATAGCAACTGCTCTGGGCGGGCGGGCGGGCTGCACGTAACACCAGCCGCTAGGGACGAATTGGCTCATCGGGACATTTCAGGTGAATCACACAGGAAATAGTCCACTTTCTCGTATTCTTTTTACCTGGATTTTTTGGAACGAATGAATGTTTATTTTAGTACTAATGGACAATTATCGTTAACTTCATTTGAGTTTTGTTCCTCTCTGAAAGGTTATTCCCTTACAAAAAAAATAAGCTTCTTTCTATCTAATATACACTATACTGACAAAAGTCACCGGACATCCCTTCAAAAGTAAATGAACGGATCCACTGCGTTGTTAAGATGCGAGGTACAGCTGCAAAATGTATAAAAACAAGCCTGCAGCTGACCGCGATCATATCACACTGTGTGGTTGAGGGAAAATGTCGCGGCGGGAGAGAACTCACTTTGAGAAAGGAAAGATTGTTGGGTGTGTATTAGTGGGTTGTCCATAAGAGAAACCGAGAGGCGCTTACACATACCCAAGTCAACTGTTTTGGATGTACTGAATAAGACACATGCCGTGCCTGAAGCAGCAAAACGTATCGGCAGACCAAAGAAAATCAGTGATAGAGGACGTCGAAGCCTCAGGAGAGTCGTTACAACTAATCGACGGAGTACTGCACAAGACCTCGGTGTACAGGTGAGTAAAAATGCTGGAACCTCGGAATGTACACACACCATTTGCAGAGAACTTCATTCCATGGGTTACCGTGATCGTGCGGCTGCTCATAAGCCTTTCATCTCCACTCGGAATGCTACTTGTCGTTTAGCATGGAGTAAAGAACATTTATCGTGGACCGTAGATCAATGGAAATGGGTCCTATGGACTGATGTATCCAGACACACAATCCATCAGTCTGATGGATTGTGTGTGGGTTTGGCGGCAGCCGGGGGAACGCTATATACCACAGTGTGCTGTTCCTACGGTCAAGTTTGGAACTGGCAGTGTACTGTTTTTCGTGGTATGCTCTCGACCCATTGGTTATCGTGGACAAACCTTTTAACCAGCACGTCTACCTCGATATTCTGGACAATTATGCCCTACTAACTCTGTGGCAATACTATGGAACCGAGCCTTGTTGGTACCAGCAGGATAATGCACCGAGCCATATAAAGCAAGGACTGTCACGGCGTGGTTTGACGATAATTCCGTATGTGTGTGGACTGGCTAGCACAGAGTCCCGATCTTAATCCCATAGAGTAGCTATGGGATGAATTAGAGCGCCACATAAGAAGTTTGGAACCAAACCCTACTACAACGCAACAGTTAGCGACAGCATTATGTACCGAATGGAAACGTATTCCTATCGCTGTGTTCTAAAACCTTGTCGAAAGCATTTCTCGAAGGGTCAGTGCAGGCATTAAGGCCAAAGGTAGACCGACATCGTACTAATGTATACCAATAAATGCTATGTTGTGTTTCTCTTCTAGGTGTCCGGTGGCTTTTGTCAATATAGCGTATGTTAGGCATTTTTGCTCTGAAATGATATAACAAAATCGTTTGTACTCGTGTAAGAACAGTGCCGTCGGTACGAGCATGCTGTTATAAATCAATTAAGTTGAAACTAAGTACAGTTAGCGTGTCTTTAAACTTGGAGATTAGGCAGGGCCGTTTCTAGAGTGAGAAAATGGGGGGGGGGCAGCTGAACAGAGGTTAATTGTTTAATATTTTAAGGAAATACACTCATTGTCATAAAAATTCGGGCACCAAGAAGGAAGCGTCGGATTGAAATGAGATTTTAGTAGTGAGATGGTACATACCAAGGACAGAAGTGATTACAATATCACAGCAGCAGGAGGATTTCCCGCTGACATACGTTACACATTCCGGTCAGCATTAGGATCGCGTCGGACCGCTTCGTGCTCGGGTACATGCGATGGTATGGTTCGGCATGGAGTCAAAGATACGCTGTGTGTTATCCTGGGACAGATTGGCCCACGCGTCATGCAACTGACGCTCTAAATCACGAACGCTGGGACATGGAGAAAGCTGGCGTTTCATCTGGCCCTACACGTGCTGGGTGAGAGATCAGGCGATCTGGCCAGCCAAGAAAGAGTCGAAGCATGACGTAGACAGTCCTGGGAAACCCGAGCCGTGTGCGGACGGGCGTTATCTTGTTGGAAAATGGCTCCGGGCAGCCCCGCCAAGAATGGTAGCACATGGGAACGCAGGATCTCCTGTACGTAGCGCTGGGCTGTCAACGTTCCTTGGATCACTACGAGGGAAGTCCGGCTGTCTTACGCGATGGCTCCCCAGACCATCACGCCTGCAGTTCGGGACGTGTGCAGCTGTGCAGTGAGGTTGTGATTGTAGCGCTCACCTGTGGTCCTCCACACTCTGGCACGGTGGTCGTCCGTTTCAATACAGAAGCGGGATTCGTCGCTGAACACTATACGTCCCCAGTTCGTAACGCTGCTCGTTGCTGACACCACAGCAATCGACGCCGACGATAGTCAGGTGTTAATGGCAGAGAATGTTAGGGCAGTCGAGAGTGCAGATTCGCCTCTGCCAGACGTCTGGAAAGGGTTTTGGCGGACGCAGGAGTCCCTCCTACAGCCGCCATATGTCTCTGGATATTGGACAAGGACGTTGTTGCATCTGTGCGTGCCGCTCTTACAATCACACGGTCCTCTGTTCTGGTGGTGTATCTGGGTTTTCCAGAGTCAGTCTGCCGTGTCTGGATGCATTCCCGTGTCCATTGCTCCCAACACGATCGCACCGTACTATCCGACCGGCCCAAATGGCGGCCGATTGGGGGAGCCTGCCACTTTGCCTTTCTCATCCCGACGATACGGCCTCTTTCAAACTCCGTCAGTTGCCCGTACGCACATCTACAGCGGCTCCTCGGCATGTCTGTCGCTCAGGGATCTCTTTTGGCGCTTACCATGCACTTCAGCACGAATGTGGTCCCATGCGCGGCGCCTTGTAAGCCCCAAGGATTGCGATTGCAGCGCCGGTCTTGGATGCGCGGGCATGCGTAATCGCGCGAAACTTTAATTATTTCCATGTCAGCCCTCCCCGTAGCTATTCGCCGAGTTTCGCGTTAATCGCGCGGTTTTTTCTTTGTGCTCGGATTTTTATGACAATGAGTCTACGTCTCTCACAAGTATTTTATTGTTTCAAGTCGACTAAGGTTTAGCTGGGCTCTGGCCTAAGTTCATCAGGCCGAATGGCACGTAGACATTCAGAGTCACGGGTTTTAGTTAGTTGCTTCCACGCGTTTGATAGAAATGGTGTGGATGACATGTCCAAGGCCGGATTTACGGAAGGGCATTCGGTGCACGTGCCCTAGGACCCGACATTTGAGGGGCCTCCAAAAATATAGTTTTATATTACTTGCTTTACATCAAACTGATTCGCAATGTTCATCCACTGAAGAAAGTTAAAATGGTAATTCCAGAACTCTACATTGTGTAACGTACCAGGAGATGTGACGTACCTGCCAGAAGGACGCACCCGACATAAAGGCAGATAGGAATCAGAATAAAATGTCCGCGTAGCTCAATTGGTAGAGCAACTTATTCCGGAATGAGTGGACCCGGGTTCGAATCCTGGCGCGGATAAAAATGACGGAGAAATTTACTTCGTTATAATGGCGCCCGAACTATCCGGATGACCCGACCGTTCACAATCTCGCAATGGTGTGATGTTATTTCCACACCGCGAGATAGGAAAAATAAGAGCAGCTCTTCGAAAAAAAAAAAAAAAAATAAGGGGGAGATGATGTAACGTACCAGGAGATGTGACGTACCTGCCAGAAGGACGCACCCGACATAAAGGCAGATAGGAATCAGAATAACATGTCCGCGTAGCTCAATTGGTAGAGCAACTTATTCCGGAGTGAGTGGACCCGGGTTCGAATCCTGGCGCGGATAAAAATGACGGAGAAATTTACTTCGTTATAATTGAAACACATGGAAATGACAAAATCATAATTTCCACAAATAAATAGAACACCATATTATTGGCAAATTATTGTCTTAATCTGCCTGTAATAACTACGTAACCGGTTCTAGCATACGAACATAGGGTGCACCCAATCACTGTCGCTTTGTAATGCGAGGTGGAGCCCCCTGAAAGCCTCTTACCCAAGGTACCAAACTGTCTAAGTCGGTCCATGACCATGTCGTTAAAAAGTTGTGAAGAATCTTGAAACATATGGAACGCTTCCAAAATATCAAGTTTGGTGGTTGAATCTGGCTTGTTGATTAGTTTTGCTTCTTCAAAGAGAAGTTTATGGTCATTTTCGCAACAGTGTTTAGCCATCGATGACTTCTTTAGGTCACAGTTATGAATGTAGGTCTTGTGAGAAACGTTGTATTTCCTTAAGGCTCTACGAGGCCCGCCATCTTGTATTGCTGCCTTCTCTTGTTAACCAACGGGCAAGCGTACTTCACAAATTGCTCGGGCAATTTTGCACATATTGGAACACCGTTTGTGTGTAATGCAAAATATATGATAAATAAAGAGTTTCCTGGTTTCAGAATGTTTATTGACCTTTCCCTTCATTTTTTATCTGCAGCGAAAGTCGTACCAAAGCGCCTTCCATAGTTTTATTAATTAATAAAAAATACTTAAAGAGTACAAAATGAAAATCTGAAACCAGGGAACTCTTTATTTATCATACACTGACGGAAAAAAAATCCCAACACCACGAAAAAATACTTGTACAGGAATGAAATGGCGGCAATACATTTGTATAGGTAACATATTTAACCGATTAAGGTTTCAAGGTCACAGCTTAATGTAAGCGCGAGAAGAGCCATTTTAAATGTGAAATGCTGGTACATTAATAACCGGTGTAACCGCCAGAATGTTGAATGCAAGCACGCAAACGTTCAAACATTGTGTCGTACAGGTGCTGGATGTCAGTTTGTGGGATGGAGTTCCATGCCTGTTGCACTTGCTCGGTCAATACAGGGACGGTTAATGCTGGTTGGGGGTGACGCTGGAGTTGTCGTCCAATGATGTCCCATACGTGCTCGATTGGTGAAAGATCTGGCGATCTAGCAGGCCACGGCAACATGTCGACACTCTGTAGAGCATGTTGGGTTACAACAACGGTATGCGGGCGAGCGTTATCCTGTTGGAAAACACCCCCTGGAATGCTGTTTATGAATGGCAGCACAACAGGTTGAATCACCAGACCGACGTACAACTGTGCCGTCAGGGTGCGTGGGATAACCACGAGAGTGCTCCTGCTGTCATAGGAAATTGCTCCCCAGACCATAACTCCAGGTGTAGGTCCAGTGTGTCTCGGCCGCAGACAGGTTGGTTGCAGGCGCTCACCTGGCCTCCTTCTAACCAACACACGGCCATCACTGGCACCCAGGCAGGACCGGCTTTCATCAGAAAACACAACAGATCTCCACTCCGTCCTCCAATGAGCTTTAGCTTGACACAACTGACGTCGCAAACGGCAGTGGTTTGGAGTAAGTGGAATGCACGCTACAGGGCGTCTGGATCGGAGCTGTCCCTCAAGTAACCGATTTGTAACAGTTCGTTGTGTCACTGCGGTGGCAACTGCAGCTCGAATTGCTGCCGCAAACTCAGTACGATGCGCCACGGCCATACGCCGTACACGGCGGTTTTCCCTCTTAGTAGTGCCACGTGGCCTGCCGGAACCCGGTCTTCTTGAGGCAGTACCTTCCGTTGACCACCGCTGCCAACAATCATGCATATTGGCTACATTCCTGCCAAGTCGTTCTGCAATATTGCGGAACGAAAATCCACCTTCTCGTAGTCCTATTACACGACCTCGTTCAAACTCCGTGAGCTGTTGATTATGACTTCTTCATCTTCTTAAAGGCATTCTTGACTAATATCAACACACTACGTCGAATCTCAACGATAACTAACGCTCACGAACGTTACAGCGCGTATTTAGAGCAAACCTGCTTTGCATGTTCCGAGGCGCTACTAGCGCCACATGTATGCGCCGAGCGCGAAATTTGCCTAGACGTCATCTTACAGATGTACTCTCACCGCCTACCAACAGTCGTTTATCTAACACAACCCCTTCTTGGTGTTGGGATTTTTTTCCGTCAGTGTATATCTTGCGTTAGCCACAAACGGTGTTTCAAAATGTGCAAAATTGCCCGAGCAATTTGTGAAATATACGCTTGCCCGTTGGTTAACAAGAGAAGGCACAATACAAGATGGCGAGTCTCGTAGAGCCTTAATATATATAACCAACACAAGGACTGTAGTCTCAGATTTCTGGAATTAATTGTTTTCACTACCTCATACTCACCCTCATGCCCCCTTTTCCGTATTGATAAAGAAAAAAAGAAACTACTGGACTTTAAAATTAATAGCTGTTACTTTTGATTTAATTGCGTTTTAAATTTAAAATAATTAAATCAATTAATTTAATTTCACACACAACCAATGTAATCTCGAGATCAGTTTCAGGATTCATTCGAGCACAGCATTAATACTATTTTAATGTTGATCTTTTTACCCCCATCTTCGGTGGATTTCTGAATGTATAGAGATGACCCCTAGTTGTTTTGCTACATTGAGGAGTATTGAGAAGTATTAGTGTCTCGCCTTTCTTCTATTTAGGAGGGGTTTTATTTGTGGCCTTTTTGAGCACGAGCAACAGATTCTGTCTACAAACAGAATCTGTTGCTCGTGCTCAAAAGAGCCAAACATTAGTTTCGTAACCTCCCCTTCTAAATTTAAAAAAGAGACAATATGAATAGTATTTCTCTATTCTGTCTTCGGCTGGTTGGTCTGGTTTATTGGGGTGGCAACGCCACGAAGTGCCAAGATTTCGAAGGCGGCTTTGCTGTGGTAAGGGGTATTGAACAGTGCTGCAGTGGAGTTAAGGATAATTAAAAGCAATATAAAGAGGAGAGTGGAGACCCACCGCAGAGAATTAGCCCTGTAACGCCAAACTAAGCGTGCGAGGCCCAAAATAACAGCTTTCAATTGACCTCTATGAACGCCATTACCCAACTCTTGAAAAGAATCTTGGCTAAAAAGTAAAAAAAAGATATATATATATACTGTCTACAGTACGCGACGATCCAGGGGACGTCTTCTCAAGCAAGGAGCGGTTCCTTACGCTTCCTTCGGCAGCATATAATGATCAAATGTAAATTTATCATTGACTTTTTGTCTTATTTATTTTTTGATGATTGATCTTTGATTTAAAATAATAATGGAATTCCGAACTTCGTAAAGGTTCAAATATTGTTTTTCTTAAGCAGAAAACTTATTTGGAGGTTATTGTAAGATTATAAGGGGCTTTAGCTCCCCTGAAATGGTCTAACGACTTCCTGAGACCAGGGTCATTGGTATGCCCTACCTTCCTCCTGCAATCTTGAAGGGAACATCAGTATCCATTGTAATCCACAGATTAACACAGAGCACAAAATGATTTCTCCGCAGAGTTATTCCGAAATTCTTATATCACCTGCGTTTTTGTTAAAAGGAACTATGATTTAACAGTACTCGTTCCGTGGATCAAAATAAAATATAAACTCAAAAAAAGCGAAAAAGCGTCTATTCAAGGAAGAGATATCAATATCTTTGCGCAGTAGGCGATCAGTGACCAGAGAAATGTAAAAATTAATTGCAAAGGGAAATAGTTATGTGACATGTACAGATATTTCAAAGGAAATAGTTATGTGGCATGTACAGATAATTTTAAAATAAGTTTCGTTATGATTTAATTGAAAATGAGATCTTCAAGAGTCTCGTGATTTTTTTCTTTTTTGTCAAAACTAAATTTCTTAAAAGAGTATTTTTAAGGTAAGTAAATTAACTGGTATAACACCCTGTTTCGAGCGTGGTTTGATGCTACATTTATTCATGAGTGGATTTTTGAAATTCTTTTCCTGTTCATCATCAACCACCATCGTCAATCCACAATTTCCTTCCCTGTTCATCATCGTTATCAACCACCATCGTCAATCCATAATTGGACGAAGGTCTCTTTTCAGCTCTCTTCCAAATCACTTCGGCATGCTTTCGAATTTTATCCACGCAACTTCCACGAGGTCTTTTCCTGTCCCTAGTAGGGGCGCACACAGAATTTCCTCAAAGGGGGAGGGGTTGTCAGAAAAAAAAATGCACGGGACAAATGAAACTAGAAATTGGGCACACACACACACATATGGATTATATATATATATATGTGTGTGTGTGTGTGTGTGTGTGAGTGTGTGTGTGTGTGTGTGTGTGTGTGAGTGTGTGTGTGTGTGTATGTGGATTCTTTTTGTTAGCATAAATCAGCACTGATGTGTTCACAGGTTAAAAAAACCTTACTCTTTTGAATAAGTCTGCTAAATTAAATGTGCATGAATATATCCATTAATACACTGACGGAAAAAAAATCCCAACACCACGAAAAAATAGTTGTAGAGGAATGAAATGGCGGCAATACATTTGTATAGGTAACATATTTAATCGATTAAGGTTTCAAGATCCCAACTTATTGTAAGCGCGAGAAGAGCCATTTTAAATGTGAAATGCTGGTACATTAATAACCGGTGTAACCACCAGAATGTTGAATGCAAGCACGCAAACGTTCATGCATTGTGTCGTACAGGTGCTGGATGTCAGTTTGTGGGATGGAGTTCCATGCCTGTTGCACTTGCTCGGTCAATACAGGGACGGTTAATGCTGGTTGGGGGTGACGCTGGAGTTGTCGTCCAATGATGTCCCATACGTGCTCGATTGGTGAAAGATCTGGTGGTCTAGCAGGCCACGGCAACATGTCGACACTCTGTAGAGCATGTTGGGTTACAACAGCGGTATGCGGGCGAGCGTTATCGTGTTGGAAAACACCCCTGGAATGCTGTTTATGAATGGCAGAACAACAGGTTGAATCACCAGACCGACGTACAACTGTGCCGTCCGGGTGCGTGGGATAACCACGAGAGTGCTCCTGCTGTCATAGGAAATTGCTCCCCAGACCATAACTCCAGGTGTAGGTCCAGTGTGTCTCGGCCGCAGACAGGTTGGTTGCAGGCGCTCACCTGGCCTCCTTCTAACCAACACACGGCCATCACTGGCACCCAGGCAGAACCGGCTTTCATCAGAAAACACAACAGATCTCCACTCCGTCCTCCAATGAGCTCTAGCTTGACACCACTGACGTCGCAAACGGCAGTGGTTTGGAGTAAGTGGATTGCACGCTACAGGGCGTCTGGATCGGAGCTGTCCTTCAAGTTACCGATTTGTAACAGTTCGTTGTGTCACTGCGGCGGCAACTGCAGCTCGAATTGCTGCCGCAGACGCGGTACAATGCGCCACGGCCATACGCCGTACACGGTGGTCTTCCCTCTTAGTAGTGCCACGTGGCCTGCCGGAACCCGGTCTTCTTGAGGCAGTACTTTCCCTTGACCACCGCTGCCAACAATCATGCACAGTGGCTACATTCCTGCCAAGTCGTTCTGCAATATTGCGGAACGAAAATCCACCTTCTCGTAGCCCTATTACACGACCTCGTTCAAACTCCGTGAGCTGTTGATAATGGCTTCTTCGTCTTCTTAAAGGCATTCTTGACTAACATCAACACCCTACGTCGAATCTCAACGATAACTAACGCTCACGAACGTTGCAGCGCGTATTTACAGCAAACCTGCTTTGCATGTTCCGAGGATGCTACTAGCGCCACACGTATGCGCCGAGCGCGAAATTTGCATAGACTTCATCTTACAGATGTACTCTCACCGCCTACCAACTGTCGTTTATCTAACACAACCCCTTCTTGGTGTTGGGATTTTTTTTTTCGGTCATTGTATTTATGTAAGGCCTTAAGACGTACAGAAAAATAAAGTTTAAATCGCTTCTCTCACTGTAATGCAGAAACATTTTCATCTAAGCTCACTTTAAATAATATATATAAATTATATGCTTGCCCTGGCAGCACTGTTCATTACACTGTTAAAGAGCAGACACATTATCAATGGAAAACGAAAAAGTTAAGTAAACAATAATATTTAACTCACCTAAGTATTCCTCATCGAACTTTGAAAACTATTACAGTTGTCGAACTACCTTTTCAGACAGGGAATTCAATAAATCTAAAACTGAATAATCCATGAGTTTACAATGAAGCATACTTCTGAGTAAAAACAGTCGTTCACAGTTCGGTTAGAAAAAGCCATTCATAAGCAAGCTGCAGCTCCCCTCGAAAAATGACAAATTCAGGAAGTTAGTCTCTCATGTCCTAAACGGATGGAAATCAACAGATACAAATATCAAGCACAGACGCAGACCTTCTTAACAGAAAAGAGTGTGTTTACACCCAGGCCTTTATCTTGTGTATCCCCCTCCCCTCAGAGGAGGAACGCCCATTAGCACCCCATATGTGACTCCTGGAAAAGGTTATGGGAACACGAGAGACTGGGAGAATGATGGATTCCTGGTTCCTCAAACACTCTGGGGTTTCACTAATTCCCTGCTTCAATGCTTGCCATCGTCAGCCATCCAAAACAGATGCAGCGTTTCTGAGGCAAAAGAACACTCTGATTTCTGTGATTGATACAATCACACCACAGCCAGCTCGTTTCTATAAACATGTGCAGAAAGATTTTTTTTTTTTTAATTTCGCCGTAGTTGGAATAAGGTATTTTAAAATTCGGGGGGGTCCGGACCCGACAGACCCACCCCGTGTGTGCGCCCCTGGTCCCTAGATTAGTATTTCTGTTGTTGAACTATGATCAGTTATTTTATAAATCCAGCCCACTACCAACTGAGGGTCTTTACTTTGATCATTATGTCATACACTTTTGGCGTTTTCCGTATCAATGAGTTCCTTTCCCTATCTTTCTTGGTCACACCAAACATGCATCCTTCCATGGTTCTTTGAATTGTCCGCAGCATCTACATGCCTTCTTCAGTTAAGGTCCATGTCTCTGCACCATAAGTAAGAACTGGAGATACGCTTGGATTAAACACTTTTAAGACTTAAATAGTATAACTATACCAGTAATCCGAATATTCTTGTTGTAGAATAGAAATCAAAGTTTCCAAGGTTTGACACATGAACCAGATGCTTCCTTGAAAAAGCCATCTGGTTGATGTGTAAAAGCTTGGAAACTTTGATTTATATTCTACACCAAGAATTTTTGGATTACTAGTATAGTCAGAGCACATTTAAGGACACAGAGGGCCCGAGCCCCGGACAGTACTTTGGGTCCCCAGTTTTAGTGGCATATCTAGGATTTCATTATGGGTGGATGAATAAAAATACCGAGGAGAAAACATTCCCAAAATATTATGAAGAAGCCATAAAAATACCCCCGCCATATATTGAAGTGTGTGTCCCATGATTCATGGACAAATGAGTGGTAGTGAGAAAATGTATAAATGCATGGTTGAAAAATGGACACCAATTCAGTTCTGCTTCAATCCCCACCCCCTCCCCCGGTTGGATTTAGCTTGTTGAAATATATTGCAGTAGTGTACAAAATAATGTGACCCAAAATATCATGATTCAAACAAATTCTTAATGTATGAAAATTTCCTCCGCCAATTACAGATGTGTACAAAGAAAAACTTCTGTAATGCTTTCGAAAGATTTGAGGATGGACTGAAGGCGACTATATTTTCTGCGGAATCCTCCTAAAAAAGCGGAAAGAAATAGAAATTTTTTTTCACAAGGCAGTTTCTTATAGATTTTGCTCTGCTATCTGCAAAATAAAACCCTGCAGAAATTTGTCAATTCTTCAAGCATCCTGCATAATTCAGGGGGCACTTGAAAATGTGTGGCCCGGGGCTTCAGCCCCCCTATCCCCCCTCTTAAATGGGCTCTGAGTATAGTAGTACTATTTTTTTTGTTGGAGGTTTAACGACCACCGTGAGCAACTCAATGGGATGTAAACAGTCGTCCGTCCCTAATTTAGGGTCACTGGTTGCAGGGAAGGGAGAGAGTCAGTGCCGTAAGACTAACACAATATCCATGTCTCACTGGGATTCCAACCCGGACCCCTTTAGGACGAATGATCAGAGGCCATCGCTTAGATCACTGCGCCACATACTATTTTAGTATAGTTGATGTACAGTTCTTTGTTATTTAATCAGTTTTAAGACATTATGGTGAAAATTGCTCTTTGAAATAAATTTACCATAATGTTCTTTTATAACATTATGATCAATTTATTTCTTCTTCGATGTTACCCTAGCTTGATATCTGTTGTCCACGGTAAATGTAAACACCGTTATACTGTTAAATTTTTGTTCCTCACTCAGTTCGTTTTACAATACGCATTTCAATAGCTCCCTTTCATCCAAGATCTAACAAAAAAATTTCATAGAGTAATTGATGAGATGTTTCCTTGTGGTTACGTACGTGTGTTTTTGAAGTGGACGGCAAGACTAAAATTTCTGCCCTGATTTTTAGGTAATTTCCCTGGTCGTCCCAATCTTCCCCTGCCTAGACTTAAACTGTTTTGCGTTTTATTAAAGAGCTTGATTTGTTCAAGACGCATTGTTCCCGCCAAGTGGCCAGAAGACATAATATCTTTGCAGACATTACACAAACTGACACAGACATTGGAGGAGTAAAACACAATACTGCTTATTACAAAATAACTGAAGTCAGTCCCGGAGCAACGAGCGCTACCAATCCTTGTTTTTCTTACTCTTCATTGTTTGATGTACTCACGCAGTCAGACACTAACTTCTGATGTCGAATTCTGGAGCCAGGACACCCCAGCCACTTAGCATTCAGTTAACAAAGCCTTGGTTGAGAAGTCACCATACCTGATCCAGATAGCACGCTAAAACTCAATTGCGTCGTCATCTTCTCCCTTCTAGATTTTGTGCGAAAATTGAATGTTTTTTGTTTTTGTTTTGTTTGGGCGTTTAATGACCACCGTGAACAACTCGATGGGCTGAAAACAGTCGCCCGTCCTGGATTTGGAGCGACTGGTTCCAGAAAAAGGAGAAAGCTAAGGCCGTGAGAGCTAATCACACCACCCATTCCTTATGTGGGACTCGAACCTAACCATACTAGGACGAATGGCTTAAGCCACTACGCCACCGGGGGGCAATTTAAGCAAACCTTACATTGATGCGGGTCTGGAGAAATCTCGGCCAATCAGAGGGTGGTATTCAGCTTCTGTGACGACACATATAGGTGGGGCTTACCTTCATGTGTCACGTGGGATTACTTCTGAGATACGATCTAAGCGGCTTTGGTTTATGTAATTTCATGTCATTTTCACGTTCGCTGCCTTTTGGATTAAAAAATAAAAGAAATTTGCATACATAAACATAGTAAAGACACACACAAACAAATAAATAAATATGTAAATTCAAAAATATAAAGATAGTGGAAAGGTAAGCTTTTTTTTAAATTCTGTAATGGTTATTTCACATCTTATTTAATGATGTGAAATGTAGAATGAGTAAATTTGTAATTAGTAATAATAATTTAGCGTACTAAATTATTTCGTCGGAAAAAAATTAGCACTTGGAACAAGTACGACGTACAGATTTTAGAGTATAGAAATTAATCGGGAATGGTGCAAAAATTTCATATTTTAAATGTCTTTTAAAGATTTTTATCGTAATATTTACCTGTAAGTACGATGCTTTGAAGAGCCGCTGCAGTAGGCATAATGCATCGCTACCGCGACGATGTCAAGCTTTGCTCCGCTGAAAAGAAGATTCTCTGCAGCGCACAGTGGGGTATTTGCATGGGAAACCTGCAAATACCCATAACACACAAGACACAATTTAAGGAGATGGTTGAAAGTAGGTTAGAATCAGATGCCAATATATTTCAAAGCTGTATGGTACCTCTAGAACTAATTTGCGGTACAGACAACAGACAAATAATCTTGCAAAATCCTACACCGTCTTTTCCTTGGAACTATCTGCCGATCAGGGTGAGATTTGTTAACGAATCCTCTGAAGAAATAAATTGCGTTCAGACAAAAGTCAACAATTGGAAAGAAACGAAAATCGAAGTAGAACCATGTCTATGAAACATACGATGGCATTAACAATGACCGATTATAAAGCATGCAATGCTGCCACTGGCACTACATCAGCTATGAAATATTACATCTGCGGAGTCACATCGAAAGAATTTTATAATTTATCAAAAAGAAGGGAGCTCATGTAAGTACATTGAAGTTTGATTTATCCATTTTACATGGTAGATTGCTGCACTTGTCAGACAAACTGCCCGTCAAAAAGTGGCCACTAAGATCCGAAAATGACAAATGTGTAGTTAAACAAAGAAAGGCGAACGTTCAAGAAGAATTTAAAACCAAACTGAACATTATTGTAGATGTTCCCAATACCAACCGAAGATTTTTTTATTAATCCCGAGTTTTTTGGCTTAAACAACGGGAGTTGCTTTTCACATACAACGTGTTCAATGTATGTTTAAAGCCAGTATTCAAAATAATTGCATTAAATATGTTTTTGACTTTTCTAAAAGTGACCTAATCCCCTTCTTTCTTCGTAAACTAATAAATTATCTCAATCAAATTTGATTAAAGTACAATAATAATTTTGGGCAACTTTTTGATGCAAACACCCCACTGTGCAGCGTGTAATTCATGCGCGAATGAGTACAAGTGCAGCCGCGTTCATTCTTGCCAGGAGAGCGAAGCTTCATGTACTCATACGCTACAGAATATAGGTCGGTCATGTTTTGTCATTGTTTTTAAAGCAGATGTTGAGAAATGTTTTGTTCTTTCTCACATGATTTCCTGATTCCAAATAGAAAGTACGAATATGGCTTTGTATGTTGTACAGGAAACTGGAGAAGTATAATTTTCGGTTCTGCTCAGAACGGCTTCCGTTCGTAGCTGATTTGCTGTGCCACTGCAGTTTTTTTCTCCTGTTAATATTTTACAGGTCAGTTTCTATCTCACTGGTACGTACATTTTGCAAATCAAAGAGGTTTTTTTCCGGTTTGTCCTGCCAATAAGTACAGGATACAACAAAATAAAGGGTGGATAATCTGGACCTATTTTCTGTAGCGTATCACTGCAACATTTATCGCTCTCCTCCCAACAACGTAACCGCTCTCTTGTACTCTTCCATCCTTTTAACGGAGCAAAGCTTGACATCGTAGCGGTAGCTATATGTTAGGCCTACTTCAGCGTCACTTCACAGCATCGCACTTATAGGCAAATTTTCGATAAAAATCCTTAAAAGATATTTAAAATATGAAATTTCAACACCATTTGCCATTAATTTCCATACTCTAAAATCTATACGTCGCACTTTTCCCAGGTACTAATGTTTTTCCGACAAAAAAATTTTGGACGCTAGTTTACACATTTACCCATTCGACATTTCACATCGTTACCTAAGATATGAAATAACCGTTACAGAATTTTTTAAAAAAGCTTACTTTTCCACTTATTTTTTTATTTTTGCATTTATATATTTATTTATATGTTTGTGTATGTCTTTATTATGTTTATGTATGTGAATTTCTTTAATTTTTTAATCCGAAAGGCAGCGAACGTGAAAATGACATGAAATCACATAAACCAAAGCCGCTCAGATCGTACCTCAGAAGTAATCCCACGTGACACACGAAGAAAAGCCCCTCCCATATGTGTCGTCACTGAAGCTGAATACCGCCCTCTGATTGACTGAGATTTCCCCAGACCCGCATCAATGTAAGGTTTGCTTAAATGCCACCGGGGCGGCAACTGGTGAATGAGGTCATTATGTTTAGAGTACGTGAAGAAGATAATTCACCTATATCGTTGTCCAGATTTTAAATCATCATCAGTGTCAAACATTATCAATTCACTGCTGGACGAAGGTCTCTCAAGTTTCTTCCACAAAGGTTTGTCTTGTGCCAGTCTCTTCCATGTTACTCCCGCATACTTTCAAATTTCATCCGCCCATCTCCCCTGTGGTCTTCTTCTGGGTCTTTTCCTGTCCCTTGGAATCCAGTCTAAAATTTCAGCTGTCCATCGATGGTCCGTCCTTCAGGCAATATATCTAGCCCATTGCCATTTCAGGGATTTTACTCTGGCCATGGTATCTTCCACTCTTGTCATTTTCCTAATCCACGTGTTCCTCTTCTTATCTCTCCTGGTTACACCAAGCATGCACCTCTCCATGCTACTTTGAGTTGTCTGCAGCCTTTGTATGTTTCTTTTAGTTAAGGTCCACGTCTCTGCACCATATGTAAGCACTGGAAGGATGCATTGATCAAACACTTTTCTTTTAAGGCATAATGGCATATTGCTCTTGAAAATTATGCTGTTTCTTCCAAAAGCTCTCCAGGCAAGTTTTGTACGCCGATTAATTTCTTCACCAATGTGACCCTCACTTGATATCTGCTGTCCAAGATAAACGTAAGTGTCTGTTATCTCCAGCTTTTCTCCATCAATCGATAAATCTTCATTTCTTGTAAAAGCATTGTACATCACTTTTGTCTTCTGAAAGTTCATTTTTAATCCCACTTCTTTACTCTTGTCAGCAAGTTCCTGGATCATACTCTGTAGCTCTGATGGGTAGTTGCAAAAATGACTACGTCATCAGCAAAACGAAGGTGAGTTAGATAATCTCCATTAATCTTTATCCCTTTGTTTTCCCAGTTCAGTGATTGAAAGACATTTTCCAATGTGGCATTAAAGAATTTGGGAGATATAGTGTCATCCTGTCTCACTCCCTTTCCAATCTTTATGGGTGCTGTATTCTCAAATAGCCGAATCTTTGCACTTGCATTTTCATAGAGGTTATTAATAATATTAATGTATGCATCTTTAATACCGCAGGATTTCAGAGCCATTGTAACTGCTGATGGTTTCACCGAATCAAAGGCTTTTTCATAATCGATAAAAGCCATGCACAATGGAAGTTCATATTCCCTCGCTCTTTCAATTAGTTCTCTCAGCACGTGGATATGATCTATTGTGCTGTAGCCCCTCCTGAATCCAGCTGGTTCTCTCGGTTGAGCCATGTCCAGTGTTACCTTCAAGCGGTGTGAAAGAACTTTAGTGAAGATTTTATAAACTACTGATAGGAGGCTGATAGGTCTGTAGTTTCCGAGATCCTCAATGTCACCTTTCTTATGTAGCAGGATCATTGTAGCATTGTTCCAATCCTCAGGAATCTTCCCTTCATTAAGGCATCGAGTGAAAATTTGGGAGAGTACTGTTTCTATTTCTCCACTAGATTTTAAATAGAATTTAATAAACTGATTTTCTATGATGTAAATAGCAATACTTCCATTCTGCACACGAGTAGAGATTAGCTGAACTGCCGAGTTTCAACCGAATTTGGGGCCACTGTCTCCAGGGAAGGGAGAGAGCCAGTGTCGTAAGGCATGTACGCCATCCATACCTCATTCTGGATTGTCTCGGACGAATGGCCAGAAGCAGTGGCGCACTCAGTCGCGACTCAGTGTGGGTGACCCTGGGCCCTCCCCCATGAGGTATCACTTGGTCGTTGGTTATCGGCTGCTTATTTTTAAAAATATATTTGTACACATTTCGAAATATATATTTTATGAATCATTAGAAATGGGCTTTAATATGGAGGAGATATTTTTATCCTAGTACTTTGGGAGATGTTCTTTCCGTAGTATATATATATATATATATTTTTTCGAATATTCAAGTTTTTGGGCCACCCCCAGAAAGAAATCCTGGGTGCGCCAGTTGCCATAAGCCAGCCTCAGACCACTAGGCCACGTCGTTTTGTCACTCACCAGTGTAGCAAGAAGTTGAGTTAATTGTAGATCTCAGAAATACCCCTAGAACCAAGTCATTCTTCAACATGAAGATATTCATTCTCCAGCAGGAACCCTTGTCTCTATAAAACCATCCAGTGTAGCAAGAGGCCAACTTAGTTGTATATTTCAGAAGTTTCACGAAAACACTGTCATTCTTCAACACGAAGATAATTCCTCTTTGTTTGTTTCGGATTTCACGACCCCTATGGGCAACTCTGAATGCTATAAGCAGTGGTGTAGTGGGCCAACGCCCCCTGAAACAAGGCCGCATCACCAGTTCTTGACGTCATCACAGGAAGACCTTGCCGTGACCGCATTACCCTAGCGGACTGGTGATATCTAACGCAACGGAGATCTCCCGTAATTAGATGCTTACAAAACTAAAACAGTTGAAACTATGTTCTTCCCAATTATTTGAAACACATATTTGCGATTGTAAAAAAAGGTATTTGTACTGAGTAAATAGAACAAGATCTGTAAACTCAACGTTATAAGTTTTTTTATTTATTAATTTTTAGGGGGAGTGTTTTTCGAGGGCAAGTGATACAATACGTTAATTCTATTAGTGAAAAAGAAATGCAATGAAACTTAGAGGATTTGTTTAGCAACTCGATTTTAAGCTATTTTGATGGCTAAATAAAAACGGAAATTCCGTTTTAATTTTTCCACTTGCACTGCAAACCCCCCCCCCCCCCCAAAAGAAAAATCAATAAATAAGACAACCTTGAGATAAAATAAAATATTGTAAAAATGCGATACAATTTTGACAATAGTTTTATTGTTATTTTTATAAGGTTTTCTTATTTATTAACTATTTTTTGGAAGGGAGATTGGTTTTCCTTTGCAAGAGATACAAAATGTTAATTCTGTTAGTGAAACTGTTTAGCAACTCGATTTTGAGCTGCTACTTTGATGGCTAAATAAAAAGGGAAATTGCGTTTTCGTGCACTGGAAAAACAATACCCCCCCCCCCGCAAGGCCAGGCCAATAAATAAAATAACCTGTGATACAATAAAATATTTAAAAAATGTGATACAATTTCAAAATCATTGAATTCATGTCAATCATGGCACAATTATTAATGAAGTTTCATGTTCAAATTGTCATGGCGCAATTATTAATGAAGTTTCATGTTCAAAATGCAGCTAGATCCAATTACTTTGTATGCAAGATGTTGTAGATCACTAGGAAAGATGCGAAGACTGGAAAATATTAAGTGTTTTTTTTTTCTTTTTGAAAGAAAGGTACCTTCTTTGAAAAACACAAATTAAGACTATGCTTATATTTATTTCGTACTGTCACTTTAGCTACATTAAAAAATAATTTAATTTTTCAATGTTTCAAGTTGAGAGGTAATTTTGGTCAAAATTACCTCTCAACTTTGAAGAGAATAAAAACATTTTAAAAAGTACTGTGAGTGAGGATAAAATTAGTGCATTAGCCATGCTTTCAATAGAAAAAACACGTGATTAATAACATACCAAATTTTAATGAGTGTTATTGATTTGTTCCTCTAAGAAAGATAGGATGGATTTTTTTGTACAAGAATTGCACGTATTTTTGTTTCATACTGATAGTACTTTCATGATTCAAATCATCCAAGAGCATATTCATCTTAGTGGGCCACACGTGTAAGAACAACATCTCCTGTCTGGATGGTTTTAATAATTTAACTTTATTAACAGTACATTACAACCTGTTTTACAGATTGGTAACCATTATATACTACGCGGTTTAATGCCTGTGCAAACATCTTCAGATAGAACACTATATTGCGGTACATTACTAAGGTTAAAGATCGTTCTCTCAACTAGACTATATTTCACACTAAATATAAAATGGCAAAGAAACTGTGTTATAAAAGAGCTAATAAAACACACATACCCTTGAAGCTCCTGTATCCTGGAAATCTCAAGGAATTGCAGGAATTCATTTGGAGCGTAGTTCTTCATTCTGGGAAAATTTAAACACTGACGCTTTAGGACATGTGTCGTAATTGCTACGGCAATTTGGTACACAAGAGCGTGAAGGCATATTAGAACTGCAAACATTTTTTAACACTGTGAAATAAATTACAAAGAGTGGAACAATATGAATCAGTCAGCAACAAGAACAAAGAACAACCTCATGGAGCAACGCTACAATAATCACACAAGATCACACTCGCTAACTATGGTTACGGTCGTTCGTCAAATTCAGCATGTCTTCCTGTAGTGACGTCGGAGGGCAGGAGGTGTTTGGGCCTTGTTTCAGGAGGCGTTGAGTGGGCCCGGAACGGTTTTCCGGTACTTTTTTTTCTAGGCAGCACGCTTTCCGGGAAGCCCTACACAGCATAATTTGTTTTCTTTTTAAAATGCAAATGTCCTATAATTCTTTTCCTACAACAAAAAAAAAAAAAAAAAAAAGGAAGAAAGAAAAATGCAACCGAAAACTGCACGTTAATTAGTGGAATTAACTGCACATGTTTCTTTGCAGGTAGAGTTAGCATCTAAATCCATTTTCACTTGGCAGTCGCTCGAAACTTCGTTTTCTACTGCTGGTAAGAACGTCGAGATGGGGAGATATTGTAGTAGGGAAATTATTGTAATTGGGAATTTAATTTATCTAGTCATGTGCAAATCCGGAAGTCTGATTTCGATTGATCATTAATCCTTTTTTATACTATAGATATAAAAAAATAAAAAAAGAGAGAGGCGGAATGGGAGAGAAGGGGGGGGGGGGCATTTAAGGAGAAAAAGGTATTGAAGACGAAAAAGCACCGTACGTTTCTGTACTTTTTCAGTTAGCACTACATCACTGGCTAGAATAAGGTGACCAGATTTTTGAGAACGAAATTGAGAACAAAATGGCATGTTGTCCCCAATTTCAATGAAAAATTGAGGACAATTCGTTTCAAAATGAGGACATTATTGAGGACAACGTCTGGCACAATATGGTAAAACCGAAGATTAACAAAGAATGTTATGAACTATACCATGATTGTCCTGTTTCATGGGAAAACATACGATTAATCTGAAGGATAATTTTCATGTGAAATAAGTATAAAAAAGCAGGAAAATGCACTCATGCAGAATATTACTTCTAATAAATTTTAAATGTGACTCATAGGTGGCAGCAAATATAAACAAAGCTGAATTTTGATATTTTACTGAAATTTCATTGATTCTACACAAGATAAAATATCTGAAGCCAGAAAATTGCTATACACTGAGCGGATAGAAATCATGGAATACCTGTATGTTATTTCTATGAGAAGGAGTATTCCTAGTCCAACAACTTCACTTGAAGAAACAGTTTAATGAAAAAATGTATGAACAAGAGTTGTAGAACTCTCAATACAATTTATCAAATGTAATCAAATTTAGAATCAATTACTTATTTAATTGCAAGAAAATGGATGCTGAAAAAGATGAGGTTTATTCACCATCCTATAAATATTTTAGTTAAATCCAGTTAAAACAGAAATGAAATGGCACCAGATTATCCAGATGATTTTGTTAGATGACTCGGCATGTCTATTTTTAACTAAATTTAAAAAAAAATCATCAGCTTCAATAAATAGTTCCATAACTTTATTAGTCCATTTCTTGCAATTAAATAAGTATTTCATGCTAGACTTGGTTGCAATTTGTAGATTCAATTGAGTTCTACAAATTTTGTTTAACACATTTTTTCCTATTTAAATTTTTGGAGAAATTTCAAAAATTGAGAACAAACAAAATGAAATTGAGGACATTTGACATCCTCAATCAGTTTTTTTTTTTTTTTTTGGAATTGAAGACGAAGCACTAAGACTGAGAACTGTCCCCAGAAAATGAGGACGTCTTGTCACCTTAGGCTATAAGCTAATTTAAAGCCACTGGTTCTAGGAAAGGAACTGAACCAGCTCCCTCAGACAGGCACAAAACCCATGCCCCATGAGGGAATCGCACGATTAGCTAGAAACCTACGTCTCTGACTACTCGGACACCGGAACAGAAAATATACCTTGTCTCCACAAAGGCACATTGACGAATTGAGCGCCAATTGCGGTCATTCCAACTTTCGACTTTAGCGACGAAGGACCGCATGTCTCGAATACCTTATCGGGTGGGTCCTCCTTTTATAAAAACGAAGAGGTACTGTATTAAAACCGGTTTCATATCAAGAACTGTCTTCTTCAACCCAAAGGAAATAAAGAATTCTGAAACACTGGCGATTGATGATAATTACCGTTAAAGCACATGCTGAATGCATAGGGGAAAGGTGGTTACTGTTACTTTCACTCAAAGGGAAACATAGGCGCAGCTTTAGGGGAAGTCCCCCCTGCTTTTGCAACGAAAAGGAGCAAAAAAATTGGGCCGCCCCGGTGGCGCAGTAGTCTAAGCGATGGCTTCTGATAATTCGTCTGGCTGGGGACCGGTTTCGAATCCCGTGAGGCATAGATGTTGTGTTTGTCTCACGGCACTGGCTCTCTCCCTTCCCTGGAACCAGTGGCCCTAAATTAGGGACGGGAGATTGCTTATAGCCCATTGAGTTGCTCACGGTGGTCGTTAAACATCCAATTAAAAAAATTGGCATTTTAATCGTACAAAAAAAAATTCATTCGGGACTTTTTCTTTCTCTTTTTTTAAACGTATAATAAATAGTACGACTAACAGACAAACTTCAACACGAAGATTAATCGCAGATTGTGTTTGACTGGTAGAAAGGGCCTGGCCTTCACGGAATGACTACACAAGATTACTAGGTAAGGAGGACATTACCTTTGTACTAAATCAGATCAGATCATATGTAGACGATTTTAGGAAGGGAGTGTCTGATCCCAGGTCTTAAACAACCCTTAGAAATAGGAAGCTAGGAGATTTAGGCTAGAGTGCCCGATAGAAGAGTGACACGGAAGCGAGGTAAAAAGGAGGAGGAAGACATCCTTATTTATTCCCGCAGGTCCAGTACCCGGGGGCCGGCCCGGTGGCGCAGTGGTCTAAGCGATGGCTTCTGATCATTCGTCTGGAAGGGGTCCGGGTTCGAATCCCGGTGAGGCATGGATGTTGTGTTTGTCTTACGGCACTGGCTTTCTCCCTTCCCTGGAACCAGTGGCCCTAAATTAGGGACGGGCGACTGCTTATAGCCCATTGAGTTGCTCACGGTGGTCGTTAAACCTCCAATTAAGAAGTAAGTAAGAAGTACCCGGGGTCCGACGGCTTAACGTGCCCATCCGACGCGCGGCGGATATTTAGTGGTTCAAGCGTTCGTACTTGTCTGCGATCGAACCTAAGTTTTCCGAATGGCAGCACGAATGTTGACCACTAGGCCATCCGCTGCCCCCTTTGTACAAAAGACAACCCCTTCTGGTTTTAAACGGAGTGAGAGGACATGGTAGATAAAGTTCGCTTAAGGAGGGGAGTGGCATAGTGGATGTGAAATGAACGCTGACAAATCCCCACGGAGCAGAATCGAATGGAACCAGGCGGGAGGAAACTAACTTCCCTCCCTGCTGCCTGTCTCAACCCCATTGTCCGAAAAAACTTTCAAGGTGTCAGTTGCCGCACCCGAAATGACCGCTTCCCTTAAATAATCCTGTCGTAGTTACTTTCAGACTTCGGGTCACACTGAAAGAAATTGTTTTCTGGCGTCTGGCGACAAACGAAAAAAGCGGTTCCCTCATTAAGAAATTGTTCATTTAAACAGAAAACTGCATGCAGCTTTTGTCAAACATTAGTTCGTGACGGCTTGCCTGGGTCTGACCCTACAAGAGTTTCTAATCAGGATTTCGTGGTTATTCGCTTTCGTGTTGTGTTGTAATTTACATGTCTTTAAAATGAAAAGAGGGCAAAAATCTTTAGACGATTGGTTCTCAAAAACTACAAACAATTAGTTGAAATTGAGCAAGTTCAGGATACAGTTGTATGTGCTCCCGATTCATTGAAAGAAACTGAGCCGAAGATTTTGCAGCCGAATATTTCTCTCGATGGTCTGATAAAGGAAAGTATTTCATCTGCCCAGCAACCATATCATTGCGATCCGGAATTTCTTTTAGTTAAAACCTTGAAGAACAGAGTTTTGCCTTTTCAAAACAATTGGTATGTAAAATTTCTGCGGTTGCACTCAATTCAAAACCATAGTGTTGTGTGCTATTTCTGCGCAAGACTTTCTGAAAACAATTTTAATGCTCTTATTCCCAAGTCACAAGAAACCACTTTCAGGACATTTTGTTTTAGTAATTGGAAAAAAGCTACCGAAAAATTCCACGCCCACGAAGGAAGTAAAGCACGTAAATCTTGTGTTTTGCAACCAGAGCATATTGCACAATCAGAACCGATTGAATCCCAATGGACCTTATTCATGTGACGTCGGAAGTGGATTTATGAGGACCAACATGGCAGCTGATTCAATGTTTTCGCTATTTGATTATCCCTTACTGTTGGCTAATTTTTACAATCCTAACGTCATGGATTCTGCCGTGGAATTAATAGAGCTACAGGGCGAAGAAGAAGAAATTAATTTCTTAAAAGAAGAAATCAAGGTTGCAAAAATATACCAAGACAATTTTGTGTTCGATATTTATTTCGCATGACGCAGGAGACCATCGCCGATAGTAATCATGAAGTTTTTAATGTAGCATTTCTCGTACCCGGTATATTAAATTTTCATGTTCTTGTGGTCGGACTTTGGCGACATATCTGAAACATAAAATGGACCTTATTCCCCTCGCACTGCATCATGGGAAAGCCTTTCCGTGGTCGAGGACCAACAACAGTTTGTGTATATGAGTAGTATATATATGGGGTTACGAGCGCAATAATAGGGAAACGCTCAAAATGAACGAAAATCATAAAAATATACACATTTTTAACATAAAAACAATAAAAAATCATCAAAAATCATCAAAATTGAAAAAATGCTCGTTTCCCTCTAAAATGAACGAAAATCATAAAAATATACACATTTTTAACATAAAAACAATAAAAAATCATCGTTTCCCTCTTCTTCTAGAGACAGAAACCTTAGAGACAGAAAAATATTATGAATTATAAATAAATGTGTACTCTGTGGAGAATTACAAAATTTTAGCAATATTGGAAAATATAAAAGGAACCTCTGTAAATCTTGTAGAAATAAAAAAGCAAGAGAAATATATGTAAAATCTAAGATGTCTTTTAATGAATTAATGATGACTATAATTTCTAATGACAAAGAATGGGAAATGCTTACAGAAGCTTTTGATAGAAATCTGGGTATTTCTAGATAACCTGAAAAAATAGAATTCTGACATTCATAAAAAATGCATTAAAAAAAGGGGTACCCAAAATGGATACCCCTTATAGGAAGATTAAAAAAATAGGAAGATAAAAAGTGTAGGAAGATTAAAGTTCTAATTCAAATGGAATTAAAAGTATGTTATTTTTTCAATTTCTAAGTAAGGTTTAAAAATGTTTAATTCTAAATAAGACATGACTTGTATACTTAATTCATCATTCTGTTTTCCTGATGCAAAGAGTATTAAAGGTTTATCGGTGTAGGCATCACCATTAAATAATATATTCTCCCCAAGTGTAATTAAAACTTCTGATTTCCCATTAGTATAATTAGGACGTAAATAAAATGTAATTTTCATATCCATATTTTCACTCAGTTTCATATTTCTGTCAAGGAGATTGCTACTAAATTTCATAAAAACGACTGTTTCCCAGTAACGCATAGCACCAAGAGTATTATATGCTTTTTTATCTTCTTGAATTGTTGCATAACATTTTTGATTATCCACGTAATTTTTATTAACTGCGTCATACATATCCTGAGGAGATGGAATATTCACTAGTCTTTTATTTTGAACATCAAACTTTTCATCTTTTAAAATTAAAACATTGTTTTCTAAATACCTCTTATTCACTGCATTCTTATCTGCTGTAGGATCAGCAACATTTCCTATTCTTTTACCTTTTGCATTAATTACATTCCCATCTTGAATATGTAAATATTTTTGATCCAAATTACTTAATTCACCTTTAAGTACAGCATCTAAATCTCTTATTCTTACAGCAGTTTCTTGAACAAAATCTGAAAAACTACCATTAATATTTTTTTCTATTTCACTTTTAACTTCCAGATTATTCTCTCTCATTTGTTTTAAAACATATTCTCTTGTAGTAACATCATGTTCATCTATAGGTTCTTTACAATTTTTTAAATTTTTTTCTTCCATATCATAATTACCATCATCTGTTAATTTAAATCCATTTCCAGGAGGTCCAGATGGTCCAATTCCAAATTCTTCATAAGACGAACCAAAAGGGTACCAATTCATTTATTTAATCTAAAGTTTTTAAAGTTTTAAATTCCTTATTAGCCATATTAAGTGATCCTCTTTTTGTTTCATTCACGATGAAATAAAATCTATATGGTTTACCTGGATTTGATCCTAATCTCCAGTTAAATTCTAGTCTTAAATTCGAAATATTAGTATACTCTGGATGATTAGATAAATTAAAATAAAAGATTGGATACAATCTCGCATAATTTACATAACTTATAAGACATCCACTTTCAGTATTATGAGTATTTAATCCAGCTGCTAATAATTCAGAATAACATCTATTATAATCTAACTGCCCATCTTTAAAATTCGTTTTATAAATTTCTTCTGGAACTTTTTTATTATTACATAATATCCAGCATTCAAGGAGATCTAAATTATCAAAAACCATATTGTTCTGATTTTGATTGCTTTCTTTTTCTACATACTGTGGAATGACAAGAACACTTAACACCTCATCAGATGTAGTTCTTATATGACATGCACCACTTGATGTTGTTTGCTGATTACTTTTCTCAATTGAAGCAGAACACCAAGTAATTTCAATAGGTGTAGAATTCAAAGCTATACTTTTAAATTCAGCCTCAATGGATGGGTACAACTCTACATAAGGTAACCATAATTGAAAATCAGATATAATAACTTTATAATTGGGATTTGCAACATCTGTGTATAACATATCATTATGACTATTTCTTTGAAATTCAAATGTAACTTTTATATCAGAAATTAATCTTCTAAAATCGTTGAGGAACCCAAAAAGTTGTCTTAAAGGAATCCAAAATTTTATTACATTACTGTTTTTTGTTAAAAGCCATCTCTGTCTAAATCCTTTATTATAAGAGGCATTTTCTTTTAATTTGATATCTGATCCTTTCTTTACATCTTTATTAGGATCATCTATTACTATTTTATCTTTATCAGCTGATTCTGATGTATCAACATAATACATCATATTTGTAGCCTCTGAAGTGGAATAATCTTTTGTGAAATTTATAAGTCCATTAATTTGATGAATTAATGAAGCACATTCAATATTAGAATCAGTTTGTTCTTTTCCTATAGTTAATGAAGCGGATCTAAACAGATTCCCACCATTTACAAATGTAACATTATCAGTTCCTATAGTATCATTATTATTTTTTACTATTTTACTTTCTAAGCATATATAACCGTTACTATATAATATAGGTGAATTTGTATCTTTAATAGTAAACTTATATTGATCAGATTCTTTTACATTAGTACTATCTTCATTATGTTTTATATATTCATACTTAGCAATTTTATTACTGTAATAATCTGGAATAGCTTTTAAGTCCCAAAGTTTTTCCATTTATTAGGATAAAAAACTCATTTATACCATTTCAAACCAGATCCATATCGATCCTGAATTTTCTTCTTAGCTAATATATCATTAACAGTTACAGAGGGTTTAGATAATATATCATTAACAGTTACAGAGGGTTTAGATAATATATTTTCAAGTTTATTTTGAATAACTTTTTTAGTTTTATCTTCAATTGATTTACCTAAAACTTCTAATATTTTTTTTCCAAAAGTTTTAATTCCTTCAGTGAAGATATTACCACCATATCGTTTTGCATATAATCTATGTTTGTTATAATTCATTTATTAAGCTGAAAAGCCTGCGCTTAAGCTAAAATTAATCTATATAAAACTCTCATATTATTCAAGTCTATCAGTTCATTATCTTGATTCGTGATATATATTCGAATTCTATGAATATAATTTCGTCTATTAATGGGTAAAAATAAAGGATTTATTTCATCAATTTTTATTAAACTACCAGGAGGATTAGATGGCGTAAAAGAATATAAAATATCTGAATTAATATTATTATATAAAGTTCCTGTAATTACATCACAATGAATATGTATGTCATCAACTCCTCTAGAAATGTTTGCCATATATTTTCCTTCTTGATGATTATCTTCATATATTTCTGATTCAAATCCTAAAATTTCATGTAATTTACTCTCTCTAAGATCAATTTTATATTCATCTTTTAATTCAATTATAAAGCGCTGTGTAGCGAAATTAGCTTTAAATTTAATTGGTGGTTCATCTCCAAATCGTTTTATTAAAAAGTTATTTAATTCCCTTAATGTGTAATTTCCATTATCTAAAGTTATTTCATGCCATAAACTACCATCAAAATACTTAAATGTATTATTTTCTTCATCAATATTGTTCCATGAAACCCACATAGACATAGATTTTAAAGCAATTTTTGAATTTTCATTAACAGGAATAGGTGGGACATATTCAATTGTAAAATCTTCTGATTTCTCAAAATTTTTTGAATCTAAAATTAACATTTATTAAGCACAAAATCTTCATTATAACCACTTGGTTCTTGGGTAAAAGAATATAAAACTTCAACAGGTGATTTACCTTTATTCCTTTGAGTTATGTATTTCATACAATAAAAACCACATTTAACAGATGTTGGTTCTTGTAAAAAACTCGAATTATATCTAATTCCTTTATTAGATGTTTCAAGATATTTTACAATATTTTTAGGTATGAAAATGTTATTCAATTTAATGTCTTTATATTTATATTCTCCAAATGGATCAAAATATTCCACAAAATTATATTTAGGATCATTATAATAACACACCCAATGAGTCCCAGGTCCTGTAGATATATCTAAATTAACAATTCCACTTTCAAATATCTTAATCTTTTTAGGTAATAAATCTGATGTAAATACACCCCTGAATCCTTTTACATCTTTCATATTTTGTTCTATCGTTTTATTGGATATACCTCGTAATTCTGAAGAACTCCCTTTCCAGAATGTTTTTTTTTAAGGTTACAACCTGATCCAGTTACTTTACTTAAAGCTTTATTCACACCCCAACCTGCAGCACCAGATAGAGCTCCTGTTGCTAAACTAGTAAGAATAGGAATTAGAAAGGGTAGAAATCCACCGTTCTTCTTTAACTGTGTCTTACTTATAGTTATTCGTTTACCGTTTTTAATTTGATTAATTTGAGTTTTTGTTAAATACATATCATGATTAGCACTTTTAGTTTTATCAATTTGCAATGTAATTTCTTCACCTTTCTTTAATGCTGATTTTAATTTATTTTTCTGACCTTCACTCAAATGAACTCTAGTTTTAATATAATTACTCATTTATTAAGATAGAAATTTTGAATAATATTGTTTTACTTGCTCATTAGTCATTTTACCCTCTTTCAATAATATATCTAGTATTTGAACTACTTGGTTATATACTTTCTTATTTTTAGTTCCCTTACATATTTTATCTGTTAATTTATCTAAAATATTAAGACCCTCACCCATATAGTAATTCCCCATTTTGAGAGCTTCTAATGCTGTAATATATTTTCGAACCTCAACCATTTTATAATCGAAACAATCAATTTTTTTCTCTAATTTTTTCTTTTTTTCTTCATCTTTAGCATTATTAAGTGCTTTTACTTGAGGACCTTTTAGACGTCCGATTTCACTGATTTTTTCATTTGCTTGTTTTATTTTTTTCATCAATCTCTTCATCAGATTTATTAACTAATTCTGAAGGTAAATCAAATCCTAACTTTTTTTTTAATAACTGATACATTCAAGTTTTTGTTTAAGTTAATTTTATGAATTCCTGCTTCTCTCTCATACATTTCTTTAGCATCTGAAATAGGTTCTTCAACATCTTCTAAGGCAGGAAATCTTGAAGATTCTGCAATTGGTTGAAATGAAAGTTCTTCAATTGCATCTTGAATAGCTTTTAAATTTTCTTTTCTAGATACATCTTGATATTCTAATTTTTCAACTATAGGTTTATGAAATTTTGTGATTGCCTCTTCATATCCTAAATCTTCTAATTGCTTTTCCTTATTTCGTTTTCTTAGTTCAGCATTTACTTTTGCTAATTTTAATAAATCTTGTATCACTTTACTCATTTATTTAACTGAAAATTTGCTTCCAAGCAAATTATTTTACTTCCAAGCAAATTATTTTACTTCCAAGCAAATTATTTTACTTCCAAGCAAATTATTTTACTTCCAAGCAAATTATTTTACTTATATAAATGGAAGATTTTGAACAAATTGAAGAATATTTATCTTTTGCTGAAATGGCATTATATCTAGCTGAATGTTATTTATCTCAAGGAATACCAGCTGAAGACTTATTATTTGAAGCTGAAATGTTTATTGAAGATGCTGAATTTCTATTAAATAAATATGATTAAGCCTTGCAGCATTAAAATAAAAGATTATTCCGAACCAGAAGAATTTATAGATCCAAATCAAAATCCAATGTTACCTATTCATCCTTTTAAACTTTTAATAACAGGATCTTCAGGATGTGGAAAAACAAATTTACTATTAAATTTAATATATGATCATTTAAATTTTGATGCATTATTCATATGTGCAAAAGATATTAACGAACCTAAATACTCTAAATTAAAAGAAAATTACTCAGTGTTTGATGATATAGAAGAGGAAGACATTTTAAAAATAAAGGGAAAGAATAAAAATAAGTTATTAAAATTATTTAAAAAGTTTAAGAAAGAAACATTATTTAGTTCAGACATAAATGAATTTATTACTGTAGATGACTTAGATCCTTCATTAAAAAATCTAGTTATTTTTGATGACTGTGTAAAAGAAAAAGATCAAAACGAAATTGAAAAATTTTTTATAAGAGGAAGGAAGAAAAATGCATCCATTATTTATTTATCACAGACCTATTATTCAACACCTATTGATATAAGAAACAACTGTGATTACTTTATATTTTTTAAACTTCAGCACAGAGAAATTAAACAAATTATTAGAGAAATTGATGGTGATTTTAATATAGATCCTTATCAAAAAAGTATTAAAAAACCTTATGATTTCTTCATGTTAGATTTGAAAAATCCTCATATGAGATACAGACATAACTTTGATCCTATATAAATGGAAGAATATTTAGAAAAGAAAATGTATGTATACAGAAAAAGTTTTAATTACTATAATAAAATTAGTATATCATTATCAGTAGGCAAATTTATATTTAGTGCTTCAGGTTTATCAGCTTTTGCATTTATTCCTTTAGCAGCACTTTCTTTAGGAGCAGGAGTCATTGAAGGTGTTGATAAAACTCTAAATATTTCAGAGAGAAAAGAAGAATATAAACAAGCTTACAAATTTTATAAACAGATATTAAATTTAATAAACGCTAATTCAATTTCAGAACAGGATGCTTACGTTAGAGAAGAGGATTTTATAAAAAATATGAAGTATTTTCCTTTAGAGAAATATGTAAAACAAACGCAACTAAATGGTTATAGATATGTAAAATAGATTTACACTTAAATAAATGGAATTACAAGGAGGTGATATAGTAGGATGGTTACAAGATAAATTAAATCCACCTGAAATGCATATACCTGGTTACCAGTATTGTGGTCCATTTACAAAATTAGAAAAGAGATTAAAAAGAGGTGATCCAGGAATTAACAGAGTTGATAAAGCTTGTAAAAAACATGATGTAGCTTATAGTAAAACTAAAGATACTAAACAGAGACATATTGCTGATCAAGAACTCTTAAACGATTTAGATTCAATTGAAAATACTACAAGTGGATTCTATCCATTAGGAGAGAAACAAGCTAGAGCTGTTATAAAACCAATTATAAAAGCAAAGAAAACATTTGGTTTAGGAATTTCATCCTATTGCTTAAAGTGCAAACAGAAAACTGAAACTAAAGATATTCAAGAAACAGTAGCTAAAAATGGAAGACCGATGGCAAAAGGAAAGTGTAAAGTTTGTGGAACTAAAAAGAGTGTTTTTTTAAAGACGTAGACCTTAAAAATATTTATTATACACCAGAAACTGGTTATTGTGGTATTAATGAATTACAAAGAAAAACTAAATTACCCAGGAAAGATATAGAAGAGTTTTTACATCAACAAGATGTATATACAAAACATAAACCACTTATTCATAGATTTAAAAGAAGAAGAATTTATGTTTCTCATGTCAATGACCAATTTCAAGCTGACCTTATAGATATGCAAGAATTTAAATCCTTTAATAATGACACAAATTATATTTTATCAGTGATTGATATATTCAGTAAATATGCTTGGACAATTCCGATTAAAAGAAAAACAGGTGAAGAGGTAACTAGAGCATTTAAAAAAATATTTAAAGAAAGAAAACCAGAAAAACTTCAAACAGATAAGGGTACAGAGTTTATAAATAAACAAACTCAAAAGTTATTCAAGGATGAAAATATTCACTGGTTTACAACTGAAAATATTGAGATTAAATGTGCTGTTATTGAAAGATTCAATAGAACTTTAAAGACTAAAATGTGGAAGTATTTCACAGCAAATAATACTAGAAAGTGGATAAATGTACTAGATAAATTAATTAAGAGTTATAATAATTCTTATCATAGATCCATTAAAATGACACCTATAGAAGCAAGTAAGGAAGAAAATGAATTAAAAGTTTATAATAATTTGTATAAAGAAAAAGAGAAAAATAAACCAAAATATCAAAAAGGAGATAAAATAAGAATTTCAAAATATAAAAGAGAATTTAAGAAAGGTTATCTTCCAACATTTACAGAAGAAATATTTATAATTTCCGATATATTGAACACAGATCCTCCGACATATAAAATAAAAGATTTAAATAATGAAGAAATTACAGGAACATTTTATGAAAAGGAACTGGTTAAATATGATAAGAAAGATGAGGTTTATAAGATTGAAAAAATTATTAGAAAGAAAGGAAATAAATACTTAGTTAAATGGTTGGGATATCCTGATGAATTTAACAGTTGGGTTGTACTTTGAAAAATTTTTGCAAAACGCCCTTTCGGTGGAGGGTCTAAGCTTCATTTTTTTATTTATTTGTACCTGGCCAGCCAGGTGGGCGTTAACTCTTTCGACCCTCCACCGCACACACTCTCTACCATCAGATGTTATTCACGCACACGCTCTACCGTGAACCCAAACTCTGATTTCAAAGATTGAGACAGGGAGCCATTCTACCGACCGAGATTAGAACCTGGTACCTTTTGCATGCGAAGCGCTTACGCTAACGATCGGCCACGTCTGGCCAGGAAGTTTCTGTTTGAAACATATATTTATGTCGAAGCTTGGCTATGATCCAAAGTTGTTACGTAACGAAGAACTGCTTTTTTCCGAGGACACGTTACGTAATCGCGCGCCGCGGAGAATATTGGCAGCGATTCAACTTATGTAAACATTTTCGCTCGCAGCTTATCAGTGTTATGTAATGACTGTTTTTTGCAACTAAGAAAGAAAGAGAGATAATGCCTTGTGCTGACATCTATATGTGAAAGAAAAACTGTTATATGAAAATAATGAATACTGACGATATTAAAAGAATAAAATGATATCTAATAAATGGCTTCATTAAAAGATGTATGTTATGAAAATATTAAAGATAATTATTATTATGGTCTCTTTGGAGATTTTAAATTAATAATAGATAAAAATACTGGATATTTTAAACTTTGTAAAGATGGAGGTAAGAGATTTAAAAAATGGCTTCAGAAGATTTAATTAAAGATATTTCCACGGCTGGAATTCCAACCATGGGAAAAAATGATGTAATATATGAAATTAAAGGTGGTTTAACTGAAAAGTATAATGTAAATGGTTCTTATGTGTCTGATGATAAAATTGTGGTGGCCCGAATTCGGGCCACCATAAAAATGATCAATTTGGTTAAGAATTTAGACGGCCCGAATTCGGGCCGTGAAAATATACATGAAATAAGAGGTAAAACAGCAATAAAATATAACTTTAATGGTACATATGTCAGTGAAGATTTAATTACAAATATAGCTTGTTGGGTTTCAAATGATTTTTATGATAAAGTTAACAAGATTGTTAAAGATTATTATGTTAAAAAATTAAAAAGTTTTTAATAAAATGATATCTAATAAATGAATTATTTTAATGAAGAAACTAATTACTTTTCTTCTTCAGAAGAAGAACAAATTGAAATTCCTGAAAATTTTAAAAAAGTAATGAAACAAATAAAGAAAATGAAATATGATGAAGAGGAAGACTGTTATTATATAGATTATAATAAATATTTAAAAAGTAGATATGTTAGTAGAATAAGATATTTTAATCAGTTTAAAAGAAAAAGTAACCTTAAATTTAATAAGGAAGCAGAAGATTTATTTTTAAAATTACTAGATTTTATGTACTATGAGAAAAATTTAAAATATACATATTTTATTAAAAAAAATTTGTGACTATTGTAATATATCAAATGATATTAAAATTAATATAAATCCAAATAATGAAAAGATCTGGGAAGACTTTAAAGCAGCAAACTTTTCAGCTTAAGTATTTATAAAATTTGTTTCCTAATAAATGGAAGACAAAACATGCACAAGTTGTAAACAAACAAAACCTATTGATGAATTTTACATTCATCGTCGTTATGGTAGAGTTGATCGTCAGCATATTTGCAAATATTGTCAAACTTATACTCTATATAGGAAGCTGGTTTGTGATTGTGGAAGAGAATATACTTATGCTCATTATCAAAGACATTTAAGAAGTTCTTTACATAAACGTCTTTTGAAAATCTGTTTATAAAAATACCTGCCTATAAATAGTTACAAATTTTTTTCCTTATAAATGGAAAAGTCTTTGAAGTCAAAAACTGTTAAACAGTTAAGAGAGTATTGTAAAGAAAAACGTATTAATGATTATTCAAAACTAAAAAAGCAGACCTTATTAATTATATAATTGATAAGGTTCAAAGAAGAAAATTTAGAAAAATATTTAACTTTGATCGTCATGTATTTTCAAAAACTAAAAAACCTAGAGAACCACAGATAAAATGTGACATCTGTGGAAAATATTATAAACCAGAATATGAAGATGTGCATATTGAAAGTCTTAAACATAAACAAGCTTTATTTAATGAACAAGGAATTCAAGAGATTGAAACTGCTTATGAATCTAGATTAAAAACTTATGTAATGAAAAATGTAAAAAACTATGTAATTCCTTTAGATTTTTTAGGAGATTTAAGATCTGCAGTTATTGAAAAAACAAAAGAAATATTACTTAAAATGGGACTAAAAATAAATTTTAAATTATTTTGTCAATACATGAGAAATGAGAAAGATTATCAAGATTTTGCATTTAAAACTCAAAATGAAATAATATTAAAATCTACTGATTTAGATAATTATTATGATGAGGTAGTTGATAAATTATTGAGAGAAATGGATGAATTTGAGGCTAGAGGATCAGGATGGAAACTTTCTAAAATTCACTTTTTGGAACTTAGAATTAATAAATATAATCCTCTAAGAGGTTCATCCTACATAGATTTACCAGAAAAAATTAAGGCTAAACAAGCTATTATAAATGTAAAAAATAATGATAATGAATGCTTTAGATGGTCTGTTTTATCATGTTTATATCCTGTGAAAAAAGATCCTCAAAGAGTATCGCATTATAAACCACATAAAAATGACTTAGATTTTAAAGGAATAGAATTTCCAGTTGCATTAAATGATATTAAAAAAATTGAAAAATTAAATAATATATCCGTTAATGTTTATAGTTCTGATGAAAATGATGTAATATACCCTCTAAGAATTTCTGAAAATAAATTAGAAAAACATGTAAATCTCTTCTATATTAAAGATGAAAAACATGATCACTACTGTTGGATAAAAGACTTATCTAGATTAATAAAAGCTCAAATAACTGGTCATAAAACTAAAATCTATCCATGTGAAAGATGCTTAACATATTATTATTCAGCAGAATATTTAAAAAATCATGAAAATGACTGTAAAAATAAAAAGGCAGTAAAGATAGAAATGCCAAGAAAACATGAGTATATTTACTTTGAACATGATCATAATTCATTAAGAGTTCCATTTGTTATATATGCAGATTTTGAATGTTTAACCAGAAAAATAGATACTTGTCAACCAAATCCCGAAAATTCTTACACCATAAAATATCAGAAACATGAACCAATGAGCTTTAGTTATTATATAAAATATGAACATGAAGATTATAAAGACCCTGTTGTTTATAGAGGTCCAAATGCTGTTAGAAAATTTTGTGAAAAGCTGAAACAAGAAACTAAAGAAATTGAAAAGATATATAAAAATATTAAACCTATGAATATGACTAAAGAAGATGAAAAACATTTCCAAAATACTGACATATGTCACATATGTGATAAAATTATTATTCATAAAGGAAATTTTGAAAAATATGGTTCAGTTAAATTCGATGGTAAAAAAGTAAGAGATCATGATCATTTAACTGGTAAATATAGAGGACCTGCTCATGAAACATGTAATTTATGTTATCAAAATCCCAAGTTTGTTCCAGTATTTATACATAATTTAACTGGATATGATGCTCATTTATTTATAAAAGCATTAGGTTATGATAAAGAAGATATTAATATAATTCCAAATACTGAGGAAAAATATATAACATTTGATAAAAAAGTTGGAAATCTACATTTAAAATTTATAGATTCATTTAGATTTATGGCAAGTAGTATTGATAAATTATCAAGTAATTTAAAGAAAGAACAATTTAGAGAAACTTCGAAATATTTTCCAAAACACTTATTAGATCTAGTAATTAGAAAAGGTGTATATCCTTATGATTATATGGATTCATGGGGAAAATGCAAAGAACATAAATTACCACCTAAAGAAGAATTTTATAGTAAACTGAATGAATGTGATATATCAGATGAAGATTATAAACATGCTCAAAATGTATGGAAAGCTTTTAAAATAGATAATATGGGAGAATACTCAGATTTGTATGTAAAATCAGATGTCTTAATACTAGCAGATATCTTTGAGAATTTTAGAGATGTATGTATGAAAACTTATAAATTAGATCCTGCTTGGTATTTAACATCTCCTGGGTTAGCTTGGGATGCTATGTTAAAGAAAACTGATATAAAACTACAACTCTTAAATGATTATGATATGATACTTATGTTAGAAAAAGGAACTAGAGGCGGAATATCTCAATGTTGTAATAGATATGGGAAAGCAAATAATAAATATATGAAAGATTATGATAAGAATAAAGAATCAAATTATTTAATGTATCTAGATGCCAACAATTTATATGGTTGGGCAATGAGCCAAAATTTACCATATGATAAGTTTAAATGGTCAAATACTGATATTGATGTAACTAAAATACCTGATGATTCAGAAACTGGATATATATTAGAAGTAGATTTAAAATATCCTAAAAAATTACATAAAAAACATTCTGATTTACCTCTAGCTCCTGAAAATAGAATTCCTGATGGATCAAAACAATCAAAACTGTTAACTACATTATATGATAAAAAGGATTATGTGGTTCACTATAGAAATCTGAAACAATATTTAAGGATGGGAATGAAATTGGAAAAAATACATAAAGTTTTAAAATTCAAACAGTCTAATTGGTTAAAAAAATATATAGATTGAATACTGAAATGAGAACTAAAGCAACTAATGGCGCGCATTGTTCTGTTGAAACGTGGCCACTGGCAGGTCTTGCATGTAAGGGAGGACTACAGGCTCCAAAACATCGGAGATGTTGCGGTGGCCGTCGAGTGTACCGGCGATGCGCACCAGAGGGGTGTGGGTGTCATATCCAACTGTGCCCCAAACCATAACGCCAGGCGACGAACCGGTATGGCGATGCATAATGCAGGCGTCATACAGTCTCTCGCCGCGGTACCTCCACACGCGGATCCGACCATCGTGGTGCTGCAGGCAGAAGCAGGATTCGTCGGAGAAGACAATGTCGTGCAATTCCATAGTCCAGGTGCGGCGTTCAACCGCCACTGCAGCCGCACTCGCCGGTGGTGTAACGTCAATGGTAATCGGAGCAATGGGTGCTGTGCGACAAGTCCTCGCTCCTGCAGAAGACGTCGAACAGTACGTGCTGACACAGGTTGTTGCGCAACACACCCTAATTCCTGCGCTAACGTTCGTGATGTGGCGGTGCGAGCCGTCAATGCGTGTCACACAACATGCAGGTCCTCTCGTTCGGTGGTGTGCTGCGGTTGCAGCAATTGCTCACTTCGGTCCGTCCGTCTCTCCTGCACCCACCGAATCCATACTCGCCTCACTGTGAGTGGATGTCGTCCCACACGAGCGGCGATGTCTCGGTACGATATACCGCTGTCGCGATAAGCCACTATTCGTCCTCTGTCGAACTCCGAAACCTGCTGGAATTGCTGCCGTATTCTGCGACGAGGCATCAGGAAGTTTCCACGCACAGGTCCGGCAGCACAACACACTTCCACTACTTACACCCTGCCTTCTGTGCACCCTTCTTATCGTGCTTCTCGGTGGCGTGCCGGGCGTACATGATTTGCATGTGCCCTGCAATGCTAATCGTTTGCATGTCCTCTCACGGGAGACGCATGCTGCGAATTTCAGGCCAATCGGATGCTTCCTTCTTGATGTTGCATTTTGGGTGACCAGCAGTGTATATATATTGATCGAAAGTGCTTTTTTTTACAAGAAATTAATATCTAGATTTTATATTTACCGATTGATAGGGAAAATGTAGAGGTACCGATATAACAGATACTAAGCGGTGACCACATTGCCACATTTATGAAGAAAATTATCGAACTATAAAACTTGGTCAGATGCATTATTTCTTAAAAAGAAACTGATTAATCAGTGCATTCTTCCAGTTCTTGCGCATGGAGCACAGACATGGACCTCAACTAAAATAGAGATACAGATGTTTTAGACAACTGAAATCATCATATAGAGATGCATGCTGCATGCTTGATGTTACCAGGAAAGATACAAATAGAAGCTGCCGCCCCGGTGGCGCAGTGGTCTAAAGCGCTGGGCTCTGATCATTCGTCCGTAATGGGTCCGGGTTCGAATCCCGGTCAGGCATGGATGTTGTGTTTGTCTTACGGCACTGGCTCTCTCCCTTCCCTGGAACCAGTGACTCTAAATTAGGGACGGGCGACTGCTTATAGCCCATTGAGTTGCTCACGGTAGTCGTTAAACCTCCAATAAAAAAATAGAAGCTCGTGGATCGGGAAATGACAAGAGTGGAAGACATTATGATCAGAATTCCTGAAATTGCAATGAGATGGACATATTGCTAGAAGAAAAAGCCGCTGACAGAGAGTTGAAATATTGAACTGGATAGCAAGGGAAAAAACAATACCCAGAAGATGACAAGAGGGAGACAGGTGCGTGAAATTCGAAAGCATGAAATAAACTGGCTCAAGGCAGACTGTTGTGGAAAAAGAAACTTGGAGACTCATCCAGCAGTGGATTGATAGAGGTTGGAAATTTTATATACATGCATATACGTATATATATATACAAGTATATAAGGAATAAAAAATTAGTGCTGATGGCAGTGGCAGCGAAGACGCACACTCAAGGTCATGTACGCATTCTCAAGTGTCTCATTGTGACCCCTAGAAATATGACAATAAATACTTTTCCTCCTGATACACTCTCTTTGAAACTTCGACTTGATACCGACCACTGCAACTTGGACGGCGAAGAAAAACATTTTGTAGAATTTTGAAGGGTCTGCCAGAATTTCGCGATGAGTTTTTATTGCGATGCTCACACACCGGCATTCTCTTTAATAACGAGTTAGTAAAATCATGCAATGCATTGATTATAATACGCTTTCCAACATTACATAAATCATTTCTCAAGTTATGAGAATAAAGGCTGTGGAATAAATCTCGGTCCTGTGCCCTGACCTTTGATCCCATTTCGATGGTATTCAACAGAACCGGCTTGGTATACGTCCGAAATAGCATGACAAAGTTTTTTTTACGTAAGTTATAACGCATAAGGGCGATGGAATGGATCCCGATCCTATGTCCTGTCCTTTGGTCTCATTTCGTCCATTTTTTTTTTTTTTTTTTTTTTTGATTGGAGGTTTAACGACCACCGTGAGCAACTCAATGGGCTATAAGCAGTCGCCCGTCCCTAATTTAGGGTCACTGGTTCCAGGGAAGGGAGAGAGCCAGTGCCGTAAGACAAACACAACATCCATGCCTGACCGGGATTCGAACCCGGACCCCTTACGGACAAATGATCAGAGGCAAGCGCCTTAGACCACTGCGCCACCGGGGCGGCCGTCCATTTTCAATAGGATTCGTTCCCAGGTGGTCCCCTACCACATACTAAAATTTTATCGAAATCGAACCGTTTTTACGTAAGTTATGACGCATAAGGGCAATGGAATGCATTCCGCTCCCCTGTCCTAACCTTTGACCCCATTTCGCCCATTTTCAATAGAATTCGTCCCCAGGCAAGACCCTACAACATACTAACATTTCATCCAAATCGAAGCATTTTTACGTAAGTTATGACGCATAATGGCGATGGAAGTGTTTCCGCTTCGCCGCCCCGGTGGCGCAGTGGTCTAAGGCGCTTGCCTCTGATCATTCGTCCGTAAGGGGTCCGGGTTCGAATCCCGGTCAGGCATGGATGTTGTGTTTGTCTTACGGCACTGGCTCTCTCCCTTCCCTGGAACCAGTGACCCTAAATTAGGGACGGGCGACTGCTTATAGCCCATTGAGTTGCTCACGGTGGTCGTTAAACCTCCAATCAAAAAAAAAAAAAAAAAATTCCGCTTCTATGTCCTGACCTTTGACCCCATTTCTCCCATTTTCAATAAGGTTTGTCGCCAGGTGGTCCCCTACCACATACCAAAATTTCTTCGAAATCGAACCTTTTTTACGTTAGTTATGGGGCATAATAGCAGTGGAATGGATCCCTCTCCTATCTACTGACCTTTGACCCCATTTCGTTCACTTTAAAGAGGGTTCCTTCCCAGGTGATCCCCTACCAGATATTAAAATTTCATCGAAATCGAACGATTGTTACGCGAGTTATCGTGCTGACGTACATACGCACACAACGCGTGACGTAATGAGGCAGATGGGAATCGCGACCATCTGCCCGCCGCAAGAGTGTGACGTCATAAAACTTTAATAGGATCCACACACAACGCGTGACGTAATGAGACAGATGGCGTGACCGCGCGCCAACATTCTCAAACGCGGCGAGAATGTGACGTCATAAGATTTCTAAGCATTGGTAACATTAATGGAACAACGCCATTACTAAAAACGTTATAATTCGGGGTCGTTATTTAACCCACTAAACGAATTCTTCTAAAGTCGAGATCAAGCTAAATCGATTTCTAGTATTAGAAAACGGTAGGTTAACGACTTTCATCAAAATTCTTAGAGCCGTTTTCAGAATAAAATGTACATACATACATGCAAGAATTGCTACTTTAAGGTGGACGTCAAGTAATCTTGCTTCCTATACTTCCAATGGAAAAACTTCTGTACACATTTTCTTCACAAAAAATGCGTTCCCAAGGATGAAAATTTGAACATCGATTAAAATATCTTCATTTTATAACTTGCAATACTTAATATTTTCTAAAACATAACCATAATTATGCAATTCAACATTTGTTTTCTACTGACGTCATGAAAATACAGGTCGCGCCATCTTTTTTCTGGACAATTAATGCGTTCACAAGGATGAAAATTTGAACATCGATTAAAATAGCTTCATTTCATAACTTGGAGTACTTAATATTTTCTAAACCATAACCGTAATTATGCAATCCAACTTTTTTTGCCCACTGACGTCATCAAAGTACAGGTCGCGCCATCTTTTTTCTGGTTTCAACACCACCAAAGGAAAACTGATTGATTTTTAATATAATTATGGTTATGTTTTAGAAAAAAATTAAGTTTTCCAAGTTATAACATGAAGTTATTTTAATCGATGTTCAAATTTTCGTCCTTGGGAACACATTAATTGTGAAGGAAATGTGTACAAAAGTTTTTCCATTGGAAGTATAAGAAGCATAATTACTTGACGTCCACCTTAATAATATGGGATAAGGGCAATGGAATGGATGGCAATCCTATGTAATGACCTTTGACCACATTTCGTCCATTTTCAATAGGGTTCGTCCCCAGTGGTCCCCTACTACATACTGAAATTTCATCGAAATCAAACCATTTTTACGCACGTTATGACGCATAAGGGCAATGGAATGCATCCCGATCTTATGTCCTGACCTTTGACCCAACTTCACCCATTTTGAATGGGGTTCGTCCCCAGGTGGTCTCCTACCACATAGTAAACGTTTATTGATTGGTTGGTTGGTTGGTTGTTGGATTTTATTGGCGCAAGGGCCAGGTTTGGCCAAAGAGCGCCAGACAAAGAACTATCAGCCACAGATTTTTAAAAAACGTGGAAAATGATTAAGAACAGACAGGCTTGGTAAAAGTTGAAAAAGAGTATGATGAAAGCTGTGAAGACAAGGTAGTTAATTAGGTTTATATAAAAATTTATTAATTTACTATTATAATTATAATTTTTTTTTTCTTTAAACACAACTACACAAAGGATGAGTCACTCTCCTCCCCCCACACCCATCTGCAATGCTGGCAGGGGGCGGGGACGAACTGTCACTCTCTTCCCCCCCCCATGTTCCTCTGCAATGTTGTTTGAGGCTGGGGACGAACTGTCACTCTCCTCCCCCCTATGTTCCTCTAAAATGTTGGTTGAGGGTGGGGACCTCGCTGAGGCCGAGACAGTTGGATGGACACTGCACACCTTTGCGGATTGAGGGCCGGGTCTTCCGCACGTGCAGGCTTTCGACTGGAAACTGGAAGAGACGGTCGGCAGCAAAAGAGAAGGCCCAGAATCAGGTATTCGAAAAATCTCGAGCTCGGGAAAAAACACCTGTGTCGCTTGGTCAGCTGTAGATCGCTTGGCAAGGGCGGCGAGAGCTACAGGGCGCGGAACAAAGGGCTGCACGGGTTGTGGCAGAGACTGAACTACTGCCGCAAAAGTACGCTGTCGGGTGGTGGGTATACCCAACTTGGCCTTGGCAGCAGGGTACGAGAGGCCTTCCAGGGTCTTGAGGCGCTGGATCGCCATCTCGTCCTTCCATTTCATACAGTTGCGGGAGTAAGCTGCATGGGCCTCACCGCAGTTAACACAGCAGGCCGCAGAAGTGCAACCTTCCCCGTCATGTTCACTGGAGCCACAATTTGCGCAACGAGCGGAACTCTTACAGAAACGTTGTGAATGCCCGTACCTCTGGCACCTGAAACAGCGCAGAGGACTGGGAATGTACGGGCGAACTCCACAGACCAAGTAGCCAGCCTTGATTTCGGTCGGAACTTTCGGGGTGTTAAAAGTCAAGATGACATTTTTTGACTTAATCATGGAACCATCACGCCGGAACATCATACGACGTGCAGCAATAACACCTTGATCAGCAAGTTCAGTCACGAATTCGTCTTCACTGCATGGCAAGAGATCAAACTCCGAAATAACACCCCGAGAGGTGTTAAGAAACGGGTGAGGTGTCACTTTTACAGGAATGCCTTGAAGACTAGTGAGGTTCAGAAAAGTGTTACTCTGAGAAACACTGCAAGTTTGGACAAGCAGGTCCCCAGAGCGAAGCTTCCTCACAGACTTCAAGGGGCCAACCGCAGCGTCCAAAGCTTTAGAAATGAAAAAGGGAAGATCTGGTGGACAGTCTCTCATGCGGATCGATGGATTCTACAAGCAAGTGAGTAGCATGCGTAGTCACAGCAATCGAGGGGAGACGACGCTTCGGAGCGACTGGTACAGCTGCCGAAGAAGAGGTTCCACATTCTTGGTCCAGGTCAAGGTCTAAAGACCGTTTAAGGGTATGAGACTTGGTAGGTTGAGAAGACGAAGGACAGTCGTTGTCAACTATCATTTTGTCAGGTGACTTAAATTTGGAGTTTTTGTTCTTTTTACCCATGGAAAAAAAGGAGGAAGATTCGTCTGCAGACTACTCCACCCACCACCGAGCCCTACAAGGGAGAACTGGAGGTCTGCAAGCCAAGAAAATGACGCTGGACACAGTTCTGGAGCTTATACGTTGCAGATATAGTCCGTTGGCTGTGATCACACGCACTCGGCGGACACTTCGGCCTCCGGGTACCGTCATGCCAACGCCTTTGGCATGATCCCACAGCCCCCGGGCTCACCCTGCCGTGCTATACGACAAAAAAGCCGCTAAAGCCGTGTTCACAACTTGGTACAAGGCTTCTGACTAGAGGTGGGTTAGTCTCTAGCCTCCCGTTTACAGCGAAGCCGGGGTCGAAGAGGAGTGTTGGTACACAGGAGGCACTTATCCGGTCTCCTGCGACCTCAGCCGCCAGACATCCCATTTCCGCCTCACGGGTCTCCGCACGCGGCAAACATGCAGGTAGGTCTAGCACCCAAACCAGCTAAAAGGAAAAAGAAATCCAAAGAAGACAAATCCTGGAAGGGAACCTAAACGGAATCTCAGCAACCTACGAACTGAGCGGTTAATATAATACAGTTAGTGGTGGAGGGTAACAAAACCACAAGACCGGGGTGTTAGTGCATAACGTGGTAGCGATTAGGTAAAGTATACAACACGGGCAACTAGCCAGTGGAGAAACTAAATAAAAACGAAAAAGCGAGACACAAGACCAGCTCGGGATCGTGGGGCCGCGACTCCCCAACAGCTGGATGAACAGCCGTCCCTGCAAACACCGACAGCAAAGCGGTGGCATGACATCAGATGTTGACCAGTCACAAGGTCAGCTCGGGCCGTGGGGCGCCGCTCCCCAAATAACTGGAAAACCAGTTATCCCCGTGCGGGGAAACGTTCATTGAAATCGAACCATGTTTACGCAAGTTATGACGCATAAGGGTAATGGAATGATCCCGCTCCTACCTCGTGGCCTTATGACCCCATTTGTCCCATTTTCAATAGAGTTCGTCCCCAGGTGGTCCCTTACCACATACTAAAATTTCATCGAAATCGAACCATTTTTACGCCAGTCATCGTACGGACGGACGGACGGACGGACAAAGCTGGAGCATATACGCTTCTTCAACTTACGGTTGGAAAGCGTCAAAAACGGATTGGAAACATATTCAGTCCAGTTTCAGTTTTGAAGCCATGATAACAATTTAGTGTAGAAAAATTTGTTTTCCAAAATTTACCAACTTCGTAAATTTTCTAAAAATGATAGCTGATTAAATGTTCTTTTCAAAGTAATTAAGTATAATGCACTACCTCAATTGCAATGCGCAGCTTAATTTTGGGAGGGAGGGGGGATGCAGCAGAAAAAAATTGTACCCAGTGGAGTGACTTCAATGATTTTTGGTGAATAAAAATTTACGTGAGTTTGAAAGCGAAAATTTCGTTGTGCTTGGTAAGTGAAGAAATCAATTTTGTGCAAGTATTTCGCTGCAGAAATTAACCTCTCTCTGGCTCTCTTCTCTCTCTCTCTCTCTTCTCTTTTTTTTCAATTTATCCAATACTGAATTCTATTCTTAATCGCAATTTGCACATGCCCATTTTGACCAGAAGAGAAAATATAAGTAAAACTTTTTTCAAAAGTCCCGGCAACTGATTATTTGTCATTAGCAAACACAAATATTCTACAGTTCGATGGTGTAAGAATTATTACGTTGAATAAAAGCAGGAACAAACCAAAAATTGGAAGGAAAAAACAAAACAGGTTGAGTAATACATTCAAACATACCTTATTTAATACTTTATTTCAACATTCGTCATTATTTTAATTCATTCCCCTATTTTATTTTTTATTCGGAAGCACAAGAACCGTATTAATCAACAAAGCACGCAGGGCCTGCGACGCATTCCCACCCGAGCCGCCCCGGTTGCGCAGTGGTCTAAGGCGCTGGGCTCTGATCATTCGTCCGTAAGGGGTCCGGGTTCGAATCCCGGTGAGGCATGGATGTTGTGTTTGTTTTACGGCACTGGCTCCCTCCCTTCCCTGGAACCAGTGACCCTAAATTAGGGACGGGCGACTGCCCATTGAGTTGTTCACGGTGGTCGTTAAATCTCCAGAAAAAAACAACAACCTCCAATCAAAAAAAAAATTCCCACCCTACGAGAGACTGCATTCGCGAGCAACCCGTGCTCACGAGGCTGCCATCAATGCAGTCCCCAGGGAAGTTTTATTCAAAGGAAATGAACAGATGTGGGAATAGGCAGAGTTTCCCACATGAGTTGGTTTCAATACCCGTCCGGGCTGCAAGCAGCGCAGTTCGCCAACGTTTCTTACGCTCCCAGTGGTGTTATGCAGGGAAAACTTCCAGTTGAGTTCAGAAAACTTCTCTCTCTTGGTACGGCATGAAAATAAAACTGCTTTGGGTAGGGAGGGGATGCAACCCCACAGCCCCATAGCGGGAGCCGCCCCTGATTGCAGTGTTCTATTCATGGCAAGACCTCAATATTGTTCAGGAAAAGTGAGTATGAAATTACATATGGGTCACCACAATTGCCCAATAACTTTAATTTTTCAGAATAAAGCTGGTTTTCATCACCAGATAACACACTTAAGTAGCTCATCCAATGTATCTTTGATTTTACTTGTACACCAGTTGTTCTGCAAAGAAAGCAGCAGACGAAAAAGTGACGGGAACCGCGGTTTCGTGACGTCAATGCATACGGTCTCTATAGTGTTGACAGCAATCCCAAAATCTTTGGATGCTTTGGAAGTTTAATTCACTCACTGATTTCTGCATGGATTCACCGGGAGAAAGGTAATTTCTTGTCAGTCCTAGCGTTCAGAACTGAGTAAGTTTAAGTGTCAGCTAGTGTACTTACCAGAAGCTGTGCAGCAAATGAGAGCTTTGGTGGATGGACTTCGACCACGCCTCCTCGGTATTTTAATATTTGAAGGTTCCCGGTAAACATTGCGTCACCGTAACCATTAATTTCACGTTTGTTTTGGGTGTTACAGACGAGGTGTGTGTCCTTAAAAGTGGGCGGTTTTGTTAATTATTAAGTTATTATTTTTTCCAGGTATGCAACGCATTGCAGATTTTCATATTTTGAACATTTGAAGTTTATTTTTCGTTTGTAGTGTCACTCGGATTTTGATTTTTTTATTACTCGGCGTATACTTCAGTTTTACTGCTACGCATTTTGAGCCATAAAAGTAAATCAGGCGTAAAGATTCAGATGTACAACGTTATCACTTCTGAAAGGGCAGTCAAATCATTTGCTCGCAGTTTTTGCTTCTTCACAACGTGTAGGTGTATAGTTTCATTAGGCACCTGAATTATAGAATTTAATAGAACAACTTTAGAGTTAGTGTAGAGGCGGCGGAACATGGAAGGTCACGATTAAATATAAATTTTGGTATTTACTTGTTGACAGGTGGGGCAGGAAATGTTTGAATCTAATTGTTTTTTATTGCGTCTTTGAATTCATTAGGTATTTTACATTATAGAGTTTTTTGTGGACGTGTCTATAAATTTCGGCAACTCGATTTGTTCAGAACTTTCTGTCTCGGAAGTCGTGTCTGATAACTGTTGATTGTGTTGCATTAGTGCCGAATCTGGCGAGACAAATCCAGAATCGCGATGGGATTCATTGACCCCGCACTTTGAAGTTATATAAAAAAACAAAAAAGTTGGCGCTCCTCCCCGAACTTTGGCCCATGTCTGTCAGTATGAATATTGCGATACATTATGAATAACGAAAACGAAACCGCTGAAATTAGGATTGCTGCTAGCTAACTTGATAGCCTGTTTTAAAATTTAATTCTGTAATAAAGTGATGTATATTCAGCATATATATATCGTTTATTTATTTATACAAAAAGAGCAGTTTAAAAACTGCAAATATGTTTTAATTGGCAGGTATTTACATAAATATGAATGTGAGCTATGGGGGAAAATATAAAGAAATCCTCTTGTGCAAAGTGTAAGCTTGCAAAAATTCGGAAATTGAAATTATTTTTGGAGGTGATATTGTATAAATGACAAGAAAAAATTTTCATTTGCACAAGAGTATAATTTATTTTTGAGTCATATTGCTGATTTAATTTCATATAAAGGCCTTAAAGTGATATTGCCATAAAGCTTTCAAAATAAGCTTTCAACTGGTGTATTGAATAATTAGGTTGTATACAGAAAGTTTGAAGGGCAATAAAACTGAACTGTGACCTTGAAATTTTCAAAATGCGATGTTTTAGAATTCTAACAAAGTAATGACATAGAAAAACTCTTTCCTAATGTATACAGAAAGTTTGAACTCTAAAAACCATTTTGGTACATTAAATGTTTTTTAATGTGATACTTCTACAGAAATGTGTTCTGTATGTGATTAAATCCTTTGGTATGTAGTCATTATGCCAGAAATATTTGGAAACTTAATTAAAAAAAAAGTACGGATTTTGTCCCTCTCTTGAAGACCTGTGTGTTTTTGGTCTTGCACATGAATGGTTAACATTAGTACTGCTACACTATTAGTAACTAATGTTACGCAAACTTCTGTTCTTCACATTAGTACTGTTAAAATGCAGTACTAATGTTAATTATTTATCACTGTTTAAGTTATAATATATGAGTTATACTGCATAAGTAATAACAAGATATTGGTCATAACTTTGCATCCAACAGAAATTGTAGTCTTTGAGTTGCCAGGCTTTGACTTCGCATGTAGTGTGATTATATTTTCAGGGTGTTTGCTTTTTAGCTATCAAAAGAAAAATAAATCTACACTGCCCTGGTGGTACAGTGGTCTAAGCAATGGCTTCTGATCGTTCGTCTGAAATGGGTCTAGGTTTGAATCCCGGTGAGGCATGGATTGTTGTGTTAGTCTCTCTCCCTTCCCTGGAACCAGTGGCCCTAAATTAGGGATGGGCAACTGCTTATAACCCATTGAGTTGCTCACTGTAGTCGTTAAACCTCCAATCCAAAAAAAATAAAAAATCTATTTTGTATAAATCATTTTTAGTATTAGTAGTTGTGTATGTTTATCTAATAAGGAATGTAGTCTGAAAAGTTTCTTGTAATCCCTAAAATAAAAATACATTCATATGTGGGAAAAGTGAAGATCTGTTCAACCATTGATGATAAATTTAGTTCATATAAAATAAGGCAACAGAGTTTGTACCAAATGCAGAGTTAAATTAATTAAAATAAGAAAAAAAAACATTAAATGTTTTAAATATAGCATTTAGCAAGTTAAAAGGTCATAAATATGATGATTCATCATGTAACATAGCTGATATTAGCATTTTATTATTAGCTGCTGAGTTGTTATAGAAATTTTGTCAAGAAAAAGTTTGCAATAATAGTTTGGCAAAACAAACAAACGTGTAGATGCACACAAAGCAAACAAAAATATTTCAAATGATTCATATTGCACAAATTTCACAGACTAAGAAATCATACCTTAACTAGAATAGAATTTATTGTGAGCACAGAAAAAAACAAGTTAGTAAAATCATTCAATGCATTGATTATGATATGCTTTCCAACATACCAGAAACCATTACTCAAGTTATGAAAATAATAGCTGTGGAATAAATCTCGCTCCTGTGCCCTGACCTTTGACCCCATTTCAAGGATATTAAACAGAATTGGTTCAGTATACTTCCGAAGCAACATGCTAAAGTTTTGTCGCAATCAAAGGATTTTTTACTTATGACGCATAAGGGCGATGGAATGGATCCCGCTCCTATGTCCCGACTTTTGAACTCCATTTTCAATAGGGTTCTTCCCCAGGTTGTCCCCTACCACATACTAAAATTTCATTGAAATCGAACCATTTTTATGCGAGTTACTGTGCGGACAGACACAAAGCTGGAGCATATACACTTCTTCAACGTATGGTTGGAAAGCATAAAAAAGCATGCAAGTTTTGAGTTTTATAAACAAAAATCTGAAATTTAAGGAAAATAAATTGTGCCGCCCCGGTGGCGCAGTAATCTAAGGCGCTGGCCTCTGATCATTCGTCCGTAAGGGGTCCGGGTTCGAATCCCGGTCAGGCATGGATGTTGTGTTTGTCTTACGGCACTGGCTCTCTCCCTTCCCTGGAACCAGTGACCCTAAATTAGGGACGGGCGACTGCTTATAGCCCATTGAGTTGCTCACGGTGGTCGTTAAACCTCCAATCAAAAAAAATAAAATAAAATAAAAATAAATTGTAAAAAAATTGAAGCATTATGGTAACAAAGTTAGAGGTAATAAAAATAAATTGAATCTTTCAAAATCCAGGGAAGATATAAAGTAAGAATAATTTGAAGTCATTTTCGTAAATTACATAAAGAGATGAAATTTGAAGTTTACCACATAAAACAAAAATGCATGTGTGTGTGTTTATTTGTGTGTAAAAAGAATTCATCAACAAAAGCAGCTTCACCAGTCTGTATGGGGCTTTCCTCTGTGCCAATCATCTGATTTCTACTGTGAAAGGAAAAAAGGGATCTGTGTACTTCTGAGTACATGTTATACCATTCTGTAATAGTGTTGTATAACTTTCCTATTGATTAACTGCTTTGTCCATCGATATTTCCGAAACAAAAAAAATGGTACTAATTCGTAACTGTCGCACAAATTCTACTTGCTGTTTAATTTCTTGTTAATCTCCATGTAAGGGAAAAATTCTGTGCCTTTTTTCCTAACAAAACTCTTTAAGTTTGGCATCCATTATAAGGACTGCAAAAGTACAGGCTTAAATTCTCCACATCTATCCCATTTTCTGTATTTCTCTCTCTCTCTCTCTGCCATGTCAGTGCTATAGTGTTAACTCAGTGTTTAAGGTGGAATTTTTTTCACATAACAATTTGGCTATTTTGTCAGCAAAACGTGTAGCAAAATGCTATGTAGATGGATTTTGAACTGAATTTTCAACACTCTCTAAGGAATAATACATTAAATTTGACTCTTGAAGGTAGAGGTTCCTACAGTCCTTAAAAAGTGCTTATTTTTTATTGGGATGCTTAGATAGCATTGTTTGTTTGCTTTTTGTTGTTGTTGTTTTTTTGCCAAAAATGGTAAAAAGTACTTATTTTTGAGAACAGGCTGTGTGAAATTCATAACTTACAGTGTAGTGTGTAGAGCTTCTGCTGCTGGTTGGCTATATTGATGATGATATGCGTCATCAGCTGAAAGCTGATGGAAGAGTATGGGGCAGTGGGAGATAAGTAATTTGCTGCGAAAAATGAAGGACCACAGGCTAAATTAAACACATCCATCAAAATCTACCTAATAAGCCCATTACAATCTCTTGGTATTGATATTCCCGTTTTTGTATATGCAAATGATAGTTACTTAGTTATACCATGAGAAAACTAAGTGCAAAACTGAAATCTTGAACACATAAGTTTGATTTTGGTTTTGCAATTTAAACAATGAAATGATTATGTACAAAATCCAAATCTTGACCTCATAACTCCAACTAGAGTAGAATATTCAAAGAAACAGATTATAAATTCTGAATTTGCTTGCAACACGTACTGGTCATCTATGTAACATCTCTCAGAAAACTTGAAAATTCCATCGTCCTGGAATGAGAATCGAACCCACATCTCCCAATTTCCGTTTGAGTACGCTAAACATTATACCACCCAGGACAGTGAAGTTCCAAGCAACTGAGATTAAGCAACCTTAACATATTAGGTATCTGAACACCCTTCAGGTTTGTCCTAGTCGAAGCATCAATGCTTCCTCATAGTGTTATTTCGACCCATCTCCCATCCAGAAACGGATTCCCCCTCCAGGGCGATGGAATTTTAAAGTTTTCTGAGAGACATTACATGGATGACCAGTTAGTGTTACAAGCAAATTCAGAATTTATATTCTGTTTGCTTTGAATATCCTATTGATTTCCCACATATTATGAGGAATATTTCTTTCTTCATTGATACAACTACAGTTTTACAATTTATGTACGTTTTTATTGCATTTGTGATTTTTCTCTCAGATAGGAAAACTCGTTTGACCAGCAGGACTGTTTTTTAAATTGCACAAGTTTCAATTTATTACATCCACAAACTTCGATTATATGGAAAAATATTGCAAACTTCAGTTTGCTTAGTTAAGTCGTGTAAAAGTATATTTGTACACGTCATCACTGCTGCATATACAATTGGCATTTAAAGAAATTGTGCCATGCTTAGATAGTCCTTAAGAAGTGTTTATTTTTTATGGAAGAAAAAGAGTGGGAACTCTGCCCAAAACTGTATGTGTAGTTTTTGTTTATATACAGTTTTGTATGTATAGTTATTGATCATGGTCTGATCTTTTCTTCTTGTATCTCTTGAAAAATGTGCTGGTGCCTGAAAATTTTAGGGTTTTGTCTACCCGTGCTTGTATGAGTGTTATTTTTCATCCTCATGCTATGGATTCCCTTTTTGCATGCCAGGTTCATGCTTAACATTGTGTTGCCCATCATTCTGAAACATAGTTTAATGAAATCAATTTTATTTTCTCAAAGAAATGTGTTTCTCTCTTCTAATACCTCTTTCTTTTTTCTTGACAATGCAGGCAGGTAGACATGCTTTTACATTGGTGATCTAAATGAAAATAGTACTTATTTTTAAAGGAAAGACACCTCAAAATGAATTTTTTGACATATAGGTATTCTTTAGTGTCTTAAGACAATGACATAATCATTTTGTTGGTGTCTTGTCCTTTTTTCTTTCTGTAATAAAATAGGAAAAATCAGTTGAATTGTGAATGAAAACATACATTATGACCCCATTTTTATGAGTTTAGCTTAGTAGAGTAGCTGTTCACTTGAAGTCCATAAACCACTTTCAAGAGATGCCAAAGAAACAAAAGTATGCACTCTTCTAGCAAGGAGACCATTGTTTTGACACACATGGCTGATTTTGGTATGAGTGGTTACTGTGGCAATTTATGACCATTCAGCTGAACAACAAAGCTCCTCTAGCATTTTTCTTGTTTTCCCTTGCAAATGTTGGTGACACTCAGTCTGCTGCAGTGTTGGGGATTCTCATGCAGTGTTTCAGATATTCAGGCATAGCACAATGGATGTTATCGATGAAACTGAAGAGTATTGCTGATTTTAATAGCATTATTTGAGCTTAATTTAGAGCATTTTATTTTGTTTTATAGTGTTTTGATCATCACTATGTGCATTATGTTTCTGTGCTATATGATGATGGTCTTTGATCTTCCTAGGGAATTCCCCGATGTGGATATTACTTTTCCGACAGAGTTCGAGACGGACCCTACCCTGATGAATATTGCTCACAGGGATAGCCGTAATGCAGGTCAGTCAGTCATTACAGAGCTCTTCAAAAGAGAAGAAATATCCATGACTAGGAAAAACTTCTTGAGAAGCTTTCAGGTTATCAGCTTTGTGATTTTGTGAAAATTTAAAATCAGATTTAAATGTTCTTCTTCCTTTATATTAAATTAGTTTGAATCTGTGTTATTAAGATTCAAATTAGGAAGAAAGAACAAGGTTCATATTTATTAGTTTAGGTAAAGAATTTTAATATATATAGTTGATCTCTTTTGAAAAGCCAATCATTTAAATTAGTTTAATGGAAGTATTTCATGTACTGTTATCATTAAAGGTTAAATAATTTTTTATACAATTTGTCAGCTTCATAATTAAGATTAACAAAATTTGCTGCCAGTCAAGAAATTATTACAAGTTACCTGAAATTGTTTGTGATATGCTTAACAGTCAGATAACTAAAAAAAATATTCTCTGAATTGCAAAAAATTATATATGTGTGTATATGTGTATATAAATATGCAGCAGTTGCTCTGGCTTTTTTAAAGTTTTTGCCAGCCCATTTGTTGAATTCAATTTTTTTTTTTTTTTTTGCCAAATGTAATCTGAAATCGCCAATTTTTTTATTATTTTTTACTCTCCATCAAAAATATAAAAACCATAAAAACATGAAGTGTTTTAATAGTACAAAAAACAATAGGTTATAGATTCTTTACAATTAAGCAGCAAACTATTATGTTTATAGATCCCAAATCTTAGTAGCAAAAACTATAGACACTTATTTTCAATTTTGAATTTCTTACTACCTATAAAATTTCTAAACAAAGAATTATTGACCGAATAAATTCCAGATTAACTGAAAAAATGTGAAATACATTTATTTTGTGGCTTGGTTCTAAAAAGACCAGTGTAAAGAAAATACAGATGCTGAAAAATTGCACTTTATTACTTACAGAACACTTTCATCTAATAATTATTTTCATATAAGTCATGAAATATTAGTTGATGGTTCACATCAAAAGATAAATCCACAAGTATTAGTACATTTAAATAATTCTATATTGATTTTTTAAATATCCTTGGCATTGCCAAAGCAAAATTGGCCATGATGTCAGAGCAAAAGCAGTCCTTTTTAAAGATTGTATTTCCTTGGGTGTCATTAAAAAAAGTAATCACCAATACTTTCACCAAAACTTTCTGTCCATAACCAAAAAATTTTTTTTCGCAAGTTGCGAAGAATGTGATCGGCAGCATGATCCTTGTGTGTGTGTGTGTGTGTGTGTGTGTGTGTGTGTGTGTGTGTGTGTGTGTGTGTGTGTGTCATCATTGGCAACCATTATCATTCTACTGCTCGATGAAGGTCACTCCAAGATTCTTCCACAACAATTTGTGTTGAGCCAGTCCCCTCCATGTCACTCCTTTATGCTTTTGAACTTCATCCACCCATCTCCCATGTGGTATTCTGGGGCTTTTCCTGTCCCTTAGAATCCAATCTCAAATTTTTTTCGATTTGTGATGCCACACACATGGATAAGCCTTTTCGGAATATTTTCTTCTTAATATATTCCACGTTTCTCCACCAGGGGGCATAGATGTATATCTTATTTTTGTCAATATCTCTACTTCTAGGATTCCGATTTGAAAAATTCCTCCTTTGTTGGATACTGTTTTCAGTGTGACATGTTTTTCATATAATTTCATTTTTTCATGTAATTCATAGACTTTCCGCTATGGGGCGTAGAGGTAAATTGCGTTTCCCCCTATATCTCTGCTTCTAAATCTCCGATTTGAAAAATTCTTTCTGCACCGGATACAGCTCCTGATGGGAAATCGTTTGCACATAACTTCTAATTTTTGTAAAAAAAAAAAAAATGGTTTGGCCGCCAGGGGGCGTGAATCTTAATTTCCGCTTCTGATGTATTTGCAGCAAAATATGAGCTTCTAAATTCTCAATTGAAAAAAAACTTCCTTTGTAGACCGATACTACTCATGTCGACAAACCTTTTAGAAACATTTTCTTCTTAAAATAATACATGGTTTCTACGCCAGGGGCGTAGATGTATATCTTATTTTTGTCAATATATCTACTTCTAGGAGTCCGATTTGAAAAAATCCTTCTATGTTGGAGTCTCCAGTGTGGCATGTTTTTTATATAATTTCAAAATTTTCAAGTAATTCATAGACTTTCTGCTAGGGGGCATAAAGGTAAATTACTTTTTCTCCTATATCTCTGCTTCTAAATCTCCAATTTGAAAAAATTCTTTCTGCACCGGATACAGCTCCTGATAGGAAATCCTTTGCACGTAATTTCTAATTGTTGTAAAAAATGGTTTGGCCAACAGGAGCTGTAAATTTTAATTCCTGCTTCTGATGTATTTGCAGCAAAATATGAGCTTCTAAAATCTTGATTTAAAAAAAAGTCGTTTGTTGACCGATACTACTCATGTCGACAAACCTTTTTAGGAAAATTTTCTTCTTAAAATAATGCATGGTTTATATGCCAGGGGGCGTAGATGTATATCTTATTTTTGTCAATATCTCTACTTCTAGGAGTTGGATTTGAAAAATTCCTTCTTTGTTGGATAGTGTTTCCAATGCGAAATGTTTTTTCCTATAAATTCAAAATTTTCAAGTAAATCATAGACTTTCCGCTAGGGGGCACAAAGTTAAATTGCGTTTTCTGTGTTATTTCTGCTTCTAAGACTCCGATTTGAAAAATTCTTCCTGTATCGCATACAAGACCTGATGGAAAATATTTTTCACATAATTTCTTATGTTTGGTAAAGAATGGTTTGGCCACCAGGGGGCATAAGTGTTAATTTCTGCTTTCGATGTATTTGTAGCAAATTCTGGACTCCTGAAAACTAAACTAAATTTTTTTTTCTTGGATCGATACCACTCATATGGAAAAACCTTTTGAGAATACTTTCTTCCTAAAATAATGCATGGTTTTCCCACCAGGGGACGTAATGTCACATTTATTTTTTGTCGATATCTATGTTTCTAAGAGTCCGATTTGAAAAATTCTTTTGGTGTTGGAGAGAGTTTCTGGACCGAAATGTTTCTCATATAAATTGATGTTTTTCTTAACGCACAAGTCTGCAACCAGAGGGCGTAAGCTCACGATTCTGTTTACAGCAATATCTGAGGGATTAAAAACCTGACTGAAAAACTTCTTTCTTCCGTCAGATACTATTGTTTTCCATACCGGTTCCATTGACTTTGAATAACTTTGATAAATTTAATTTGCGTCAGAACGGATTCAAAAGACGTGCTTATTACACTCGAAAATTCGGTGTCATCTTCCTTGTTTCAGTTATCTGCAATCTTCGTATGTCTTTTTTTAGTTAAGATCCATGGCTCTTCTCCGTATATAAGCACTGGAAAGATGCATTGATTAAACTCTTTTCTTTTAAGACATAATGGCATATTGCTCTTAAAAATTGTACTGTTTCTTTCGAAAGCTCTCCAACCAAGTTTTATGAGTCAATTAATTTCTTCCTCAGTGTGACCCTCACTGGATATCTGTTTCTTGCCCAAAGTAAATGTAGGTATCAGTTATCTCCAGCTTTTCCCCATCAATTGATAAATCTTCATTTCTTGTAAAAGCATTTTACATAAGTTTTGTCTTATGAAAGTTCATAATTAATCTCATTTTTTTACTCTTGTCAGCAAGGTATACAGACTCATCAACCTGCTTGGCCAGCATGGTGAGTAATGCCCCCCTCCCCAATTTTATTCCACAACTTAAAGTATATATATCATCATCATCATCATCATTGTCAACCATTATCAATCCACTGCTGGACGAAGGTCTCCCCAAGTTTCCTCCACAACGGTCTGTCTTGTGCCAGTCTCCTCCATGTCACTCCCGCATACTTTCGAATTTCATCCACCCATCTCCCATGTGGTCTTCTTCTGGGTCTTTTCCTGTCCCTTGGAATCCAATCTAAAATTTCGGCTGTCCATCGATGGTCTGTTCTTCTGGCAGTATGTACAGCCCATTGCCATTTCAGGGATTTAACTCTGATCATGATGTCTTCCACTCTTGTCATTTTCGGATCCACGTGTTCCTCTTCTTATCTCTCCTGGTTACACCAAGCATGCACCTCTCCATGCTGCTTTGAGTTGTCTGCAGCCTTTGTATGTCTCTTTTAGCTAAGGTCCACGTCTCTGCACCATACGTAAGCACTGGAAGGATGCATTGATCAAACACTTTTCTTTTAAGACATAATGGCATATTGCTCTTGAAAATTATGCTGTTTCTTCCAAAAGCTCTCCAGGCAAGTTTTGTACGCCGATTAATTTCTTCATCAATGTGACCCTCACTTGATATCTGCTGTCCAAGATAAATCGTATGTGTCTGCTATCTCCAGCTTTTCTCCATCAATCGATAAATCTTCATTTCTTGTAAAAGCATTGTACATCACTTTTGTCTTCTGAAAGTTCATTTTTAATCCCACTTCTTTACTCTTGTCAGCAAGTTCCTGGATCATACTCTGTAGCTCTGATGGGGTAGTTGCAAAAATGATTATGTCATCAACAAAACGAAGGTGGGTTAGATAATCTCCATTAATCTTTATCCCTTTGTTTTCCCAGTTCAGTGATTGAAAGACATTTTCCAATGTGGCATTAAAGAGCTTCAGAGATATGGTGTCACCTTGTCTCACTCCTTTTCCAATTTTTATGTGTGTTGTATTTTCAAACAGCCGAATCTTTGCACTTGCATTTTCATAGATGTTATTAATAATATTAATGTATGCATCTTCAATACCGCAGGATTTCAGAGCCATTGCAACTGCTGATGGTTTCACCGAATCAAAGGCTTTTTCATAATCGATAAAAGCCATGCACAATGGAAGCTCATATTCCCTCGCTCTTTCAATTAGTTCTCTCAGTACGTGGATATGATCTATTGTGCTGTAGCCACTCCTGAATCCAGCTTGTTCTCTCGGTTGAGCCATGTCCAGTGTCACCTTCAAGCGGTGTGAAAGAACTTTACTGAAGATTTTATAAACCACTGATAGGAGGCTGATGGGTCTGTAGTTCCTGAGATCCTCAATGTCACCTTTTTTATGTAGCAAGATCATTGTAGCGTTGTTCCAATCCTCAGGAATTTTCCCTTCATTAAGGCATCGAGTGAAAATTTGGGCGAGTACTGTTTCGATTTCTCCACTTGCTTCTTGTTTGATGTCTACAGTAATTCCATCTTCTCCTGGAGCTTTTCCCCGCTTCATGTTCTTGATTGCATGTGCAACTTCTGCTGGAAGGACTGGAAGAACTCTGGTACTGGTACCTTTCATGATGTCTGGAGTACATGTATCATCCCTTTCATATAATTTGGAGTAGAAATCTTTCACTCTTGTCAAAATTTCGCCTCTATTTCTTGTTACAGAACCATCTTCTTTTCTCAGTGCCATAATCTGTTTTTTCCCCTTACTGAGATGTCCCTTTGCTATCTTTAGGCTTTGGTTGTTTTCAATTGCTTTCCTTACTAGTTCACAGTTGAATTTCCTTACGTCTTCAGTGATACTTTTTCGTACTGTCTTGCCTAGCTCTATATCTTCCACTTTGGAAGTCACATCTTCTTTAGTTGTCCTCATCACTCTTCTTTTTTGCATCAACATTTTGGTTTTTCCTGATAATTTGTTCACATGCAATTTGTTCTTAGACCCAGCTAATTTTGTTGCTGTTTCCATAAGAGCTTTGGTTACTTTTCTGTTAACTTTAGAAATATTCACTTCTTCCGATGTTAGGCCTTCTAAAGCAGAGAATCTGTTTTTCAGTTCCAATTTGAAGGTATTATGGTGTTTTTTAAGGTTGGTTATGTCAATACATTTTGTTTGTCTTATGAGCTTGCTACGTTCGAGTATAGTGTTGAGGTGCATCTTACATCTCACCAATCTATGGTCACTGCCTGTGTTGAACTTGTTTAGCACACTGCAGTCTTCTATGACGAATTTTTTGTTACACATAATGAAATCAATTTCACTTGTCGTCCCATTTGGATGTCTCCATGTCCATTTCCTGTGTGGCTTTTTCTTGAAAAAGGAGTTCAAGATGAAAAACCCTTCTGCCTCTGCAAACTCTACGAGAGTATTTCCACGCTGGTTTCTGTTGCAGTGACCGAATGTACCTACTAAAGTTTCATTCTGTTGCCGAAGCCCTATTTTTGCATTGAAATCTCCCATAATTATCTTCAAGTGCTGCTTACCTTTATTATTTAGATCACGAATTTCCTCATAAAATTCTTCAATTTCTTCTTCAGCATGACTTGTGGTGGGTGCATAAGTTTGAATAATCTGAGCCTGGTATCTTCTCGAGAGTTGGATAACGAGTCGTGCAGCTCTGTCAGAGGAACTTTCAACTTCTACAACTTTATCCTTCAGTTTCTTGTTTATTATAAATCCAACACCACTAGTTCTGCCAGTATCTGTCCCACGATAGTAGAAGAGATGTCCACTTTTCAGTTCAATGAGATCTTCTCCTTTTCTCCTTACCTCACTTAGCCCGACGATGTCCCACATGATCCTTTGTAGTTCCTCTTCCAATTCAAGAAGCCTTGAATCAGAAGATAGGGAGCGTCCGTTATACGTAGCCAAGGTCAGCATCAGATGGCAGCCTAGTCCTGTTCTCCGGGGATTGTTAGCACCCTCTGCCTTCATGTCGCACTGGCCGCTGCCTTGGCCAGGTACATTCCAGCTGCCGGAGACTGAGGGCCAAGATTTAAGTTGTGGAGTCATTTTGGAGGGGTTTGGCCATAACTCACCACGCTGGCCAAGCGGGTTGGTGAGTGTGGTATAGCATTTCCTCTAATCCCGATGGTATAGTTATACCGCTATTGGCGGTCGTCAGAGCCCCTTTAGTGGGAACAGGATGTACCACGAGAAGGCGAGGTTGACATTTGTCAAGGAGAGGCTGTGATGTTACGCATCACCTGACCTTACATATATATATATATATATATAAGATGGAATTACTGTAGACATCATACAAGAAGCAAGTGGAGAAATCAAAACAGTACTCGCCCAAATTTTCACTCGATGCCTTAATGAAGGGAAAATTCCTGAGGATTGGAACAATGCTACAATGATCTTGCTACATAAAAAAGGTGACATTGAGGATCTCAGGAACTACAGACCTATCAGCCTCCTATCAGTGGTTTATAAAATCTTCAGTAAAGTTCTTTCACACCGCTTGAAGGTGACACTGGACATGGCTCAACCGAGAGAACAAGCTGGATTCAGGAGTGGCTACAGCACAATAGATCATATCCACGTACTGACAGAACTAATTGAAAGAGCGAGGGAATATCAGCTTCCATTGTGCATGGCTTTTATCGATTATGAAAAAGCCTTTGATTCGGTGAAACCATCAGCAGTTGCAATGGCTCTGAAATCCTGCGGTATTGAAGATGCATACATTAATATTATTAATAACATCTATGAAAATGCAAGTGCAAAGATTCGGCTGTTTGAAAATACAGCACACATAAAAATTGGAAAAGGAGTGAGACAAGGTGACACCATATCTCCGAAGCTCTTTAATGCTACATTGGAAAATGTCTTTCAATCACTGAACTGGGAAAACAAAGGGATAAAGATTAATGGAGATAATGTAACCCACCTTCGTTTTGCTGATGACATAGTCATTTTTGCAACTGCCCCATCAGAGCTACAGAGTATGATCCGGGAACTTGCTGACAAGAGTAAAGAAGTGGGATTAAAAATGAACTGTCAGAAGACAAAAGTGATGTACAATGCTTTTACAAGAAATGAAGATTTATCGATTGATGGAGAAAAGCTGGAGATAACAGATACGTACGTTTATCTTGGACAGCAGATATCAAGTGAGGGTCACATTGGTGAAGAAATTAATCGGCGTACAAAACTTACTTGCCTGGAGAGCTTTTGGAAGAAACAGCATAATTTTCAAGAACAATATGCCATTATGTCTTAAAAGAAAAGTGTTTGATCAATGCATCCTTCCAGTGCTTACGTATGGTGCAGAGACATGGACCTTAACTAAAAGAGACATACAAAGGCTGCAGACAACTCAAAGAAGCTTGGGAAGGTGCATGCTTGGTGCAATCAGTAGAGATAAGAAGAAGGACTTGTGGATCAGAAAAATGAGAAGAGTGGAAGACATCATGATCAGAGTTAAATCCCTGAAATGGCAATGGGCTGGACATACTGCCAGAATGACAGACCATCGATGGACAGCCGAAATTTTAGACTGGATTCCAAGGGACAGGAAAAGACCCAGAAGAAGACCACATGGGAAATGGGGGGATGAAATTTGAAAGTATGCGGGAGTAACATGGAGGAGACTGGCACAAGACAGACCGTTGTGGAGGAAACTTGGCGAGACCTTCGTCCAGCAGTGGATTGATAATGGTTGACAATGATGATGATGATGATATATATATCACCATGATCAACCATTATCAATCCACTGGTGGATGAAGGTCTCGCCAAGTTTCTTCCACAATTGTCTGTCTTGAGCCTGTCTCCTCCATGTCACTCCAACAAACTTTCGAATTTCATCCATCCATCTCCCATGGGGGGGGGGGGTCTGCTGGGTCTTTTCTTGTCCCTTGAAATCCAGTCTAAAATTTTGGTTGTCCATTCTTCTGGCAACATGTCCAGCCCATTGCCATTTCAGGGATTTCACTCTAGTCATGATGTCGTCCACTTCTGTCATATTCCGTATCATGAGTTGCTCTTCTTATCTTTCCTTGTTACACCAAGCATTCATCTCTCAATGCTTCTTTGAGTTGTCTGCAGTCTTTGCATGTCTTTTAGTTAAGGTAAATGTCTCTGAGATGTAAGCACTGTCAGGATGCATTGATCAAACACTTTTCTCTTAAGACATACTGGCATACTGCTCTTAAAAATTGTACTGTTTCTTCCAAAAGCTCTCCATCCAAGTTTTATATGCCGATTAATTTCTTCATCAATCTGACCCTCACTTGATATCTGCTGCTCAAGATAAATGTAGGAATCTGTTGTCTTAAGCTTTTCTTCATCAATTGCTAAATCTTCGTTTCTTGTAAAACATTGTACATCCCCTTTGTCTTCTGAAAGTTCATTTTTAATCTCACTTCTTTACTCTTGCCAACAAGTTCTTGGATCATACTCTGCAGCTCTGAAGGGGTAGTTGCAAAGATGACTACATGATCAGCAAAACGAAGGTGAGTTAAGTAATCTCCATTAATCTTTATCCCTTCGTTTTCCCAGTTCAATGACTGAAAGACATTTTGCAGTGTGGCATTAAAGAGCTTGGGAGATATGATGCCACCTTTGTCTCACTTCCTTTCCAATCTTATTTGTGCTGTATTCTCAAATATCCGAACCTTCGCACTTGCATTTTCATAGATGTTATTAATAATGCTAATGTATGCATCTTCAACACCGCATGATTTCAAAGCCATTACTGCTGATGGTTTCACAGAATTGAAGGCCTTTTCATAATCAATAAAAGCCATGCTAATGGGAGTTCATATTCTCCTGTTCTTTTAATTAGTTCTCTCAGTACATGGATATGTCTACACACACATATATATGTTATATATACAGTATATCATCATCATATATTTTGGAGTAGCGTAACATCACAGCCTCTCCTTGACAAATGTCAACCCCGCCTTCTCGTGGTGCATCCTGTTCCCACTAAAGGGGCTCTGACGACCGCCAATAGCGGTATAACTATACCATCGAGATTAGAGGAAATTCTATCCCACACTCACCAACCCGCTTGGCCAGCGTGGTGAGTTATGGCCCAAACCCCCCAAAATGATTCCACAACTTAAATCTTGGCCCTCAGTCTCCGGCAGCTGGAATGTACCTGGCCAAGGCAGCGGCAGTGCGACATGAAGGCAGAGGGTGCTAAGAATCCCCGGAGGACCGGACTAGGCTGCCATCTTATGCTGACCTTGGCTACTTACAATGGACGCTCCCTATCTTCTGATTCACGGCTTCTTGAATTGGAAGAGGAACTACAAAGGATCAGGTGGGACATCGTTTGGCTAAGTGAGGTAAGGAGAAACGAGAAGATCTCATCGAACTGAAAAGTGGACATCTCTTCTACTATTGTGGAACAGATACTGGCAGAACTAGTGGTGTTGGATTTATAATAAACAAGAAACTGAAGGATAAAGTTGTAGAAGTTGAAAGTTCCTCTGACAGAGCTGCACGACTTGTTATCCAACTCTCGAACAGATACCAGGCTCAGATTATTCAAACTTATGCACCCACCACAAGTCATCCTGAAGAAGAAATTGAAGAATTTTGTGAGGAAATTTGTCATCTAAATAATAAAGGTAAGCAGCACTTGAAAATAATTATGGGAGATTTCAATGCAAAAATAGGGCAACAGCAACAGAATGAAACTTCAGTAGGTAAATTCGGTCACGGCAACAGAAACCAGCGTGGAAATACTCGTTGAGTTTGCAGAGGCAGAAGGGTTTTTCATCTTGAACTCCTTCTTCAAGAAAAAGCCACACAGGAAATGGACATGGAGACATCCAAATGGGACGTCAAGTGAAATTGATTTTATTATGTGTAACAAAAAAATTCGTCATAGAAGACTGCAGTGTGCTAAACAAGTTCAACACAGGTAGTGACCATAGATTGGTGAGATGTAAGATGCACCTCAACACTAAACTTGGAACGTGGCAAGCTCATAAGACAAACAAAATCTATTGACATAACCAACCTTAAAAAACACCATAATACCTTCAAGTTAGAACTGAAGAACAGGTTTTCTGCTTTAGAAGGCCTAACATCGGAAGAAGTGGACATCTCTGAAGTTAACAGAAAAGTAACCAAAGCTCTTATGGAAACAGCAACAAAATTAGCTGGGTCTAAGAACAAGTTGCATATGAACAAATTATCAGGAAAAACCAAAATGTTGATGCAAAAAAAGAAGAGAGATGAGGACAACTAAAGAAGATGTGACTTCCAAAAGTGGAATATATAGAGCTATGCAAGACAGTAAGAAAAAGTATCACTGAAGACGTAAGAAAATTCAATCAGAACTAGTGAGGAAAGCAATTGAAAACAACCAAAGCCTAAAGATAGCAAAGGGACATCTCAGTAAGGGAAGAAAACAGATTATGGCACTGAGAAAGAAGATGGTTCTGTAACAAGAAATAGAGGCGAAATTTTGACAAGAGTGAAAGATTTCTACTCCAAATTATATGAAAGCGATGATATATGCACTCAGACATCATGAAAGATACCAGTACCAGAGTTCCTCCAGTCCTTCCAGCATAAGTTGCACATGCAATCAAGAACATGAAGCGAGGAAAAGCTCCAGGAGAAGATGGAATTACTGTAGACATCATACAAGAAGCAAGTGGAGAAATCGAAACAGTACTAGCCCAAATTTTCACTCGATGCCTTAATGAAGGAAAGATTCCTGAGGGATTGGAACAGCGCTACAATGATCCTGCTACATAAGAAAGGTGACATTGAGGATCTCGGAAACTACAGACCTATCAGCCTCCTATCAGTAGTTTATAAAATCTTCACTAAAGTTCTTTCACACCGCTTGAAGGTAACACTGGACATGGCTCAACGGAGAGAACAAGCTAGATTCAGGAGTGGCTACAGCACAATAGATCCTATCCACGTGCTGAGAGAACTAATTGAAAGAGCGAGGAATATGAACTTCCATTGTGCATGGCTTTTATCGATTATGAAAAAGCCTTTGATTCGGTGAAACCATCAGCAGTTACAATGGCTCTGAAAACCTGCGGTATTGAAGATGCATACCTTAATATTATTAATAACATATATGAAAATGCAAGTGCAAAGATTAGGCTGTTTGAAAATACAACACACGTAAAAATTGGAAAGGGAGTGAGACAAGGTGACACCATATCTCCGAAGCTCTTTAATGCCACATTGGAGGGTGTTTTTCAGTCGCTGAGCTGGGAAAACAAGGGGATAAAGATTAATGGAGATTATCTAACTCACCTTCGTTTTGCTGATGACGTAGTCATTTTTGCAACTACCCCATCAGAGCTGCAGAGTATGATCCAGGAACTTGCTGACAAGAGTAAAGAAGTGGGATTAAAAATGAACTTTCAGAAGACAAAAGTGATGTTCAATGCTTTTACAAGAAATGAAGATTTATCGATTGATGGAGAAAAGCTGGAGATAACAGACACATACGTTTATCTTGGACAGCAGATATCAAGTGAGGGTCACATTGATGAAGAAATTAATCGGCGTACAAAACTTGCCTGGAGAGCTTTTGGAAGAAACAGCATAATTTTCAAGAGCAATATGCCATTATGTCTTAAAAGAAAAGTGTTTAATCAATGCATCCTTCCAGTGCTTACGTATGGTGCAGAGACGTGGACCTTAACTAAAAGAGACATACAAAGGCTGCAGACAACTCAAAGAAGCATAGAGAGGTGCATACTTGGTGTAACCAGGAGAGATAAGAAGAGGAACTCGTGGATCCGAAAAATGACAAGAGTGGAAGACATCATGATCAGAGTTAAATCCCTGAAATGGCAATGGGCTGGACATACTGCCAGAAGGACAGATCATCGATGGACAGCCGGAATTTTAGATTGGATTCCAAGGGACAGGAAAAGACCAGAAGAAGACCACATGGGAGATGGGTGGATGAAATTCGAGAGTATGCAGGGGTGACATGGAGGAGACTGGCACAAGACAGACCGTTGTGGAGGAAACTTGGGAGATCTTCGTCCAGCAGTGGATTGATAATGGTTGACAATGATGCTGCTGATGATGATGATGATATATCATCATCATCATCATCATTGTCAACCATTATCAATCCACTGCTGGGTCACCTCCTGCATACTTTCGAATTTCATCCACCCATCTCCCATGTGGTCTTCTTCTGGGTCTTTTCCTGTCCCTTGGAATCCAATCTAAAATTTCAGCTGTCCATCGATGATCTGTCCTTCTGGCAGTATGTCCAGCCCATTGCCATTTCAGGGATTTAACTCTGATCATGATGTCTTCCACTCTTGTCATTTTTCGGATCCACGTGTTCCTCTTCTTATCTCTCCTGATTGCACCAAGCATGCACCTTCCCAAGCTTCTTTGAGTTGTCTGCAGCCTTTGTATGTCTCTTTTAGTTAAGGTCCACGTCTCCGCACCATACGTAAGCACTGGAAGGATGCATTGATCAAACACTTTTCTTTTAAGACATAATGGCATATTGCTCTTGAAAATTATGCTGTTTCTTCCAAAAGCTCTCCAGGCAAGTTTTGTACGCCGATTAATTTCTTCATCAATGTGACCCTCACTTGATATCTGCTGTCCAAGATAAACGTACGTGTCTGTTATCTCCAGCTTTTCTCCATCAATCGATAAATCTTCATTTCTTGTAAAAGCATTGAACATCACTTTTGTCTTCTGAAAGTTCATTTTTAATCCCACTTCTTTACTCTTGTCAGCAAGTTCCTGGATCATACTCTGCAGCTCTGATGGGGTAGTTGCAAAAATGACTACGTCATCAGCAAAACGAAGGTGGGTTAGATAATCTGCATTAATCTTTATCCCCTTGTTTTCCCAGCTCAGCGACTGAAAAACACCCTCCAATGTGGCTTTAAAGAGCTTCGGAGATATGGTGTCACCTTGTCTCACTCCCTTTCCAATTTTCACGTGTGTTGTATTTTCAAACAGCCTAATCTTTGCACTTGCATTTTCATAGATGTTATTAATAATATTAATGTATGCATCTTCAATACCGCAGGTTTTCAGAGCCATTGTAACTGCTGATGGTTTCACCGAATCAAAGGCTTTTTCATAATTGATAAATGCCATGCACAATGGAAGTTCATATTCCCTCGCTCTTTCAATTAGTTCTCTCAGCACGTGGATATGATCTATTGTGCTGTAGCCACTCCTGAATCTAGCTTGTTCTCTCGGTTGAGCCATGTGCAGTGTTACCTTCAAGCGGTGTGAAAGAACTTTAGTGAAGATTTTATAAACTACTGATAGGAGGCTGATAGGTCTGTAGTTTCCAAGATCCTCAATGTCACCTTTCTTATGTAGCAGGATCATTGTTGCGGTGTTCCAATCCTCTGGAATCTTTCCTTCATTAAGGCATTGAGTGAAAGTTTGGGCGAGTACTGTTTCGATTTCTCCACTTGCTTCTTGTATGATTTCTGCAGTATATATATATATATATATGGGATGTAAGGTCATATGATGCGTAACATCACAGCCTCTCCTTGACAAATGTCAACCCCGCCTTCTCGTGGTGCATCCTGTTCCCACTAAAGGGGCTCTGACGACCGCCAATAGCGGTATAACTATACCATCGGGATCAGAGGAAATGCTATCCCACACTCACCAACCCGCTTGGCCAGCGTGGTGAGTTATGGCCAAACACCTCCAAAATGACTCTACAACTTAAATCTTGGCCCTCAGTCTCCGGCAGCTGGAATGTACCTGGCCAAGGCAGCGGCCAGTGCGACATGAAGGCAGAGGGTGCTAAGAATCCCCGGAGGACCGGACTAGGCTGCCATTTGATGCTGACCTTGGCTACCTACAACGGACGCTCCCTATCTTCTGATTCAAGGCTTCTTGAATTGGAAGAGGAACTACAAAGGATCAAGTGGGACATCGTCGGGCTAAGTGAGGTAAGGAGAAAAGGAGAAGATCTCATTGAACTGAAAAGTGGACATCTCTTCTATTATCGTGGGACAGATACTGGTAGAACTAGTGGTGTTGGATTTATAATAAACAAGAAACTGAAGGATAAAGTGGTAGAAGTTGAAAGTTCCTCTGACAGAGCTGCACGACTCGTTATCCAACTATCGAGAAGATACCAGGCTCAGATTATTCAAACTTATGCACCCACCACAAGTCATCCTGAAGAAGAAATTGAAGAATTTTATGATGAAATTCGTCATCTAAATAATAAAGGTAAGCAGCACTTGAAGATAATTATGGGAGATTTCAATGCAAAAATAGGGCAACGGCAACAGAATGAAACTTCAGTAGGTAAATTCGGTCACGGCAACAGAAACCAGCGTGGAAATACTCTCGTTGAGTTTGTAGAGGCAGAAGGATTTTTCATCTTGAATTCCTTTTTCAAGAAAAAGCCACACAGGAAATGGACATGGAGACATCCAATTGGGACGTCAAGTGAAATTGATTTTATTATGTGTAACAAAAAATTCGTCATCGAAGACTGCAGTGTGCTGAACAAGTTCAACACAGGTAGTGACCATAGATTGGTGAGATGTAAGACGTACCTCAACACTAAACTGGAACGTGGCAAGCTCATAAGACAAACAAAATGTATTGACATAACCAACCTTAAAAAACACCAAAATACTTTCAAGTTGGAACTGAAGAACAGATTCTCTGCTTTAGAAGGCCTAACATCGGAAGAAGTGGATATTTCGGAAGTTAACAGAAAAGTAACCAAAGCTCTTATGGAAACAGCAACAAAATTAGCTGGGTCTAAGAACAAGTTGCATGTGAACAAATTATCAGAAAAAACCAAAATGTTGATGCAAAAAGAAGAGAGATGAGGACAACTAAAGAAGATGTGACTTCCAAAGTGGAATATATAGAGCTATGCAAGACAGCACGAAAAAGTATCACTGAAGACGTAAGGAAATTCAACTGTGAGCTAGTGAGGAAAGCAATTGAAAACAACCAAAGCCTAAAGATAGCAATGGGACATCTCAGTAAGGGAAGAAAACAGATTATGGCTCTGAGAAAAGAAGATGGTTCTATAACAAGAAATAGAGGCGAAATTTTGACAAGAGTGAAAGATTTCTACTCCAAATTATATGAAAGGGATGATACATGTACTCCAGACACCATGAAAGGTACCAGTACCAGAGTTCTTCCAGTCCTTCCAGCAGAAGTTGCACATGCAATCAAGAACATGAAGAGGGGAAAAGCTCCAGGAGAAGATGGAATTACTGTAGACATCATACAAGAAGCAAGTGGAGAAATCGAAACAGTACTCGCCCAAATTTTCACTCGATGCCTTAATGAAGGAAGGATTCCTGAGGATTGGAACACCGCTACAATGATCCTGCTACATAAGAAAAGTGACATTGAGGATCTTGGAAACTACAGACCTATCAGCCTCCTATCAGTAGTTTATAAAATCTTCACTAAAGTTCTTTCACACCACTTGAAGGTAACACTGGACATGGCTCAACCGAGAGAACAAGCTGGATTCAGGAGTGGCTACAGTACAATAGATCATATCCACGTGTTGAGAGAACTGATTGAAAGAGCGAGGGAATATGAACTTCCATTGTGCATGGCTTTTATCGATTATGAAAAAGCCTTTGATTCGGTGAAACCATCAGCAGTTACAATGGCTCTGAAAACCTGCGGTATTGAAGAGGCATACATTAATATTATTAATAGCATCTATGAAAATGCAAGTGCAAAGATTAGGCTGTTTGAAAATACAACACACGTAAAAATTGGAAAGGGAGTGAGACAAGGTGACACCATATCTCCGAAGCTCTTTAATGCTACATTGGAGGGTGTTTTTCAGTCGCTGAGCTGGGAAAACAAGGGGATAAAGATTAATGGAGATTATCTAACCCACCTACGTTTTGCTGATGACGTAGTCATTTTTGCAACTTCCCCATCAGAACTGCAGAGTATGATCCAGGAACTTGCTGACAAGAGTAAAGAAGTGGGATTAAAAATGAACTTTCAGAAGACAAAAGTGATGTTCAATGCTTTTACAAGAAATGAAGATTTATCGATTGATGGAGAAAAGCTGGAGATAACAGACAGGTACGTGTATCTTGGACAGCAGATATCAAGTGAGGGTCACATTGATGAAGAAATTAATCGGCGTACAAAACTTGCCTGGAGAGCTTTTGGAAGAAACAGCATAATTTTCAAGAGCAATATGCCATTATGTCTTAAAAGAAAAGTGTTTGATCAATGCATCCTTCCAGTGCTTACGTATGGTGCAGAGACGTGGACCTTAACTAAAAGAGACATACAAAGGCTGCAGACAACTCAAAGAAGCATGGAGAGGTGCATACTTGGTGTAACCAGGAGAGATAAGAAGAGGAACTCGTGGATCCGAAAAATGACAAGAGTGGAAGACATCATGATCAGAGTTAAATCCCTGAAATGGCAATGGGCTGGACATACTGCCAGAAGGACAGATCATCGATGGACAGCCGAAATTTTAGATTGGATTCCAAGGGACAGGAAAAGACCCAGAGACCACATGGGAGATGGGTGGATGAAATTTGAAAGTATGCAGGGGTGACATGGAGGAGACTGGCACAAGACAGACCGTTGTGGAGGAAACTTGGGGAGACCTTCGTCCAGCAGTGGATTGATAATGGTTGACGATGATGATGATGATGATGATATATATACAGGGTGTCCAAGAATTATTGGATACATTACAAAATTATATAAAAAAAAAAACATTAAACAGATAGAAAGAAACTGACTATACTAACTTATAATGTAACTACACAAGTTAATAAATTTTGATGTGAGATCCTTGATTGCTCGTAGTAGGTCCAAGCGATACTCGATTTCATGCCATGTATTGGCAAGCATCTGAGCAGTTATGGAATTAATAGCAGCTGTGATATGCTGCTTCAGTTCCTGCAAATCAGTACAAGCCGTCTGATAGACACAATCTTTCACATAACCCCACATGAAATAACCCAATGGAGTTAGATCTGGAGAGCAAGGAGGCCACGGAATGGGACTGCCTTGCCCAATCCATCTGTTGGGGAAATGCTCGTTTAGGCACTTGCGTACACACGGTGACCAATGCGGAGGAGCACCATTTTGTTAGAAAACGACGTCATATCTTCTTATCTGGGGTATAGTGACATTTTCTAGCATATCCAAGTAAATGTCACCATTTATGATTTTTTCGCAGAAGAAGAAAAGGCCAATCATTTCTCTTTTTTATAGGGCGCACCACACATCAACTTTTGGAGAATCACGTTCCAGTTCAATAGCAGCATGAAGCGCTTTACTGCCCCATATCCTACAGTTGGAACGATTCACAATACCTGATACATGAATTGTGGATTCATCACTAAGAATTACAGTACTGAGAAAGTTTTCGTCGTTTTCCACTCGATTCAGCATATCCGCAGCAAAATCGTGTTGCAAAGTGTGATCATTTACATCCATCTTTTGCATTATTTGAATTTTATAAGCATGAACCTTTAATTTCTTGTGCAAGATATCGTGAACTGTGGATTTCGGAATGCACAGTTCTCTGCTTGCTTTACGAAAGGATTTCCTGGGGCTTCGTCAGAAACTTTCATTAACTTGGTCAACTGTCTCACCGCTGATGCTAGACCTGCCGGCTCCTCCACGATGTTCCACATTGCCAGTTTCTTTATACTGTTTCATCCACTGCTTAATTGAATTCGTTGACGGAGGATTACAACCATACTCTAAATGGTACCGGGCTTTTACTTTAATGACAGACTTTAATTCCACAAGCCATAGCACACACATCACCTTCTGCTGTACAATTGACATGCCCGCACGGGGATAACTGGTTTTCCAGTTATTTGGGGAGCGGCGCCCCCACGGCCCGAGCTGACCTTGTGACTGGTCAACATCTGATGTCATGCCACAGCTTGTTTTTTTCTTATTTTGGTGCTGTTGGTGTTTGCAGGGACGGCTGTTCATCCAGCTGTTGGGGAGTCGCGTCCCCACGTTCCCGAGCTGGTCTTGTGTCTCGCTTTTCGTTTTTATTTATTTTCTCCACTGGCTAGTTGCCCGTGTTGTATTCTCTACCTAATCGCTACCACGTTATGTACTAACACCCCGGTCTTGTGGTTTTGTTACCCTCCACCACTAACTGATTTATATTTACCGCTCAGTTCGTAAGTTGCTGAGATTCCGTTTAGGTTCCCTGCCAGGATTTGTCTTCTTTGGATTTCTTTTTTTCCTTTTAGCTGGTTTGGGTGCTAGACCTACCTGCATGTTTGCCGCGTGCGGAGACCCGTGAGGCGGAAATGGGATGTCTGGCGGCTGAGGTCGCAGGAGACCGGTTAAGTGCCTCCTGTGTACCAACACTCCTCTTCGACCCCGGCTTCGCTGTAAACGGGAGGCTAGAGACTAAACCACCTCTAGTCAGAAGTCTTGTACCAAGTTGTGTACAGGGCTTTAGCGGCTTTGTCGTATGGCACGGCAGGGTGAGCCCGGGGGCTGTGGGATCATGCCAAAGGCGTTGGCATGACGGTACCAGGAGACTGAAGTGTCCGCCGAGTGCATGTGAACACAACCATTGGACTATATTTGCAACTAAGCTCTAGAACTGTGTCTTGCGTCATGTGTTTGGCTTGCGGACCTCCAGTTCTCCCCTGTTGGGCTCGATTGTGGGCGGAGTACGTTGCTGATGAATTTTTTCTTACTCCCATGGGGAAACATAAACCCTCCTCAAAATTTAAAAAGCAACAGGATATGGTGATTGATCAGGCGCCAAATTTGCCTCAACCACCTCCCAAACATGCCACACTGAAGAGAACTTTCGTTGAAAAATGTCATCACCCCGACATATCTTTAGATCCAGGTGTTGAGCCGTCAGCTCGGAAACGTCGCATTTCACTTGCAGATTCGATACCTCAAGCTACTTTTCTCGTCATTTCTTCAACTGACCAGATGTTGAAACTTTCCTCAAAGTCTCCTTTTTTCATCTCGAAGGCACTTGCGGGTGTTGCTGGCTCTTTGAAGTCAGTGAAGAAGCTACGCTCTGGACACCTGCTTGTGGAAACTTGCACTCTCTCTCAGAGCAAATCTCTTCTGCAGTTGACCAGACTTCAGGATATTCCAGTTCAAGTGACGGCACATCCGTATCTCAACACCTCCAAGGGAGTAATTTCTGAGCCCGACTTGTTGGTCTGCGATGAAGATGAACTTGTGTGTGAACTTGCTGATCAGGGTGTCATAGCTGCCAGACGCATGACTTTCAGGCGCGATGGCGCGCTGATCAAATCACGAAATGTTGTTTTGACTTTTAACAGCCCGAAGGTACCTACTGACATAAAGGCTGGTTACTTGTTATGCGCAGTTCGTCCTTATATTCCAAATCCTCTACGCTGCTTCAAGTGCCAGAGGTATGGACATTCCCAGCGGTCCTGTAACAGTGCTGCGAGGTGCGCCAATTGTGGATCCCGAGACCACGAAGGGACTGGATGCACTTCAGAGCCCTGCTGTGTAAACTGTGGTGACTCCCACGCTGCTTATGCCCGGTCCTGTTCGAAGTGGAACGACGAGAAGGCGATCCAGTGCCTCAAGACCCTGGAGGGCCTCTCGTACCCTGCTGCCAAGGCCAAGTTGGGTATTCCCAACAACCGTCAGCGTACTTTTGCCGCAGTTGTTCAGTCTCAGCCACAACCCGTGCAGCCCTTTGTTCCGCGCCCTGTAGCTCTCGCCGCACTTGCCAAGCGATCTACAGTTGAACAAGCGACACAGGTGGATTTCACCGAGCTCCAGCTTATTCGACCAGCTGAGTCTGCGCCTTCTCTTTTGAAGACGACCGACTCTTCCAGTTCCCAGCAGAAGGCCTGCACGTGCTGGAGACCCGGCCCTCAATCCGCTAAGGTGTGCAGTGTCCATCCACATGTCGCGGCCTACATGGCCGACTTTGCAACTGTCTCGGACTCAGCGCGGTCCCCACCCTCGACCAACATTATAGAGGAACATGGGGGGGGGAGAGTGACAGTTCGTCCCCAACCTCACCCACCATTGCAGAGGAACATGGGGGGAGGAGAGTGACATTTCGTCCCCGCCCTCGGCCAGCGTTGCAGAGGAGTGTGGGGGGGGAGGAGAGTGACAGCTCAGCCCCCTCCTTTTGACTCATCCTATGTGTAGTTGTGTTCGAATTCGTACTGTGTTTTATCATTCTCATTCCTCAGTTTTACTTAATCGGCTTGTTTCTCACCATTGTACCATGTTTTTCATACTGTTTGTTTCATTGTCTTTTTTGGCCCTCCCTTCGTACTCATGTTTCGGTTTTACTTGGTCGGCCAGATTTTGCGATTTTTGCCACGTTTTTTTTATTTCTGTCTGTTTGTCTTGTGTCTGGCGCTCTTTGGCCAACCATGGCCCTTGCGCCAATAAAATCTAACCAACCAACCAACCAACCATAAATTGACATGACTACTGATTGTGCATTTCTCATACATTCCTCATCAGGCCACACCTAGTGCCATCTATCGGATTCTGGGGATAACAATTCTGCAAAACAAAAATATAGAAACCGTGTTAGTAATACGTGACATAGAAAAACAGACAATGCTCATAGGTTTTTTTTTTGTACATAATTTGGTAATGTGTCCAATAATTCTCAGACACCCTGTGCATATATATATATATATATATCATCATCATCATCATCATTGTCAACCATTATCAATCCACTGCTGGATGAAGGTCTATATATATATATATTCTTTTTTTTTTTTTTTTCTGGTGTAAAATTTTCTAGTCAAGTTGCTTTTATTTAGGCTTACAGTTTGATGATAATGCAAAACATCGTTTTGAATTGGATTGGAAAATTATTTTTGAACCATGGCCAGGATTATTCACATTTTTCCCATGTTGCTTGTAAAATTGTCGTGCTAGCTGGCATAAATCTGTGTTTGTATTAGGCACTGTTCGAATGAGGATCAGGAAAGTACTTTTTCTTGTTGGATATGTTTGACCATTACCATGATTCTGCATGCACTTAACAACTTTTTCTCATTCAGATCAGATTTCTAACCAGTGTGTATCTCTGCAGTTTGTAACAGTACAGTGGTGTAGCCAGAAAATTCTTATGGGGGGGGGGGTTCCATGGGTTTGGTTCATCAGTGAAAGCCTCTCGGAAAGAAAATACTCCAAGTGGGAATATGCCCAAAATCTTTAAAAGTAAAAAAAAAAAGAAGAAAATGAAAAAAAAGAATACTGAGAAAACACTTTTTTAAAATATATATGTAGATATATATCGCTTTAAATTAGTACTCAATCTCCCTCAAGAAAGGAGAAAGGAAAACTTTACTTTATTCATAGGAGCTAACTTCTAAAACCTTCAAATAGTTCCCAAATTCATCCAGTGTTGAAACTTCAAATGTTTAAATATCTGCATTTAGCCTGTTATTACATTTCACTGAGAAACACACTTTACAGAGTATCTTATGATGGATTAATAGAATGGTGCAATAAGAAAACATTAATGCGCAATTGATTAAATAAAATTTTAAACTGGGAATATTGCTCCCGTAAAGAATTCCTTTTCATTCAGTGCTTCAACTTGTTGTCTCACCCTGTATTGACATTTTGTGTGAATGCTAGTTATGCATATTATATGGTCAGAGGCCTTGGTTTCTGTCTAGTCATCTAACCTGGGCTCAAACGCCAGCAATTGGTGTGCTTGTCTTACAGCACTGGCTCTCTCCTTTCCCTGGAACCTGTCACTCTAAATTTGTGACAGGTGACTGCTTCTAGTCCTTAGAGTTGCTCTTCGCTGTAGTTAAATCCGGGGGTAGGGTATCATTGCGCACTGCCTTCGAAAAACTGTCTTACCTTGATTCCTCGTGTCCACTCAATACAACCTCGAACATCTTTTGCTGATGCCTTTAACAATTTGTAAAAAAAAAAAAAATCTTTCTTTCTCTCCAGTGTATTAGTAAGAAGACATTATGGCAAAGTTGCTCCGTGCTGAAAGTGACGTTTCTAACTGACTGAGTAAGCAGTAATTTCTTTTCCAAATAAAAGGCATAGTGTCTGTGTTTTGGAATTAAGATAAACTGTCTGTTTTCTTCCAAAGAGACACATCCTTCTAAATTTTTTCATTAACAAAGAAACAGAAATTAGATTGGAACAGCTTCAAATAATCAGCAAGAGAAAAGTGTGAAAAATATCCTCTGCTACACTTGCATAGTGTTCTGTTGCTTAACAATCTTATTTGTTAAGAAATCATTTGGCAGCAGTACACATTTCCCTGAAGAAGAAATTTAATTTTTAAATAGGAACCGGATTCTTGAGCTTCGTTTTTATTCTCCTGATTTTTAATTTTCCATAGAGTAAAAATAAATATTTAAGTATGGATTCAGTTCATATCACTACAAGAATTTTGAGGTGTGGTCAATCCCGTGAGTTCCTTTGCAGTTGTTGCCTGTGCTTATAATGTATGTATACCTTGTGTTGAGGAGAGATTTGTAATTTAAGATTCCATCTAATGCCATAAAGGACTGAATCTGAACGGCCAGGTGACCAGTAATTACATTATTTTAATTACCCTTTCCTACAGGGACAGTGTGTTTGTTTTTGTTCTGACTTATGATCTGTTTCTTCAAGATTGTATTTATTTTATGGCAAAGGAATTTTAAAAGTACAATTTCTGCCATTACTGTGACTCATTAATGTTGCACCCAGCCTGATTAGTTTTTCTGGGATCTTGTGACAGTGGGATATATAGCCACAATACTATCGACAGGAGCTACTTATAATGTAATTATGATTTTTAAAAGTTTAATGACTATTACTATTAGCATCTGATAATTTTATTTGATGGCCTGCCACTGTTATAAACATTTCTGAAGTGAACAGATTTTTATTGATAATGGCATGTGTGTAACTTATGTGTAGGAGAAGAGTAATATAATTATAATTTTATTACTTTCAAACATGCATTTTTTTTTTTTTTTGAAAAAACTAACTTGACTTTATTAAGATAAATTTGTGATGAGAATTTAACACAAGCATGCACACATGCATCAATCTGCCTGATCTTTAACGTCTGTCTTATAGTACTGTTTCGTGCACCTTGCCCACATTTTCTTGAGGGTCTGCCTCAATGGTGTGCCAAGGGCATTTGCCGCCCTTTGACGAGAATATTTTTCAATTTTTTTTTTAATTTTTAAATATCTTTAGCAACATTATTTTCTATTTCCCATAAAGTAAGAGTTTTCATAATATATATATATACTGTATATAAAACATTGAACATGACAGGCATCTGTTTAACTATTCTAACCAATTAACCAAACAATCTCTCATATGGGTACGTACACAAATATGGTGTTTAAAACCAAAAACAGAATTCGAAATAACTGGTTTTCATACAACCCCCCCCCGTATAAACCTCGATACCCTTATTGCATCGGTTTCCCACCTGGTTTCAGAGCACGGTTTTACGGTCAATGCTGGAAGCTCTTTTTTATTTTTTTTTTTTTCCCCAGAGGTAAGGTAATTCAGAAAAGAAAGCATATATTTCTTGAATAATGCTGAAAATTTCTAGAGAAATTTTTTAGTCGTTATTTACGACCAGATTTAAAGCATCGGGATTTTAGATCGAATTAATGCATCGAATTAATCCATCGGGATTTTAGATAGATTTAATGCATCGGGATTTTAGATCGAAAAATTATGTTTTTTGAAGTCCACTGTGTTTTTCCTTCATATTGGCCCCATTGCCATAGCACTGGCCACACACATCATGATACTGAGATCTTCAACATTTAAAAAAAAATTTAGAAAAAAATTCTTAGTCCTTTGCCCACAATATCCATTACTGAACAAAAGAATAAAAATTATTCTCTGATTTCAAGTCGCTTTCTATTGAATTTTTGCAATGAATATTTTTACTAAAAAATAAACGTGCCACGTAGCATTACAACTTCTCACAGTAAAACGTTTTTTTAACTTCTCCCACGTCACTGACATTAATTTGTCAACCGTAAAATTTTATTGAGGCATTCTGCTGCCCCCGGAAGCTGGCGCCCGGGTGCTTCGTGCCCATTGGACTCCCGCTTGGTGTGTCCCTGGTCTGCCTGAATGAGTACTATCTTTTATGCTCTTTCTCCCAGGATTTAATTCCTCTGATCACTCTTTTACACTACTGTTTGCAGGGACATCCTCCTCCAGAACTGCCATCATATCTTCATGGACATTCTTTGGCTCTAACTTCTTTTTATGCAGATACTTAATCACAACTCGGAACTCTTGTTTCTCAATTTTTCCTTCTTCGGTTTACTTAGTCACGTTCTTGGACCTTCAAAAGGTATTGAACATAAGTGAAAGCTGAAAACTGGTCTCTTAGCATGTAAAAACTTCTATTATAATTGAACTCACATATAACGAACTCGCATAATACGAAGTAACGCATAAATCTAAGTTCTTATAGATCCCTTGAACTTCGTAATATTCTCCCTTGCTATTTTAACTGCATTGTACAATATGAAGAAAAAGGAGAAACACGTTTAAGTTACGTGCAAGTTATATTTTGCATGGAATCTTTTAAACTATATCATTAGCTCTTCAACCAGAGTTTGGATGGAAACTGACAAGGTTGTTGCCAGATCTTCATCATTTGGTTCTTGCAAATGGTTGCCAGATTCATGAGCTTCATATTTATTTTGAAAGAGTATAAATTTCCAGATCATGGGAATGATATATGGAGATTCCAAATTGCAGTTGTTCGAAGAAGGATAAATTTCTAAGCTTTTATGGTATCGAAGAGCATAGGAACTGGGAAAATGGTGCAATTTGCTTTGAGTCCTTCCAACAGGGTTTAGTTGAAGTGTTTTCCAAAGTGAAGGAGGCTAAGGCAGTATTAGAGTTTCCCATCTTTTTAACATCTTTTAATCTATTTTTGATGCTGCGATAGGAACTTTCGATGTAGAAAGTTTGTCCAGATGAAAATTTTATTCGAATAGAACAGACTCCTGGAAGATCAAGTAGGTCTGATTTATCTCTGTCATCAAGTAAAAGCTGTATAATTGTGGGGTTAGAACTAATTGCAAGATTGTAAGCAAACTTTTTGAAAACTTTTTTTTTTTTCTGAGAGGAAAGCTTCCATATTAAATATAACTTTTACGTAACTTAAGCGTGTTTCCCCTTTATCTTCATATCATTTATTTCAGTGACATGTTGCTGCCCAATTCTCTCAATGCATAGTGTGAACAATACTTTTTAGAAAAACTGCTTATATCGAAGTTCATCATGGTTATAAGCAAACAAAATGCTGTAAATGGCATTCACCCAGTTCCTACCTCTATCACTTTCATTAGAAAATTAGGAATTACCTGCTCAGGGCTTGAAAAATATCGTGCCAGGGACATATGCGTAAAGTACGGGTGGGAGGAGCAGGCACCCCTGTTCTTCAGAATTGGGGGTGCTGTGCCATCTGTGCACCACTTTCAATACGTACTTACTGCAGCGGCACGTGAACAACCCACTGGTGGCGCAGTGGTTTAAGCGATGGCTTCTGATCACCCGTCCCGCACCCCCCCCCCCCCCCAGGTTTTCCAGTTTTGCACTGGTAATAAGATTTATTAATGCTTCAATATCACATGAAAATTATGCTTTGGAACTTGTTCCCAAAATTCTTTGCGTTTGTATTTTTTTTTTTTTTTTTTTTTTTTGTAGAAATAAGAGTTTGTTTCTTTGAAGGTAGAAAAAGAACACATCATAAATAAAGTCATGCATGGCAGTTTCTGGGGGAAACAAACTGCCACCTCCCATATTTTGCTTGTGCTCTCTGAAAGATTCCACTAGTATCCAAAGTCCAAACTGCTAGTGCCCTGGTGAAAATATTCCAAATACGTGGCGACAGTTAATAAATAAATACATCGCTCTTTCCACGTTCCAGAAACGCACAGCAACCGAAAAATTGTTTTTCAACCGCCGCTGTGGAATCGAACCAACAGAACTCTCGGTATCGCGCCGAGTGCGTTACCGAGAGTTCTGTTTTTATTATTATTATTATTATTATCTGCTAGTGCCCTACCGTTGGCTCGTCTTTTAATTTTTTTTGGGGGGGGGGGGAGGTCAGATGACATGGTTGGTTTTACTTTTACGTTTCACCGCAGTGCAATGTTGCTTTTCCTCTTGCCGAAGACTGCACCTACTGCTCTTGAATTAAATTACCACCTGGGCATACTACTGAAAGGGGTGGGTCGGGTCCCCTCCCTCAAATCATTCTCAGTGATGACTCCGTTATTTCTTTTATGCCGGATAGTTGACACTGACGCAGAAGGACTGCAGTTCTGTTCACTGGGTGCAAGCAGGCACTTTTCTTCTTGTTGCAAAGTAAGGAATCTTAAAGTGAAACCATATATTTCCAGGTGTATGTGCACTCTACTTATGCCCCCCCCCCCAGGTGACATAAGCGTGACAGGATATATATTCTTAAATATGGCTGATAATTCCCAGCCCTGGAATCAAAAAAGTGATTGCAGGCTCCTTTTATTATGTTTTTCGGCAAACAGCTGGGAAGCCAAAGGACATCTGCCTTCCGAAATGGACAAAGTGGATGATGAAGAAAGTTGCAGTACGATAGAGCAAGTAGCAGAGGAATCTTCCACCCCTTCATCCTCAATGATTTCTGCTGTACCAGCAAAAAGAGTAGATGGACGGTCTTTTCAGCCAGACTTGAAGGAATTTCCATGGTTGGAATATATCGCTATTTGTTCAACATGTAAGTGGGCAGTGGATAACAATCATATTAGCATGACATTTAAAGCAGTTCTGGAGGGTCATTCAAATTCATAGTTAAGAGGCTACAGTAACTGGCGCAAAGGGAGGTACGGTGTTCAAAAACACAATAATAGCAAATGTCATGCTGCATCTGTCAGTGCAAAAACAGCATCTGACCCCTAAATCTCAGGTGCCACACGTCTTGTCTCTTTGAAAAGACAAAAGCGTAACTCGATGAAAATCAAATATCTTTGGATGCCATATTTCAAAGCATTTTGTATTTGGCTCGTCAGGGGCTGGCTTTAAGATGGCATGAGGATGACGAATCAAATATGAAGCACTTGCTTCTTCTGCTTTCAAAACAATCCCTCATGGTTGAACAGTGGCTAAAAGGAGACTTGCAGTACAAGTGGATCAGCCCTACTATTCAAAATGAAATGCTCGAAATTTGCTCTCATGAACTGCTATGTGAAATAATTGAAGAAATAAAAACAGCTAAGTGGTTTAGCATTATATTGAATGAAACAACTGACAGTACAAACCTAGAGCAGGTATCTATATGTGTTAGATATGTTTCAACATCTTGGGAGGTGAATGAGGTATTTGTTGGATTTTATAAAGCAAGTAAAACAGATGCTGAAATGTTGTTTCAAATTCTGCAAAGTGCTCTCACATCACTTGGGCTGGAATTAGAAAGCTGCCTTGGTCAGTGCTATGATGGGGCTTCTAACATGTGTGGACACATATCTGGTTTGCAAACACACGTGTGCAGTATTTGCCCAAAGGTTATGTATATTTTGTTGGACATCAACTAAATTTGGTAATTCAGGAAGTGTTTAAAGAATTGTTAAAAGCAAACATGCATTAGCTTTAATGTCTAGTGTTGTCAAGTTCATCAAAGATTTGCTGAAGCATTTTGCAACCTTTAAGGATCTGCAGTTAGAAATGGTGGAAGGTATTTATTACTAGCTGTAGTGAAGGCAGTTTTTTAAAAATACATCCCTTGTGTCCTACCAGATGGGTTCTCTGACTTGATGCAGTAGAAGTATTTCTAGATAACTATGAAATAATTTTAAATTGGTTGGAAAAGATGTACTATGATAATCTGCAAGATTCAGTGACAAGAGTGAATGCTCGTTCATACTTCAGCAAGCAGTCTAGAAAGATTTTCTGTATACTTCATGCTGAGACTGTTCCAAAGAATTATTATCTCTGTCAACCCATATTGTGAAGTTCAGAAGCCCAACATTACTATTGGAGAGTGTAGAGCATTGTTGGAAAGGCTTACTGAAATTCTTTCAGCTGATGCATCTTCTGATGAAACTTTTACAGCATTTTTTACTTCTGTTGAAGCATTTGCAACAAAATGTGGCCTGCAAGAAGCTGAAGACTCTTTGCCACGTGGCTTTGGTCAGCATACTAAGAGACTTTCCCAAGGTGATATTGGTCACAGTGAAGTATCACAGTGCAAATTAATTCTTCAATATTTCCAGCAATTATTCACTTCAGCTCTATCTACTGTAAGTAGTGCTATCCTTACTAAGTATCCAGCCGAAGATCTTGAAATTGCAGCATGCATTGAAAACATCATCCTCCAAGGTGTTAATGGCATGTCTCCTGATATGAAGGAAAGCTGGCAAACCTCTGTTACAAATGTTTGTAATTTTTATCATGGTGATTTTAACGAACAAAGGCTCACTGATAAATTTGAACACTTCCGGGCCTACAGAGTGAAAAAACAACTAAATGTATCAAACTGCAAAGAACTCTTACAGATTTTTGGTAGAGATCCAATGCTGGAAATTTTGTTGCCTAACTTTGGAAATCTTCTAAAACCGTATGCAACCTTGCCATGCACATCATGTGAAACAGAAAGATCTTTTAGTTTCCTAAGAAGAATAAAAACCTTATTACAAAGTACTATGACACAGAACAGATTAAACCACTGTGCAGTTCTTTCTATCCATCGAGATCGTGTAGACAATATGCATTTGGATAAAATTATTAATGAGTGGATTGATCGAGCTCAAGTGCATGTCACAACATATGCTAAGCGGAAATAGTGATTCTTTTTATCACTGTTCTTAGCCTTTGTGGGATATCCGTATATTTTTATGTAAGTACTACATTTGACTTTTTTCATGTAAAGGGACCCTGCAACTACGAAATTACAGAAAAACTAAAACACTTATGACTTTAGTTCGGCATTAAAAACAGATTATGCCAGAGCAACAGTTGGATTTTTTTTTTTAGTAACACTAAGACACAGAGAATGTCCAATTAAAGTTTAAACACATGATCTTCTCAACTCAACTAGCAGGAGTTATTACATTAATGTGGACCACCTACTAGTTGAAATCATGTGTTTAAACTTTAATTGTCTGGGCCCTTGGAGCAGCAGCACTGAGATGATACCAGTGTGATAAGTTATTGTTATCGATGATGCACTTTAAATTTATTCTCCCTGTTCTTGGTGTTACGAATGTATTGAAAACTGTTTTCAGGGTAAATGAGTTTTTAATTCTAGATTAAGCCTCTTTCAGAACTGTTGGCCACATTTGCATTGAATCACTGATTGTTGTGGGATCTGATAAATCTAATGAACTATTTATATTTACTACATACAGTATATAGTTACTGTTGCAAATATTTTTAGGGTTTATGGTAGCCCCAACTTCCAAGTATAAAACCACCAATAGTTTCTTAGGTTATGGGGTCGTTAGGTATCTTCCCAAAATGTGTGTGTGTGTGACCTCATCTGCCCCCCAGCTTTTTTTAAGTTGCCTGATCGGGCAATTAAATTTTAGAAGAAAAAAATATTTGGAATGGAGAATTTCCTCTTATAAGAAAAAAGATGATCATCAAATATTGTGTGTTTCATTTCACTGCAAATCACCGGAAGTTTTATTATTTTTATGGTGTGCTAAGGACAGGAGAATATCACTTCTTTAATTATATTATGCTCTAGGGTCAGAAATTGGGGCCATATGTGGTTTTCTCCAAACGTTGTTTACTGCGAATAACAGCAGAATATCTCGTAACCCCTGGTGAGGATGGGTCTCTCTCTGATATAACTTGAACGAGTGAGGCAAGGAGCAAGGGAGGCATAACTTGAACGCTGTTGCCCATGAACAAAGAGTGGTTCTGCTGAAACAATAGCAAAGTTTCTTTTCAAAACAAGCCTGCACAATGCGCTCCAGTTAACCAGGAGACAGTAAACGTTACTGACGCCAGTACTTAGTTCATCTGAAAGAACAGCAGCTTGTCTCTTCAATTACGGTTGATCAAGTTATGTTAAGTAATGGATATCGGATGTTTTTTTGGAAAGGCATCCAGCAATGAGAGTTTAACTTCTAGTAAGAAAAATATATGAAATTACAATCGGTCAGCGGTTGTTACAAATTCGTCTTCTGCATTGCTGAGTGATGTAATTTCAGAATCGAAATCTACATTGTTAGTAAAACCTAAACAGGCAAACACTACAATAAAGTGTACGAAACAACAAATGCCTTTGTATAGCTCAGGAATCATGCATAAATCATTTAATGCACAATTGTTGCTACACTATTTAAACTGCTACTTGAAACTATGATTATTAAATTTTTTCGTAAACACAGAATATATTTTAAAATTTAATGAACATGGCAGCATTACTAAATTTTTCAAATATCATTTTCAGCATCAGTGCTTTCTTAAAACTTGAGATACATGATTTTGTGCATTAAAAATTTTGAATATAGATACTTAAAATCACAATGCGAAAGATGAATAAAACATTTATATTTTTTAACTTAAAAGAAATGAGGCTTTTGATTTGTTGTCTTAAAAGAAAATTTTTCCTGAGCATCCAGCTTTTACTAACATCTGGGCAAGTAAATAATTTCAGCACATGCCCAACCAAACTTTTCAGATATATTTCGAGCTCAGCTGCTGTTGGCAACACCTTGTGATTCCCCTTAGAGACTGGTCGGTTTGCATGAAGACAAAAATGTTGTTTAGTTGTAGTTTACTATTTCGTGCTACCCCCTTTGCCACATATACATCTCCTGGGCAAATGATGTCTTTTATCCCTTCCCGTCACCACCTTTCAATAACTTAATCATTGTTTAGAAAATCTTAGTTCATTTCACATCTAGAAATACTTAACCACTGCATCATTGAAAGTTTGAAAACTATTAAAACAACTATCATGACAAGAAACAACTGACTCATGTTCCCAGTTGATAACATGCAAAGAGCTAATCAAGTATGACATATTTTTATGTCAACAAATTGAGCAACAAATATTGAAGACTCATGCGACATTAATCACTGAAGCGATGAAAGATTTCCGTCTTTAGCACGATTTAATGATTAAAAGATGAGAAATATATACAATTAAACATCTGAAGAAGAGGCAGCCGCTGCCTCGAAAGTGCTCATGGTTTTAATTGTATATATTTATCATCTTTTAATCATTAAATCGTGCTAAAGACGGAAATCTGTCATCGCTTCAGTCAACAAATTGGATTACTAGTATAGTTTTACAATTTAGTAGTTTAAAGTTGTGAGTAAAAAAATGAAAGTTTGTGTGATAAACTGCTGTTTATTTTTTGAAATGCGTTTTGAGCCAATAAATACAACATCAAAATTGCAATCTATAGACCATGGAATTCGGTAGAACTTTAAGTTTCTTTATTGAAAACAAGTTGGGGGTGGGGGGTACATTGCTGATATTGAGGAAGGTCTTAAGACATCTGTTGACTTGTTACAAGCAATGTGAATGGTTGCCAGTGCATGGAGAAAAGTGACAGAAAATATAATTGAAAACTGTTGTAGGAAAGCTGTCTTTTTAGCTGGCAATGGTGAAAAAGAAAATGCTTATGAAGATCTGGCGGAATCCAGAAGTGACGAAAAATGGAGTGTAATAGTATTGCAACTTTTCAAATAATTTCAATTTACTTCCGATATTGGAGGTTATTTTTTAACGTGCATTAATGCATTTGCATTTTTGAACTTCCCTTTTTGTTGGTAAAGTTCGATTAAAACTTACCGCACGTGGGGCTTGGCTTTCAATTCTTATTTCCGTTATGTGGATGCGGCATGGAGGTTTTTCATTTAGTTGCGGGTCCACTTCATTTTTTTTTTTTTTTTTTTCCGTTGGTATTTATCTGGCCTCGCCACTAAATGAGTTTTTTCCTTTGCTGCCTCCTCATTTACTTCAATAATTTTTCATAACTCGAGTACTTTCGGTAATAATCCATTACCGTCATCTAGGGGGCGTTTTGCTCCGACTAGCACGGACCGTGTCAGCTGGGCATTTCGGTGGCTGTTTCAAATAAGTTGAGAAAAAAAAAACATTTCAAGCATATGTAAATGTTAATGCTGAAGTTAAGAGGTTTGTGGGAATTAATGAAATGAAGATATCATAGCCTAATTAAATCTTCAATAAGGTGACAAAGATGAACCATAGGAGCATGCCCCAAACCCTACTGTTGCAGAAAAAGTCCAACCTGCAATAAATATTTTATGGAATTTTGTTGAAGCTATACCTGGAACAAGTGATTAAACTTTTAATGTGATTGCTCACCTAATTTGTTATTGAATGCTGTAAGACAATAAAAGAATAGCAGACTATTAACGAATTTTCTAAAACAGTAACCAGGTTATTCAATATACTTAATTTATTTTTAATGTTATATTGTACTGTGATGAATCAGACATTTTGAATACATTTAACATTGTTTGCACTTTTAAAAAAATACAGTTAAATGTGCATTTAAGGATGTGATTAAATATTTAATTAAGTTCAAATAAATTTTGGTTTTCTCTAACTCAAATTTTCAATATCTCGATTTTTTTTTCACTCCCTTCAAATTCAACTTATCCAAGAGTACTTGAAATGGAACAAGAGAAACACTTACCATACATGGACTTAATTCTAATAAAAAATAACAACCATCTTGCTACCTTGGAAACAAAATATAGGCAAAACCAGCATGTTATCCTTCTGTGATTCTTTGCAACTCCAGTTGCCATGGAGTCATAAAGTTGCATTTATTCACACACCTTTTCAGAGTGCTGTCACAGATATCAACATCAAAAAGAAATAGAGAAAAAATATCAGATGGAAAAGAAACACAACCAGAAAGTTAGTCGGTAAAAAAAAGTGTAGTTTAGAAAAGAAACAAGCAATAATAACTGGAACATTAATTAATTGGACATTAACATGAACTACCATAATACATCTTCCGTTACCAAATTATACGACAAATGATGTGCCTTTGACTTCCCTATCAACTTTTTCATTAATTGGAACTCGAATGTTTCCATTAGAGTCCATCAAAACTGGATTGTTTCACAAATTTTTCGATTTACATCTATTTGTAGTGATAGGGTTTGTCTACTTGAGATACTTCAACATTTCTTTGAACACAGCAATCAGACATCGTCAAATTGACTGTAATTACTGTTTCACACGTGAATTAAATCACATAAAAAAACTTTAAAATTTCATCGCCATGGGCGGGAATCGAAGCCACGCCTCCCAATTATCGTTCGAATGTGCTATCTGTTGCACCACCCATGACGGTGTATTCAAGTATCTGTGTGTTAAGAGCATCGGAATATTCTCCGACTGTATTCTTATTCAATGCAGATTCTGCTGCCATCTAGCGTTGTTAAGTAAATCTCCAGTTGTTTTAGGTATTCAGAGTTGAAGAAATATTCTTCTCATAATACGTGGTAAATATGTCATGATAATTAACACAGCAATCAGACATCGCCGAATTGACTGTAATTACTGTTTCACACATGAATTAAATCACATCAGAAAACTTGAAAATTTCATCGCCGTGGAGCTGGAATCGAACCCGCATCTCCAGATTATGTTCGAGCGTGCTATCCGATGCACCACCCACGACGACGGCAAGTTCGCAAGTGTCTGTATGTTAAGAGTATGGTGCAATGGATAGTGCGCTCGAACGGTAATCAGGAAATGTGGGTTCGTTTCCCGCTCCACTGCGATGAAATTTTCAAGTTTTCTGATGTGATTTAATTCACGTGTGAAACAGTAATTACAGTCAATTTGGCGATGTCTGATTGCTGTGTTAATTATCATGACGTATTTACCACATATTATGAGAAGAACATATCTTCAACTCTGAATTTCTTTGAATGCTTAATTTCAAATAATTGTCCTAAGGGTTTTGTTTTAGGGCTGTTTTGACAACTTTTTAAGAGCTCTAGATTTATGGAGCATGCCTTCGGTCTCACATTTGCATATTTTATATGTCATCTAAATGTTTAATCTTTCCCTGGTCATATTTGGACTTCAAGTTTCCTCATTGTCTCAATCACATTCTTGGTCTACTAGCTTCGGGAGTGCTCCGTCATGATTTGGGTTTCACCCGGCATTTGATTCGGAACATGAAAAGCCAGTTTTACAGTCGGCACTCCCTGATGATTGCGACTGACTCTTTGGTCTATCGATCGATAGCTTTCAGCATCGGGTTCGAGCAGCCCGCAGGGTCATTCAGGTTCGTTTTCATTTTATATTTCATTATGGTAGGTTGTATTTTTGTCGCATTGAGCACGTTCGTTTATAGTTTAGTCAACTCCTACATTATTAGGTTATGTATGGTGGTTTTTAGCTTTGTATATATATTGTATATTTTTATTGTTCTATGGTGTTATTGTATTTAGTTTGGTATATGTACATATATATGTATTTTTTACATTTTCACTTTTTTTGTTCTTTATTTATTAAATTAGCTAATATAGCTAAGAGCATTATGCTATTATATATTCTCACCATAGATTCTATGAAATAATTCGTATAGGTATAATAAATTTAGGACTAACAAAGGAAAGGCAAACTGTACTATGTTTAAATGGAATGCATTTATCAATTTCATCATTGTGTGCTAAGCGACACGCCGGTGATCACTCCTGCTCTTGCAGTATGCTATCTAAACTTCGTTTGTTATGAAATGAAAACATACAAACCGCTGGCATCAATCGCCGTCTCTTGGCAGACAAGGAAAACACTTCCAAGAAACAACCCACCGGTGTGTCATACAGCACTGTATTGGAGCAGTCTAGGTCCTTGCTGCAGTGAACATGTTAATTCGCAGTAAAAAAAAAAAAAGAAATGTAAGTGTAATAAGTATAATACCGAACCTTAGCCTACCCATAAAAGTACTAATTGCAGCAGAAATCAAGGAAGAGGGGGGGGTTAAATTTTAAGGCAAGTGATAATGAAGAAAAAAAGTTATCCGACTTATAAAATGATAGTGATATAATATCCCCCATTTGTTTGCACCATCTTTTGTATAAGACACACAGCTTGAAAAGTGCCAACAAATTACATAATGTTAGCTTCATGGGAAGGTTTATCTATCACACTAAGCAGGAAAAACAGAAGAAAGATGTAATAGCATCTTATGCTATTTTATTTATACAAGAAAATGACCATTAAGGAGTAGTCTACGTTTTTTAAAAGTAACTGCCAGATTTTCAGCATTTACACTGTGATAGGTTTTAGAGAAAGTTCAGGTAACTACTGGTTTCATTGCTGTTGACTGATGATAAACTTTTCAGCAGGATTAGCTTCATTCAGTTAGTTGAAATGTGGCAGTGTGTAACTTGAAATACATTTTAACATTGAAGGTGGGAGAAAATATTTCTACATGCCAACAACTGCAGGTAACAGTGGATCCAAATCCTTTCACCTTAACTCTGAGCTTTCAGCGTATGCTATCAGCTATTGAGGATGATAGTTCCCTCAAGAAAATTACCTTGGATACCAAAATTAAATGTTTGGTTTAAGCTCAAAAATAAAATACATCAATGAGGACAATGAAGAACCAATTTTGTGCTTGGTGTAAAATGTTTGTGATAGCTGCTACTGGTTGCTATTACAGCACACGCATGTCTCACAGAGTACTGATGGCCCACAGGTGTAATTTTATGTGAGCCAAATAAAATTATGGAAATTTTCTTCATTTCTTCTGGTCCAAAGGCTGTGGTTGTCAGTTTCTGCAAAACATGATGCCTCAAGGCATGATGGCAGTGTTTCTCTAAATGTCTGAATAAAATTTTTTATACATAATTAAATAAGCTTTCATTTAATTCAAGAGCTATTTGCAGTGTAATCTTTTATGACCAAGTTATACGTATATGGCACCTATAAAAAAACTCAGATGATGTGAATATCTGAAAATATTGGTCCAAGGTTGCTGCCCTTGAAGATTCTGCTAGTGCATTCAAATTTGGTTCCTTATCAGCCCACGGTGAAGCATGTCTAATATTATGACATGATAATGCACAGCCCAAAAGAGGCTTTCTGCAAAATGATTCCATTTTTACGAATGGAGAGAGATTTACTCCTTACATCTGTGTGAAGTTGCAATCTGATTGCATAAAAAATGTTTATTCTATTCCAATAAACATTTTTATGAATTTTAACTCTTGAACTGTGTGAAGCAGATGCACTGCATCTTTACACATAGAACACCAAAAAAAAAAAAAAAAAAAAATGAAAGGGGGGGAGACAGGTGATTCCATTGATATATTAGGGGGAAAAATGCAAAACTCAAGAAACAAATAGCTAATTTATTGAATAAGCAAGGCCCTTGGTAATTGAACAAGATACATCATGTGTTTGAAGCTTCAAAAAGAAGCAAAAGTTATGTTAAAGAAGATAACATGAGGGAAGTTACAGTTGCCCAGATGATGCTGTTTATGGGAAACGAACAACTGACACCACCACAAAGAAACTAAATGAAATTTTTCAAGCAATATCCAAATTTTGAAATAGAACTTTTCAAGCCATAACAATATGTATCACTTCAAGCGTAGTTCAGGCTTCCTCCCTATGATCAACTTATCCACAACTCTGTTGAATATCTGTGGTGTCCCATTCTGTGCAATTTGAAACATGTCATTTAAGAATAAATATTTATTTTTACTTGGCCTATTCTCATATTCACTGAAGTAGGGAAAATATGATCAGATAATATAATTCTTTTGTGTGCAAAATTTCTGCATTCCAGATGATGACCATGTACGATCCATATTAAATGTCCTAAAATTTCAAGAAAATCTTATCTTGAATTTTTTTTTTTTTTTTTTTTGCCGCTCCTAGCACTGCTAACATTCACTTTCAATCACTAACAGCTTTAACTGGTGTGCAATATTTTCTACATGTAACATCTCCTCAGAAAACTTGAAAATTTTATCACTCTGAAGTGGGAATTGGATATATAAGCTCTAAAGATCTGAGTTCAATTTGTGTTCTGGTAATATGATTTCGAAGAACAGTGAACTGAAAGCTTTGATTGCTAAAATTAATGTACTTGTGAAGTTTCCTTGTATGTACAAAGAATATTTCTTCCTTAATTTCTGTGATTTGTGCTATTTTGTTTATACAGTGACAACTAATACTAGCCACTTAATGCATGTGTTTTTTTTTTTTATACACTTGTACTCAGTAATATATTTTGTCAGTGTGTATCAATCTCCCCTAATTTGTATTAGCTGTAAATTTATGTACACTGCTCCACATAAGAAATGCCACACTATGAAGGAATGCACAAAATGAAACAAAACTTACCACATATGTTGACAAATAGGTGAAAAAGAGGGATTATATGAATGCCATGGGCGAGGAAACACTATACAGGGTGCCTGAGAATTATTGGACACATTACAAAATTATATAAAACAAAACATTAAACAGATAGAGAAAAACTGACTGTACTAACTTACAATGTAACTACACAAGTTAATAAATTTCGCTGTGAGATCCCTTGGTTGCTCATAGTACGTCCAAGCGATACTCGATTTCGTGCCGTGTATTGGCAAGCATCTGAGGAGTTATGGAATTAATAGCAGCTGTGATATGCTGCTTCAGTTCCTGCAAATCAGTACAAGGCGTCTGATAGACACAATCTTTCACATAACCCCACACGAAATAATCCAATAAAGTTAGATCTGGAGAGCAAGGAGGCCACGGAATGGGACAACCATGCTCAATCCATCTGTTAGGGAAATGCTCATTTAGGCACTTGCGTACACATGTTGACCAATGCGGAGGCACGCCGTCTTGTTGGAAAACAATGATGTCGTATCTTTTGATCTGGGGTATAGCGAAATTTTCTAGTATATCCAAGTAAATGTCACCATTTATGGTATTTTCCCAGAAGAAGAAAAGGCCTCTTTTTGATAGGGCGCACCATATATTAACTTCTGGAGAATCACGTTTCAGTTCAATAGCAGCATGAGGCGGTTCACTGCCCCATATCCTACATTTGTGACGATTCACAATACCTGATACATGAAATGTGGATTCATCACTAAAAATTATAGTACTGAGAAAGTTTTCGTTGTTTTCCACTCGATTCAGCATATCCACAGCAAAATGGTATTGCAGAGTGTGATCATTTACATGCATCTTTTGCACTATTTGAATTTTATAAGCATGAAACTTTAATTTCTTGTGCAAGATATCGTGAACTGTCTATTTCGGAATGCACAGTTCTCTGCTTGTTTTTCGAACGGATTTCCCGGGGCTTCGTCAGAAACTAATTAACTTGGTCAACTGTCTCACCGCTGACGCTAGGCCTGCCGGCTCCTCCACGATGTTCCACATTGCCAGTTTCTTTAAACTGTTTCATTCACCACTTAGTTGAATTCGTTGACGGAGGATTACAACCATACTCTAAACGGTACCGTCTTTTAACTTTAATGACAGACTTTAATTCCACAAGACATAACACACACATGACCTTCTGCTGTACAGTTGACATGACTACTGATTGCGCGTTTCTCATACATTTCTCATCAGGCCACACCTAGCGCCATCTATCAGATTCTGGGAATAACAATTCTGCAAAACAAAAATATAGAAAGCGTGTTAGTAATATGTTGCATAGAAAAACAGACAATGCTCATCGTTTTTTGTTTTGTACATAATTTTGTAATGTGTCCAATAATTCTCGGACACCCTGTATTTTAGCTCGAGTTAGTAGGTTGCATGACAGCCATGACTCATGATGAGGTGCTATACTGAGCTATACAGTTGCTAAAATGTGATGGCATTGAGTGGGAGAGACCCCAGATGTTGGTGTATCCTGACGTACTGTTAACCATGCATTGTTGACCTGTGTCCACAGTTCATTGGCATTGCGAAGGGGTTGTGCAGCAGGGACATTAGGTCAGTTGCTAATGACATTCAACACTTTCCCTAATGGGGAAAAGTCCGTTGATTGCACTGGCCTAGGCATGATACCTTGTAGGCACTGTTTGCAGATGTTGGCATTTTACGGGTGGGCATTATCTTGTTGAAACTGAGCATCAGAAATACCACAGAGATGCAGCAACAAAACAGGCTGAAGCGCCTCATCAACATACACCGATGAGCCATTACATTTATGACCACCCCCAGCCTAGAGAAATGAGCTCAGCCCACCTTGAGACCGAATGGTGGCACAGGTGAAGTTCACAGAGCAGTATATGTACAACCCGAGGACAGGCTTTCAGTTAGTACAGTGTTAGGAGTCAAAATGGGAAAAGTTGCAGATTTATCGGAGTTTGATAAAGGACAAAATGTGATGGCACTGCACCTCGGAACTACGATCTCAGAAGTGGCGCTGCCTGTGGGTTGTTCATGTGCTGCTGTAGTGAGTATGTGTCAAAAGTGGTGCACAGATGGGTAAACGATGAACCGTCGTCCGCAGCTCGCTGATGCCAGAGGGGAGCAGAGACTGTCGCTCATTGTTCGCAGTGACCACAGGGCCACAGTGTGACAAATCACGTTGCCGTGATCACCACTGTTGTAGCCCAACAGTGGTGATCACGGCAACGTGCCACAGCACACAGTTCATTGCAGTCTTCTGCGCATGGGCTTGCGTAGCCAAAGACCCAGCAGGGTCCCCATGTTCAGTGCACGTCATCACCAACAATGAATGAAATGGGCCCAAGATCATAAATATTCGACTGTGGATGATTGGAAGAAAGTCGCCTGGTTGACAAATCAAGATTCCTGGTGCATCACATAGATGGCTGAGCATTGATGCGCTGATTACCAGTGGAGGCTATGGCACCTGGATGCACTGTTCGGCGGAAACAGGCTGGCAGTGTTATGCTGTGGGCGATGTTTTCTTGGGACGCTTTAGGCCCCGTTATCTTAATAGCACAATCTCTGACAACTGTCAGGTATCTGAACATCGTTGTGGACCAAGTTCACCCATTCATGGCAACTGTGTTCCCTGCTGGTGATGGCGATTACCAACAGGATAATGCGTCGTGCCACACTGCCAGAATCGTCAAGGAGTGGTTCGAGGAACATGCTGGTGACTTTCTGTTAATGCCCTGGCCTCCAAATTTACCTGACATGAACCCAAATCGAACATTTGTTGTTTGACTTGGAAAAGCAAGTTTGCGCTAAATCAGCACCACCCCAAAATGTACGTGAACTGGAGGACCTGCTGTTGACATTGTGGTACCAGATACCCCTGGATATCTATCTCTTTCTCATCAAATCGATGTTTCACTGAGTGGCCACTGTTTTGCTGGCAAAATGGGGTCCTACAGCTTATTAGGTAGGTGGTCGTAATGTAATGACTCATTGGTATATTGTTGTACTGTCGGTGTACCCACTGTATATGTGAGTGGTGAATGGCTGTTAAACTGATAGTGTCCCTAATCATTACACCAAGCTGAGGAACCATATGATGCTCACAGATGGCAGCAAGACCAGGCCAGTGTCCAGACTCAATCAGTGTTCATCAGCCTTGAAACATAAGTGAGTCGCGTCACTGGATATGACACGGTTCCAGTCATTCCGCCACACATCTGGTATGGCACCATTGCAACCTCATGCGACTATGTACAGCAGTGAATGGTAGTCATCACAATGACTCATAAGAACCTAAAGAACCTACATCAGCTAATCTGCAATTCACAGTTCATGTCAATATGGGGGATGCCCATGGTTGCCTGTACACCTCACTAAATGTAATCTACTGTGGATTGGGAGGTTGCTGCTGCATGCTGTTCAATGCAGCAATTAGGAATTGGGGTATTTGAATGTCTGCCCATATGTGCACAAGTCCCACTATGGCAGTACATGTTTCCCTCCTCCAACTGCTGTTGCCAAACTTTCCCAACAGCTGTTTACATTCTGATTTGTTTCGGCCATAATGAGACGCAGTGATTAATTAGCCATACATTGGTGCACCCACGGAGGAGGCTTTGGGGGCTTAAGCCCCCTCCAAGGAGATTAAGAACAATGTGCGTCACAAATCACATTCAAAAATATTATTTTACATGTTAAAGAAATTACATAGTGTCTTCTCTTACATGGTGTCTTCTTCCCAACGCCCCAAAGAGATTAAGAGCGACGTATGTCACAAATTAAACATTCAAAAATATTAATTTACATGTTAAAGAAATTACATAGTGTCTTCTATTACATGGTGTCTTCTTCCCAAAGCCCTAAAGAGATTAAGAGCGACATATGTCACAAGTTAAACATTCAAAAATATTATTTTACATGTTCAAAAAAATTACATAGTGTCTTCTTTTACATGGTGTCTTCTTCCCAAAGCTCCGAAGAGATTAAGAGCGACTTATGTCACAACTGTATATAAACTACTGTATATGCGTGCTTTATATATATGTACACACATTGTGTATGTATACTATATATATACAGCCCCCTCCAACAAGAATTCCTGGTGTGCCACTGTTGCCATACATAACCCTTCTATGACGAAGCCCCTATTAAAGGTGTCATTGTGATGATAGGATTCCCAATGATATCATCTGGGCATTCTCAGTCCTTGTACATACTTTTCTACATTCTCAGTCCTTGTCATACTGAGATCACTCCAATGCAATGGTCTACACACCCAGGTTGGGACAATTGAACTTAGCTACACCAAGCTATTTTGCCCTTTTATCCCCCTCACTTGTGACATGATTGGTTCACAACTGCAATCATTTACATAACTCAACTCACCAGTTGCTCTGGCTTTTATAAAGTTTTCACCAACCCATTCGCCTAATTCAGTTTTTTTCTCCAAGGTGTTATAATAGTGTAAAAAGCTAATCTCCAATATTTTTGCAAAAACTGATTTTTTTTTTTTCACAAATTGTGAAGAATGTGATCGGCAGCTCGACCCCTGCAATTGTTGACATATACCCATCAATTTACGTTGTGCTCTGACAAATACTTCAATGTATGGCATGTTCTATGTCATGCAGTGTACAACATACCTCTGGAGAACATTGAAGTTGCCCATCTTTGTTGTAGGAGATATTGTTGCTGTTGGAGAGAGGTGTGAGAATCACTTGCAGTTGTTTTAATTGTTATGCGCAGCTAATTTATATACAGTTGTTTTTTTCTGTGGAACTTTGAAGCTGGTCAAAAAAGTGTGGGATCATCTCAGAGTTTTGCTGGGGGGGGGGGCAAAACATTCTGACTGCTTAAATTGTTATCGAATGGCACTGTATTACAGGTAATTTTTCATTTTTATGGTACATACATGCAAAGAATATAAACGCTTCGCGTGAAGAAGCTCAACTCTCGTAGAGATAATGTAAAACAGGCGACAGCAGCGCCACCATGTAATGCGGCCGCAGATGCTCTGCGGGAAAGTTAACATTCAGGCGCAAAAAGCGTAGGAGACACGGGACAGGAAGCTTATTTCACGGAAAGGAAGCTAAGCTTTGATCTGCGACTGTTTCCTTCGGTCTCATTGGGTCTACTAAAGCATTTTCTTTTTTGTTCTTTTCTGAGTATCCCTCCTGTCCCTTCTTTTGGTGAAACAAATATATACATTAGCAATTAATATTATTTTAAGGAAATTTTAGCAGTTTTATTCTCACTTTAAGCACCGTAGTAATACCAGGTTGCTTGGCATGAATTTCACATTTACAATATACCTTAAATGTCAAAAATGCTGAGGCTGGTTTTGAATTTCTATGGGATTCGTGGTACTTCGCATTAAAAATTGTTTGCATGGAATTTTCAGTAGCAAAACAAAGGAATGGGTTCCCACAAAACGTAAACATTAGGTACCCAGCAAAAACAGTCTTGCTGGGCCAGCACTGTCCGCCAATTTTCCAGTAGTAGCCATAATAATAAAAAAGAAAAAAAAAAAAAAGCAAAGACAACCGCAGTTTCCCAAAGCTACAATTTTTTTTTCTACCCTTCTGAAGTTTGTAAATTAAACCCACTGCGCTGGGGAAATTTTCTCAACAGATCTGAAAAACATTCGTTCGTATCTGAGTAGGTTCGAACCAGGGCCGTTGGCGTGATAGCTGAGCTCTCTACCGACCGGACTAATTCCTCACGTTCGAGTGCATCCTTAAAGCTGTCTCTTTGGTATGCAATGTGTAATCGAATGCTTCCCTCTTTCATTTTACAATATTACGAGGTATTTTTCATAAAAGTCAGTTTCATATAATTGATAAATTAATTTTTTCAACGTAACGATAGCTTTTTTTCAGCAAACGTTGTTTTAATGGTTTTCCAGGATATTTGTTTCAAACAGTTTCAAATTTGTTCTTGTTATTCATCCACTCCATTCCATGAATTGTTATTCATCGGAATGGAGTGGGTGTATTTCATGGCTGTAATATAAACGCAGATCTAGAAGAGAACAACAAAACCTTTGAACAAAACGCCAACACAAACAAGCGTTTATATTCTTTAAACACAAACATGCATGCTCAGTCTAACTCAGTCTGCTCGGCATCCTGCGGCATCAGCCTGTAATGTTGGCTTCTGTGTAGTAATTCTTTGCCGCATAATATAGTGGCGCTAGTTACGTCTCGCTGAGCCTTACCTTCTTATCAGTTAGATATTCTTTGATACATGTGTGACCTGTGTGTGCAACTTTTATTTAGTGGGCTGGTTTTCAGGTTGTTTTTTTATTTTCATGGTATTGTTGTTATATGGAAGTATTTAATGTAACTATGCATTTGTGATCTGATCTGTGCAATTCTCTAATTTAATTTTCTCCTTGAAAAATTGTAAATTTTAAACTTCCATTTCTTTTCAGAAAGAAGAGGATCCTTTCGTCCCCAGCCACTTGGAACTGTGGTATATGAGGTAAAATTTTCATTAAAAAATGTTTCATGTTTATTTTTCAGTACTTATGTTAGTGAGCTTCCTTTTAAACAGATCTGCAGCTTGACCTTAAATAGCGTTTTTTTCTTTTACTGGTATTTATTCATTCACTTTTTTTCCAGTGTTTGTTGTTATTAGCATCTCTTTTGATGTTGATACACTGTATTAACAAAAGTATTCAAACACCACCAAATATTTGCATAAGTACAAAGAACTGTTGCACAGGAAGGTGCTCTGGGGTGGGGGCTTATACACTGCTGGCCACCCAAAATGCAACACCAAAAAGGAAGCGTCCGATTTTCCTGAAATTCGCAGCATGCGTCGCCCGCGAGAGGACAAGTAAACGATTAACATTGCAGGGCATACGCAAATCATGTGCGCCCTGCACGCCACTGAGAAACACTATAAGAAGGGTGCACAGAAGACGGGATGTAAGTAGTGGAAGTGTGTTGTGCTGCCGGACCTGTGCGTGGGACGCTTCCTGATGACTCGTCGCAGAATACGGTAGTCATTCCTTCACGTTTCGGAGTTCGACAGAGGACGAATAGTGGCTTATTGCGACAGCGGTTTATCATACCGAGACACCGGTGCCCGTGCGGGACGACATCCAGCCACAGTGAGGCAAGTATGGATTCGGTGGGTGCAGGAGAGACAGACGGACCGACGTGTGTGATTGCCACAGCCGCGGCACTCCACCGAACGAGAGGACTGGCATGTTGTGCGACGGGCATTGACGGTTCGCACTGCCACATTACGAACATTGGCGCAGGAATTAGGGTGTGTTGCACAACAACCTGTGTCAGCACGTACCGTTCGACGGTTGTCTGCAGGAGCGGGAACTTGTTGCACGGCGCCCATTGCTCCGATTACCATTGACGTTACACCACCGGCGAGTGCGGCAGCATTGAGCCGTTGAATGCCGCACCTGGACTACGGAATAACACGTCATTGTCTTCTCCGACGAATCCCGCTTCTGCATGCAACACCAGGATGGTGGGATCCGCGTGTGGATGCACCGCGACGAGAGACTGTATGACGTATGGTTTGGGCGCAATTGGATATGACACTCGCACCCCTCTGGTACGCATCGCCGGTACACTCAACAGCCACCGCACCATCTCCAACGTTTTGGAGCCTGTAATCCTCCCTTACCTGCAGGACCTGCCAGCGACCACGTTTCCACAGGACAATGCGCTCCCGCACATGGCACACATCGTGCAACAATTCTTCACGGCACACCAGATGTCACTGCTGCCGTGGCCCGCCTGTTCTCCCGATATGTTGCCCATCGAACATGTCTGGTCGCTGATCGGCAACCAAGTGGCCCGGCAAGCACCACCCGTGATGAACTGTGGCAACGTGCGGAAGCAGGCTGGAGCGACATAACCCAAGCCCACATCCAAAGCCTCTTTCGTTCGATGCTGCGGCGTGTAGCGGCCGTTATTGCCAGCCATGGGGGCCACAGGAACTATTGATGTATGGGTGTTCCACAAGTCGCACGGGCCTGTAAGCTCAATCGTTTCATCTTTGCATCGGTTGTTATGTGTCCAGTTAATCTGGCTTTGCTATCTCGTGTCCTTCTTGGTGTTGCATTTTGGGTGGCCAGCAGTGTATATAGCTAAAATGTTCTGCAGTGTTATCAGTAACTTTGAAGCAGATATGCTACATGAACATGAACTTTCTGAGTTCCAGCTTGGGCTAGTCGTAGGATGTCATTTGTGTAACATTTCCAGACAGAGCATTGTGGCTAACCTAAACATACCAAAATTGACTGTAAGTGATGTCATGAAGAGATGGAAGCAGGACGGTACAACTACAGCAAAAAAACGTTCAGGAAGGCCACACAAACTGGCGGAATATGACAGAAGAGCCATGGTAAGAAACATTAAAAAATCACATTCATCCTGATCCATTTCCATTGTTGCTGCTTAAGTAGGAAATGCTTATAATAGCTCGGTTAGTACCATAACTATCCACAGAGAGTTGCACAGCGTGGATTATTATGGTAGAGCAGCGGCACACAAGCCACACATCACTACCATGAATGCAAAGCACCGTTTTGAGTGGTGTGTCTCCCATTGTTCCTGAACTGTGGGTGACTGGAAAGCTGTTCTTTGGAGTGATGAGTCATTCTTTTCGCTCTTCCAATCTAATGGGCGTGTTTGGATTGGCAACAGTTTGGCGAACGATTTTCGTCACGGATTGTGTTCTTCTCAACTGTTAAGTTTAGCAGAGGCTCCGTCATGGTATGGAGTTGTTTCTCCTTGATGGGACTCTGCTCATTGGTTAGTTATTATACCACAAACCATGAACTCTGAAGTGTACTGCGATGTTCTGGATAATTCTGCTCTACCAATAATGTGGCGGTATTGTGGAAATGACAGTTGTCTCTTCCAACACAATGGAGTTCTCACGCTGCACAGCATGTGCAGGAGTGGTTTCTTGAAAATGAGGTGGAACTGTTAGACTGACCTGCTCAGAGTCCTGATCTTAATCCCATAGAACACCTCTGAGATGAACTGGAGTGACAGATACGAAATCAATTACAGTGACCGTCAATACGCACAATTGACGTGGATTAGAAACATCAAACAGAAGTCATCACTCTTTCCACGTTTATAAGTGAGTCACAGAAAAATTCTCATCAGCCGCCACCGGAAATCGAACCATTTACGGTGGCGACCGAGGAGAATTTTTCCGTGACTCACTTATAAACGTGTAAAGAGCGATAACTTCTGTTTGATGTTCCTAATCCACGTCAATTGTGTGTATTAATTATTCATTCGTCTCTTGGTTATTTGTTCAGTTGTTGCTTTCCATCCCCAGCATTGTGTGGAGCTCCAAGAAGCAACCTGCCATGTGGTTTGGCAGTTAGTCATATGCGAGTCTGGAAAATTCGAGGCCGCTGTGGTGCAGTGGTAGCATGTCCGGTGCGTAACTGGAAGACCCTGGGTTCTATTCCCGGTGGCGGCCGATGAGATTATTTCCGTAACTCGCTTATAAACATGGAAAGAGAGATGACTTCTGTTTGATACAGTGACTGTCTTTATTCTCCACTCTGCAGAACGAAGACAGTCACTGTATCATGAATGGTGAGCCATTCTTGTTGAGACCTACCGGAAATTGATTGATAGTAATGCCTGAACATGTTACTGCTGCCCTACATGCAGAAGGTGGAATGACTAACCACTAATTGCAATAATAAAGCCATTTGTCCCAAAACATTGTGTCCAAATACTTTTGATAATATAGTGTATTTCCAATAGTGATACACTTATTTTTTTCAGTTTCTCAGTAAAGGATCTGTTTTACAAGTCTGAGTGGGAGATAAAAGGTAAATACTAGAAGACTAATATGAAGACACGACACCCACATATCTACGTTTCTAATTTTTTTTTTTTTTTTTTTTTTTTAAGTTTCTGTACTTCACATTTTTTTTTCATTGTTATTATTGTTTTTTTTTATCTTGTGGCTTGTGTGGAAGTTTTTGCAGGTTTTCTCAGCATCGGTCCCTCCTCTTCAGGATAAACGCGTGAGTGATGCATAGTTTTCACTGTTCATAATTCATCCTACCAATCGCTTTGCAACCTCAACAATTTCTGATATTCAGTTGCTTTGAGTTTGTTGTCTTTGGTATGGGATTTGGCAGTTAATTGGTTTTCCTTTGCTTTTTATTGGTTGAAACCCTGGGGAGGAATACGGCATCATATTGGAGAGAGATAATTTAAAAATAGTATAGTACATCATTTGCTATTGTTCAGTTGAAACTAGTCACCACAACCTAAATAAAATTAGTCTTAGAGTTAATATTTATTTAGGTCCTTGTGGACTCCTCAACATTATGTTCTATTGAACCCAACTTTTTTTCACTCTTGTTTTTATTCCAACTGGCATGTTTTTGGAGATATTACAAGTTGAAATCAGAGAAAAAGGCATTTTTGATCCACCCTACTGTACACACAAATGTGTGTATGTACAGTAGGGTAGATCAAAAAATAAATTCACTGCCTAAAGGTAGGTGTTCTGCACACACAACACCTACCTTTGTGCAGTGAATTTATAGTTTTCATGCCACATTGCACTTGTAACTCATGATATATGTAACTAATTTCAAAGCATAGTATGTTGCTCATGTAAGAAAACAAGGACATTATTTTATTTTCTGTTTTGGAGATGTACCATTCTTGTGGCTATATTGGATAAAAATCGAATTTTGGCCATCGATAGAGTACCTAGTCTTACCATAAACACTGTTTCAAAGTATTCAATGAAATAACAAAAGAAATTTAAAGATGTTTTAATATACCTGTGATATGATGTAAGTAGTACACTTGTGAATACATGACACCAATCACTTTTCAAAATGGCATCCTCTTGCCTTCACACAGTCCTTCAGTCTCTGTGGCCACTCATCAATACCTTTATGCAGGGTCTCCACAGGGAAAGCTGTTACTGCCTGCACCAAAGAGCGTTTGAGACTGTCGATACTGGGGTGTCTTTTTCTGCGGGCCATTTCCTCCAGTGTGGCCCACAACTGGTAGTCCAATGGGTTGAGGTATGGACTGCTGGAAGGCCAATCAGCTGGAGAAATGAAGTCTGACAAATTTGCCTGAAGCCACTCCTGGGTTGACTTGGCCTTGTGGGCAGGTGCAGAATCCTGCTGAAAGCTCCCCTGTCAGTTTTGAAAAAGGGTGTGACTCACATTTTTGACCACTGGCTCCAAAACCCTGTCCTGTTAGACTTTGGTAGATGTTTAAACTCCTTTCTCACAGGAGTGGAACTTTGTGGTAGCCCTCATAGAAAACTCCCCACTAAGCCATGACAGAAGCAGGATGATGGCCCCTCGTGATCCTTGGAGCTTTCTCCTGAGCTTCTCGTGAGGTTAATGCACACACCCTGTCATTTTTCCAGTTGAAAGCTTCAATAGTGAAAAATTTTTCATCAGAGAAAAGGATCTGTCTGTGCGATTGTCTGTGTAACGCTGCTGAAAATGTTTTGCTTTTAGCACCCTCTGCTGCTCAGTTGTGAGGTGAGGAAGTTCCCTGTACACCGCCGGTAAGCTCTCGCCCTTGGGTCACTCCAACACGTGTGACATTGACATTCTTGAAATCTTTATCTCACGAGCCATCACTGGTTGTTCTCTGACAGGATTTCGTCGAATACGAGCTGCCACTGCTTTCACCAGGCAAGCAGTCTTCACGGTATGCAGCCGACCTTTTCTAGGGCGGTCAGCGATGGTCCCAGTCTCAAGGAACTTTTTTATGGTCCAGTAGATAAAAATTTGGCTGATTTTCAGCTTCTTCAGCACAATGAAAATCTGTGAAGCTGATTTTCCAACTTTGTGCAGCGCTATTACAGCAACATGATTCTCATAATCGCCCCACTCCATGGCAAGTACTTCACGAAACATGTTATCTCCTCTGTGACTGAATGCACAATGATTCACTAGCTGCTTCATGCCTCCTGGCTGGTCTGTTCCACTCCATGGCAAGTACTTCACAAAACACGTTATCTCCTCTGTGACTGAACACACAATGATTCACTAGCTGCTTCATGCCTCCTGGCTGGTCTGTTCCACTCCATGGCAAGTACTTCACAAAACATGTTATCTCCTCTGTGACTGAATGCACAATGATTCACTAGCTGCTTCATGCCTTCTGGCTGGTCTGTTCCACTCCATGGCAAGTACTTCACAAAACACGTTATCTCCTCTGTGACTGAACACACAATGATTCACTAGCTGCTTCATGCCTCCTGGCTGGTCTGTTCCACTCCATGGCAAGTACTTCACAAAACATGTTATCTCCTCTGTGACTGAATGCACAATGATTCACTAGCTGCTTCATGCCTCCTGGCTGGTCTGTTGCACTCCATGGTAAGTACTTCACAAAACATGTTATCTCCTCTGTGACTGAATGCACAATGATTCACTAGCTGCTTCATGCCTCCTGGCTGGTCTGTTCCACTCCATGACAAGTACTTCACGAAACACATTATCTCCTCTGTGACTGAACACACAATGATTTACTAGCTGCTTCACGCCTCCTTGCTGGTAGGTAACGTTGCACACCAGTTGTGGGCCATATGTCGAATGTTTGTAACAGTATTTATGCTAAGCCTGGGTAGATGAGAAATCGCAGATTTCTACTATACATCAAGCTTTTGCGTTATGTGCTGTGCTATCCATATTATTTTGTGGGTTCCTGTATTTTTCCACTTATTCTGACATAAATGTCTGAATAGTTTCCTTATGAAGACCCCCTTAAACTTATTTCTTATTCTCCACTTCATGTTCATGATCACTGACCAGGAATCTGTTTCTTGTCAACATAAAACAGACCATGAGTGCTGCAGTTACTGTGACAGCTAAATTTTTAAAGTCCATGTGGACAAAGAATTAAGAAAATTTTCTTCCTGCTTTTATAGCAGTATCTGTAGGTTTTCAAGCTCATGCATGTGTACACATCTTCTAGTGACAATGTTTTTGAACTCTAGAAGTCATTTTGGTATGCAGATGCAGTTGCATGCATTCTTTTAATTTAGCTTAGAGATCATACAGTACTTGTAATGGAAATGGTTATTTTTATGGTGTACCACTTGTATGCATGAGGTGTGATCATAATGTTATAATTTTCTTTGATTTTCACTGAGACACCACTTCAGTCAAAATTAAATACTTTTTATGAATGCATGGGGCAATGTGAGTATTTTTTCACATTGTTAACATCACTGTACAGTACAGTGCTAATGTGAAACTTATTACAGAATTATAACCAGCTGTTAATCTTTTTCAAGACATTACCATTCTTCAGCAATATTGGGAAATCTTAAATTAAAATGCTCTGGAAGCTTCCCTTTGTGATGGATTATTTGTGAATGATTCATTCACAGTTAATGACTCTTCACCATGAATGATTTACTCTCATAGCTGTGAATGATCATTTAATTCACCATTACTGTGACGCATGCTGAAGTCGCAGCACACTTAACTTTCTTACTGTTATGTGAGTTGGGAAATGAATTCTCATTAAGAAAAGTAATGTCAAGAATTAGTAAGTGTCAGCCATTATGCGAGTGAGCAGTCAGCTAGGAAATAACGGTGAAATTTAGGAATGGGAATGTTACATGAATACCATTCATTTGAATTGTGTGCCTGCACCATTCGCCATGAGCCAGCTTGTGGCAAATCATTGATCATGAATGGTGAGTGCTGAAGAGCTTGTGTTATCTTGGGCAGTTTGCCAAAATGAGCTGTGGCCTTAAAAGTGTTTTGATCATAAACACACAAGATTCCTATAACAAATGATTTATTTAGTGAACATTAGGGCGGTGTGGAAAAACTAAAACTTTTGATTCTCAAACACCCTAGTGTTTAAAAATCATGCTTGGTGGTCAGTATGCCACAGCTTAAATCAATTTTGATTCAGAGAATATCTTCCATCTGCGCTTTTACATAAAAGTTTTAAATTTTTAGCCAAAAATTGAAATTTTTAACTAGAAGCAAATATGTCTCACTTTCACAGGTTTTTCATTTATAGACCTCAGGTAAGTAAAATAAGACTATAAAAATGTTTCATCTCATCATAGAAGACCCCTGGGCTCGGGGGTGTAATGTTCATTTTGTTGGGAAACCAGTCATTTTACATCTGATTCGGGAGTGTTTCAGACAGGTACATGCTGCATTTTTAGCTTTGTACAGATCCAATATATGGATTATTTGATTGTAATATGACGCAGTGCATTCTCGCGAAACACCCCATTCATCCCCCTCTACTCCCCACAGTAAGTGCCGCTAAGCTGGGGTGTGGAAGGAATTGGACCACTGAATAAGGTGACAACAGCTACCCTTCAAAAAAAGATACAAAAATTTCAAGAAGATGAGAACGTCAAAAAGAAATGTAACAATGAACTTACCTGTAATTCTGAAATGAATGTGGATGACATGGTGGCATCTGGAGAGTCAGAAATTGAAAATCCTGAACTAGATGATGACCCAGAATTCAAATTATGTCTAGTTCCATGTAAAGCTACAAGAACAACAAGACTACAAAAACTCAAGTCTTTTGCAGCAAAATGTGACAGATACGTCGTTTCAGAACGAGCTGCAGCCGCCCTTGTTTCAGCCTATGCCCACGATACTGCTGCTGAAGGTGAAGAAGTCCCTATTCATGAAAGAAATATGGGATTACGCCATATATTGTCATCTTCAAAATTTGAAGTCCTATTGTTGACAGATTCAACTTCAGGCGTGACAAATGTTGGAATAGGACTTCAGCAAAGCATGATAAGTGCAAAACTGAAAGCCCTTTATTTTGATAGTTGCAAAAACTCCACACTGTACCTGGAAACATCAGATTCTAGAAAGAAATGCACAAAAATGAGAACAGAAGAACATATTTCTCTAATTCTAGTAATTAATGACTTCATGGCTTCCTCTTATTACTTTCAGTATTATAAATATTTAACGGGAATTATCGAGGATAAATTTATTTAGGTACATTACCTCTCAAATTTTCGATCTAAACACTAGATCTTCGTCAGGAGTTCTTGCTTCCTTCTACTTCCACAGGTCTGGTGACCAAGCCTGATGGATTTTCCATCCAGCATTGTCATTGATGTTGCCACCTTGCGTCTTGTAAATTTCTAGGGATTCCTCTAATTTCCGGATAATTGCATGGGATTGATGTTTGATCACTTTTAAGGAGCAATAAGGAACTGCTCAAATAAAACAGGATTAGACAGGCACATACAAGAAACTGGCCACAAAAGGGACTGGGACTCCTTAAAAGTGATCAAACATCAATCCCATGCAATTATCTGGAAATTAGAGGAATCCCTAGAAATTTACAAGACGCAAGGTGGCAACATCAATTACCATGATGGATGAAAAATCCATCAGGCTTGGTCACCAGACTTGTGGAAGTAGAAGGAAGCAAGAACTCCTGACGAAGATCTAGTGTTTAGATCGAAAATTTGAGAGGTAGTGTACCTTAATAAATTTATCCTCAATTCCTGTTAAATATTTATAATATTTCTCTAGTTCAGGAGCCATGCTCTACCTACCTGGGACATGTGACACCTGTTTCCAGTAGGGTAGAAGATGAGACAAAGGCCATCTGGACATATTTGACCAAAGAAAGGAACATAGATGTGACTAAACTCTCCTGTCTTGGGTGGGACGGAGCACCTACAAACACTGGAAAACACGCTAGTGTTATGCGACTTCTAGAATTCTAGAAGAAAAAGTAGGAAGACCTCTTCATCGAATTGTGTGTCAGTTACACAGCAGCAATGAACTCCCACTGCATCATCTCTTAGTAGCAATAGACGGTGAAACCTCCGGCCCTAAAGCCTTTCTACGTCCTGTCAGCAAAAACCTTAAGCTGTGAAAACCTGCCTGTGATCAAATTTAAAGCGATTCCTGCCAATATCCCAGATGTTGATGCTAAACATCTCAGTGCAGATCAGAAATATCTTCATAACATATGTAAAGCTGTATCATATGAGGAATGCCCCACCGACTTGGCGGAAAGGAGTCTTGGAACTTTGCATCATGCCCGATGGGGTCACCACAGCCAACCAAATTTCGAGATTATACATTGGAACCACACACCTTCTCAAGATCTTAGCTACTTTCATCATGAAAGTGTGCACTCCAATGTGTTTTACCATCAAATGCAGACACACGCTGATCGATGCACTCAGGAACCTGTGGGCAACCTTCAACGCCATCAAGTACCTCGCCAAGAAGGAAGCCACTGTCGTTCAGAAAGTTCTACAGGATAATGGGTACTTTGACGACTAGTGTCCATATTCTACAGGAGAATGGTACAGAAAGCCTGCTCGTGTCCATGCTCCAGGATGATCGCTCTGAAGTCTGCAAAGATGCTGCGCAGAAGATTCTTGTCACGAGGAAGAGCAGGTCCGACGGGAGCAGATTATTAACGGGGTCTCCTATGACGAGATGAAACATTTTTATAGTTTTATTTTATTTACCTGAGGTCTATAAATGAAAAACATGCAAAAGTGAGACATATTTTCTTCTAGTTAAAATTTTTGATTTTTGGCTAAAACTTCAAAACTTGGATGTAGAAGCACAGATAGAAGATATTCTCCGAATCAAAAATTATTTAAACTGTGGCATATTGACCACCAACTACAATTTTTAAACACTTGGGCATATGAGAATCAAAAATTCTGTGGGTTTTTTCACACCGCCCTAGTGAACATTATAACAACCTGAAATTTAAGTGATTTGTTTGAATGTCACGTTCATGAATGACTCTTTCGTGTGAATGATGAATGAATTCCTAAGAAGGAATTATTTATGCCATCCCTACTTCCAGCTAACTTGAAACAAAAATCTAAGTGTCACAGATTTTATGTAAATGCTGCATAAAATATGTTAATATTAGGGATTCCCATTTATTCTCTTTTGTAACCATTCAAACAAAATATTTTTATCTCAAAATTATTGGATTTTTACTAAAGAATAAAAGGACATTTATAAACACTCAAGAGACGTATATAGCATATTAAATCTGTTTATTTTTGTGGCGTAAGTACAAAGATTTACCAAGCTTTGGCACTCCATTTGGAGGATTTCTCAAGGCAGTGGTAGACATAAAAATGCAGGGAATTGGAACACATAAGGAACAAACATGATTTTTGAAAATAATGCGGGTGACATCACGAGCATATTACACGAATTTTCATGGTGTCAATTATACATCGCAACACACGGTTACACACTGTATAATTGCGTGATAAAAATTCATGTAATATGCCCGAGTATGTCACTTGCATTATTTTCAAAAATCATCTTTGTTCCTTATGTGTTCCAATTCCCAGCATTTTTATGTCTACCACTGCCTTGAGAAAGCCTTCCAGTGGAGTGCGAAAGCTTGGCGAATCTTTGTGCGTACTACGCCACAAAAATAAACGAATTTAATAGGATTTAATACGCTATATACGTCTCTTGAGTGTTCACAGTGTGGTGTATTTATAATTACGTTACTGAGGATATTTATAAGTCAAATTTTTGGGTAGTACCCCTACCCGTCGTCAGGACTGCAATTAACGTAGGTGTTGCCATTCATGAGTTAAATTGTAGCCTTTCAAATCATTTAATGTTGTACCTCTTCTTCTCTCTATTTCCAGTCCTTTTGACAATTTTCTGTTGAAAAAGTGCTGTTGATGTGTCAGAACTTCTCACTATGTTTTATTAGTCATTTGTCAGTCATCTGATTTATTTTTGTAATGTATTTTAAAATCTGGATAAAAAGAATTTTTTTTTTTTATTATTTTCTTCCCACAGGTTCAAGCTAGTGATACCCTTGCTAGTATTGCTGCAAGATGTAACATTACGCCTTCAGAACTTGTAAATTTAAACAAGCTTAGTTGCAGAACTATATTTCCTGGCCAGGTGAGTACAAAATACAAAGATGCAGAAATCACTGCTTCATAGAGTACTTAAATTATTTTTATGAATTTTAATTTTTAAAAATATCACTGAGACAAGTTTCAGTAGCATTTTGCTTTGTGAATAACAGTTTTTATTTTTTTATTTTGCAGATTATTTTTATTCCAGATAAAACTGCACCTGTGGATTTGCCTCATGTTTTGGATGTGAAGCAAGTATGTATCATACTTTCTTCTTTTCATTCCCGTATCCCATAGATTTATTTCATTCATTATTAGTAAGTTGATCCTCATCATGCTGTTTGAGCTATAATAAAATGAATTAGAAGGGTATAGTATTAATATGTAAGGAGGGGGAGGGGATTAATGAGGTACTGCATTCTTCAGACTGAGTTTTGAAACACTGCCTTTCACCATTTTAGTACGAAACTCATTTCCTTGAGAGAAATATGTGAAGTGTATATTTTGCATAGCCACATGTAAAAAATAAAAGTTACTTTGAACAATTGTGTTCTAATACAGGTTGAGCAACTAGTATTCAGAAATCCCAAAACCCAAAACTTTGAAATTCAAACCTTTTTTTTTAAAAGCAGATGTGACATCACAAATGGTAAAATCTATAAGACTCTCGGTTTCCAGGCATTATGCAAGTCTATGCATCCTGATGGCTATGATGCGTGACCTCAGATACCCTGGGTGGCACTCTATTCTGTTTTGCTGATTGGGAAACCAGTTCTTTTTATTCAAAAGACTAAAGCAATTAAATAATTAAATAACAAGGAACTATACACCAACTGTACTTAAATAGTATAACTATACTAGATATCCGAAATTTCTTGGTGTAGAATAGAAATCAAAATTTCCAAGCTTTCGGACACCAGTCAAATGGCTTTCTCAAGGAAGGAAGACAGCAAACTGAAGAATAGAACGCTTCAACAATTTGAACGCAATGACTTGACTTGACAATAACAAAGAGATGCAAACGTAATCAGTTATTCAAAGACACGAGGCATTCTGCTTGTTTAGCACACAGAATCATAGAAGGAAAATCAAGAGGTAATCACTATTTGAAGAACTGGTTCCAAATTCGTGGCAACTCCAGTGAGACACTATCATTGCACAACTCGCTGTTTGTTATGATCTCCAAAGTTTCGCAAATGGCAGTAGATTTTGGGGTGGAGTAGGAAGCTAATTTCTGTATGTCATCCCACATAGGAGCAGAGGACTTGAACTTGACTTCTCTGGATAGGGTTGTGGTTACTTTGCTGTTCTTTATGTCTCTTTTATGTTGGTTTTCTGTACTATATCCAGACAGCTCCAAGTGATGCTACATTAGAATGATTAAACATTCATTTAGAATTAGTCAACGAACATAAAAGGGATATAAAGAACAGCAAAGTAACCACAGCCCTATCCAGAGAAAAGTTCCAAGTCCGCTGCTCCTGTGTGGGAGGACGTAAAGAAATTAGCTTCCTACTCCACCCCCACCCCCGCACGGGGATACCTGGTTTACCAGTTATTTGGGGAGTGGCGCCCCCACGGCCCGAGCTAACCTTGTGACGGTTTCTATTGCCTCTGCGGCTTTGACGTTTCCTTCACCGAAGGGACAGCTGTTCATCCAGCTGATGGGGGATGGCGTCCCCACGGCCCGAGCCAATTTTCTCTTATTGTTTTGCTTTTTTCATCTTTCGTTCATATCTTGACATGTACCCGCCTCAGTTGTAGGCTGCTGCGGTTGTGATGAGGCGCCGGTTCCGGGTTTTGTTCCTCGTTCTCTTCCCTGTCTTTTCTCTTTTCTGTTACATTTTCTGTTTTTCCGGAGCTGGTTAGCTTAGACCTACCTGCATGTTTGCCGTGTGCAGTGACCCGTACAGGTGGAAATGAGGATGCTGGAGGCTGAGGTGTTTGGGGGTCGGGTTGTAGTGTCTCCAGATACCAACACTCCTCTTTGCCCTCTGCTTCACCCTAAACGGGAGGCTGGGGGCTAACCCACTCCTAGTCAGGAAGTCTGTGGCCGAGTGGTGTCCAGACTTCTAGCGGCTTGTCGTTCTGTTCGGCTGGGTGAGTTTGGGGGTAGGGTGGGCATGCCAAAGGGGTGTTCTCTGGTCACGGGAAAGTCTGGGTGCACGCTGAGCGTGTGTCTGCCCTACCAACCTGCTATATCCGCAGACTATCCCTAGAGCCGTGTCCTGCGTCCTCTTGGGCTTGCGGACCTCCGGTTCTCCCTCGTTGGGCTCGGTAGTGGGTGGGGAGGTTGGCGGACGAATCTTTTTTCTCCCTCATGGCAACACAAAGTGTTTCCCATGCTTCCAATTTAAAGCGCCCTGTGGAGGAAAGTACATCTTCCTCCACAAAGAAACTTGTCACATCAAATTGCACTGCTCTGTTTCTTTTGATCAAATCTGGTGACTCTTCACAGTCACTCAGTTCGAAGAGTCCCTTCTGGATCAACAAGGCTCTGCAGGCCGTTGCTGGCTCTCCAAAGAGTGTGAAGAAGCTCCCTTCAGGGGATCTTCTTGTGGAAACCTCTAATCCACGCCACAGTGCCACCTTGCTGGAGACGACCGTTTTGCTTGGCATTCCTGTCCAGGTTTCTCCACATGGTTACCTCAATTCCTCTCGCGGTGTTGTCAACTCCCGCGACCTGCTTGAGTGCAGCGATGAGGAATTGCTGGAGGAACTTGGTGAACAGCATGTCATTGGGGTTCGACGGATTCTTTTCAGGCGGGATGGGAAATCTATTCCCTCCCATAACATCATCCTGACTTTTGACTCCCCAACCCTGCCTACTTCCATCAAGGCAGGTTATTTACGGCTTGATGTTCGGCCGTATATCCCGAACCCCTTGCGTTGTTTCAGGTGCCAGCATTACGGTCACTCCCAGCAGTCTTGCCGTAATGTTGCTAAGTGTGGTCGCTGTGGTTCCACAGAACACTCTTTGGCAGATTGCTCAGCAGAGTCTGATCATTGTGTCAACTGCGAAGGGACTCATCCTGCATCTTCTAAACAGTGTCCCAAGTGGATAGAGGAACAGGCAATCCAACGCCTGAAGACAACTGAGCATCTGTCGTATCCCGAAGCTAGACGGCGGATCGCCCCTTTACCATCAGGCCGGCGGTCATATGCTTCAGTTGTGGTGCAGAAGGCCTCTGTGGCGGTCCAGACTGAGGTGTCCATCCCAGCGCGGTGTCCTTATGATTTTGGGGACATCGTTGCTGCTGGAATGGAGGCACTGAAGTCTCGCCGCATTGCCTCCAAGGCGACATCAACATCGTCGCCGACACCTTCCTCTATGCCGAAATCATCTGTCAGCACAGGGTCCCAGGGCACTGCTAAGAAGAAGCCAGAGAAGATGAAACCAGGTTCATCCTCCCCGAAACAGAGCAGGCAAAAACCGCCTCCTAACACAGGGGGCAAACACAGCCCTGTGTTGCCTCCAGACACTGCGGATGACTTGGAGGTGATGGACGACACTGAGACCTTCTAGTCGTCTGTCTTCATTCTGTCATTTCCTTTCATTTTTCTTTATGGCCACGCTCATTCAGTGGAATTGCCGAGGTCTGCGATCACACCTTGATGATTTGAAAGGTTTACTGTCTTCGAACACACCTGTGTGCGTTTGTCTCCAGGAGACAAAGCTTCGCACGACGGACACTCCTTCGCTGCGGAGACATTCCCTTTTCCGCAAGGATCACCAGGACGGCGTTATCGCCTGCGGAGGAGTGGCCGTCGTTGTTCCTCATGGTGTTCCTGTCACTGCAGTTGCCCTCCGGACGACTTTGCAGGCAGTGGCAGTGAGATTATCTGTTAACACTCTGTTCACGGTGTGTTCTATCTACATACCACCAGATGAAGCTGTGAGCCTTTCGGATCTGGAAGATTTGGTCGACCAACTGCCGCCTCCTTTCTTCCTCTTAGGCGATTTTAATGCACACAATCCGTTGTGGAGTTCTACCACTCGAGACTGCAGGGGCCGTGTTGTTGAGTCCCTTCTCTCCAACACGTCCCTCTGTCTCCACAACACCGTGGCAGTCACTTATTTTCACGAACCCACCCGCACGTACTCAGCCATTGATCTGTCTCTGAGTTCCCCATCTTTATATCCTGCCTGGTCCTGGAGCGTGTCTGGTGATCCCCTTGGCAGCGATCACTTTCCCATCTTTCTCCGTCTAGCGGGTGGCGGGTACCGTTACCCTACTCGCCCTGCTAGATGGAATATTGATCGTGCCAGGTGGGACACATTCACAGCTTCGGCCTTTCTTACTCCCGCAATGGTGACCTCAGGAACAGTCAATGACGCTGTTGCGGCGGTAACGGATTGTATTGTGCAAGCGGCAGAACTTACCATCCCCAGGACGTCGACTCAACTTCCACGTTGCCCGAGACCTTGGTGGAATTCCACTTGTATGGCAGCTCGTCGGGCCCAACATCGGGCTTGGGGTAGGTTTCGTCGGTACCACACCGACGCGAACCTATTTGCTTTCAGGAAGGCCAAGTCCTACGCGCGATTGGTTCGTCGGCGTAGTCAACGGGAGTCCTGGATACAATATGTATCCGGGATTAACACCAATACCAGCCCTAAGATCGTTTGGGACAGGATCCGTAAGATTCGGGGACAGTACCCATCTGGAGAAATCTCCATTCTTGAGAGTGCTGGAGGAACGGTTGCTGACGCTCAGGGTATTGCTGACTGTCTGGGCGCCGCTTTTTCTTCGGTGTCCAGCAGCAGCAATTACCCTGCTTCGTTCCGGCAGTTACAGCCGCGGCTTGAACGGTCCAAGATTTATTTTGGACCGTTTTCTGCCACTGATTACAACAGCCCGCTGACTGCCGTGGAGCTGCAGACCGCCCTGAATCGGTCCGGCCGGACATCTGTCGGACCAGACAACATCCATTACGAAATGCTGAAGCACCTTTCTCCGTCCTCTCTTGAATGTCTGCTAATCCTGTTTAACAGGATTTGGCAAGAGCATGTCTTTCCCGAATCTTGGCACATTGCCATTGTCGTTCCTGTTCCCAAACCTGGTAAAGATCCCACTAACCCGTTGAACTACCGGCCAATTGCTATGACGAGCTGCCTTTGCAAAGTACTCGAGCGTGTCATTAATTTTCGTCTCATTTTTTATCTGGAGTTTCATCACATTTTTTCACCTCATCAGAGTGGATTTCGTAAATGTCGATCCACCACCGATCATCACCTTCGCCTTGAGACATCTGTCAGGGAGGCGTTTGTCCGACATCAGCACATGGTCTCCGTATTCTTCGACATGGAGAAAGCTTATGACCGTACCTGGAGATACGGCATTCTCCGTGATCTGCACGAGTGCGGATTGCGGGGAAACTTACCCTCTTTCATCACCGGGTTTCTCCAGGACCGGAGTTTCCGTGTGCGCGTCGGGTCGACCCTCTCTGCGATGTACCCGCAAGAACAGGGTGTACCTCAAGGCTCCATTTTATCAGTCACTCTGTTCATCCTTCGTGTGAATCACATATTCCAACTGCTTCCTCCGACGGTTCGTGGAACCATGTACGTGGATGATCTGCAGATCTCTTGCGCCTCTGTTAACATGCTCACCATTGAGAGACAGCTCCAGTCTGCCATTACCAAGATCTCTCACTGGGCTTCCCAAAATGGATTTAGCTTCTCGACACAGAAGACCGTTTGCGTGCATGGGCTTCCCAAAATGGATTTAGCTTCTTGACACAGAAGACCGTTTGCGTGCATTTTTGCCGCAAACGGGGTCTTCACCCAGACCCCAGCCTCCGTCTGGGGTGTTCTACCATCCCCGTGGTGTCAGAAGTCAGGTTCCTTGGGTTAACTTTTGACCGAGCGCTCACCTTCCGGCCTCACATCCAGTCCTTGAAGGTGAAGTGCACGAAGTCTTTGAGTATTCTGAAGGTCCTCTCTCGGACATCTTGGGGGGCCGACAGGTGCTCAATGCTTCGCATTTACCATTCTCTGATTCGGTCAAAGTTAGACTTCGGATGCATTATGTACGGTTCAGCGCATCCATCGGTTTTAAAGCCTTTGGACCCCGTCCATCACCAGGCATTGCGGCTATGTACTGGTGCTTTCCGTACCTCTCCCGTGCATAGCCTGTATGCGGAGGCTCATGAGCCGCCGTTATGCATCCGTCGTAAGCAGCTGTCTCTTCAGTTTTACACAAAACTGAAATCTCTTCCTGATCATCCCCTGCATGGTTCCATCTTCCAACCGGACTGTGTCCGCTTGTTTTCCAACCGCCCCTCCTGTGTTCCGACGTTCGGGATTCGGATGTCTGCCATAGTGCGCGATGCTGGTCTAAACTTGTCGAGGATTGGTTTGACCACCTTTTTCAACCGTCCTCCTTGGCAGTCCGTTCTAGCAACGGCTGACCTTTCTCTTTGTGTGTGGCCAAAGTCTTCCACTCCTGCTCTGGTGTACCAGCAGCTCTTTGCTGAAATACAGTCTCTCTACCCAGATTTCGTGCCTGTGTTCACCGATGGCTCGAAGTCCGGGGATGTCGTTGGCTCCGCTTTTGTGTGTGGTGAAGCCTCATATGCTGAGCGGCTTCCGCCTGAATCCACCGTCTTTTCGGCAGAGATGCGTGCGGTACACCTCGCTTTGTGTCACATACAGTCTCGATCACTTCGTCGCGCTATGGTTTCCTCTGATTCCCAGTCCGTCGTCCGTGTTTTATCTTCTCCGGAGGACACGGACTCACCTGTCATCCGTGATGTCCGTCTTCTTCTTGGGACTTTGGAGGGTGATGGCTTCCTGGTCCGATTCTGTTGGGTTCCTGGCCATGTTGGGATCCGGGGTAACGAGCTGGCAGATCTCTCTGCCAGGTCTGTTTCCTCCATGTCGCCAGCTCGGCTGCCACTGTCTTTCCGTGATTTTCGACCTTTGATCCGGACATTTCTCCTGGACGAGTGGCAGTCCCTGTGGTCTCAGCAGGACAGCAATAAGCTGTTTTCTATCAAACCACAGATCGACCTCTGGAAGTCTAGTTTGCGGAAGAACCGTCGTGAGGAGGTTGTTCTTGCGCGTCTCCGCATTGGGCACTGTCGTTTTACTCACCGCTTTTTGCTGTGTGGCGACAGTGCCCCGAGGTGTGAGGCGTGCCAATGTCGTCTCACCGTCCTTCATGTTCTGTGTACTTGTGTTCGTTTTTGTGATCATCGTTTTCGTTATTTTCATTCCCATTTGTTAGACGAAGGAGCAGCTACGCTGCAGACTCTCCTAGGTGAGAACTGCGATCTGACGGCAGTGTTCGCATTTTTTACAGAAATTGACTTTTTAATCTTATCTAGTTTTACCGCTTTCATTTCCATCTTTCACTTTTACCGTTTCATCCTGTTTTTACCCTTGTGTACGTGTTTTACTGTTTTTGTTCTATTTTGATGTCTTTTGTTTGGCGCTCTTTGGCCACCCATGGCCCTTGCGCCATTAAAATCTACTAACCAACCAACCAACCTACTCCACCCCAAAATCTACTGCCACTCGTGAGACTTTAGAGATATTAACAAACAGCGAGTCGTGCAATGATAGTGTCTCACTAGAGTTGCCACGAATTTGGAACCAGTTCTTTAAATAGTGATTAACCTCTTGATTTTCCTTCCATGATTCTGCATGCTAAACGAGCATAACACCTCATGTCTCTGAATACCTGATTATGTTCGCATCTCTTCGTTGTTGTCAAGTCAAGTCATTGCGCTGAAATTGTTGAAGCGTTCTATTATTCAGTTTCCTGTCTTCCTCCCTTGAAAAAGCCATCTGACTGATGTCCGAAAGCTTGGAAATTTTGATTTCTATTCTATACCAAGAAATTTCGGATATCTAGTAAAGTTATACTATTTAAGTGACTAAAGCAATTTGCACATTGACACTTTCTGTGAACAATTTCTGCCGGAAATGATTTGTAAATCTGTTGATTTGGATCTGTTTGTTGACTCTTCCAGTTAAGCGTACGATTTTCAGTTGAAATTTATTTTTAAATCATATGTAAGAAAAATTCTGAGTTTTTAGATAAGTTGGTTCAAAAATGTTCATGAAATGTATTGCATCGTTTATGCTTCTGTATAAAGTTATGCTTTGTGACCAGAACATGAACCTCACTGAAACACTCTGGTGAACATTTGATTTCTAGTGAAAAGTAATTCTGACCAATTATTTGAGGAAAGTGGCTCTTTAACAAAATTGATAAAAAAGAATCACTTGCTTGCAACTTGGTTTTTGCTGATTTATTCTTTGTAAATGACTTTAATTTCTTCAAATCTCAAAATACCTTTTATTTCTTGAAATGTAAATGGGTTTAGTGTTTTAGACTGGGTCTTATCCTAAAGCCATCGAATTGATATAGGTATACCATGTGCAAATACTGAAAAAATCTGAAACACTACTGCCCCCAAGCATTTCAAATAAGACATGCTCAACATGTAATTTTAAAATTGAAAAAAAAAGCTGATATTACTGCACAAGTGGCAACACCTCCTCTCTTAAGTCAATCCTGATGACAGCTTGGTGCGCAACCTGAAAATTTGACAGTGGAAAATAAATTTCATCTTACGTACGTGAGATTCTTCTGCGAATTTGCAGAATTCTGCTTTTCTTGTCATTTGGACATTCTTGAAATCGATGCAAAAACGAAGAATTTTTTTTTCTTAAATGAGGTGGGGAGGGTTATTTTCCATCAGGGAAATGGTATCTTGTCTTCCAAAACTTTCAGAAACAGAAGTTAAACGGTTGCGAAGATTTTTTTGTAATTTTTTTTTTTTTTTTTTTTTTTTTTTCGCTGTGTTGGCTTGGACAAGTATTGCTGTTAAAATATCCTCATCCTTTTATTGCGTAAATGTTTGTATTTTATTTCAGCATGAAACTGTGAGGAACAGTTTCCAAAAATGGAAGTTAAGATGGTGCGAAGATTTCCCTGTAGGCTTTTAGGCATGAGATTCTTCTGTGGATTCGAGGAGAATTCTGCCATTTCCGTTTTCATTTGAAGCATTCTCGAGATCAATGCACATCTGAAAGGAGATTTTGGGTGGGATTGGTGGTGGGGGTTCATTTTGCGTTTGAGGACGGAATCCCGTCTTTCAGAAACGGAAGTTTGACAGAGTGAAGATTTCTTCCGTAATCGTTAAATTTTTTTCTCGCGATGTTCCCTTTGCTCAATATTGTTCTTAAATATTCTTTTATTCCATAAATACATGCCTTTCAGCTTAAAAATGGAGGGAGAAATTTCCCAAAACGGAGGTCCGTCAAAGCGAAGATTTCTCCAATAATCGTAATTTTTTCTTCCCGTGATATTCTCACTATTCCGTGATGTGAAATGTTACTTTCTTCCATAAATGTTAGCATTTAAGTTTGATAAGGGAGGGGAAATTTTCTGAAAACAGAAGTGAACGTAGTTGGAAAATTTGTAAGAATTGATGCATGTTGTTCAAAGTGTTCATGTTCTCAAAGTTATCTAAAATAGTGAAAACTTTGGTATCATGCATTCATGGTCCTCAAGCTGAATGTTCTTTCAGCATGATGGTCATCTGAAGGGGGAAAAAAAGTTACGATGAAGAAATGCGGAGAGAAAGATATCAGCGGAAGGAAAAATTAAGCAACGAATGTTGTGCAGCTGCAGAGTCAACAAAAGACAAATATGACTGTGAAACTTGCTGAGAAGAAAGTAACACAAGAGGAAAATTGAGTTGATGTTCTAGCAAGTACAACAAGGAGGCAAAAAAAAAAAATTAAAACAACTGTTTGAAATATTTACACTTTCTCATTGTACGTTCTGATTTTTCACCCGGTTCAAAAGTTAATCCCCATAATACTAAAGTTAAATTTTTAAGACATGTTTATGGTAGGAATTTTGCTGATCGACTGAAGCATTCTGAAGGCTATCAACCCCAAAACATTTTAACAGAATCAATCTTCCAGGCATCCTTTTAGACAAAAGATGTCATAAGCCTGGTTGGTTATCATGTATAGAATTTCTTGGAAAACAAAGAATAATGTGTTATCTTCACAACCTCTGGTTTTTCAGTAAAACTTGTCTAAGACAGAATCCAAGGGACTGGAACTGTTTTTCATTTTAGACAGGTTTCCATTTTATACAGGTGCATCCGTGGAAGCCATTGAAATGTAAACATTTGAATTTTTGTCACGCTAATAACAGATTCTACATAATAGTTGATTACTTAAAAGAATGTATTGTTCATACATACCCTAATAAACTAATAGTCACAAACTTCTCTTTTTTAATGACATCATTAAAAAAGATAACACATTGATTTCTGAACAGTAACACTTGTAACATGACGTTTTGTATGAGCATGTGTGCTGCTCATTAAGTGAAATAATTCATAGTCACCTCAGAGAAGTGCAAAATCTCTAATATCCTGAATATTTTGCAATGTTTGAGGTTGATAATGTTTAGGGATGGGGCATTTGGATCCTCGAATCCCGTGAATCTTGAAAAAGATTTGAGATTCAAAAACTCGAATCTTCACGCTTTTTTTGTCATTCGAATCTTTTGAATCTTAACCTAAAAAACTTGGTGTTTGGTGCTTGTTGTACAGTGATATTTGTTTGAATTTTTGTCAGCATGAAATCTCAATTAAAGGTTTCTGATTTTTTTACATTGCCCTGAAAGAGTTCAGTGTTTAGTGTTTTTATTAACTCTTAAACCAAACATGTTTCTGATTTTTCTTAATTTTCTGGAAAGAATTTACTCAATTTGGTGTTCCATGTTCAGTGTTTATCTACATTAACTCTTGAAATAATCCTCCCCACCTCTATACTTCTTTTGATTTAAAAAGGTTTTGGAACTTGTGTTATTAAAGAAAAATATCAAAAATGTGAATTGTTACTCAAATATTTTTTTTTGTCAAATTATGTTCAGAAAATGGAAATGAACCTCAAGACTCGAGAGTTATGTACTTCATATAGTAAATGTTAATTATAAATTTCATTTGTATCTTCTTAATAAGTATGGGTATATTTTTTGAAAACTGTATTCTTGAATTTGTTTTTCATTAAACACAGACTTCAAATTTTGCTTCAATTAAAAACTTTTAATTTTAAGTGGAAGTCTTTTCTTTCCCTTTTTTTCTTATCCTTATATAAAGTATTCGAGGGATTCGAGAACCTTTTAGAATTCAGATTCGAGAAAATTTGGGATTCTTTTTTTTTTCTTTAGAAGTCTTTTCTTTCCCTTTTTTTCTTATAATTATTCTTATATGAAGGATTCAAGAGATTCGAGATTCGAGATTCAAGAAAATTTTGGATTCGTCCCACCTCTAATAATTTTCATATCTAGTTTAAAACTTTTCTCTTTGATGTGTCCTGCTTTGCCACAAATTTCCTGTTACTGAACTAGTGAAGAAACATATATGCTGTTTTAAACATATTTTGTAATTTTCACCACTGTGGGGTGAAGTATAATTCTGCATAATGTTTGACTTTTGTGCTTTGAAACTTCTGACAACAGAAGTTTCATCTAAATCTTAGATGATTCCACTTGCAATGTCTAGTAATTGTATGTGATTAATTCTTCTTTCAAAAGTATTTTTGAGATGCTGGGCATGCTTAATTTTGAGAACTTTACAAGGGTTGTATTGAAAGTAATGCAAAAGTAGGTATAACTTTTTTATTGACTGACAGAGGTCATTCAAATTGCACATGTTGGTAGAGTAACTCTTCCTCTATAGTAACCCTTCTTCTTCATTGCAGGTAAATAATGGATTCCAAGCAGAAGCAGCATGCCATCATTGAGTTCTTGATGAAGGAAGGGTACAGGCTGTCCGACATCCACAGAAGGCTACAGAATGTTTACAGAGATGACACCATTGACATGAGCAATGTGCACAGATGGATGAAGAAGTTTAAAGAAGGGGAAACCAGCATTGAAGACAAACGACGCAGTGGGAGACCATCATCTGCGACCACTGGCATGAATCTTCAGCGAGTAGAAGAATTGATTCACGCAAAGAGACGAGTCACAATCCGTGAGCTTGCTGCATTACTGGACTCTGGTCACAATGCCACACAGAAGACGATGGAAGACTTAAGGTATCGGAAAGTGTGTGCAAAGTGGATAACTCGTCAGTTGACACTCTATTTAAAGGAGAGAAGGGTGGAAGTCTGCTCTCATCTGCTGGAAACATTTGAAGCCAATGAAGAAATGTTTTTTTTCTGATCTGGTGACAGGGGGTGAAATGTAAGTGTATCTGTACGATCCAGAAATGAAGAATCAATCCATGGAATAGCATCGCACTCTTCACTAAGGCCCAAGAAATTTAAGAGCCAGTGATCAGCACAGAAAGTCGCGGTGACTGTTTTTTGGAATGACAGGAGTGTCACGCTCCTTGATTTTCCCAAACGTGGCCATACCCTGACCAGCGAGTGGTACATTGAGACACTCAAGAAACTTAGTGAAGCCATAAGGTGCAAGAGACTGAACAAAAATCTGAAAAGGATCCACATTCACCATAACAATGTGAGATCACACATATCTTTGGCAACAAATCAGGCGATCAGCAAATTAGGCTGGTCGGTGGTCCTCCATCCACCATACAGCCCAAATCTGGTTTCGTCCAACTTCCACCTGTTTCTTCGAATAAAAGACTTTGTCTCCAGGAACAACGATTTAATGGCACAGACGAGGTGAAAGTGGCCATGAAGAAGTGGGTACAACATTTCACACCTGAATTTTTCAAAGAGGGTTTGAGAGTTGGGTTCAAGGATGGTGCAAATGTATCACTTGTGATGGAGACTATGTTGAATAGTACTTTTGCATAGAGAAAGAGTTACTCTGCCAGCATGTACAATCAAATGCCCTGTGTCAGTTAATGAAAAAAGTTATGCCCACTTTTGCATTACTTTTGGTACAACCCTTGTATTTTAAAAATTATTTTATTTCTCTGCTCTTTTGAAACAAAACTGTTTTGACACCACATTTGTATGATGCAGAAAAAAATTAAGCTGTGGCAGACCAGATTTCTCAATTCGTAACCAGGAGGTGGCAGGGGTGGAGGGAATCGAATGTTGGAAATTGATGCTGTTTAAACATACTAAGTGACTGTGATGCTTATGACATCTTTATGAATATTTCATTTCATTTTCTTAGTTTGAACTTTTTCATTTTCACATTACAAAATCATGTCTGAGTACATTACCTTTTCATACGCCATCACAGTTAGGCCCTCATTGTGTGTCGCATTATGAAACTTCTTGCAACTCAACAAGAATAGGACATAATTGATTAGAAAATGTAGCAGTTCATTTGTGACGATTTAGGGAAAAAAAAATTCATTTGTATGTTTGTATATCTCATGGTATTTTATTACAAAAACTTTGTTATATAAAACAAAAAGAAATTTTTGTCCACTTTTAAAAAATTCTGTCAGTGCATGTGAAGAATTATTGCCATAATTGGAACACATGTTAATTAATTAAAGTGAGCTGAAACAAATGATAGGCAGGCAGTTGTTACCTGCTCTGTAGGCTCTATCATGACCTTTCTAACACACACTCTTTCATACTTACTCTCACTACTACTGTGACAGATGCTGCGTATGCAAAACATGAGACCTTGTACGTCCTTTGGTTTGGGAAAGTTATGCCACTTGTTTTATATGTGTAGTGGGGAAGGGGGATATAGTCCACAACATAATTTGCATTGCAGTGGTTATTACACAAAAGTACATCTGTGTAAAAAGAAAAAAAAAAAAGTCTGATTTGACTGCTAAGGTAATTGGAGAAAGTATATGTTATATGGAAGTATATCTGAGGACTTGCTCTAAAGTGACCAAGCTATTACTATTCACATCAATATGAACATGAGAGGGGAAAAATTATTTAGGAACTTTTGTTTTGTGAGTGTTTCTTTTTTGTCTTGTGGAAAATGTTTATAAATTTCACCCACATTTTATTCTCAAATGTTTCAGTACCATATCTGTTATCCTTTTGAAAACATTTTGTAAGCTTATTGGGCTGACATTTTGTACAAGCTTTGGCTGTAGCACTTTGTTTTTCATCAAAAGTTAGTCTTAGTGCATATTCTGCTTCCCTGTACTTTGTCTCGCTAGTGTTTCATAAGGTGCTGAATGTGAAATGCATAGTAGTAACTGAATTTTGTTCTCTAAAATAATGTACATATTTGCCTGCAGATATATCACAAACAACTATATTTAGCTGCAGGTGTGTGCAACCTTAGTATTTTAGCAAAGTTCAAATAGAACTTTGAAAACTGCATAATTAACCCTAGTTAAGAACTTTTAGGAACCAGTTTGAGGTCAGTTTAAATTGGTGTTGCAGAGAAAGAGAGAGAGAGATGTGCTATGTCTTGATTTTTTTTCTTCTATTTTCAGCTCTAAGAACAAAAACAGTGTGAAAATGTATAAGTAATATGTGCATTTTCTTATGCTTAATAAAACAATAAACTGTTGCCTTTTATTATTTGTATCGTGTTGTAATTTTTCTGCTACTAATTGTTCCTGTAGGTTGCACCTATTCCTGAGCAGGAAAGTCCTAAACCTGGTCATGTGGAAAGGGTTAAGTCCCCTGACCATAATAATGATCGTGATGTTGATGTTCGTGGACGAAGGCTAACACCACCACGTTTAACCCCCTCCATTCTGGCAGAAGAGCTAGATAAAGAATCTGTAGAACAGTCTCTTAAAATCAATGTAAAGTACATTACTGATGGCGAGGTATGCATTATGCACCTTTATTTTCTTCTCAAACAGTAAACTTGGTAGCTGGGAGGGGGAAGGGTCTTTTAATGAAGAACCAAGTACATTGGAAGAACCAAGTACAGGGAAGCAGGGGGGTGTTTTCATAATTTCTGATAGTTTGCTAAGTTTGTAAAAGGAGCATTGTTATACAATATTATGTACTAGTTTTGCTTTCAGTTAAGAGTAAAAAAAAAAGTTATTTTTGGAAGTAATATCTCCATTTTTAAGTTGCTGTTTAAACTAAGGGTAACAATCATGAAATTGCATTGTAGAGAAATTGCATGAAGTGAAAGATATCCATATTGAGTTTGTTCAACCAGTAGTCATGGAAACATATGACATGTCATGTATGTGAAGCACTCATGCACACACTAGCCACTAAATTAGAAACCTTTATGCAGCTTACATGCAAAATATGTGGTCATGCACATCACCATGTGATCTAGGCAACTACGTAGTGCGAACAAAAAGTTCCAAGACTAAGTACATAGCGTGCCAACAGATGGCAGCATGCAGATGCGCGAGCAGCGGTCAAGGGCAGTGACCTTCATGAGTCATTGTGCCAAGTGGCGTTGTTCTGTAAACATTGGGAGCTGTGCTACACGGTATTAGGTGACCACGTGCAGAACACAGCTGCGATTTCGGTATGGACTGCAAACTAGAGCAGTGAGCGTACATCAAATTCTGCATCAGACTCGGCAAATCGAGAATGGAGACACATGAAATGTTGCGGCAGGCTTATGGCAATGAGTCGTGTGAGGTGTTTTGAGTGGCAGAACAGCACTGGAGGACGACGAGAGGTCAGGGCGACCATCCACGAGCAAAACCCCCGAAAATGTGGACAAAATTAGGAAACTGGTGCATGAAGATCATCGGAGAACCATTCAAGACATTGCTACCATCGTCGATGTGTCATACAGAACAGTGCAAGACATTCTGACATCGGTTTTGAGCATGCACCACATTGCTGCAAAGTTTGCACCAAAGATTCTGAACCCCGAACATCAGGCACTCTGTGTCAAACTCTGTCAAGATCTAACTGTTGAAGTCCCAAAGATAAAGATTAACTCTCTAAGATTAAGATTAACTCTGATGAACTACCAAAGATGAAGCTCAAGGGTCGTCGTTTTGAAACCGTGGACGAGATCCAGCGGGAATAGCAGACGGTGCTTGACATGATTCACGAACAGGACTTCCAGGGAGCGTTCCAACAGTGGCAAGAATGCTGGCAGCAGTGTATCGCTGCCCAAGGAGACTACTTTGAGGGAGATCATAGCCAGACTTAAGTAACACAAGTACTTTGTTGTATATCGGTCTAGTCTCAGAACTTTTTGATCGGACCTTGTATTTAAGACTGCCTCACGTCAGCAATTGTTAGTAGTGTTTATCACAATGGGAATAACAAAGGATCTTTTGGGTTTTGATAAAAGACTTGTTGTGGGTTCTGTCTGGCTGGAGCGATGATTTTGAAAACAGCAAAGCTAACTAGTTCCTCAAGATATGAGATATTCTGGGTCTTTAATCAGTGGAAAAATAACCCACATTGCATGTCTAACTGTATCATGATGCCAGTCTGTTGGGAACAAGAGTTCCGCCATCTGAGAAGCCTAGTATGGAGAAATGGGACTTCCTGTTTGCAGCATTTGACTGAAGCATTCAATGAAGGCTGTTCGTGACCCGTATCTCAGCGAACTACGTGCAGGGAATTAAAGAGAATCGTTATTGGCTGCCGCATGCCTATACAGAAACCACTGATTTCTGCGAAGAACTGGGAAATTCGTTTACAGTGGTGTGGGGAACACCCTGACTGGGCACTGGAAGACTGGAGAAAAGTCGTTGTCCAATGAGTCACAATGCAACTTGTTCTGTACTGACAGTAGACGGAGAGTTTGGCCGGAGTGCAGCTGATCCAGATTGCCTTGCAAACACAACTCAAGGCTCTGGAGGTGGTGTCATGGTGTGAGGCACATTGTGTTGGTACAGAACGAGTCACCTGATATTGCTAGAAGGTTGGGTGTCCCCCAAGGATTGTCTAAACATGGTTGCCAATCAAGTCTATCCTGCAATGTTGACTTCTTATCCAGTGAGTGATGGCTGTTTCATGGATGGATGACAGTGCTGCTGTTTGTTGTGTTCATGGAGCATGACAGCGACTTCCACCATGCTCTCTGACCAGCATAAAGCCCGGATCTGAACCCCATTGAGAATGTATGGGACATGTCAGAATTACAAATCCTGGAGCAAAGTCCTCTTCCATCAAATCTTAGCCAGTTAAAGGACTGTCTGGTGAATGCCTGGTATGCTGTAGACATAGATGCACTTCAACACCTTCTATGCCAAACCGCATATGTGCTGTAATTCGGGCTAAAGGTGGTCTAACCTAGAATTCGATAAAAGTTTCTTGTTGGATGTGTCAATCCATCAACTGAGGCACCTGATTGTGTAAGTTTTCATCTGTAATTTTACTTCAAGTACTTTTTTTTTTAATTTAGAATGTTATTGGAGTGTCATTAGGAAACTACTGGTTCTGAAACCAAACTTTTAGCACATGAGAATTTTGCTTAACCTTCCCCTCAAGAAATGCCTACAATAATATATTCATTTACTAATAATCGACATGTCTTACACATTTGGATTATTTTTTTACCTAATCATACTAATATGGGTGGATCTCTATTTGTGCTTTCAGCGCTAGAGAGAATGCATCGTGGCAAAGTGATAGATTTTTCTTGGTGGAGCTTTATCAGTTATGTGTGCATAAAATATGATGAATAAATGTTTCGTATAAAGGGATAAATTAATGATTTTATGTTTAATGCTCTTTACATTAGTTAGTTCTTGTAAATGTTTAAACAAAAATTTAATTGTAAAAATTTTGAAATATCAAAATCTAAATTGAATTCTGCGATATTCGTATTAAGCGCTGCAGTTTATGTGTTCTGAAGAGTTCTTTTTGCAAAAGTATGGACCCATAAACTGATACGCACACACAAAAAAAATTCTCAAATTTAGTGTATGCATGTCTGATGTTCAAAAACATTATTAAATGTTTATGATTGTAAACCTTAAACATTTTTTATGTTACCTAATAATGAAATTTTTTTTCACGGATCAAGCTCTTGAAATTTAAAGATATTGAATGAAAAACTCAATAAACAGCAGCCCTAGGCCTAACCTCACAACACAGTGTGATCTTTTAATATATATCTGTCATCTCACCAACATGGCAGCAGAGTGTATGACATTTCACTTGCTTCATTTTGATTACATGAGGGAAATGGGCAGACCCTTACTCCATCTATTCTGACATCCTTTGTATTAAAAGTATTTTTGTACATGTGGTGTATATTAAAGGTGTTTTTTAGAGTGTGCTCTTTGGAGACTATAATAACATATTCACTTTTTATTATAAAGTTCTTTCCAACTTGAAATCTTCAAAATTATTTCACACATGAGAATAACTTTTAAGGAGCTCATGCAAACATTGAATTTTCAACAAATCTTTTTCTCTTTCTTGCAGCTGTTTGATCTTGAAAAACAAATAACATCTTGAAATTCCTAATTCATGATTTCCTGCTAAAAATTCTTAAAATTGAAAACTGCACAGCTTTTTGAACAGAGATTGAGGGGAAAAAAACAACTGTATGCTTAAGATTTCTGCTCGCTTAAAATTCCTTGATTTCTGCAGTGTGTAATGTATTTTCAGTTTCTCCCTTTCGATAATCTGGGATTACCTGAAGTGAATGAAAAATGTTGAACTATATATAAATAGGTGCTGCAGAATTACTCTTTCATAGTTGGTATAAAATCTTGTTTTTATGTTGTACATTTTCATAAATTTTATTATCTAATTTTTTTTAATTTATAGATTTTAAAACCAAAAGTATTAAAATTTGGAAATTTTCTGAATTTCTAAAATAAATATTTTGAAAAAACAAATCATTTGCAGAAAAATAAAATGAAATTCTTGCATGTGTAGGTGTTTGGAAAATGCTAACTTGTAGCACCTTTAATTTTATCATTTATTTCATAAATAAAGGTGCTTAAAGTTTTGAAGGGACCATTTATTTATAATAAAAATTTCTTTTGTATCTGTTTACAGCACGAAACTGTAAAATCTATGGCCATGTACTGTAGTTTCCTAGTAACATAATAAATTTGTTGAAGAAGGAGGGGAGGGGGGGGATTCCATTATTACCACCACAGGTATTCTGTGGCCCTAAAACCAAAACTTTTTCTCAGTCTGAATTAGAGATCTAATTTTCTGAATTTGAAAATAGTATTTAATATAAAACATACAAATTTTGAAGATGACAATCCGCTTTTTGGTGTAAATGTGACAAGGATGGTAAGTCAGATAATATCCAAAAACTTTGAAACGTTTGTCGTCCTGGAGCGGGACTCGAACCCGCGTCTCCCAGATAGCGCCCGGGTATGCTAACCACTACACACTACAGTATTTATTTCATGAATATAAAACATGTAAATAAAATAGTTGAAGCATTGGATAATTTCACATTTTTGAAAGTTCTATACAGGGAAATATAATTGGGATTTTAATACTTAAATCATTTACTTTTGTGTGCAATTGCTATAAACTAATTAAGGCAGGGATGTCCCAGAGTTGCAGAATGTAGATGTATGTGTGTACGCTGTACGCGGATAGTTTCCAAATTATAAGCAGATTTTGCAGATAGTTTTTGCTTGTAGATTAAAGGTAAAATAAAAATGTTATTTACAGGAATTAAAGTACTTACTTAAGGCTTTACTCCAAATATTCTACTTAATTCTATTTTAACTTGAAAAACTTTAAATTATTTTTTGCATCTTCTGAGTTTTTTTGTTATTACAGATGTTTCAGGCCTCTAGATTTTTATCAAGGCCTGCTCTTAATGTATAGAAACTGTATCAAGAGTTTTGTTGACACAGAAAGAATTTAAATTTTGTTGACAGGTTCCTCCTGCAGTTGTCAGTTATTAAATTAAAATCTTTTCCTTGGGTATTTTGTAAGTCTAGTATTTTTGAATTAAGTTTGTTGAAAATGCAATTTATTATTTTTGAAGGTTCACTGATGGAACTGTTTTTCTGGATATCATCATCATCATCATCATTGTCAACCATTATCAATCCACTGCTGGACGAAGGTCTCCCCAAGTTTCCTCCACAACGGTCTGTCTTGTGCCAGTCTCCTCCATGTCACCCCTGCATACTTTCGAATTTCATCCACCCATCTCCCATGTGGTCTTCTTTCTGGGTCTTTTCCTGTCCCTTGGAATCCAATCTAAAATTTCGGCTATCCATCGATGATCTGTCCTTCTGGCAGTATGTCCAGCCCATTGCCATTTCAGGGATTTAACTCTGATCATGATGTCTTCCACTCTTGTCATTTTTCGGATCCACGAGTTCCTCTTCTTATCTCTCCTGGTTACACCAAGCATGCACCTCTCCATGCTGCTTTGAGTTGTCTGCAGCCTTTGTATGTCTCTTTTAGTTAAGGTCCACGTCTCTGCACCATACATAAGCACTGGAAGGATGCATTGATCAAACACTTTTCTTTTAAGACTTAATGGCATATTGCTCTTGAAAATAATGCTGTTTCTTCCAAAAGCTCTCCAGGTAAGTTTTGTACGCCGATTAATTTCTTCATCAATGTGACCCTCACTTGATATCTGCTGTCCAAGATAAACGTACGTGTCTGTTATCTCCAGCTTTTCTCCATCAATCGATAAATCTTCATTTCTTGTAAAAGCATTGAACATCACTTTTGTCTTCTGAAAGTTCATTTTTAATCCCACTTCTTTACTCTTGTCAGCAAGTTCCTGGATCATACTCTGCAGCTCTGATGGGGTAGTTGCAAAAATGACTACGTCATCAGCAAAACGAAGGTGGGTTAGATAATCTCCATTTATCTTTATCCCCTTGTTTTCCCAGCTCAGCGACTGAAAAACACCCTCTAATGTGGCATTAAAGAGCTTCGGAGATATGGTGTCACCTTGTCTCACTCCCTTTCCAATTTTTACGTGTGTTGTATTTTCAAACAGCCTAATCTTTGCACTTGCATTTTCATAGATGTTATTAATAATATTAATGTATGCATCTTCAATACCGCAGGTTTTCAGAGCCATTGTAACTGCTGATGGTTTCACCGAATCAAAGGCTTTTTCATAATCGATAAAAGCCATGCACAATGGAAGTTCATATTCCCTCGCTCTTTCAATTAGTTCTCTCAGCACGTGGATATGATCTATTGTGCTGTAGCCACTCCTGAATCCAGCTTGTTCTCTCGGTTGAGCCATGTCCAGTGTTACCTTCAAGCGGTGTGAAAGAACTTTAGTGAAGATTTTATAAACTACTGATAGGAGGCTGATAGGTCTGTAGTTTCCGAGATCCTCAATGTCATCTTTTTTATGTAGCAGGATCATTGTAGCAGTGTTCCAATCCTCAGGAATCTTTCCTTCATTAAGGCATCGAGTGAAAATTTGGGCGAGTACTGTTTCGATTTCTCCACTTGCTTCTTGTATGATGTCTACAGTAATTCCATCTTCTCCTGGAGCTTTTCCCCGCTTCATGTTCTTGATTGCATGTGCAACTTCTGCTGGAAGGACTGGAGGAACTCTGGTACTGGTATCTTTCATGATGTCTGGAGTGCATATATCATCCCTTTCATATAATTTGGAGTAGAAATCTTTCACTCTTGTCAAAATTTCGCCTCTATTTCTTGTTACAGAACCATCTTCTTTTCTCAGTGCCATAATCTGTTTTCTTCCTTTACTGAGATGTCCCTTTTGCTATCTTTAGGCTTTGGTTGTTTTCAATTGCTTTCCTCACTAGTTCACAGTTGAATTTCCTTACGTCTTCAGTGATACTTTTTCTTACTGTCTTGCATAGCTCTATATATTCCACTTTGGAAGTCACATCTTCTTTAGTTGTCCTCATCTCTCTTCTTTTTTGCATCAACATTTTCGTTTTTCCTGATAATTTGTTCACATGCAACTTGTTCTTAGACCCAGCTAATTTTGTTGCTGTTTCCATAAGAGCTTTGGTTACTTTTCTGTTAACTTCAGAGATGTCCACTTCTTCCGATGTTAGGCCTTCTAAAGCAGAGAACCTGTTCTTCAGTTCTAACTTGAAGGTATTATGGTGTTTTTTAAGGTTGGTTATGTCAATAGATTTTGTTTGTCTTATGAGCTTGCCACGTTCAAGTTTAGTGTTGAGGTGCATCTTACATCTCACCAATCTATGGTCACTACCTGTGTTGAACTTGTTTAGCACACTGCAGTCTTCTATGACGAATTTTTTGTTACACATAATAAAATCAATTTCACTTGTCGTCCCATTTGGATGTCTCCATGTCCATTTCCTGTGTGGCTTTTTCTTGAAAAAGGAGTTCAAGATGAAAAACCCTTCTGCCTCTGCAAACTCAACAAGAGTATTTCCACGCTGGTTTCTGCTGCCATGACCGAATTTACCTACTGAAGTTTCATTCTGTTGCCGTTGCCCTATTTTTGCATTGAAATCTCCTATAATTATCTTCAAATGCTGCTTACCTTTATTATTTAGATGACAAATTTCCTCATAAAATTCTTCAATTTCTTCTTCAGGATGACTTGTGGTGGGTGCATAAGTTTGAATAATCTGAGCCTGGTATCTTTTCGAGAGTTGGATAACAAGTCTTGCAGCTCTGTCAGAGGAACTTTCAACTTCTACAACTTTGTCCTTCAGTTTCTTGTTTATTATAAATCCAACACCACTAGTTCTGCCAGTATCTGTCCCACGATAGTAGAAGAGATGTCCACTTTTCAGTTCGATGAGATCTTCTCCTTTTCTCCTTACCTCACTTAGCCCCACGATGTCCCACTTGATCCTTTGTAGTTCCTCTTCCAATTCAAGAAGCCTTGAATCAGAAGATAGGGAGCGCTCCATTGTAAGTAGCCAAGGTCAGCATCAGATGGCAACCTAGTCCGGTCCTCCGGGGATTCTTAGCACCCTCTGCCTTCATGTCGCACTGGCCGCTGCCTTGGCCAGGTACATTCCAGCTGCCGGAGACTGAGGGCCAAGATTTAAGTTGTGGAATCATTTTGGAGGGGTTTGGCCATAACTCACCACGCTGGCCAAGCGGGTTGGTGAGTGTGGGATAGAATTTCCTCTAATCCCGATGGTATAGTTATACCGCTATGGGCGGTCGTCAGAGCCCCTTTAGTGGGAACAGGATGCACCACGAGAAGGCGGGGTTGACATTTGTCAAGGAGAGGCTGTGATGTTACGCATCACCTGACCTTACATATAAAAACTTTAATTAGTCTCTTGTTTTTATGAGGTTCATAGTCCAATCTTTTGATATTTTGCACACACTGCTGCACATTCAGTTGTAATGTACTTATTTTGTCCTCATTGCAATCTGTAATGTTAACTAATAATTATTTCAATAAGTAGGAACTGTACACCAAATTATACTCAAATAGTATAACTATATTAAAAATCCGAAATTTCTTGGCGTAGAATACAAATAAAACTTTCCAAGCTTTCGCACATCAACCAGATGGCTTTTTCAAGGAAGGTAGACAGCTAACTGCAAACTGGATAAACAGAACGTTTGAACACTTTGAACATGGTGACTTGACTAGACAATAAATGAATAGGAGCAAGATATTTTGAAGAAACGAGCTCATGTTGTTTGGACACGCGGTACTATGGTAGAAAACTCAGCATTATTTGAAGAATTGATTCCAAATACGTTGCTACTCCAGAGAGATGCTATCATTGCAAGCCTTGCACCTGGTCAAGATTTCCAAGGTTTCGCGAATGGCAGTAGATTTGGGTGTGGAGTATGAAGCTAATTTCTTTACATCACTCCATATAGGATCGGCGGACTTGAGCTTGACTTCTCTTGATAGGGTAGTGGTTATTTTTCCATCTCTTGTATCCCTTTTATGTTCGCTGATTCTAATTCCAAACGAACGTTTGGTCATTCTGAAGTAGTATCGCCTGTAGCCATCCAGATATTTTACCGGGATGGCATAAACACCTGCCTCATTGAGAAGAGGGGGCTTATTAATATTTCTCTTAAGCATCTTATATAAAGATGCTGAAGACCTTATGTCGACACCGAAGTTCATCCTTCTGAGTGCATTTTTGAGTTGATAGGAAACATTTGGTATGTAGGGAACAGGGCCCAGGTATCGAAGTTGCGGCATAGAAAAATTAGCACGGCTGGTTCTGGCTTTCTGGATAAAGCTATGCATCTGGTTCGAAGTATATCCTGCCTCAGTGGCCAATTCGACGATGTTTCTTAGTTCAGATTGTCTAGAACGGAAATCAGACGAGACAGCGAAGGCTCTTCTAATTCAAGAACGGAATGAGGCGGTCTTGTAATCATCAGGGCAGAATGAACATCCAGTTGGGATGGATGTGGGGTTATAATAGACTTCCGTATAAAGGCGGTTGTCATGCGATTTGCTCACTGAGACGATGTGTGAAAGATTTGCGAAAGCTTGGAAAATTTTATTTGTATTCTACACCAACAAATTTTGGATTTTTAGTGTAGTTATACTATTTGAGTAATAATTATTTATTTATTTATGAATTTTTCTCTAAATTATCTTATGCTATTGTTCGCGCTTTGCGTGTTTGCAGCCAGTTTTCTGTTTCAGTGGTTGTGTACGCAGATACATTTGATTTTTATACAACTCTGGGATGTCCCCAAAGGAGTGCGAGGTTGGGCTGGAGTTCACTGTGAAATTTTTCTTGCCCACCCTACCACCCTCCCAGTTCAGATGTGCCATTTTTATTTTTTATTTTAAAATATAATCTGAACTTTGCCAGGTAATAATTTATCTCGTGTTTTTTCATTGTGTAGCCCTATGTATTTCCCCCTAGAAAGTGCGTTGTTTACTTCTATGTAGAAAGGTTATCAAAATAGCATTCACATGGCCTTGAAAATTTAGTTGTTTTCCACTCTTCCAAATCCTAGTCTGAGCCTTTTTTCATGTTCACAGCCAAGGGTGAATGAGGAGGGTGGATAGGAATTCACTTAGGAAAGTGCTAACTAATTTCTTTGCTGTTTGTTTGTGCTACTCAGTCGGGGATTCCAACATGGAAAGTAGATTCTAAAGCTATAACAGCTCTCTTAAGCCTGCCATGGGGCAGTGATAGAGCAGGGTGCAGCCAACGACTGCTTTGGAAGAGATGAGTGCAAAACAAGGTTGCTGGCTTGAAGGAAGGGAGTTGAAGAGGTGGAAGGTATTGTGTGTGCATGTTCTTTCTTCCTCTCAACCCTAATCCATGAAAACATTTGCTTTTAGACTCTTCTGCTAGGCATCAATTTTCTTTTTATCTGTGCATGTGCTGGTGGCAGTGTGTCATGTTTGTCGTATGGGTATGGCCGGGGTGCTTCCTCTTTCTCAAAACTTCGAACAGATACCCGATATTGCCCGAAAATCAGAAGTCATATAAGGTGTGTCCCAAAATGATAGAGCCAACTAGAATGGCTGTGAAGTTTTGGACCCAATGGTTGAAATCAGACAATATGACAGAGATAGGCAATTCAAATAGGTGTTGTGGTGTTGTACATGAAAAATGGTAGCAGATGCCATAGAAATAAATGAGTATGAGGATTATAAAGATGCTGATGTTAGAGATACGTGTTCCAAAATGATAGAACCACTTGTGCATACCATCGTGTAATGCACATTAGCAGATTGTTGCTGTGGGACTGCAGGCGCAAGAAATGCCAATTGTTTCAGTACATTAGAACAGCGTAGTTGGGGTTCGTTAAAGGCAACCGAAAGTTTATGCGACATGGGCCATGGAAAGTCATTGATAGCACCCGGGCAATGGAAAATTGGTGCATTATACCAGAATAAATAGTCCATTCAAGGTATTGCAAGGCGTATTAATCATTCCCATCATGTGGTTGTACAATATTTTACATCAAATGGATTGTTGGATTGTACGGCAGTGTTTTGGTGGAAAAAAAAATTTGAATTTAATTCAATAGAAAAATTAAATTTGGGAGATGGATGGATGCATTTCGAAACAAAAATATTTTCTAAGTACTAGAAAAGGCCATGAACATCCTAAACAAAAATGCATCTGAAAGTTTACATTCCACAAGAAGTTATTGGAAATGTTTGCGTTGTTGGTGTTCAAGCAGAGTTGAGTCACCTGAAAGTGCAAAAATAAGTGGATATTGTTGCATGTGTATGAAAATGTGTCACTATAAGTCATACGATAAAATGTACTCGTTCAATAACAACTTGTGGAGGCGGTGAAAGTCAATTTAAAAAGGTTAGGACAAAAATTGCAGTTATGAAATACCTTAGAAAACCAGGATTCGGATCGATAGCATTAGTCAAGCTAAGGGGGAGTACATGGGACCAAGTCATGGAAGACAACAGCACACAAAAATTTTTCACACTGCACTCATTTTGAACTTTTTTTTGAAAGGCTACTGCCTGTATTTATTATTTTTCTTTAAAAACTTAACCAGTTAATTTTAATGGACAAACAGATGGTATTTCCTTTTTTCTTGTTTGCTTAAACACAGCAGTATAAAACAGAATCTCAATTTACTTTCTATTTCTATTTGGCCACTGGCCTTATGAACAGCACAACTTTACATATTTCAACACAGTTGGTTTGAACACTAGGCATGCATCCAAAATTATACCATGATTCACATAGCTTAAAAAAAAAATACTGGATTATTTTTAATTCTACAAGGTGGACAAATTCTGTTCTTTTGAAACGTACTCTCTTCTCTCTCACCCAGTTAGCTCAATGACCAATTTACAATTTTACACTTATTGATTTAAATTTAAACACTCTTAGCAAACTCCGCAATCTCCCAGACCAGATTCAAAGACTTCAATTAAATTTACAGTTATTTTAAGAGCCACAAATTATACTTTAACAAATCTACTATCAGCAAGTAAACAAACCAAGTAAATTATCCTCAAAACAGAATTTACACTGAGCACAAGCATTAATTAACATTACATAACCCATAGAACTATCCTGAATGAACCTACTTCACTTATAAAGAAACCTCACTAACTAATCTTAAAAATTATCACTATTCATAACATCAACATAATTCAGAAATTCAAACAATCTTCTTGCACTAGCTTGCTCATAAAAATCACCTCACTCTGCACTTCACATAATAGCTCAGGATACTTAATAACTCTATACTGTAAACACAGGCTCAAAATACCAATTAACTAAATTTCCAAACTAAATATCAAGTTCACTAACACCAACAACCAGAATTTAGAATTTACATCCCTAGCACTACAGCAAATCATAAACAAATAAATTTAGATACTTTAAATCACCAAACAAACTTGAATTTAACACCTGCAGTGAATTACTGAGGTAGCGGTGAGGCAAATACTCTCAGTTCAGACACTACCCTGGGTTTTGAGAACCAACACAGGAAGAAAATACCAAGTCAGGCTGAAGGCGTGAAATTGGGTCGTGAATCCACTTTCAGCCTATGCAAAGGGAAAGGAAAAATCCTCAAGTGTGACACATCATCATCAGGCACAGAATTTCCTCTAACATGATCTCACCACATTTCTTGAAGCAACGCTCGACCGACCCTCGCTGGCAGTACATATCTCCGTGAGCAGCGAAACTACTGGGGGTTTGAAGACAAGTTTTCCCCCAAAAACCACGTCTTCAAGGATCTCCCCTTTTCGAACCAATGCATGATCCCACCTTGATCAACCACGCCTGCAAGAGCCTGTCGTACTTCAACCCTAAATACTCCAGGCACATCTGGCCCAGAACCAACACTACTATATCCCAGGAAAAATTCACTTATCTCTCTATATCCCAAGAAATCCAAAATCACTATATCCACATATATCCCAGGAAAATTCACTTATCTCTCTATATCCCAAGAAATCCAAAAATCACTATATCCACATATATCCCAGGAAAATTCACTTATCTCTCTATATCCCAAGAAATCCAAAAATCACTATATCCACATATATCCCAGGAAAATTCACTTATCTCTATATATCCCAAGAAATCCTAAATCACAATATCCACATATATCCCAGGAAAAATTCACTTATCTCTCTATATCCCAAGAAATCCTAAATCACTATATCCACATATATCCCAGGAAAAATTCACTTATCTCTCTATATCCCAAGAAATCCTAAATCACTATATCCACATATATCCCAGGAAAAATCACTAGCAAGGAAACTCTTCTGCACCATGGCAATGCGCAGGTCCACTTCAGACAATACACTGACCATTTACATAACCCACTAAATCTTTTCACCTTATTGAAAATTAAAATTACATTTAGACTTTTAACCTTATAGTAAAAACAAGAAAATTTAGGCCAAAGAAAAGAACAATTAATACTGGAACTGGTGAGCAAAAGTGTGTCTTCTCAACCCATGATGTTCATTCTTTTTGTGAAATACTAAACTTGAGAACAAAAAAATACTTTAACTTCTATTCTGCACATATCGCATCCTGGTGAAAATTCCCTACTCAGAGCCCTCTGCCCTAGGACAAGTTCCCTGCTTGCCCTAAGATCACCCCTTTCCAATGGGAGATTAACACTCATCTGGAGCATGTAAAATACTGGTCCTCAATTAACACTCCTACCATCTCAATTTCGACACTCAACACTCCAAGAATGTAAACAGCACTTTAGGTTTCCAATTTCATCACACTATAATATGTTCCCAAAATTCCAATATAAATCATCCCATAATTTATCTTCACTCAAAAAAAAATAACTCAACGCTGTACAAAGGCTAGAGAAAAAAATGTTTACAATTATTTTATCACCCACGACATCACAATAACACTGCTTTTCAATTATCACATGCCCAACTAAACTATTATCGATGCACCAAAATTCACTGTGCCCAACTATTAAACTAAATTTTTCCGATACATCAAAATTTACTGGCCTGGGAAGTTGCTAAAATACCAGACATGACAGCACAAAAAAAAACATAAATGAAAGCATTTTCAACTCCCCTCTCTTTTTTTCTTTCTTTTTTTTTTCTGAATTCGTACCTGAGTAACTAATACATTTTAATTTTGAAAGCTGAACGACGACACAGCCAAAATCAGAGGGAAAAAAAACTTGCTCTTTTTCTTTTTGTTTCTTATGCTCAGCTCGAAGTTTAGGTACCCTGCGTGGGATGTTATATATCAATACAAAAAGATATGAACTAAAACATTACCTTCGAGCTGGCGTTCTTTTTTTTTTTTTCCTTCTGTTTTCACCACAGTTTACAGTCCTGGCACAACCACATTCTCGTTAGAATTTCTTTTTGTTTTCTTCCTCCCAGTTCCCTTCCTTAAACGGTTAATAGCCGAGGTAACCATTTTCAAACCTCGGGATGAGATGGAACCTTTGAGGCAGGCCTCCTTTTCGGAGTATCAGCCGAGTTGGGAGCCGTAGAGGCTGGGCCCATTCTTTCCGGAATTTCCATAAGGGAGAAGGCATGTCCCCCTTCAGCCAAGAATTTTCCATTAACGACAATGTCCCAGCCTGCCGCCATTTTGTTCTTCAGGGCGAGGTTCCCGGCTGGCGGAATGCCGCTTTAACTGCGTTCTACATTGTAAAAATTTTCAATAGTCAGCCCAGATCCAGAGTGTCTCCTTGTGGTGGACTGGTGGTCAGCAAAATGCTGCCATGGAAAAAACTCTTTTTTTTTCTCTGGGGTTCTCTCCCGCCAAAAGGCGAGGAGAAAAAACTCCGCCGTCCCCTCTTTCTCTGACGTCCAGCAACAAGACAAGAGCAAAAGTGACTCTCAACGGATAAAAACTCTGGGGGTGCTTGAAAACCGCTGACCCCTCTCATTGGTCGAAACTTCAGCCTAGCAACTCACGACTCTCCAACGGAATCTTCACTCCCACGCCTCGAGTGACCTCTGACCTTCACACGTGTAGACCAAGCTCTTCTTTTTGACCCTGGGGTCTAAAAATAGATTTTGTTGCTGAATTCCTTATCCCAAAAGACGAAAAGATGTTACTTTGTGCGACTTTGGAAACAGGAACGCAAAAAATGGCGAATTCTTGCTTTGCAGAAAATCACTAATTTTAATTTTCTTTTTTTCTTTTCTCTCGTTCCGTGATGTGAAAGTAAAATTAATTTTGATTCTCTGAGCTGCACACCTACTCGCCTTTCCTATCGCGATATAAGAACCGATAAAATAATTATTTTCAAAACCCCAAAGTCAGTTAAATCAAATATTATTCTTTTTTTTTTTTTTCCAACATGAAATTTTGTTTTCCTGGTAGTGATTAAGACAAGCGAATTTTGCGCATGAATTCCCTGCCTTTCAACCAGGAATTTTCTTCTAACGTATGTCATGGGAGAAATTTTTTTGCATTAATTAATCTCTGATAAACCAACAGAAAGATTGATCAGGTCTCTCTGAAATTCACCAGAGGTTAAAATTTTCGCCATGACAGCAGCAAGAAATCTACTGGCCGTCCTTCAGTTTTGACTTCCGTCAGAAAAGGTTTATTATGCATCGGATGAGTAACTCAACATCCAGTATCAGGCAAGTCGCGTCTGCTGTAGACATAAACATATTGAAATCGACAGTACATCGTGTTCTAAAGATGTGTCCATTCATCCGCTAATGGAAAATGCGGTACCGCCCTAAGCTAACTGAAACACATAAACAAAAAAGACGTAACTGGGCTGAATACCATATGTCATGGACTCAAAAATGCCAAAGTTATTTGGAGTGATGAAAAGAAGTTTAATTTGGATGGTCCGGATGAGTGGAAGTATTATTGGCACGACCTTCGAAAGAGAGAATTGAGTGAATCCAAGCGCCAACAAGGTGGTGGGGGTATAACCGTTGGTGGTGGGGGGCATTCAGTGGACGTGGCAAAAGACCATTAGCCATTCTAACTAAATACTTGAATGCTGTGAGCTACCAGCAGCTGTTGAATGAGCATCTCGTACTGTATTTTGAATCATTAAATGACTCTGGCGCTCAGTTTCAACAGGATAATGCACACCCTCACACTGTGAACTCAACCTGGGAGTGGTTCCTTGCGAATGGAATTCCTGTCGTGGACTGGCCTACATGTTCTCCAGATCTGAATCCTATGGAAAACGTGTGGGCAGCTGTCGCACATAAGGTGTATGCACATGGGAGGCAGTTCAACAGTGTCACGGACCTTTAACGTGCAATTTTGAAAGCTTGGAACAATATTTCCCTACAGCAGTGTCAGAAACTAGTGAACTCCATGCCAAAACGTGTGTTTGATGTCATCCAGCAAAATAGAAGTTTTATTGACCATTAAAAATCTGGTTTGACACACATTTGTGACAGCGGTTCTATCTTTTTGGGACAGTCCCTAGTTCAACGTATTTGTTTGGAACCCTCAAACAGGTACATGTTTTGTTACTTCACTTTTATTTTGGTGCACACACTTCTCACTGCATGAATACTTATATGCACTCCTCAACAATCACTTGATTGAATTACATTTTGTTATTTATCCACTTTCTCCCTGGCTCTATCATTTTGGGACACACCTTATCTGGGGACCCATATAACCAACAATGTCAATTGCAAAGGTGAGATCAAAAGGATTGAATGCCAAATCTGCCCTTGTAGGGCTTACTTAAATATGGAAGGATCACCACATCAGCAAAACCACTGAGCTGAGGTCTCATGTTCCCCATCGCGAATTACGGTTCTGAAACATGGATCTTAAGTGCAGCATGTTGCAGAAGAATTGAGGCATTTAAAATGATTTTTTGAGAATATCCTGGGTTGTGCATGGGACTAATGCATCAATCTTGAGGGATGGCATAGATGTGCTCAAGCAACTTCTTCCAATGACATACACTAACCTTCTACAGCCACACTATCCAGCGAGACGATTTAGAAAAACTTTGTATTCAGGGGAAAGTCGACGGCAAAAGAACAAGAGGACATCCACAGACAGATTCATCGATCAAATAAAAACTGTCACAAATCTATCAGTTGCATAAATCATGATAATTGTGAAGAATAGACAGGAATGGCAAACCTTGACTGCCGACAGGATGGCAATTAGGTCACAACGCTCGAACCGAGCAATGAAGAGAGAGATGTAACTCTTTGGGTCTTACTAATTTTATTGAAAATGGATGGATGGATGGATCATTAACAAAAAACAACCCCAAACTTTGGGGGTTTTTTGTATGCCAAAAAGTGCAAAATTTTTGAGACAGTTTTCAAATTATTCCAGTATGTATCAGCTAGAGAGAAGGATTGCATGAATTCCTTTGCAGCCTGCAGTAAAAAGCATTAAAAATGCTTTCATTGTTTCATAACATTGCTATCAAACTTGGCAAAAATAATACTCACCCACCCAGATTTTGAAGTCTAGCAACATCCCTGTGGTAAAAGTAATTACTGTTGCAAGAATTTATTAAAGGCATCTTTAAGTTTTTGGATTTTATAAATTCTCTATTAAGAATATCAACAATCATTGACATTTTGTTGAGACGTTGGGCTGCAAAGATATGATTTGACATAAATGTATTGAATCTAAAAATTATCGGTAGTAGTACCTATGGATTTCTTAGCCAATATGTATAATTTTTTTAATCTTGGAAATTTTTAATTTGTTAATTTCACTTTTGGTGATCCTGTACTCACTTGCAAAACCATGTTTAAAAAAAAAATGTAATTTAGGAAGTTTGAATTAAAAGGATGGAAACATGAAACAAGTACAGTGGTTCCATTTAATAGCTACATTTTCATATAATACTTTTGGACACTGCTTCAGTATTGTATAGTTACATGGAATAATGCAGATGTAATTAAAAGTGTACGTTAAATTGTGTCGGCATTATTTCATTTACTTTCAACAAAAATATGAACTGATTGTTATGATTTTTGTTTTCATTGCATAAGAAATATACAATCATGTCCAGAAATTAAGTATCACTTATATGTTCATAGCACACTTTTGCTCCTACAGGAAGTGGATGAAAATATTTCAATGAGGAGTAAACAAAGATAAAAAGGGTATGTACACACATACATAAGCATAAATTTGTACTTATTAATACAGAAAATCAGTTAAAGAACAAAACATACCGTTTTCTGACATTGGCTCACACTAACTAAAATTGACAGAAAAAATTAATAATTTTTCATGAATCATTTTAGTAGGGTATATGTCCACCTTGACTGCAATGCATGATTGGCATCGGTGGCCATGCTTTTCACAATATTATCCAAAAAATCCTAAGGAAGGTTTCTCCATTCTTTCATCCTCATCAGGTCTTTTTTGGTGCCAGGTCGGAGATCACATTCAGCAGTGCACCTCTCCAGAGCATCTCAAGCATTGTCTATTGGATTCAGGTCAGGGTAGTACGAAGCAGAGCTGAAACAGGCTGAGCCCGAGGCCGAAAGCCAAAACATTGGGCCCGGGCTGTAGAATATTTACTGTGGTTCAGGCTCTGGCTCTTACAGAAAGGGAGAGCGAGAGAATTTTTTATATATATAAATGTGATTTTATATGATTTAGCAAATGAGACACTTTATAGTTGTAAAGAGAATTCTTTGGCAACTGGTTCTGGTTGGGAAGCGGGCATTCGGGATGGCTATTTATTCTGCGCTTGGATAGAAAATGCCATGGGCCGTGCATTAGTGTGTTTCTGCATAGAAGAAAAAGTTTTTTCAAGAACTATAGATTTTGGATAGTTGATGGCATGCTGATGATAATTTACCCTCTATCTTCATGCAGTAGCTCCCTGTTCATTTTATTTAGCAACATACATATTTCAGCGCATTATGGTGCGATAATATTAGCATTATTTAAGCAACATATAATTGCAGCACTTACCGATCATTAGGTTCTTGCCAGATGTATTGCCACCTAGAATCAGATGATAAACAAAACCGGCTTCTGTAAAGAGAACATTAGCCCATTGCTCTTCACTTCATGTGCAGTGTTTACGACACCATCAGCAGGAAGTTGTTTTGCGTGCTGTGGTCAATGGAACACACAATACAGGTTTTGGGGCATACAATCTGAAATGATTCAAATGCCTTGACACGGTTTGACATGATACTTTGGTACCAGTGCTTGATCCCAGCCGTTTTGCTAACTTGCCAGCAGTTAATGATCTTGTGATGGAGTTGTTTTGCATGGTCGACGACTACTAAACCTTCTGGTAGCTATTCCATGTTCAGAAAATTGTTTCCATATCCGTTATGCTACACTGTGCAATTCCAAACTCCTTCACTACGTCTCTCATTGTGCCCTTCTTCCAGAGTACCAACAATTCGCCCCCATGAGTGAAATCATCCAGATGAGTTCTTTTAGATATACTACGAGTCACCATAACAACAAAAAGGGCAAATCCACACTTCAACATCTACAAAACAAACAATTTCTTTCCACTCACATTTCAGCTTTTATTGCCTAATGGCAGTACACAGCTGTCACGTGATTCCTGACAATTTGCATATGATTAAACACTCTCACATGCCTTGCTCTTACGGGTTTCGAGGACATCAAAATGTTTTGACCATTAACCAACGACTTGCATGTCTGAAATTTAGTCTTTTGTCATTGATCCCTAATTTTTGGACATGAGTGTATTAGTTTTCTGTTTTCTCATATAACAAATATTAAACTACTATTTGTGGATATTTCATTTAATATCTTGTGTTGTTGTGTCATTTCTAATAATGGCATCTTCCTTTAATGTAGGGTGTGGTTAGTGGTGTACTTCTCGTAACTCCCAACCTGGTAATGTTTGATCCTAATGTATCAGATCCATTGGTTATTGAACATGGCACTGAAAAATATGGCGTCATTGCTCCCATGCATATGGTTGTCAGGGCTGCCTTGTATCCTGATATAATGCGTATGAGAGTTAAAGATGATCCAGAATCCGGGTGAGTGACATATTTATTTTTAATTTCCACTTGACCACTAATTTCATATTTCGGTGAATCTCATTGAATCAATGAACCCTCAAAAAGTTCAGTTCCTATGTACCTGCAACATTCTCGGCCTCCTGTGATGGGAGGGGTGTGTGAAAAAACATTAAGAAATCAGAACAAAGCATTGAATAGGAAAGGGTTAAAGAAACTACAGAAAAATTAGAGTTGTAGGGATATGTGGGGTTTTTTTTAAGAGAGGAACTTATGAGTTGCCCTGACATAGTTACAGACATTACCTCTGCAACCTTGGAAACTCCATGCTCTAAGGATTATGAAAAGGGGGTGAAGGATCCAGAAATGGCTGACCCTGAAAAGAGGCAAAAGAAAAATATTGCAAATAAAAAAAAACCCACCAAGTATAGATAACCTGCTCTTAAAAAGACCCATTGTTTCCTCCCTCTCTCTAAGAGAGAATTTTTTATCACCCTCCACCCCCACTGAAATTTCAAACAAAATGGAGGCTGGAGTTCTATAAGTTTTTAGACTTAGAAGAATTTTCAAATGTAACCAAACACACAACCTCCTTTTTTACTCCATTAGCTTAATCCTAACATGATTCCAGGTTAGTAGGTTTTAGTTGAGATGGAATTTTTATTTGGTGTTGTATCCAGTATATGTTTTGGCCTAATACACTAGAGTGAAAAATTAAAGGATAATCAGTAAAAAAAAGTCCAAACTCGCATTTCACTTGATGGTGTCAAATGCAAATTGGTGAAAACCTTAGCCTTGACATGCTTTATCCAACACAGGGTTTAAATGTTGCCTGTGCGAATAAGAATATGCACATTATGGATGTGTTAACCAAGAGCACATCAGAAGGGTGGAGTTAAAAGCTCTTATTTAGATGTTGGATCACTTAGTGTGGATTAAGTCCGAATAGTGCACATTTGAATATGTCAAGAAGAAAGTATTTTAATGATTGTGAAAAATGTAGGGCAATTGGAAGAATGGAAGCCAGACAGAGTCAGTTGAAGATATCCCGTATGCTACATATACCCCATGAGACTGTGGAAATAGTTTTTTAGAATGACAGGAGAAGTATCCCATTGTCCAAGACAAGGCCACAACCATGTAAGAGGACCAATTCCTAGCTTTAACAGCGAAGAGAAACAGGAGCATGACGGAACAACAGATTGCCCGAGAGCTTACTACATCTACAGGGACGTGCATAATCAGGTTTCCTCTGCATACTATGCTGCAGGAGAAGAGTCTCTATGCCAGAAAGCTGATGCTATGTGTTCCTCTCACTTCAGCCTCTAGGCGTGCACATTTGAAGTGGTGTAGAGAGCACCGCAACTGGAGTTTCACTGATTGGGGTTGAGTTCTCTTCATGGATGAATCTCGATTTTGCTTGAAAAGCGATTCTAGATGTGTCACTATCTGGAGAGAGCCGAAAACAAGAAGTATTCCCAGCAGCATCCTAGAAAGACACAGATTGAAAGGTAGAGGAATCATGATTTGGGGAGGCATAATATTAAATGGCTACATAGACTTGTATGTCATTCAGAGAGGTTCACTAACTAGTCAAAAATATAAAGATGAGATATTAGACCAAACGTAAAACATTATAGAGGAGCGGATAGTGAAGAATTCCTCTTAATGGACAATAATGCACAACCCCATCGAGCAAAAATTGTCTCTGACTACTTGGAAAGTGAGGATATGCAGAGAATGGAGTAGCCTGCCTACTCCCTGGATTTAAATCCAATTGAACATATGTGGGATGCTTTAGGATGCAAGATTTCAGAACTCCAGAGGGCTGGAGTTCCGAAAATCTTGCGTCCTAGAGGACAAAAGCTAGCTCGTGGAGGTGGAGGTCCCCTCTCAGAACCTCCAGGAGTTAGCAAGTACGCTTACAATAATAAGAAGCAGTGGAACTTGCTCTCACAAAATCTCATATTTCTGTCAGGGGTATCACACCCCTTATTGAATTTCCCACTTGAGTTCCTAAATTTGTTTTCTCCAGTTTTTTCATCTCTCTTTATTTTGCTGTTTTGTCCTTTTATGTCACAAAGTGTGTTACATTCAAATTGTGTACTTATTCTTTTTACATTTTGTATGTTATATTAAAAGATTTTGTGTACATTTCATGCCTTTACTGGACAAAAATTAAAGTTATGGCCATTTTAACAATTATCATTTAATTTTTCGTTCCAGTGATTATTTCTCCATGACAGTAATGTCCTAACATATATCAGCATGTTCAAATGTGTGTGTGCAAAGGCGTAACCAAGGGGGTCTTTGTGTGTGGGCACCCCCTCCCCAGGTTGATTCAACACAAACTTAAAGCAACATATAAAAGGGTTGCACCGAAAGTAATGCAAAAGTGGGCATCACTTTTTTATTAACTGACAGAGGTTGTTCCAATTGCACATGTTGGTAGAGTAACTTTCTTTATACAAAGGTATTACTCAACCATAGTCTCCATCACAAGTGATGCATTTGCGCCATCGTTGAACCCAACTTTTAAATCCTCTTTCAAAAAATTCAGGTGTGGGCTGTTTTACCCACTTCTTCACAGCCACTTTCACCTCGTCTGTGTCATCAAATCGTTGTCCACAGAGACTATTCTTCATTAGATCAAACAGGTGAAAGTCGGAGGGTGCCAGATCTGGTCTGTACGGTGGGTGGGGGACCACCGACCAGCCTAATTTGCTGATCGCCTGATTTGTTGCCAAAGATGTGTGTGGTCTCGCATTATCATGGTGAATGTGGATCCTTTTCAGATTCTTGTTCAGTCTCTTGCACCTTATGGCTTCTCTAAGCTGCTTGATTGTATCAGTGTACCACTCGCTGGTCACGGTACAGCCACATTCCAGAAAATCAAGGAAAATGACACCCTTGTAACCCCTAAAAAACAGTCGCCATTACTTTCTGTGCTGATGGCTGGCTCTTGAATGAAGAGGTGTGACACCATTCCAGGGATTGATTCCTCATTTCCGGATCATAAAGATATGCCCATGTTATATCCCCTGTCACCAGATTGGAAAAAAACATGTCTTCATTGACTTCAAACACTTCCAGAAGATCAGAGCAGACTTCCACCCTTTTCTCCTTCAAATCAGGTGTCAACTACCGAGGTACCCATTTTGCACACACTTTCCGATACTCTAAATCTTCCACCACCTTCTGTATGGCATTGCGACCACAGTCCAGTTGTGCAACAAGCTCCCTCGCTGACGATTCGTGTCAGTGGTCACAGATGATGTGGTCTCCCACTGTGTGATTTGTCTTCAATTCTGGTTTCCCCTTCTTTAAACTTCTTCACCCACATGTGCACATTGCTCTTGTCAATGGTGTCATCTCCGTAAACATTCTGTAGCCTTCTGTGGATGTCGGACAGCCTGCACCCTTCCTTCATGAAGAACTCAATGACAACATGTTGCTTCTGCTTGGAATCCATTATTTACCCACAATGAAGAAGAAGGGTTATTATAGAGGAAGAGTTACTCTACCAGCATGTGCAATTTGACGACCTCTGTCAGTTAATAAAAAAGTTATGCCCGCTTTTGCATTACTTTCGGTACAACCCTTGTACTGTATTTATATATGAGGCTTTCACGAATGAACTAAATCCATGGACATTCTCCCCTCCCTTTAGAAATTTCTGGCTATGCCACTGTGTGTGTGTGTGTGTTTTATATAGTGTATATAGTGATTTTGAAAATTTTCTTAACTGCTAGAATTTTCTATCATTTGTATCAATGATTCTATGCTACTTTGCCAAGGTATTTTTGTATAATTGGTATATATAATATATAAGTGCAAGAGTCATGCTTTTCAATCACCAGTCTTCACTTGCTATAAAATTATTATTCTGCAATTATTATTATTATTATATATATATATATATATATATATATATATATTGAGGCTGGTAAATGACAAAGGTGACAAAAAAAATATTGATCTTTTAAAAGCTAGACGAACTCGAAGAAACTTTCCAAAAATGTCATCCATTTTTGAGCAATTATAAGTATTTTTTGCATGGCGACTGCCGAAAAATTAAGAAAATTAAGGTACAAAGATTGAAAAGTACCTGTCTGTTGGTAAAAATGTGTTTGTGGCTTGCATAGGTTTAGAGAAAGCTTATGACAAAGTAAATAGGTCTTCTGTGGAAGGTACTGAGTAAATATGGTGTTACTCATAATCTACTTAAAAATTTCCCACTTGGAGGATCCATCAAATGAAAGAAAGCTGAAGTCACTGGTAAGCAATTTGATCATCATGATTTCAATACAAGCAGTGGCTGGTTTTAAAATTTCAAATAATGTCACGATATGAGGTGTCATAAGCTTTACAGAAGTGTTACTTGGATGAAGAGACCCATTCTGAATGGCTGAAGGAATACCCTACCATTAAAAAAAAAAAACTGTGACCCTAATAACTTTTTCAATGCCGACGAAATGGGCCTGTTTTTCAAGTGTTTGGCTAACAATACTATGTCTTTGAAAGGTAAAACAGCTCATGGTGGGAACCAAAGCAAAGATCGTGTAATGTTTATTTTAGCAGCTAATATGAGCTGATTTGAAAACCTTAAGACATAAAATGATAGGTAAATCTAAATATCCTAGATGCTTTCCTGAAGGAAAATCTCTAACCATTATCAATAGAGTAAAAAGACCTGGGTAACTAATCAAATTTTTCAAAACTGGCTGAAAATGTTTGATAAAAGATAATGCTGGAAAGGTGTAAAGTGATTCCTTTCATTGATAATGTATTGCACATGGATGCATTCCTGACATGAAATCTGCAAAAGTTCAGTTTTTACCAGCCTATACAACATCAAAATTGCAATCTATAGATCATGGAATCATCTAGAACTTTAAGTGTCTTTATTGAAAACAAGTTGTGGAAAATAAATGCATTGCTGGTATTGAAGATCTTAAGACATCTGTCGACTTGTTACAAGCAATGAGAATGGCTGCCAGTGCGGGGAGAGAAGTGAAAGAAAATATAATTGAAAACTGTTGTAGAAAAGTTGTCCTTTTAGCTAGCAGTGGTGAAAAAGAAAATGCTTATGAAAATCTGGCAAAAGCCAAACCCAATGAAGAGTAGTATTGCAAAATTTCAAATTAGATGGAAAAAAATATTTATTTTTCCAACATATCGTTCCCCCTCTGACAAACTAGCGACGGTCACAAAATGGCAAATCTGCACTAAGGTCATAATTTTTACTATTTATGTATCTGTGTGACTTCACACAGATCTTACGTAAATATCTTATGGCAAAGTACTAATAAAGATCTTATGGCAAAGTACTCATTTGGCTGCTTATCTGCAGCCAAATGAGTTTCTTGACAGATAAAACCAACCATAAAAGTTTAAAAACTGGTTCCACTTGAGGAGTCGAAATTTGTTTTAGCTCTCCTGAAAAATTTACAATTTACACTTTTCTAGTTTGCTCGAGGGGAGTGGGAGGCAATATGAGACTAAAAGCATCTTTTATGTAGAAAATAAATGAAGCATATCCATACGTTAGAGATCCAAGGCATTTGTCAAATTAAAATGTCTCTCAGCCCTGGATTGTATTAGTAAAGTCAGACCATAAAAGTATGTCATTCATATCAAAAATTTTATTGCAGCTGACGTTTTATATATTTTTTTAAAAGAAAACAAATCCTTTGAAACAGAGTTGATTCCTTTTTTGTAAGCACTTCCTCTTCAGTTACATATATGCACACACGGTCACGTCACATTATTGTGACCACCAGCTAATATCCAGAGTAACCACCATGTGCAGCGTGGGACCACAGCTAGATGAGAGTGACTCAATAAGGTGCTGAAAGGTGTTCACAGGTATATGGAGCCATGCTGACCGCAGTGCATCTGGCAGCTGCTGGAGGGTGCATAGTGGAGGACCCATTAGAGCGAACAACACGATCGAGGTGGTCCCACAGATGCAAAATTGGGTTTAAGTCTGGGGAATTAGGAGGCCAGGAAAGTACTTTGAAGTCTGCATCGTGCTCTTCCAACCACTCTGACATTTTTAGCTGTGTGACACGTCGCATTGTCATGCTGGAAGATCCCATCCGCCCCAGGGAAGACAATCAGTATGTATATGGGTGTACATGGTCTGCAAGAATGGATTCATAGCGAATTCGGTCCATAGTGTCTTCCAGAGGTATGAGTGGACCCAGAGAATGCCACAAAAAAATTCCCCAGACCATAAAACTGCCCCCACCAGCTTGTATTCTGCCAGCAACTGTTGAAGAGTGTTTGCTCTCGGATGTTTCTTGCCTTATATGCCAATGTACATCCATTCAATGAAGCAGAAAATGTGACTCATCAGAGAAGGCAGTCCTTTGGCAATCAGCGGAGGTCCAATTCTGATACTGCCATGCAAATGTAAGCCATCAGAGCCCCATACGCAGCAGGGTTTGCTGAACTGTCATTTTAGACACACTTCCGGTAGCCCCCTGGTTCATTCGGGCAGTGAGTTGCTCCACTGTAGTGTGTTGATTGGGCCTCGCACACCTTCGAAGCCGACGTTCACCTCTCACATCAATGACATGTGGTGCTCCGCAGTTTCCACATCACTTATTCGCAATTGTGCCAGTTCTCCAATCACGATACACTTTAACCACAGCAGCACGCGAACAGTTCAAAAACTGTGCTGTTTCAGAAATACTGCCACCCTTGGCCCAAAAGCCGATAATCATCATTTTTTGCAAATCTGATAAATCACTCCTTTTATCCACAACAGCAACGAGTGATATGTTTTCAGAATGCCTACAGCACACCTTATATACCCTCTAAGCCAGCTCATGACACGTGTTAAGGGCCGTGGGTGGCCTAGTAGGCAATGTTCATGACTGCCACGGAAAGCACCTCAGCTTTGATCCTAGCAGGTACAAATGCTCGATCCACTAAATATCTGCTGTGCGTCGGATGGGCACATTAAGCTGTCGGACCTCGGGTACTGGCCCCCGGTAATAAATAAGGGCATCTTCCTCCCCCTTTTTACTTCGCTTCTGTGTCACTTTCAGTATTATAAATATTTAACGGGAATCATCGAGGATAAATTTATTAAGGTACATTACCTCTCAAATTTTCGATCTATACACTAGATCATCATCAAGAGTTCTTGCGTCTTACTACTTCCATAGGTCTGGCAACAAAGCCTGATGGATTTTCCATCCAGCATGATCGTTGATGTTGCCACCTTGTGTCTTGTAAATTTCCAGGGATTCTCTATTCCAGGGAATCCCGGAGGAATCCCTGGAAATTTACAAGACACAAGGTGGCAAGATCAACGATCATGCTGGATGGAAAATCAATCAGGCTTTGTTGCCAGACCTATGGAAGTAGTAAGACGCAAGAACTCTTGATGATGATCTAGTGTATAGATCGAAAATTTGAGAGGTAATGTACCTTAATAAATTTATCCTCGATGATTCCCGTTAAATATTTATAATACTGAAAGTACTAAGAGGAAGTCATTAATTATTCCGTGTCACTTTTGTATCAGGCACTCTAGCCCAAATCTCCTAGCTTCCTATTTCTTAGGGTTGTTTAAGACCTGGGGTCAGACACTTCCTTCCTAAAATCCTCTATATATGATCTGATCTTATCATGACATGTGCCTTCTTTCATTGGCTACACGCTGTTAATGTCAAAAATAGCAGGTGGTCACAATAATATGACTTGACTGGGTATATAATACATGTATATATGCACACTGGTGTGCAAAAATTAAGAATGAATTAGAAAAAATAATATAAAACCATAAATATAGCAGCAGTGCCCAAACACAAATTAACTCAGGACCATGTCTGGGAACAGGAGCTATATAGGACATGTGTAATAATTGAGCATGACACGTGGTTTGTGTGACACGAGAACAAAATGCACTCAGTCCAATAGCATCAGTCAAATGGAAGGCACCGGATGGTTTGCATGAGTGTTACAGACTTTCAATTGTGTTTGTTGTGTGCTAGAGATGACGAATCATCTGCGATGGGTCCAGGTTCAAATCCCGGTGAGGCATGCATGTTGTGTTTGTCTTACGGCACTGGCTCTGTCCCTTCCCTAAAACCAGTGGCCCTAAATGAAGGGTGGGTGACTGCTTATAGCCTATTGAGTTACTCAATGTGGTCGTTAAACCTCAATTTAAAAAAAAAGAAAAAAAAAAAAAAAGATGGCAAAATGGCCTGTCAAACATTTTGATGATTTTACTTGTGGTCGAATAATTGGGAGGCTATGGGGGACACTGAACTCTTGAGCCATACTGTGATGAGTATGGCTCAAGAGTTCAGTATCACCCATAGCATCGCATCACATGCGTGGTTGGCCTTCAGGATTACAGGTACAGCTGTGTGAAAGACCGGTGGCAGTAGTCCACCCAAAAACCAAATCCAGTGAGGACCACTCATTGCTCCTACAGGTCAAGAGGGATCAACACCTGCCAGCAAGTAATCTTGCAAAAGAACTGAACATGAGCACAGGACACACAATATTGTGATTTACAGAGGCCAGGTGACTACACAAAGGTGGGCTGTTTACCCGACGACAGTACGCTGTGTTCCATTAACAGCTACTCACCAGAGACATCATTTACAGTGGTCCATAGAACATGAAGACTGGACAGCAGAACTGTGGGGTACAGTTCTCTTTACTCATGAGAGTAGATTTAATCTGTCTAAGGATTCTTGACATCAGCTAATTTTGTGTGAAGTAGGTACTCACTATCACCTAGAAATCATCAATGAAACGAATAGATATGGTGGCCGTCGTGTTCTCATATGGGGAGGTATTCCAATCGATGCACATACAGAAGTCCAGATACTGGAAGGAGGTTCTGTAATGCGGCAATACTTTCCCATGTTCATCTGTTCTGAGGTGCCATTAGCCCACAGATCGTGTTAATGGATGACAACGCCACATCCCATCATACTGTGGCTGTTGATGAACCTTTGGAAAGTGAAGACATTCAGCGGATTGATTGGCCAACATGCTCCCTCTATCTGAATCCCATAAAACACTCGTGGCAAGCTCTGGGGAGACATGTTCTGGCACGTCAACACTCACCGGGAACTAGCCAACTTCTGAAGGCAACGCTGACGGAACAATGGGCGATGTTACCTCAAGAACTCGCCAACAATATAGTGCACAGTATAGACAGACGGTGCAAATCATGTATCAGATCAGATCAGATCATATGTAGAGGATTTTAGGGAGTGTCTGACCCCAGGTCTTAAACAACCCTAAGAAATAGGAAGCTAGGAGATTTGGGCTAGAGTGCCCGATAGGAAAGTCACATGGAAGCAAGGTAGAAAAGGGGAGGAAGATGCCCTAATTTATTATGGGGGAGGGGGGTAGTACCCGGGGTCCGACGGCTTAACGTGCCCATCTGACGCACAGCGGGTATTTAGTGGTTCAAATGTTCATACCTGCCCAGGATCAAACCTGAGGTTACCTCCATGGCAGTCACGAAAGCTGACCACTAGGCCACCCGCGGCCACAAATCATGCATCGATGTTAGGGGTGGTTATATCCCCTACCGAGGACCTCGTCTTCCCTTTGTACCATCTTTGGCAGTGATGCATCTGTATCATTGCATCCAGTGCTATGTAGCCAATTCTGAATGAAGTTCCATTATATCCTTTATATCTGCAGTTGTGTCAGTGTTGTTTCAGTTATCATCTCAGTAAGTAAGAGAGTTCCTGTGGCTTGAGTTTCACATGTTCAGGCCACTCTTGTGCAACGCTACAGGTTGAAACCTGGCTCGCCCTTAACTTTTGCACACCAGTGTATTTCTTATATATATTTCTACTTTTCTTTTTGAGACATTGTGCTAACATATCTTTTTATTCATATTTTCAGTGTTGTGCCAAAAATGCCTGACTTATACCATTCAAAAAATTTGAATTTTGGTAGAAGCCGCACTGAAGAGAGTTTAGATCCCCATCTTGACCAGACAGTCACTGCTGCTTCCCGGCGACACAGTTCAGTTTGTGAAAAAAGTAGTGTTGAAAGTTTAAACCTCAATTTTAGGAAAACTAAATGCAAGGAAATTAAATTTTCAGAAAGTGTCAGTGGTACATCACACAATGAAAACAATTTTGACCAGAAGTCAGATACCTCAGATACCAAAATGAAGCGGGCAAGCGAATCCAGCAATTTGTCACTTGGTAGTGATAATTCTGGCAGTTCCATTGAAACGCATGAATCTTTGCCTATCAATTTTTCTGAGTGTAAAGGATTAACATCTTCTGTCCCTTCTCTTGATAGTGGTCTTGAAAAGCATATTACCAGTGTAGCTCATTCACAGAGTTTCACTGAGAAAAAGGCTGCTAGAAAAAAATCTAGTTCTGAAGATGAAGAATATCCGTGTACTTCAGAAGGAAAGGACACGAAAAAAAAGAGGTATGATTTTGAAAAAGCAAAACAGAAACTTCAGAGAGGCCTAAGAAAATTATCAATCACTGACGGAATTTTTCCTGCTGTTTCACACACTCTAAATCACAGACGAATGTCGCTGCCTTCTAGCCCCCTTTCATTGTCAAATTCGAAACTGAAATCTGCTGCATCAACATCTGATGAAAAGAAGAAAGCAAGTTCATCGCAATCTAATTCCAAAGATGCAAGCGGAACTACTTACCGAAATGTGGTTGATGAGAAACCAGACCTGTTTATTTCTTTAGATAGTAAGTTTAAATTTATTATCTGTGTTTAATTTTTATTTATAAATGTGTTTGCTATAAATGTGTATGACTATTTAACTATTTTTTAGGCTTAATGTGATAGTTAATAGCTGTAACATTTGAAAAATCAGTTTATTGGTATAATAACTACATGCAAGCTTTTGTATGCCAGACAGGTGGCTTCATCAGGCAGTAACTGACTCTAAACTGAATGAATAAAGGTTCTGACTAAAGTTCAAATCTTAAACAGTATAAAAATGAGATAGATGTTGAGATCAAACCTCACATAGGTGACATCTATTATAAATTTACAATCGTGGAACAGATCCCATCTTGACCAGACAGTCACTGCTGCTTCCCGGCGGCACAGCCAAACAGTAGGAAGTTTGAATGTGTTGTAGATGAAAAATTCTGTAGCATTTTCTACTGCTTCTCACGTTATTTCTTAAAATAGTCTTAAGAGGCATAGTGTTCAAGTTCTACTGTCAAAATATTACGAATTGAATACACCGAGAAGTAATGTTTGTTTCAAAAGGAGTAAATAAATGATATTATAACTCACCCTGCTGTGTTCACTGCACTGGTTGAGTATCTGTAATTCGCCTATTTTGAAGAGTTCTGGTTGATGTCTCTATTTGTCGGGAATCTAACACAATTCAATGCATGTGCAAATAAGGCTGATAAAACTGAGTGGAATATAGATAAAAAAAATTTGATCTCAAAAGAACAAACTGAAATTGTAGGAGGTCTACCAAAGTTTTACTTCTTTTGTTCAATTTCAGTTCTTTCTTTTGAGATCAAATTGCTGAAATTTTCGACGTTGTACTCCGGAAATTTTCGGTGTTTTATTTTTTTTTCCTCCGGAATTTTTTTCCGGCGTTTCTTTTTTTTTTTTTTTTTTTTTTTTTTTTTCACGGAAATTTTCGGCATTGTACTGGAATTTTCGGCGTTTTTGTTTTTTTTGTTTTTTTTTTAGAAATTTTATTTTATGGCCAGTGGCTAGGCCTGTCACTGTCCTTTCCCTGTTTTCCCTTGGTTGGTGGCCAAAGCAAAACTCCATTCCACTGGGAGTTGGGAAATCTGACTGTCAATCTACCCCCACAGAGGAGAAAAGAAACAGGTCCACTCTGTGTCTACCCAATTCAGCTGGGAGAGATCCCAGCCCACCCCCACCTAATGTTATATTTGTTTTCTAAAAGTGTGTTAACTGTTTGCTTTCCTTTGTGGTTTGGTGCTGGGTTTACCTAGAGCTACTCGAAACAGAAATTTCTCACCCCTTTCTTTTCCTGGCAGTGCCCCTTTGCTCCTGCCCCACCACAGGGCTTAGTGGCCCACCCACTCTGTCTGGTGCTTTTGATCTTCAAGACTTCTCATCTCATCATCACAGAAATCTAGGGAGGATCTCCCTGCTGACTTTTTGTTCACCCCTCCCCCTTCCCTTTGGGATGCCTGCTGGTTGCTGCTCAGGAAATCTTAGTCATTGGTCTTAATGCAATGACAAAGATTTCCTGAGCAGCTTTTTTAATATTTTTTCTCAGTATTTTACTTTTTATAAGTATTATTTATAGCTTTGAAGGGCCAAACACTGGAAATTTGCAATTAGTAAAATTTTATAAAGGCCACTGTTCTTTAAAAAAATATCAGAACTCGGGAAATAAATTACGAATGTAACACATATATTCTGATTTTTTTATTTTATTTTTTGTAAGTATTGATGTACGTTAATTTCAGGAAATTTGGGTTTGGTTTCAGGAAATTTGATTTCACAGAATAAGCACCCCTGCAGTCAATATTCTTATTGAACAAATACTAAAATAGGAAGTTTGTTGGAAAAGTCCACATTGCAAACCTTTGGGTTGGTAAGCTTCTCAACCATTTCTCTGTATGCTGTGGCTTTCTGCATACAGAGCCAACTTCTTGATTTCATCCCATTTAGATGGGTAATAGTGTTAATCTTAACTTGTCATGTTAAAGCAGTAGTTAGTTTGTTTCTTTGGTTTTTTTCCCTTTACTTCACATCTCACTTGCATTGCATTGGTCTCAATCTTAATGACCTTTTGATCATACATATTCACTGAAGTGCTAGAAAAACTGGTACAGACGAGCTTATGCAAAATACATAGCAACGTCACCTATGCGTGTACTCGGTTGCGTCCGCCAGCGCGTATATAAAGCGATAGACATCCTTCCCAGCTGTCAGAGCTGTTTTCGGCATGAGAATGACAAGTAATAACGATTTAAGTGATTTTCAATGCGGTGTCATAGTTGGCGCTCATGAGATGGGCCATAGTATTTCGGAGGTAAAAACGAAGTTCGGATTTTCACGGACGACCGTTGCAACGATGTACCATGACTACAAGAATTCTGGCAAAACCTCCAACCTACGATACCAGTGTGGCCATAAAAAGACATTGGGTGAACGTGACCATCGTCAGCTGTCAAGAATCGTTTCACACGATAGGCATGCAACACTCTTGCAGGTATCATCAGAATTCAATGCTGGAGCCTCAACAAGCATCAGCGTCCGGACTTTGCAATGTACCCTGCACGATATGGGCTTTGGGGGCCGACACCCAACTCGAGTCCCCTTGATGGGTGCACGACACAGAGCTATGCGCCTTGCTTGAGCACGGCAACACCGCCACTGGACACTTGATGACTGGAAACAAGTAGCCTGGTCTGACGAGTCGCGTTTCCAACTGTATCGGGGCAAATGGAAGGATTGGTGTGTGGCACAAACCCCATGAAGCCATGGATCCCGCCTGTCACCAGGGAACTGTACCGGCTGGTGGGGGGTCCGTAATGGTATGTGGTGTATTTAGCTGGACTTCACTGAGACCTCTGGTACGTCTACAAACATCTGCGACCGGCCAACGCTATGTGCGCAACCTTTCTGACGAGGTACACCCGTTCATGTCCTGCATTCATGCTGATGGGTTGGGCCTGTTCCAACAGGACAATGCACCTCCACACAAGTGGCGGGACACCACATTATGGTTATAAGGAGCATTCATCTGAGTTTGGGGTGTTGCCATTCCCACCCAAGTCCCCAGATCTGAACATGATAGAACACATTTGAGATGCCATGCAACGCGCTATCGAACACAGGCATCCGAGACCTCGGAAAACGCCCGAGTTAATGCTCTGCAGGAAGTATGGTGTACATTTCCTACAGGGTCATTCCATGTCAACTCATCACACTGTTTCAGACTGACCTCCTTATATTTTTATGAAATTTGGGGTGCTTTTTATGGTCCTATGGTGAAGTGCAGAAATGCCAATTTTTAGGAGCCTATGTTTATTATGTGAAATGTTAGAGCTATGTAAAGTTTTTGATTTTTGGTTCAAAACAGGCTTGTAGATATTTTTTATATTGCTTTAGTGGACCTCCCAATTGAGATATGGAGCTGGAAGTGGCCTCATTTTAAAGCTCCTTTAATGGGCTTTTCTATATTATACAACACAACAGGGTTTATAAAAAAAAAAAAATCAAAATCCAATTGAAAATTTCAAAATCGATTTTCTCAAAACTGGATTTTTTTATTTTGAAAAAAATATCAAAATTATTTTATACTTATCTGTTACTACCCACAAAATATTATTTTGGGATCATGGTGGGATCATAAGATATGAGAGGTAACACATAAGCATATGTGACCCAGATTTGCTGTTTTGTACTTCACCCCATCCCATATACTGTAGCTTTTGGGATTTTTTGTTTGTTATATTATCTCTAGGTAGTGATCCTATGTATCTCCAATGATGTGGGGCCATAAAAATGAAGAAAACAAATACACAGTGCAATATAATTATCAAATCAATAGGCGCATATGCAGTTATATCATTAAAAAGATTAACTCACATGATTGTTTTAGTTCAATCCATTTTTACACAAGTGGCCATATTTTCAGTATTTTCTTGAGCTAGTGAACTGATGGAAGGCTTGATTAGCTTGTTGGAGTTCTTGAGCACAGAGAGTGTATGTACGGCCAGTTGGTGTTACAGGGTTCACTTTACACAGGACATATGTCGACAGAATCCACAGAACATCTGGATTTTTAGTATAAGCAAATGAAGGAGATGGACCTGCTGGGTGAAGAAATGTTAACTTTACTTCATCCTTCTCTTCCTGTTTCGCTAAAACATAGGCCAACCACCAATTGTCACTGTAGAGTGCAATGACATAACCACATATTTCACTGAAAAACAGTCTTCCTGTACATATTGTTACAGCATGTTCAACTGACATTTGAGCAAAAGAGAAAGGTTTGACTGACATTTTTGTTTCACTTAAAGGTATGAAAGCATGTAGTTTTTGACTTCCTGGTACAGTTTGTGCCTTGCTGAAATGATCTGTCAAAAATTGCTCTGTTGCAATGTACTCTTCCTGTGTAACAAATGTGAAGCCAGTTTTTGAAATGCTTTCTTTCGCCCATTCATAGAATTGTCTCGGCGTCATTATTTGGTCCTCGTATGGTCTTTGGAGACTTTTTCTTGCTGCCAACCTTTTCATCATCCACCCAACACCATCACATGCCCCTTTGCCATGAGCTATAGCAGAAAAATGCCTTTCTGCTGCAATGTTGGACATAAATTTAATTTTTTAAATGGATTAAAACAGTTTAAGGACCATTTCTTAGCCATTTTAGAGAGGTTTTGTTGAAAACTTACTAACAAACAAACTGTCTCACACTATCACTCCACATTCAAAATCATTTACACTGCATTCACATTTATCAACAATAAATAAAGGCAAGGGGACAAACTCTGCTGGGAGACCGAGCCAAGTGCAGTAATGTTGAGAGTAGGAGAATGGATCTGTTACATGATCCAATATGTTCATGCCTGTTTCAGCTTGCATTTTTCAAGCAATGAGTTTCAATTACATCACCTAAAATTGAACAAACTGTCAGAACAGAACAGAAAGGGAAAAGTAATACACACAGAAAGCAACATTCATAAATATTGTTCTAAAATTATGCTGTGAAAATTTCTTTTTTTGTTAGGTACTTGGCAAATTAGGATCCCATTATTTTCTGTTGATCATGCATATGTGTTACCTCTCATATCTTATGATCCCATCATGATCCCAAAAAAATATTTTGTGGATAGTTACAGATAAGTACGAACTAATTTTGAGATTTTTTCAAAATTAAAAAAAAAATCTGTTTTTGAGAAAATCGATTTTGAAATTTTCAGTTGAATTTTGCATTTTGTGTTTTTTTTATAAACCCTATTGTGTTGTATATCATATAAAAGCCCATTAAATGGGCTTTAAAATGAGACCACTTCCAACTCCATATCTCAATTGGCAGCTGATTTACAGATGTTAAAGTATCACTAGTAGGCCATTTTTTAATAAAATTTTAAAAATTTAGGCTTAAATATCTTTTCCCCCTGTGAGCTAAAAAAGAAAAAAATCATAACTACATAGGAATATTAAGTATGCCAAGTTTTATCAAAATCTAAGTTGGTGAGGTAGAAAAATATTTTAAATTGTGATGATTTGACACGGAAATGGCCCTACAGCATATTTCCAGAAGCTAGTGGAGTCCATGCCCCATCGTATTTCTGCAGTCCTGCGGTCCTTTGGGGGACCTACCTGGTGTACGAGTTTTTCTGGCACTTCAGTGTATATCGGTGTCTGAGAAAAATAGCATTTTTGCATAGAGCAGTTCCACGACGACATAAATATGCATATTTTCTGCAGGGCAGATTTCCTGTGCTGGAGACGACTAAAAGCACTTAATGTGGAGAAAAAAACGAAGCACGAAGCATATATCATGACCTATGTGTTAAGCTTGTACCGATGGGGTCAATTGCAATGACTACAAAGTTTGAAATATTGGTTCTATTGTGGCATTACTGGAAACAGGGGTTTAAAGCTACTGAAGCAGTCCAAAAAATAAATAAATAAATAAATAAATAAAGGTGAAGGCCTGGCGATCACTCGGACCACGCAAACATGGTTCAAGAAATTTGCAGCTGGTGACGTGAGCTTGAAAAGAATGAAGGTTTGGGTAGGCCTTTTGCTGTTGATTTGGATACTCTGCAAGTGGCTGTGGAAGGCGATCCATGAACAAAAACTTGTAAATTGTCAGATGAATTGAGAGTTTCTAAATCTACCATCGCTGAGCACCTGCACTAGTTCAGAAGGGTTTGCAGATGATGGCATGTCAAAATATTCAAGGAACTGCTCAGAAATCCACAGGGTACTTGATGTATCAAATAAATATTTATTGATGATGAAAATTGGATATATCTGCAAAATCCAGATTCTTACAACAGTGGTTGCATAGTGGTGAAGCAAGCTTTACTTACCCCAAAACACAGATGTTTTGAGAAAAAAAGTTCATGCTGTGTGTCTGGTGGAATTATAAAGGCGTAATCCACTTTGAGCTCATCCCGAATGGTCGGTCTATTAATGCAGAACTGTATTCTCAGTAATTATACGTGATGTATGACAAACTACAGGGGAAGTATCCTGCCCTAGTCAACTGAAAATGAGTACTGCTGCAACAAGACAACGCAAAACCCTCATACCTAGGGGTCAAAAAATGCGTTTGCCTGGTCGCCCGGGCAACCAAAAAAATTGCCTGTGCCACCATGGAAAACATCTCTAAAGAACATGCACCGTTATTTTCATAATATAATCCGCAGATTATCTGCTAAAAAAAGTTAAAAATTTAGGTTCTGCGAATTATACGCTGATTCAGATAAAACCGATTTAAAAAAAAAAAACGTTTTTGCAGATTATCCCATGTTTTGGATCTCGTATGCGCTCTGCTGCTTGTGTTTAGTTCATCCTTTACCGTTTTAAACGTCTTTGCTGCTAATATTTTTCTTCATTGCTATTTATGATGTCTTGGAAAGGCAACGTTTCAATTACATTGCCAAATTTAAACTTCAAGTGAGGGGCACTACTGAGGATATGATTGTGTCATTATGCAATAGTGTTCAAAAGGTCAGAAAACTAGCACGCAGTGATACGCGAAAAGCCGTGGTCTAAAACTTAAACAAACCCGTCGGCAAACTCAGCGGGAGAATTCACGGAAGCCCAGCCCCCTTTTTTTACTGACCTGTGTGTAAGCCGACTCACTACTTTAAAAACAGAATTTTTTCCAAAAACTTTTGACTTACAGGCGAGTATGTAGGTATTTCTATTAATTGTTCTGTATCAGTAATGCAATACTGTAAAACTGCATTGGCTTGATTAAATTTTTTGTGCTACATGGATACCATAGAGCCCAAAATTTAATTACTACTAAGCTTTATTTATGTCTGGAGACCCCATAGCAGAAAGTTCTTGGTCAGTCTGCGACAGATATCATTGTGCCACAAAATAATCTGTGAGTGGTAACTGTGCAAGATAACTACTAAATGTGTAAAACAATAAAAATTGCAGAAATTTTTCTACCTAAAAAAATGTCTAACCTAGGTACTACAGCAATTGAAATGTTAAATCAAGAACATTCTGTTCCTCTGTATCTGGAATTTTACCAATATTTTCAAACTGAAACACAGATTTAGGGAATAAAATTATATTTAACAACAATAAAGCACAGAGGCATCACTAGGAAAAAAATTGTCATAAGAGGAGAAATCTTTGTTCCGTTCTACTTCCGTTTTCGGAACATTTTTCTCCATTTCCCATCTCAAGTGCAAACATTTATGTAATTAAATGATGATTAAACAATAATACAGAAGCATAGTGGGTGGAGGGTTATTAGAGGGAGAAATTTTGCTCTGTACAACTTTGGTTATCAGAAAATTTTCCTCCATTTTCTATTATTAGAGGGAGAAATTTTTGCTCCTTACAACTTTGGTTTTCAGAAATTTTTTCTCCATTTTCAATCTTAAATACAAACATTTATCTAATAAAATGATATTTAATGACCATATAGGGCTGAGGGAATATCGCAAGAAAAATAATTCAAGATTACTGGGTTCCGCCAAACTTTCGTTTTCGGAAATTTTTGTCCTCCACTTTCAAACCAAACCACAAATATTTATGCAATAAAATGATAGGCCTATTTAACAACAATATCGGATAATTCCCTCTTCAAGCATCGAGGGAATGTCGGGAGAGAAAAAATTACGATTACGGGAGAAATTCTCACTCCGCCTAACTTCCGTTTTCAGAAATTTTGAAAGGCGGAAAACTTGCATCTGTGATGGAGTCTGCAAGATGGTTTAATAGGGTTCTGGGGTTATTGTTTCTGTCTGCAGGGCCAAAATAAATCTGCGTGTGCGTCGGCCGTCGTCACAATTCTGCTACAAGGATGAGTAGAAAATGAATCTACGATGTATGTCGGCCGTCGCCGGGATTCTGCTACAGGAACGAGTATAAAATAAATCTGCGATGTACGTCGGCCATTGCCACGAATCTTCTATGGGGATGAGTACAAAATAAATCTGTGATGTGTACGTTGCAGCGATTCTTCTACGGGGATGAGTACAAAATAAATCTGCGATATCTGTAGCCCGGCGTCGCGATTCTTCTACGGGGACGAGTACAAAATAAATATGCGATGTACGTCGCCACGATTCTTCTACAGGGACGAATACAAAATCTGCGATGTACATCGGCTGTCGCCGTAATTCTGCTTTGGGGGATGAGTATATTTGAAATAAACCTGGGATGTACGTCGCCCATTGCTGCGATTCTGCTTTGGGGATGAGTACAAAATAATTCTGCGACCTACGTCGTCCTTTGCGCGAGAAAAAAAAATTACAATTATGGGAGAAATCCTCACTACGCCTAACTTCCGTTTTCGAAAATTTTGGAAGGTGAAAAACTTGCATCTATGATAGGGAGTCTACAAGATGATTTTAATAGGTTCCGGGGACATCGTTTTTGTCTGCAGGACCAAAATAAATCTGCAACGTACGTCACCCGTCGCCGTGATTCTGCTACGGGGTCTGGAGATAAAAATATAGTAAAAAAGTTAGCTTTAAAAATTAATTTCTTTATTTAATAAGATCGTTTTTTTCTTACTTCTTCGGACTCGGGGTCTTTATGTCGGAAAGTCCGCTTCCGGATCAACATTTGTGGTGTACGATTTTTTTTTTTTCTGAATGTCGCGCACTGCGGATTATATGCCAGGGAAGATTATATGAAGATAAAAAAAAATGTGGGAATCCCAGGGTCTGCAGATAATATTGAAAATTACGGTAATTCAAGAATTTTAGAGCCTCAGAAAAAAATGTGAGTGAGTATAGTTTTGTTTTGTTTTTCTGTGGGAAAAAGAAGTTAAAGGCTGAGGGTAAAGCATTATTTTTTGGACAGAAGTGTACATGGCTTTGATATTATAATGCCCCCCCCCTCCAGGGCCAATGTCTGGCCACTAAAAAATGTAGCAGGCCACCAGATTTCAGAATATTTTTCTACCCGTGCTCTCATACCACTAATCAGACCCAAGTTAAACTTCAAGAATTTCATGGAATCAAGCTACTGCCTCATCCAGCCTCAACCTCGCCCCTTCAGACTACCACTTGTTTCGGGTGATGGCACATTTTCTCTGTGGCAAGCAATTGACTACTTTAGTCAATGTTGAATGCAAGTGCCAATAGTTCTTTGCCTCTAAACTGAAAGCTTGGTACCATGCAGTAACTGGCAAACAGGTGGGTTCAAACTATTGAATATGATGGCATGTACTTTGAAATTTTGCTTGGATTCTTCTGAGGTTCTGGGTAAGTGAAACTGTTGTATCAAAAATTCCATTTTTTTTTTTTCTGTATTCCCCAGTAATACCTTAGAGATCTGTCCGAGTACTCCAAAGGGATAGAATACACGCAAGTGTCTGTCGTCAACGGGTGTGGTCTCTATTTGTGATGAGCAAATCCGATATTGACTCTGGTGCTCTAATTCCGATGCTAAAGCCAAATTTCTTGAGATAAAAAGAAAAATCAAAATCGTGAACATATGCGAGACACAGTGTGCTTCAAAGGATCATTTGAAGTGGCAGGGATATGATTACTATCCGCAGAGGAGTTGAGGGATCTTAAACTACAGCTCTCAGATTCATGTCAGATTCATGGGCAGCTTGGTCAGAGACAAGGGTAAATGCCATTTTGGCTCTATATCTGAAGGAAGTTGACAAGGGGCTGGTTCGATTTGACTGTGTACTTAATTAATGCACTAGAGTTGGAAACTGTAGTGGCATTTTTGAGTTCTTCATTGATGCCACATTACCATCACCTCACACCATGAGCCAGTGTGATGTTTAGACATGATCCACAGTTGATTTAAACAGAAAAAATAATTCATTCAGTTTTATATGGAGCTTATTCTTCATCCCCTTATGTATCTTGCAGCATTTTCCTCTAACATATTGCTTCCTTGATCAATAATGGGTGATTTTACACCTTGTAAATGGAGAAGTTTGATACAGCAACAGTAAAAATTATCTAGTAATTTGTATTTCTTTGTGGAGCTAACCTCTGAATATCAGAGAACAGCTTAGTGTATGTATGTATGCTCTGCCTTGTTTCTAAGTTTGTCTCTTGATCTGTGCCCTGGTGTAACTCAACTGAATGAATTTTCACTATTCTGTTTTTGTTTTAACTTCCAAAAGTAATTCTGGTGCAGAAAGTATCAAACCATTGTTCCATAGACCAGGTGGTAGAGGAAAGCATTTTCATTGTAAAAAAAAAAAATGAAAATCTTAAAAAAGGTAATCTTCATAGTATGGGATGAATCTCTGCTGTCATTCTAAGCTGAATGGGAAACTCTGTGCAAAGAGGACTTAGGTTACCACTTCAACTTCCTTTTGGATGTACAGTAGGGTGGGCCTTATTTTTGAAGTTTGGAATTTTGTTTCTCCCAACTGTTCAAAATGTTTCATCGTGTGAGAAAATAAATCAGTTATTTCTTTTTTCAAATCGGATTAGATTTAGATGTCACTACCAGGGTCAAAAGTATTACTATATTACTCATTACATGAAACTTTGTAGTAATTTTATTGCACCCTAGATTGCACTGTAGTCTCCAACCAGCTGGCAATATAGTCAAAAACATGTTTTGCTAGGCAACCACAAGGTGGCACTGCAGTCAAACCACCAGATGGCACTGTAGCATTATCCAGTTGAGTCAGTTAGTGGCTGGCTGTTGCACAGAATGGATGTATTTTTCAAAGCTCTAGTAGGAACATTTTTGCAATGCCAGCAATTTACAACATAGTATTAAATGGCATCAAACATGTGTAAAACTTGTGAAAGCTCTATTTCTACTAGAAGAAGAACAGAAGTATGGCTTACTGGCCAAATTTTGTCATCGCTTCATCCATCGAAGCTTCTGTCCATTATTGAGGCAATGGCATTATTTTTTTATCATAAACTTGATTTGAAATAAACTGTTAGGGAATCTTTGGAATCAACTGCGTGTGATACTTTAGAAATGTGGGAAAAGGCTCGAATTCCTACTAAACGAAAAAAATCATATTGTTGAGAAAGTTGAAATTTTTTTAAAGGATGGCAAGGGCTGAAAAAGAATAAAGAAAATAAAGCCAAGCGTTCAGGTGCTTTGATTGAGAAGGAAAATCTTTGGAAAGAAAAAGTTGGAAGATCTTTTTGATATAGCGCATGCTAAAGCTTTAGAAATGGCTCAACAAGAGAAAGAACAATGACGAAAATTAGGAAATGTTGACTAGGTGCTAGCAAAAAAGAAGAGTACTTGAAAAAAAGAGAACAACGCTTCAGAAAAAGGAAACAAATGAAATATGAAGAAATAAGATCCAGGGAGGAAAAGGTTATTTTTTTTGTCTTCATCTGATTCGGATTCTGAAGAAAAAGAATGTCCTTGTACTGTTTCTGGAGAACCTTCCACTTCAGGAGAGAAACTCATTAAAAGATTGGAAGAAAACAAGTACTGGATAGTAATTTATCTGCTAGTCTTGATGTTTCAAAGGTAAGCAATTAACACGAGCTTTAATCCTAACCCCTACAATGCGAAATCTTGGACCAGATCCATCTCTTTACAATGTAAATGTAAATTCAATTCGCCGTGAAGGAGCAAAACACCGTCAAAGTATTGCAAACAACTTAAAGAAACAATTCACTGTTGAGGTCCCTTTACCTTTAACTATCCATTAGGATAGCAAATTGCTTGAAGATATAGTTGGATCTGAAACTGTTGACAGTTTTACCATTTTGGTATCTGGAGATGGTGTGAATTAGTTATTAGGGGTACCAAAATTGTTGTCAGGAAAAAGAGAAATGATTGCATCGGCTGTGTATGACACAGCAAGAAAGTGGGGAATTTGTGATAAAGTGAAGTGTATCAATGAAGTGTATTAATTAATTCAGTAGTTTTGTGTTATAAGCCCACTGTATGTTATTAACAAAGATACATACTATGGTTTATATCTATGTTTTTAACCCTTAAAATTTTATTAAACTCCAGCTCGTACTATTTCATCGTATTAACTCCATCTCTTACCCATCTTGTACTGTAAAGGTGGTAGCGACCCTTAGAAATATCTTGATTATTCATAAAAAAATTCAGCAAATTATTTTTTTATATATTGTGAACACATTTAGGGGACGGGAGGAAACAAATTAAAAAAAAAAATTAAGGCCACATAAGGCCCACCCTAATGTGCAAAAGTTTAAGACCACCTGTAATTTGCAAAAGTTTAAGACCACCTGTCAATATATTGAAAATTAAGATTTTCAAAGAAATAACCAACTGGTGTGGTGTCGTGCATGACCAGATAATTGTTCCTTTCATTTTCATTGAAAAGACAGTGTGTGGGATTGTTTTTCTTATCATGTTTGAACAGTTCATCTGAGCTTCAGGAACTGCAATCTCAGATTTACAAGATGGGGCTCCTCCTCACTGGTCACCACGTGAGAGAGCTTTCTGATAAGTTTACAGGCAGATGGATTGGCTGAGGTGGGCCAATTTTTTGGTTATGTTGTTCTCCAGATTTAACACCACTAGATTTTTTTGTGTGGGGATACATGAAAGACATCATGTACTGAAGGATCCTGTGGAACTTGGAATCAGAATAACCAGTAGAGTGGAGCGAAAAACATTTTTTTTATTTGAAACATTACCATGTGCAATAGTTGCGATTTTATTACTGAAATGACCCCCCGAAATATGGATGACATTATTCGATATTTTAGGCTTTCCCAAAACCTCAAAGTTTGAAAGTTATAGGGGGAAAATGCTTTAAAAACACCGGCTTTCTCCATTTTGTAAATATAAAAAAAATACCATGTTGTTTAATATCACCTTTCAGTGTATAAACACAGGTAAAAATTCAGCAGATGTGAGTTAATTTCTATGGCTTACCCAAACAGCTCAAAGTTTGTCATATTTCTCTGAAAATGGTGTGACAAGTTATGTAAATATGATAGACACCAGTCTTACCTAGTAGCATAACTTGAGGAGTGAGTTCATTTCACTTGAAAAACAGACTTTTTTTGAAAGCTTGTCATCAGCTTCCTGTCCAAAATTTTTGCTCTGATAAATCCATCTCTTGCAAGATGGCCGCACACGTGAGAAGAAGAGTCTGTTACAATCTTAACCATCCTCTCTACTGCCTGAGAATGGCAGGGAATTTTTGTAAATTCGTGGCAAGAACTTGGAAATTTATCTGACTAGTAATTCCAGAAACTCATTGTCTTTCCATTTCCTTGTGATGGGAGGTTCAGTCACAATACATTTTTGCCAGTCGATGTAATCATTGATCTGGAAATTCAGCTTAGGAATCCAAAACTTCCTAATGGTAGTTGTTTGTTCGGAAGATTTCCTGGCCTTCATGATACGTCGAACAGCAAGCTCAAGAACATACCTTCTTACGTCGAACAACATTGCAGCGAGCAAGTTTTCTGCCTGGGCAAACTACACGTTGTTTTGGACGACTCTTTTTACAGTATCCTTTAAATTATCTGGAAGATACTGAAACCGAGATATAAAAAGCATCAAATTTCTTGAACCATCTTTACAGGTACCATTACATTTGATCGTGAACCACAGTGGTTCATATACTTGCATTACGAAGGTGGCTAATGAGACAAGTTGTGGTGTTGGATGACTAGTTCCAACATACAAACGCAGATGAGATTTGCGAGGGTTGTCCAACAGAAATGTGTTCCAGGATCCCGATTTTCCAGATCCTGTGGGCAATCACTTGCAGAGACTGCCTTACAAATTTCCCACAAATTATGTTGATCCAAGCTAAGATCTCCAAAGTTAATGTAGGACTGAAACAAAAATTCAATTTTCTGGAAATTAACGATAGGAAGGTTTGCTCATGTCTTCAGGCGCTTTCCAATCAATCCACCAAATCCTCTTAGACCTGGTGTTTTTCTGTCAAGTGCTTCAGTGAGGTGGCACAAAGGCAGTTCATTAAAATGAAGTTGACATATAATTCAGTGCACGGGAGAAATTAGCTTCTCTTCAAGGCACCAAATTATACCTGTATTTGTGCCGGTATTACTAGTCACTTCCCCGTCTTTTTCAATAAAGACTAACTCCGATAAATCAAAGGCCTTCTGGTCCAATAAGCTGAAGATACTGTTGGAAATGTATTTTGCCTTCTTGCTCTTCGGTACAAAATGTCCCAAACAGACCGAACCCGGTTCTTCAACAAGTGTAATATGCTCCTCCACTTCTTTTCGCTTGTGCCACTTGCCATAATCTGTCTTGTGTATTCGGAACAGTTTTGTCTCTCCTTCTGTCCAAAAATGGAGCTACAATCTTGCGACCAGTTGAGTTTACCTCATCTTGAATTGTTTGACGGGGTTTTTTTCCTTTCTCGTTGTACTTTATGCCACTCAATAACAGATGCATTACATTCTTTCGACCAAACCTGTCCACTTACATCATGAAGCAACGCCGACGCAAGATCAGCTGCTGCTCAATCACTGATGCTTCGCCTATCGCACTCTCTAGAAAATGCAGACTGTCATTTGATGCCTAAGTTTTGAAGAGCGAAGTGGACTGAAATCATAATTTTTCTCCGAGGCCAGCAAATGACTAGGACCCGGCTCGTCTGGTTTTGCTACAGAGTTTGTATTTGTGTCCTCTTCTGAAGTATCATCCTTGACTCACAGGGCCGATTTCAGTGATGCAGTTTTCTGTAATTTCCTACGGACATGCTCTTACCTATCACTCTCTCTAGCTGATCTTTTCTTCAGTACCCTGGTGGTTTTCGCATCAAGCCCACCTACTGTAATTCTTCTGTTTGTTCTCTGGTCCATTAGAAAGTCTCGCTCTTTCATGGGTACCTTTTTTGCAGAGCTGCATTTGCAGGTTCTTTAACCTTTGCACTTGCACGAGCATATGATATGTTGCGAATCTGAAAAAAGGTATGAAAGATACATTAAAAATGTAATCCAAGATATGTTGCGAATCTGTACGAAATTGTTCAACCTTCTTCCGGTAAGTTTCATCCATTCTTGGAGTGTGTTTTTTCAGCTTTTGGATTTCAGAGTTGTATGCTGTAATATGCTTTACAACTGATTTGTGGAGCGATGTAAGAAGAGATGCTTTCTTCCATACTCTCAGCACTTTGTCCGCGACAATACTTGCTATTTCTGCTGCAACAGGCTCATAATTTGCACCTTCCTGCCTAAGAGTATTCCTCACAAGGTAGTAATGGCGCATTACATTTTCTTACGTAGGCAACACATTTTCATGCATCTTCTTATAACTCCCGAGGATAGGGCAATTAGTTTTATTTCTTGTTTCAGCCATCTTAAGTAGTTGAACGACAAAACGAAAATGCCAGTATGCTCCAATAACGTCTCTAGGAGTGAATGAAACTGTTGCATCATTATGACACAACACTCACCAACACTCTATCCCAAAAGGATCTGTGCTACTGTGATGAGATGACTCTGCAAGTTTGCAAAGACCAGCTGCGCAGTGAGAGAGGGGATGGGGTGAGGTGAGGTGAAGTGAAGAAAGTAACAAAAATGAAAAAGAGCGCAAGGCCGCAAGCTATGCTTCTGAAAATCAACGCGAGGTTTTCAGAAAGTATGTGGGGGGATTGTTAATGTTAAGCCCAAATTGGTAACAGTTAGGCTGCTGTCGAACTTAATGCTTACGCAACTTTTCATGCCATTTTTGGCGAAAAATTACATACTTTAAGGGATCTGGGGAAGCTTAAGAAATTAACTCGCGCCTGCTGAATTTTTACCCGTGTTTACACACTCAAAGGTGACATCAAATAACATAGCGACACAGTATTTCTTTACATTTACAAAATGGAGAAAGCCAGTGTTTTTTAAAGCATTTTTTCCTATACCTTCTAAAGTTTGAGGTTCTTGGGGAAGCCTAAGTTATCGAATAATGTCATCCATATTTCAGGGGGTCATTTCAGTAATAAAATTGCAACTATTGCACATGGTACATACATTACATACATATCACTAAGCTGTTCTCTGATATTCAGAGGTTAGCTCCAAAAAGAAATGCAAACTACCAGATATTTTTACTTACTGTTGGTCGTATCAAACTTCTCCATTTACAGCGATCTTGACATACAACTCGGGCTTCACTGATATCCATTACACGCCATACACAAGATCTTTTATACTTCATACTCATAATCTTTTTCTCGTGTAGACACTCCTGAATCTGATCCACTCATGTCTTCCTTGGTCTTCCTCTGCCTTTCCTTCCTGCCACTTGGGCTAAAAAGATTTTCTTAGTAAGCATCTCATCACTCATTCTTTCAACATGGCCAAACCACCGAAGCATATTGGTCTCCACCTTGCTAACAACATTTTGCTTCACATCACACAACTGCAACACATCTTCATTCCTCACACAATCAGACCGTGTCTTGCCACAAACCCTGTTAGTAACGCATTTCTCCAGCACACAAACGACTCCCATGTTTCTTCTGCAGTACCCAGGTTTCACTGCCATACATCACAGTAGGAACAATTACGCTTTCATACACAGCCATGCGGGACTCTCTAGAGAACCCATCATTCCTGTGAAAACCTCCCAAATCAGCTATGACTTTCAATGAAGAATTCACTTGCCTACTAATTTCGCCATCCAATTTGTTCTGTCTGTCAAACATGCTTCCTAAATACACAAACTCACTCACCTGGTCAATCACAGTGCTGTTTATACTTACATTACATTCAGTGCTACCAGTTCCTCTCTCAAACACCATAACTTTGGTTTTTCCCTTTTTTATACTCAGTTTGAATTTCATGCAAACTTCATACATCCGAGACAATATACTCTGCAAATCACTTTTGCTCTCTGCCAACAGGACAGTGTCATCAGCATACAGCAATCTGCACACACGGATATCACCAAGACACAAACCACTATCATCTATTTTGGCATCACGCATGCACGCGTCCATGAATATATTAAACAGCGATGGTGACATTACACAACCTTGTCTAACTCCTGCACCAATAGAAAACCATTTTGATAAAACACCATTCACTCATACACAAGCTCTACTACCAGCATACATGGCTTTTACACTATTAAGTAGATTCCCAGTAACACCATATTTATTCAATACCTTCAACAAAAGTGTCCTATTTACTCGGTCATAAGCTTTCTCTAAATCTATGAAGGCTGAAGGCAGCAAAAACTTTCTTGCCAACAGCCAGATACATTTCAATCATCGTGTGTAATGCAAAAATCTGGTTAGTGCATCCTTTACCAGGCATAAAACCACTCTGAACATCCCTCACTTACTCTGATGTAAGCAGAGATGCCAAGTACTACAGATCCTCCGTAGTTTCTACGGATATCATGTTCAAACTATGGACTTACGGAGAAGGTGTGAAAAACTACGGATTTTTCCAGAAATCTCGGATATTTCCGGAAAACTTTTTTTTTTTTTAATTATTTGAAAAAAAAGTCAAGCATAGTCAAATGTCAAATGTAGTGTTTTTTGCGGTAATGTCACGAAGCCGTCACACAGCAAGCATGTTTGGCTGGCCGACAAGCAAGCGGAAATGTTGCAGCGGAGATCGTTCTGTATGATCACATGGCTTTGTACCTGGCTGGCCGTGAAGGCATTCGTAATGCACGACGTCTGTTAACTTCGGGAAAACCTTAACCGCGTCCTGAACTAACGTAAGCTGTCGGAGGATGGAGGTAGACTAGAGTCGATTCCACGTTTTCTGATCTTGTTGTTAAGTTGATTAGTTGTGGTGTGACGTGAATTGCTGTAGTTGTGGTGTGACGTGAATTGCTGTAGTTGTGGTGTGACGTGAGTGGCTTCCAGTTCCAGTGGTGTGAAAAAAAAAAAAAAGTTCGCAGCAGTACAAGAAATGTTATTCGTTGGAATTTCCATGTTTGCAGCGGTCGCGTGTTTCCGTGAATCATGTTTTATTTTTTTTATTTTTTTGGTTTTTTTGCTAAAATGTAATTTAAATAGTTAATTGCTATTGCATATTTGTTTCACCAAAGTAACGGGCGGGCGGGGTATCAGAAAAAAACCTGCTGTGAGCAAATAGTCATCAGATCGAAGGAAACAATTGTGGATCAAAGAAATCCTGAGTTTGTTTTTTCCGGCAGTGCACATAAGTAAGCTACCTGGATGTGTGGACGCTGTTATTGCCTGTTTTATGTTACCTCCCCGGGAGTTTGTTCTTCGCGCGCAGTATATTCTGCCCAGAGCAAGAGAAAGTCTCTCCATGTGCCTTTGGCAACCACCCAAAGAAAACGTCTAGCAGCAGTAGCTGCTCACTGCTGCTGGGTGTGTGCGCCAGTCGTGACCAATTTTCACACGCTCCTCGCTGTCAGCAGAGAGCTTAATTGTTTATGTTACTTTGACAAGTTTGCGAAGTGCAGTTCATTTCTTTTTTTTTCTTGTAAAAATGTTCTGCTAAACAAAGGGATGTTTTATTTTATCCTTTTTTTTTTTCCAGAATTGATTGATTTAGGCAATTTAAAATACCTTTTTGATTAGTTTTTTTGTATCATAAGCATTTAATGCTAATTTTCTATTTATCCGCATAATAAAGCTATGAAATCTTTCAAAGTTAATTGTTCTTTTTTTGCTCCCACTGTGTTTGTCGTGTACGAATTTACTTGCAATATCGTCGGGTAAAGGGCCACCTGTCATTCTGTTGATTTTTCAATCGCACACGGTGGAAAAGACGATTGCGGTCGGCATTTTCACTCTAAAAAACAGGAGGAATAACCATAAGTGTGTGGCATCACACACTTATGACATAACATATGTATTAACATAACATATTTATTAAAAGGTGGGTTGAAATGGTATGTATTTTTTGTGTATTTATTCAAGTTTTTTTTCCCCCATTTTAAGGGGACTTAAATATGTTGCAAAATTTATCCAAGTATTGTCCCTGATCGAAATTAATATATTGCTAAAAATGTAGCAGTATATTCTGGGAAATACGCATGCTACCCTGCAAATTTTAATGTGGGAACTTGACTTGACTTGACGTCACTACGGAAGAACTACGGGCGCCGCGCATGTGGACTACTGATGACTTCCTTCAGATGTTGACATCTCTGTGTAAGACCCCATACTTTTTCAATAACAACCTTACCAAACACTTTCCCTGGCACACTTAGTAGGCTAATACCACGACAGTTCTGGCATTCAGTCTGATCACCTTTTCCCTTATACAAGGAAACAATATACACGAACTATTGCTCATGGTGACGTTTCAAATAAAAAAAAAAAGTGTTTTTTCACTCCACCCTAATAACCAGTGCCATAGCCATGATCATGCCTGATATTCTTGACTGTGCATGGAATGAACTGGAATATCATTTACATGTCATTCGCGCCTGCTGAAATTCTCCTCTCGATACCACTGTTGTACTTCACGGTTACTTGATGCAATGGAGCTCATCTGTTATCTCGTACAATCCTCTCCAGCTGCCATTGCACCTGAACATCAACCAGTCATTTATGCCCACAGGAAGACTGCTAACTGCTTGTTTTGTTATTTGTGCACTCTTCATTGTACACTCTCGGTGCAGTTCTTGCATAGCCGAGAAGGTTTGCAGTTTGAGATGCTTTGCCCTTCCCACCTAATGCCCAGTATCATGCCTCTCTCAAAGTTGCTTAAATTGCAAGTCTTTCCAGTATTGCAGCTATCTATGCGTCGTATGTGCGTGAATCCTTTGCAGTGAACTATTGATAAAGCTATCTCAATGTCGTTGTTGCGTACATAAACGAGGATAACGTGTCTGATTGCTATTGGGTGTTCCTAATAATTTAGTACTTCAGAGTAGTTCAGTGGTACCAGTACATCTTGTAGAAAGCTGTAATAACTTATGTTTGATACTGTTTTTCACCGCAAAAGTGATGGCTGTATTTCCATGCTTTCAGTGCACATCCATTTCTCTTCAATCTGAAAGAAAAAAGTAACACTGAAACATTCTGTGCATATGTCTGCATATTGAATTTTGTGATGCCAAGTAGTTCCAATGTGCTTGTAGAAAACATCACACCTTTTGCTATATTTGTTACTAATGCCAAATGTATTACATCTAAACACCAGGCATTTAGATGAATTACCTTTGGCATTAGTAATTGATATCGGGAAGTATTTACTTGCAGATGCCAAAAATGCTGAGGTACCTTCAGAAATGACTGTGTGTTTAAAAGAGAAAAGTCTGAGAAGTGTAATGGCATACAGTAGTGGTGTTCCAACTTATAGGCAGAACAGATTGCATGCACAGGCATGAGAACCTTCAAAATCTGAAAATCGTGAGATTTTTACAGCTCATAAAATCACACGAGCGCTATTTTTATCGACATTTTCCAGATGTAGGAACAATTTTCTAGGAGTAGTATTGTTGGTCCGCTAAAAGTTCTGGAGAAGAAAAAAAAAGCGCGAAAATCAACAGCCCCCTACTTAATTCGTTTTCAGGTACGTCGATTCCGAAAGATAATGGAAACGTAAAATGGCCCGCATGTTGTTATTTTTTACGAATAAAATAGCAGCCAACTGTTTTTCTTTTCTTTTTTAGGTTGTGCTCGAAGGTGAAGACAACGAAAAGCATTGTACTAGTTACACGGCAAGGCCAACTGTAACTACTCCCTTTTGTTGTTAAGTGAATTGGCCATAATTCAACTATTTATCAACATTTAGAATGTGCGAGGCTATGTTGAGTTGAGGGATTAAAAAACTGAACTGCAAGGAGAAGGCAGGGAAGATCCCATCTGTCAATCAATTACTGACCCTCCCCATCATTCTAGTGCCAGAACGGGTGATCTCTTTGCTGAAGGCATTGTGTAACAATCGGACTGGGAGAAATTTTTTTAAAGAAAATTTTTCCCGATCCATTTCGGACAATTGGTCAGAAGCCAGCGCTTAGACCACTGTGCCACAGGGGCAGCTTCCTTTTGCAGATAGGGGTAGAGAATAAGTACGAAACTGATGACTAATGCCGCCTTGCATCGATGCAGACAGAAAAATATTTCACAGGCGTGTCGAAATCCAGGGTGGTTGATGGAATTTTGACTATCCTAACGGCTAGTTTTCGGTGAAAATCAGGAGAATTCAACATTCATCTGGAGTGTGGGAGGAAGGGCTGAAAATCCGAAGTCTACCGCTTTAATTCAGAGAGTTAGCATGCCTGCATGCATGAATGCATCCACCTATTTTTGCCATCCCTTATGATTGCTGTATGGCTATACTTTTACAACTAAAAGTATTCGATTTTGGTTAGTGTCAACTGCCTTTAAACTTTTGAATTTAGAAAATGTGTTCAACAAAACTGTTAAGTCAAGGAACACTGTGTGACTTCTGCTGTATTTTTTTAATAAAGGAACTATCTCAGATCAAAAGTCAATATGCTTATTAAACAGTTATGTTTCAAAAATATTTCCACATATCAACTAAATCGTAATTAATGGCCATTTGAATTTAGTAATGTGACTGAAGTGATCTCCCTTAATTTCCTTCCTGCATATTTGGATTTTACATTTCCATAAATGTTTAAGAAGTAATTACTGTGTAATGATACTATTTGGTTTAAATGAATTTAGAAGAGGAAAAGTAGTTAGTGGGGCAAAAATGTAGTGATGTAAATATATCTTGAATAGCTGTCAATATTCTTTGTATCACATTTGAAACTGGGTCTCTGAAAAACTGTTATCAAAGCATTGTGTACTTTTGTAGATTAGCATACAGTGCAGTATTTTTTCAGCTGTGATATTTAATAAGTATGCATAGTTCCTGCATAATAAAATAACAGATTGTGGTATAAAACTTTTCCTGGTAAATACTGTGTATTTATCAGGAAAGGTTTTATACCACAATCTGTTATTTTATTATGAACAAAATATGCTAAAATCAACAAAGGAAAACCTTTCCTTTTGTTGATTTTAGCATATTTTGTAATTATAATTCAGTTTAAAATTGTGATTCATTTTTCATTTTAATGCATATGTGTGTGCATGTGTTTTGACACCACATTAAAATTTGTTTGAAAAAAGGATGGTAAAGGCACTTTGATTTGTTAGGTACTTTTGCAGAAATCCAGAAAAGTGTAAAAATAAATTTCAAAAGATGGTCCTCTTACAAATGCTTATGTGTAGCATTTCTCTGTCTTGTGTTCTTTTGTAGGAGCTGCAGGCACTTCAGTTTGTTGTTCATGCTTATGTGTAGCATTTCTTTGTCTTTTGATCTCTTATAGCATTACAAGCACTTCATTCAGTTTGTTAGGTATTTTTCAGAAACCCTGAAAAGTGTAAAAATACTTTTCAAAGGATGGGCCTCTTACAGATGCTTATGTGTAGCATTTCTTTGTCTTGTGCTCTCTTGAATGGACTGCATGCATGTAAATCAGTTGTTATCTTCTGTTTCATCTGTGAAATCATTATGATGATTTTACACCTGCTTCTACATGTTTCCCCGGTGGTTGTGTTTGTCTGACAGTGACTCTAATGTTGAAATGCATTGTTGGATCATTGCTTTTTTAAAATTCTAATAAATGCTTCTGCTCAATGATACACACCGAAGAGCAATTGAATTAGAGACAGCTGGCGTTATGCAAATGTGGCGCTGTGGGCGGTCCTGAAAACGACATGACGTATGCAGCAATCCGACAATATAAAGAGTGATGCGACGGGAATCAGTAAGAGTCAGACGCAGTATGAGCAAGACAAAGGATCTAAGCGTATTTGATCATGGGCAAATTATTGGGGCCCGATGAATGGGTCACTCCATCTCGGAAGTCGTGCAGGCACTAGGATTTTCACGAGCCACTGTGTCACGAGTGCACCATGAGTACATCGAATCCGGTGAAACCATCCCTGCAAGGGCCAACTGCCATGGACAACAGCGTGTGGATTAGCGGGGTCAGCTTGCACTGTAACAGCGGATAGATGGGCCACAGTGCAAGAAATCACTCGGCAATTTAATGCTGGTGCACAAAAACGTGTAAGCAGCCACACCATCCAGAACCATCTCCTCGCTATGGGGTACAGAAGCCATCGTCCCACGAAGGTACATCTGCTGACCGCACATCACAGGGTGCAAAGATTAGCATGGGCACGGTAACATCGCCACTGGACCCTAGACATGTGGGAAAATGTTGCCTGGACTGATGAGTCGAGATTCACGTTGGTACATGCGGATGGGCGCAAACCACATGAAGCGATGGATCTTTCTTGCCAGCAGGGTACTCTTCAAGCTGGTGGGGGTGGCATTCTCGTCTGGGGACTGTTTACGTGAACTGAAATGAGACCCCTGATACGTGTGACATCGTCCCTCACAGGTCAACATTACCGGAATATCCTGGACGACCATTTGCTCCCTTTTGTGCGTCTTCAACATCCCACTGGGGACCTCATCCTGCAACAAGACAATGCACAGTGCCATCGCTCCCGAATTCTATCCGAATGGTTGGATGAACACTCCACCAACGTGACCTCGCTTCCTTGGCCAGCTAGGTCACCTAACCTCAATCCTATCGAGCACATCTGGGATGCCATCGAGAGAGATGTTCGAGGCTCTGATCCTCGTCCATCAAATCTTCGTGAACTGTGGTAGCTTGTTCAGGGGTCGTGGATCCGTATGGCTTCCCAACGCTTCCGGTGTCTTGTCAAGTCCATGTTGAGAGGAATTGCCGTTGTCGTCAGGGCGAAAGGTGGGGCTACACGTTACTAGACAGATATCTCTAATTCTGTTGATCTTCAGTGTATATGCTCACATTCAAAAGATTTGTTCCAGAAAACAGTGATAAGGGTGTGCTTAAAATTCATGACTTAATGTTCAAATCAAACCAAACCATTACTTCTTAACATGATAAGTTAATTTCAGGTATTTTGATGTGATGCATTGATTTTACATTTGGAATCAGCCTTTGACTTGCTGTTAAAATAATGTTAAAGAAAATTGTGAAGTGGTTTAGGTCTTCATTCTTTTATTTGTGATGTTCAAGTAAGATATTGTAGTTGAACTGTCATTCAAGGTCTTTACACGCACTTTCCTCTTTTTTTTCACATGCATCAACCAGATGTGGAATGTGATGAAGATAATATGGGTTTGTAATTTTTTCAGTCTCTTTGTGAGCATTACAGATTTATTTCAACTTGAATGTAGCTGTCTCTTGTATTTCATTTGGCTTTTATTCCAAAATAAAGCTTGGTTTAAATAAATATTGAAAGCATCATGAGTAATAAAATTTATTTTTTGTTTATGACCTGGAACCAATAATAAATGGAATACGAAAAAGAGGTCTTGGCAGATTGAGTGCAAAATTGGTGTACATAATACTAAAAGAATAAATGGGAAGATGAATGAGGTAAATGAAGAAATTAGTGAGTATATATTGGATATGCAGAGATGCCAAGTACTACAGATCCTCCATAGTTTCTACGGATATCATGTTCAAACTACGGACTTACGGAGAAGGTGTGAAAAACTGCAGATGTTTCCAGAAAACTTTTTTTTTTTAAACAAGTTATTTAAAAAAAAAAAAGTCAAGCATAGTCAAATATAGTGATGTTTGTGGTAACGTCACAAAGCTGTCACACAACAAGTCTGTTTGGCTGGCCAACAAACAAGCGGAAATGATGCAGCGGAGATCGTTCTGTATGATCAAGTGACTTTGTACCTTTGTACCTGGCTCACCGTCGGATGGCGTTCGAAATGCACGATGTCTGTTAACTTTGGGAAAACGTTAATCATGTCCTGAACTAACGTGAGTTGTCGGAGGTAGACTAGAGTCGATTCCACGTTTTCTGTTCATGTTGTTAAGTTGAAAGTTGATTAGTTCTGGTGTGACATGAATTGCTGTAGTTGTGAAGCGTGCTTCAGTGGCTTCCAGTTCCAGTGGTGTGAAAAAATTGAAAATTCACAGCAGTACAAGGAGTGTTATTCATTGGAATTTCCATGTTTACAGTGGTCGCGTGTTTCCGTGAATCATGTGTTTTGTGGCATGTGCAACTGCGATTTTCGGTGGCTCATGGTGGACGGAACAATTGCCAGAAGCATGTAACTTCGAAAAAACATGAACAATATGGTTTATTGAAAGAAAAGAATAATTCTGTATCCAGTTACTTCGTAAAAAGTGATGAGATCGCTGTTATTCAAGCTAAAAGTTATTTTACTTGATTTTTAATCGAACATAATCGCACAAAATCTACAGCTATTATTCAGAGTATGGCTAAAATAACATAAAATATTTATTAAAAGGTGGAGTTGAAATGGTATGTAGTTTTTGTAAGTTTTTTTTTCCCCCATTTTAAGGGGACTTAGGTATGTTGCAAAATTTATCCAAGTATTGTCCCCGATCGAGATTAACATGTTGCTAAAAATGTAGCAGTGTACTCTGGGAAATATGCATGCTACCCTGCAAATTTTAATGTGGGAACTTGACTTGACTATAGAAAAACTATGGGCGCAGCGCATATGGACTACTGATGACTTCCTTCAGATGTTGGCATCTCTGAATATGCTGTGTATAAGTGAAACTAAAAAAGAAAGCAGGTGGGGTAGAAGAAGCAAATGAAGTGGTGAGTGTTTAGTCTGGAGTGTTGGATGATGTAAGGGAACAACCTGTGTTGATTTTAAGTGAAAAGATGAACAACTTGACTCAGTATAGTTGTGTAAGTAAGAGGATTCTGTGGGTGCATTTGAAAATGGAACTTCAGAAAATAGTAATTTTTGTAGTGTATGCTCCTTGTGCTTTCTGAACCTTTTGATAGGAAGGAGGACATCTGGGAACAGCTTAAAGCTTTTTGAGCCAGTTTGGTGCTAAAGAGAAGTTATTTCAGAAGGGGATTTCTCAGTGCTAGAGTAGGTATTCAGAATGAGATTTCTGACAGTATTTGGGGTGAGTTTAAGGATTCCAGTGTGAATAATAATAGTGAAAGATCAATTGAAGTTTGACTTGATAATGGGTTGTATGTATTCAATACAGTTTTCAACCACAAACATGTCCATACACATGTGTGGGAGAATCATACTCTGAGGCAGAAAGTGTAATACAATTTGTTGTTTATGATCAGCACCTGAAACACGTAGTCATTGACAATCATGTGATGAAAGTTGCAGATGTTGGGTCTGATCATTGCCTGTTAGACTGTCACGAGTGAAACTGAATGTTGGTTGGAGAAAGTGGAATAGGAAGGTGCCTGCAATGGAAAGAATAAAGGTTGAAAGGCTTCCTAAATAACATCAGCATTACTCTGAAATGCTCAGTGAATGACTGAATCAGTTGAACACAGGTAAGAGAGATGTGGAAAAGAAGTGGACATGTTTTAAGAGCTATGTTGTAACTGTCACCGAGGAGATTAGTACTGCAACAGTGGGAAGCATTAATTGTGATGCCTGGTGGAATAGTGAGCTTGAAGAAGGAGGAAGCATATCTGGAGAAGTTGCAAGGTAGAGTTACTGAGGATGAATATAATAATAAAAGGTATGAAGCAGTAAAGCTCATTCATCAAAATAAGGCAAAAAGCAGGAAAGATAGGAAATCATTGTGGAAGTACACAAGACAGAAAACAGAGGAAAATAAAGTTCTAAGTTGTGTGAAGAATAGTATCAGAGAAATTATATGGAAGCCTGCTGAGTTACTTACTGTAAGTGAAAGATGGGGTGAATGCTTATTGTGAGTTATTAGGACATGAAAATAAAGATGATTTGGGGGCAGAAGCAGATGATACCAGAGAGAGAGAGAGAAGCAAGCACAGCAGGGATCTCAAGAGATTCATATTCATAAAGCTATAAAATGGTAATGGCACAGGAGTATGTGACATAACAGGTGAAATGTTAAAAAACATGGTGACTCTGTCATAACTGTTTAATTGAATTTTGGAAGTTAGTTGTTCCTCAGGATTGGAGGAATGCTATCATTGTCTCTTTGTAAAAGGGAAAAGGGCGTCAGACAATGAAAGAACTATCATGGTATCAGCCTGCTGAGTGTGCCAGGGAAAGTGTTTGAAGAGGTAATTATTGATAAGATGCCTGGTCTTACATCAGAGATGTGAAATCTACAAAGTGATTTTATGCCTGGTAAATGCTGCACTAACAAAATTTCAGTATGATGTATGATGATTTAAAAGTGTCTGTTTTGTTGGTAAGAAAATTTTTCTGCCTTTGTGGATTTGGAGATAACTTCTGACTGAGTAGACAGGCTGCTTCTGTAGAAGGTCTTGAATAATTATGGTATAAGTGGAAATCTGCTTAAAAGTGTAAAAGCTATATATGCTGGCAGTAGAGCATGTGTACGAGTGAATGGTGTTATATCAAAATGGTTTTCTATTATTGCAGGAAGGAGTCAGACAAGATTGTGTAATGTCACCATGGATGTTCAGTGTATTTATGGAGGTATGCCTGCATTATGTCAAAATAGACAGTACTGGTTTATGTCTTAGTAAATCCCTTGTGTGTAAGGTGCCATATGCTGATGACATGGTCCTGTTGGTGGACAGGAAAAGCGATTTGCGGGTGTTGTCTTGGATGTGTGAAGTTTGTCTGAAATTCAAACTGAGTATAAATAAGGGGAAAACCAAAGTCATGGTTTTTGAGCAAGTAAGCAAGGAACTGTAAGATCTTCGATATGACTTTGCAGCAATGTTGTTCCGGAACAAATAAATAGTGCCAAGTAATGGTGGTCGAGACCTTGGTTTTGATGTCCTAAATTATGAAACCAAAATCTGTGGTGCTGAGTTACTCCGACAGTTTTGAATGCAAATTTCCTGTAAAAGAAAACAAGGTTTGAGTAGTAATACATTTTTAAAGATTAGTATCATCAAAATTCCGAAAACAATCTTCCTAAAGCAAAATTAGGAACGCCATGAGCATAGTCTTTCTGTGCTGTTTTTGTTATCATACCATTTCTTGTGATCTATGTCCTAGTGTAAGAACTTCTATGGAAGATAATTTTTTGGGGGGAGCATTCATTTTATTTAGTTATTGTTTACTAATTTGTTAAAAAGTAGTAATTTATAGTTAAAAATAAGGTACATCTAAACAAGAAACACAAATCCTGAGTTCAAGTCTCATGCATATCTGGCATCAAAAACCAACCCCATAAATACACTATTGCTTGTGAAAATTGCAACATCATGATGGACTCGTGAATGAAATATGGGATTACACCATATAATGCAATTTTTGAAAATGACAGTCCGTTTTTTAGTGTAAATATGACAAGAATGGTAAGTCAGATAACATCCGAAAACTTAAATTTCGTTGTCCTGGAGCAGGAATCGAGCCCACGTCTCCCAGATAGCACCCGGGTATGCTAACCACTACACCACCCAGAACGACCAAGTCTCAAGTTTCCGATTAATTTGAATATAACCATCACAGGATCACTAGTCGAAGCAACCGGCATTCATGTTTAGCGAATCTGGAGGTTAAGTTTAGAAATCGGGCTGTCACGGGATGGGATTCTTAACCTCCAGATTCACTAAACATGAATGCCGGTTGCTTCGACTAGTGATCCTGTGATGGTTATATTCAAATTAATCGGAAACTTGAGACTTGGTCATTTGGGTTGTGTAGTGGTTAGCATACACGGGTTTGATTCCTGCTCCAGAACGACGAAATTTTAAAGTTTTCGGATGTTATCTGACTTAGCATCCTTGTCATATTTATACTAAAAAACGGATTGTCATCTTCGAAAATTGTACCATGAATTACTACTGGTATTAGCTTGAAACTTACAGGATATGCACAACAGGTTGAGACATGCAAATGATTAAAATGTCAGTGAAAATGTGCATGCAGGTTCAGAGCCGTGCCCTCTGAACTGTCCGGTCTCGGGTATAAAGCGCTGGCTCATACGAGATGTTGTGATCAGTGAAGAGCTGACAATGAGTTGGAAATGTGTTTTTTGTGTCTCACTATGCACCATCGCCAAAGAAGATTGCGTTATGAACACCTGATGGACTTTAAGCAAGGAATGATTGTTGGGATGAGAGAAGCTGGATTTTCCTTCCATGAAATTGCCACTTGTATGGGACAAAACACCAATACAGTGATGTGAATGTGGCATCAGTGGACGGATAAGGCTCCGATGCACAGAAATCCAAGAAATGGACTGCAAAATTGCTCGACTGCACGGGATGACAGACACCTCTGCCATATTGCAGTGACTGATTGCACAGTGACATCCACTGTGTTAGTGGAGTGCTGTCACAGGTCACACTTTGTCCTCCGGCACAGTCCGACATCGTTTGCTTAACAGAGGACTGGTCACTGGTAGCCCATGCTGTACATTCCTTTGACCCTCAACCACAGATGTCCCAGGCTGTAATGGGATCTTGAACACAGACATTGGTGTGTTGATTGGCTACAAGTCATGTGCTTTTTATGAGTCACAATTCTACTTTATGCACCCTGATGGTCACGTACGTGTTCGAAGACATCGTGGTGAACGACACCTTGCAGCGTGCGCAGAGGCGTACTCATAGTTCCCACAACCCCCGCTTTGGGGGGGGGGCTCGCGGCTAAGAAGAGGACCTCTGACCTCAGCAGAAAGATTTTTAAAAAAATTTTGCGGAAACTTCATGTAAAACTGGTTAAATAAATAACCAAGATTTCAGGCAGCTTTGAATGAAGTATTAAAAAGAAAAGCAAGTTTTGCTTCTTTTTTCAGTAAATAAGTGAAACTTTAGAAAACATTTTCGTTTCTTTAGTTCATAAAAACTGGATGACGTGAAAACAGCTGTTCCAGAGGACTTGAGCTGAGACTGATTTACGAGCTGGAATAAACGAAAACCTTCGTATATTCCGGTGATGATACCATATGACTCAGCACACCCATATGTGCGAAAATGTAATAGTGTTAGACATTAATAAAAAGAGCATTTACTCACAGTTCAACAGAATATTATAAAAGAAAATAATTGGAATATGTTAACAAAATTGCAGAAAATTATGGGTACCCAAGGTAGTGTATTAAAAAATGGACATTGGAGGTTCAGAATAAAAATAGAAGTACAATGTCAAGAAAAAAAGAACAAATGAAATATATTGGTGCTTTCCCATTATTAAAGGGGTGTCATTTGAAATCAATAGGATGTGCAATAAATATGATATTCAACTTGTATGTAAAGTAAATACAATCAAGAATATGGTGTTTAAAAGTAATGAAAAAATGAGTTGTTTGGAGCAAGCAGGAGTATATGCAATACCCATATCGAAGAATCCACCGGTTTCATACATAGGTAGTTCCAAAAACAAATTAAAACACAAATTAAGGCAACATTTTAAAAATTGGCAAAAAAAAAAAAAAAAAAGAAACTAAAAGTGCCTTAATTCAGTACTGCCTGGAAAACAAAGAATATCCAAAATTTGAAGACATCAGAATAATTAAAAAATGTAAAACAGAAAGGCATTTGAGAATTGCTGAGTCAGTATTTATTGAAAAAAATAGGAATAGATTATGTAATTATAACTACCTAAATATACTAAATGATAATTGGAAGGCCCTGATAAAAATAGAACAGGATAAAAACAGGAGAAAAAAAAATCCAGTGCTAGATTTTGACCAAATTAAAGAGCAGATGGTGCCACAAGCAAACATCGTGAGATACAGTGACGGAGCAGAGGAGCCGAGAGGAATGCATTACTTGCTCTGCGGCTGCAGAGAGAAACAGTAGTTTTCCAACAGGCCTCCTGATGACAGCCAGGGACTGGCAGAAAATACTAGAGGCAGACGAAGTCATGGGGGTGAGGCTTACAATATCGGCAGTTAAGCATATTGTGTTTCCCATCGAAACACTAGGTAGGATTGAAGGAGGAAGGTTGAGCCATTGCGTAAATGAATTGAGTTGAGAGATTAGAGCTTCTGTAAATAGTTTATATAGATAGTGTTTTTAATATGAATGCATGTATAAATGTTTTGAATATTAGGACGTGGCCGGCAACTAACGACCAAGAGAGTTAGGGTTAAAGTTTCTGATGCATAGAATGGAAGTTTTGTGTAGTATTTTTAGATTTTTAAATGTATGTTGAAGATAATGAAAGTTGTGTGTATGTGAGGAAATGTGAATGTAATAGTGAAATGTGGGCTCAAAAACAACTGACAAGAGTATACAGGGTGATTCCTGAAGTCCTAAGTTACCTCAATAACTTGGGAACAAAGACAGCTAGAGCTGTGGAAGTAAGGTATGTTATAGTAAAACAACCATGCGCTATCAGATGAGAGTGATTGCAGCGCCCCTAATGGCAAAATGTGGAAGTTAGCACTCCTAACTCGGAAACCATGAGAGATACGGGAAAGAGATTAATTAGAAACTTGTAGAGCATCAACGAATTAGTAAGAAATGACATATAGTAGAAATGGCTGGGGTAAGTAGAAGGCTGGAAACACAAACTTGTGCGAAGCCGGTTCGTGTCATTGTCGCGGTAACAGTCTAGCAGAGAGAAATGTATGACGTATGCGACTGCATGCTTGTGAGTGTCGTATGCAAATTCTGGTGTGACAACGCCTCACCTGCCGTATCAGGCATGGCGTGACAATGTATAAAGGATCGTCAGTCAGGAGCTATGTCATTCGTAACGTGAGTATTGGGTAAAGAACGAGCATGGCAGGCTATTCGAATGAACAGTATTGCGAGATGGTACTGCTATGTGGAGAATTCGGACGCAACGCGAGGGAAGCTTCACGCCGGTATAGCTTATGATTTCCGACTCGTCCATCGCCGACAGCATGGGCCATCAGTCACGCGGTTCGACGGCTACGAGAGATGGGCAGTATTGCAGCGCGTCCCCGTTCGGGCCGACCCACCGGAATGGGTAGGGATGTGCAACCAGTCGATGTTCTGGCATACATTTTGGCCAACCCATACACCAGTACTAGGGAAGTCAGTATGGCATGTGGCTTATCACAATCCCATGTGTGGAACATTTTGCATCAGCATGGTGCCCACTTGTACCGTACAGTACCGCTGCATGTACTGATGCCAGGGGATAACCAACGACATCTAGATTGGTGCAATTTTGTAATGAACACCATAGGAGAAAATGCGGCCTTTCTATCAAACATCCTTTGGACTGACAAGGCGCAGTTCACATGCGCTGGGGTGCTTAACAAACAAAACACCCATTACTGGCAAGTTCAGAATCCATTTTTTACACGGGAAATGAGGCTTTGGGTGCGCTGCTCGATCAATATCTGGTGTGGCATCTGGAAGGACAGACTTGTTGGGCCTGTGTTCTATGAGGGCGCATTAAATGGACGAAGATACCTGCAGCTGTTACAAAGCACATTACCTGAGTGGTTAGATTATCTGTCTCTGCAAGATGTATGCTCATTATGGATTGAGCATGACGGCGCTCTGGCACATCAACCAACAGCGGTACAGCATTTCCTGTCCGACACTTTCGGGCAACAGATCGTCGATTATGGTGGTCCCATAGCGTGGCCTCCACGATCCCAGGATCTAACTCCCATGGATTTCTTCCTCTGGGGTTACAGACTAGACTCCACAATCTCTGACTGCGTATCGTGTACTGGGTGGAACCGACTAGACTCCACAATCTCTGACTGGGTATCGTCACTGCGTGTGAGAGTGTGACACCTGTTATGCTGGCGAACATACAACGGGAAGTTCTGTCTCGCATTCAAATGTGTATTGTGGCAGATGGTGGCCATATTGAACCCTATTTATGTTAAACGCAACGTTATGTAAGTACCGCTGTTGCATTAAATACGACCAATGTACTCCATTTGTATTCATGCCTGAGTGTAATAAACCTTGTGTTTCCCTCACGTTTCCAGCCTTCTACTTACGCCAGCCGTTTCTACCATATGTCATTTCCTACTAATTCTTTGATGCTCTACAAGTTTTTAATTGATCTCTTTCCTGTATATCTCATGGTTTCCGAGATAGGAGTGCTAACTTCCACATTTTGCCACTAGGGGCGCTGCAGTCACTCTCATCCGATAGCGCATGGTTGTTTTACTATACCATACCTTAGTTCCATAGCTCTAGCTGTCTTTGTTCCCAAGTTATTGAGGTGACTTAGGACTTTAGGAATCACCCTGTATATGAAGACACAGGGAAGAGATACGATGACCACGAAAAGTCCATCATGCAGTATGACAAGCCAGCCGAACTATACATGCAGTAAATGTTGAAAAAGGAACAACAACCTTTTAGGTGAGTTTCCATTTATGAATTGTAGATTGTTTCAAAATTTGGTTTTGATTCCTACCTTCAGTGAAAATCAACTTCATAAATATGAAAACACAGGAGAAGCACCTACAAAGCTTCAGTAGAGTGAGATGGATACATTTGTTGAACAGCCAGCCAGAACTTGTGTATTTCTTTGTGGTTCAAATTCATTTTTAATAAGATCTCTTTGGACAGACCGATGAGTCCTATAGAATAAAATAACAATGTTTCCCAGTCATCATGTCACCCTGCACTGGGCTGTAGCTGGTTGCCTATCCAGAACTTGTGTATTTTTTTGTGGTTCAAATTCATTTTTAATAAGATCTCTTTGGACAGACCGATGAGTCCTATAGAATAAAATAACAATGTTTCCCAGTCATCATGTCACCCTGCACTGGGCTGTGGCTGGTTGCCTATCCAGTTTTGTGCAGTTAGCATTAGGTGGCAACACTAGGTGGCTGTGATAGGTTGTATACTTACTTCAGAATGTGCCACAGGCACGTATATGAAACCTGATTCCTGTGTCTGTATATTATGCACCTTATTTTTCCCTTTTTAGTGTTTCTTATTTGTTCATGTTTTTTTTATTTTCACATTTCAAAAACTTGTGGCTCACCAAAAATTTGTGCACGGCCCACAATTTTGGAATAACTGGTTTAAGTAGCACCGAATTAGACCAGTTGAATTGGTATGTGTGTGTATTTAGGCAGAATGTTTGACAAAGAAAACAGGTTATGTGATAAAATAAGTAGGCAAGTGAATGTGGAACAAACAGTGCTTATGAAGTGGCAAAGTGTTTGGTCATACCAGGAGCATCAGTAAATCATATCCTTCTATGTGTGTTAAATTTGTACCCATACAAACTACAAATTTTACACCAGCTGTTACCAGTGGATACCACATAGCTGGAGGAATTTGCCTGATGGGCTCTGGGAAAGAACACTGTTCATCCCCAGTGGTCATTAAATGTATTGTGGACTGAGGAGGCTCATTTTGCATTACATAGGTCTGTCAGCATGCATATTTGCCAAATATAGGCCCAGGGTAATCCATATGCATACACAGAGGAACCAGTGTATTCACCACAAGTTATACAGGGTAAGTCAAAATGATGTTCACGATTTCAATGCTTTACCACACAACATGTAGTGAGTATTTTTAATTGTGAGATGTGTACTTTAGAAGGTAATCTCCCCAAGTTCCAATGCCCCACTACTGATTCCGCTGGTGGTCTGTAGAAGGCATGATAAATCCGGCAGAAGGAACAAGTCATACAATGGTGGCAAGTGGACAAGAGAAGGCAGTGTTCTCAATTTTCATACGAACAAGTCAGTTGTGACTGTTCAACAGCATTTTCAGACAAAATTTAAGATAGAGCCACCCAGTGGTAAGTCAGTTCGTAATTGGTATTCACGATTTCAAGACACAGGCTGCATTTGCAATGGCAAATGGACTGGACGTCCGTCGCTAGGAAATGACATAGTGGAGCGTATTTGTGCAAATTACATAAGGAGTCCTCAGAAATCCACTTATCGAGCAGGTCGAAAACTTGGTGTCCTGCAAAAAATTGTATGGCGAGTTTTGAGGAAATGTTTGCACATTCAGTGTATTGTCTGCAGTTGATTGAAAAGCTGAAGAGGGATGACCGCAACCTGCGAGCGGCTTTCTGTGAAAGATTTTTCACTCTACTGGAGGATGACGATTTCTCTGAAAAGTTAGTTTTAGTGACACAGCTACATTTCAGGAAAGGTGAACATGCATAACGTGATAATTTGGGACACTGAAAATCCCCATGCAATCTTGCAGCATGAGCGTGCTTTCCCAAAAGTCAATGTCATCTGTGCAGTTACTCATTGAAAGGTGTATGGGCCCTTCTTTGCTGAAGCCACTCTGACAGGAATTACCTATCTCGACATGCTCCAACAATGGCTTCTCCCGCAGCTGGAAGAAGACATTAATGACTTCATTTTTCAACTCGATGGTGCTCCACCACATTTCCATAACAAGATTCGGGGTGCCTAAATGACAGGCTGCCAAAACAATGGATTGGCTGTTCAGCTGAGGTGGATGAAGAACTGTTGCATTGGCCACTATGATCCCCAGATCTCACCCCACATGATTTTTTCTTTGGGGATTTCATAAAGGATCAGTGTCTATGTACCACCACTTGCAGTGACGCTGGTTGATTAGAAAGCTCGCATCACAGCGGCCATCACAGAAATTGACTCCAACATGCTATGAAGAGTTTGGCAGGAACTTGATTAATGACTTGATGTGTGCCGTGTTACATGTGGAGTGCACATATATAAGTAATTGAACAAAACTTTATGAAATGTGCTTTTCAACAGTACTAGTTGTGTGTATCTGCTTTGCATTAAACATGAGTACCAAATCATTTAAATCGTGAACATCATTTTGACTTTCCCTGCAGTGTGGTGTTGATTCAACACATCTATCGTTCTTGGGTCTTTTTTATTTGAGGAATCGTGCCCAGAAATGGCTGGAAGTCTTGCTCAGTAAATGCCAAATGCTACTTCAAACTGCTGCTTGAAAACATGATGTCATGTTCGCAAGAAAAAAATCTGCTGCATGCAGTCACATTAATGCAGGATGGTGTGCCAGCTGACTTCACATCTCCAGTAAAGAAATTTTCTGTCACCACAGTTTGTGCTGTGAGACTAATGAGCAGGCACTTTGGCATCTCATGGCCACCTTGGTCTCCAGATCTGACACCTATGGATTTCTATATGTGGGGTTATTTAAGAGTGTAGGAATCCATATTCGCCATGAAGTGTGTTGCATTCACCTGGACATGCTACATGTGATGGTCACTGGAGTCATTACATGCTTGAATACTGCAATACTTTGTGGTGAAGGACATGTTGAACGATTACTGTTGTGATAGTATCACCAAATTAAGGCAACATATGTATTTTCATTGATTCCCCCTGTATTTAAATTTTTTTAACCGTTATTGCTCTCTGTCGGAGCCTTTTTAGAATAAAAGTTTTTCTGTTGCCAAACAAAATCCCCCACAAGATGTTGCTTTTCATACAAACTGCACTGTGCATACATATTTGTTCCTATGTTGTAAAGTTTTGAAATTTAAACAGACTTTTGAGCCACCCAGTATATACAATGACTGCATTTTGTAGTGGTTGAAGCAGTCATTGTGGCTGACTACATGCTTGTACTTGCTTTAGAGAGTGATACCTCAAGTAAGCTGGTGACCAAACAATCATATGTTACTTTTGTTTTGTAATTTATCCTGTGCATTGCATTGATTGGCTGTACAAAACCTTACCAATCAGAATAAGAGATTTTGTAAAAATAAAGTGTGAAATCCTATGTTTTGCTCCAGATTTTTTTACTGATTTATGAGGTATGTTTTCAGTTATTAAGATGCCATGTTCTCATAAAATTGCAGAAGTTATAATTGCCCACAGATCTTTAAAAAATATTTCCCAGTCAAAAGGAAATTTTCTCTTATTTGTGTCATCCATTTTCTTACGCTAATTTGTAGTGGGCATACACGTAGTTCCTCCCACCCCTTCGTAATTTGAGAGCAAAAGTGACTTTTATTGGTTTATTTTGAATTTTTTTGTTCCCAGTTATTCTCTCATTGTAGCTGATTTAGTTTTGAATACTTTTTTAAACTTAAACAACACTTTTTTTATTCTGGTAAAATGTATAGCTAGTGGCTCTTACTAAATGGCAAACAAGAAATGAGAAATAGTTCCTTCTTAGTATATGTGTCATAATAATTATCTCTCTTAAATTTCTAAAGCACTCTTCTGTTTACAAAAATGGAGTATGTGGATGGTCAACCTTATTTCCATAGTTTAATTTTGATGTAAAAATGATGTCACCTAAATAATTTGTTTATTTTTATGTGTTCATGTTTTTTTTTTTTTTCATGTAATTCGAAAAATGTAACTCATATTGTTTTCTTTCTCTCTGTCTGATCTTAGAAATAATTCCCCGTCCTGCACAGTCATTTGACCACTCTCCACTTTACCTTTGCCTTCGAATGGGGAAGCCAGTAAAAAAGCCTTTACATCGTTCAACTCCTGTCATGCATTATGGTAGGAAAGTGAAATCAGAATACTGGTTTAGCATTCCTCAGACAAGGTAGAGTTTCCTTCCCATTTTATATTACTGTGTGAGATGGTTTCAGAACTAAATTATGAAAAATTTGAGTAGTGTGGTAAAGTTGTCCTGTTTTGTTGACATCAGATTGCATTCTTAAATTTTTGGGTTTTATGACATTTTATTTTATTCTTCCAAATTTAAGTGAAATGTAAGGGGTTTTTTTGTTGTTGTTGTTGTTTTATGTTGCCTAAAGCCATTTGTTATGTAGATCTGCCATTATCCTAACTAAATAAGTTGACAAATTATACATTATCTTTAACTTCCCCGGCAGCACAGTGATCTAAGCTCTGGCATCTGACCGTTTATTTGCTCAAGTGGGCCCAAGGTCAGGGCCTTCAGTGGGCCTTGGGCCCACTGAAGGCCCTGACCTTGGGCTGAACCATTCCTGCTTCAGTGGGCCTTGGGCCCACTGAAGCAGGAATGGTGTGTTTGTCTTACAGCACTGACTCTTTCCCTTCCTTAGAACCAGTGGCCCTACATTAAGGACGTGCAACTACTTATAGCCCTTAAAAGTTTTTCATCGTGGTATTTTTCTACTCATTGTAGCAGGACTGCTGTTAGTTTGAAATTACTTTTTATCATGCTTAAAAAAAGTATGCGCTGATTATCTTTTATAGTTGTAATTAATGACTTCATGGCTTCCTCTTATTACTTCAGTATTATAAATATTTAACGGGAATTATTGAGGATAAATTTATTAAGGTACATTACCTCTCAAATCTTTGATCTAAACACTAGATCTTCGTCAGGAGTTCTTGCGTCTTATTACTTCCACAGGTCTGGCGACCAAGCCTGGTGGATTTTACAACCAGCATGGTCATTGATGTTGCCACCTTGTGTCTTGTAAATTTCCAGGGATTCCTCTAATTTCTGGATAATTGCATGGATTGATGTTTGATCACTTTTAAGAAGTCCCAGTCCATTTTGTGGCCAGTTTGTTGTATGTGCCTGTCTAATCCTGTTTTATTTGAGATGTTCCTTATTGCTGCTTTGTGTTCTTTAATTCAAGTGGTTAACCTTCTATATATAAGAGAAACAGGAAGAAGGTTAACCACCAGAATTAAAGAACACAAAACAGCAATAAGGAACATTTCAAATAAAACAGGATTAGACAGGCACATACAACAAACTGGCCACAAAATGGACTGGGACTCCTTAAAAGTGATCAAACATCAGTCCCACGCAATTATTTGGAAATTAGAGGAATCCCTGCAAATTTACAAGACACAAGATGGCAACATCAATGACCATGCTGGTTGTAAATTCCATCAGGCTTGGTCGCCAGACCTGTGGAAGTAGTAAGACGCAAGAACTCCTGACGAAGATCTAGTGTTTAGATCGAAAATTTGAGAGGTAATGTATCTCAATAAATTTATCCTGGATAATTCCCGTTAAATATTTATAATACTGATTTTATGGTTAGTTAATCAAAAAATTATTATATGCAAAAAGTTCAAGACACACACATGTGAGAGTTCAAAAATATTTGAAAGCTTGTAAAATAAAACTCAAGCAGTCCATATGCACTGTCCTAAAAAAAAAAAAAATTGAACACATATCAATTACACAGGAATATCACTGCCACTCACTCCAGTGGTATGTCCATTCCTCCTGGTAGAAAAACTGCAGCTAGTATAGGGCTCCTTTCTTGTAAAATGGTGATCAGTTATTGATGCTGATTTGTTCATCCTATAAGTGTTTTTTTTTTTTTTTTTTGTGGTTCAGATTGAGACTGTGCACTAGGCAATCTACCTTCTGCACTTTTATGTCCTTAAAACAAATCTGTAATAGCATCTCAAAGATAATTTCATGGTTCAAAGAAATGTGGTTCTGTACTGAAGAACTGTAACATCATAGGGAGTATGGAGTTGTCCAAAATGTTTAAGTAGGCTTTGGCTTTCATGGTTTCTGCCATAGCCATCAAAGGTCTGAATCCACACCATGAAAAGCGGCTCCAAATCATCACACCACCTTCTCCAGACGTTGTTGAAATAAAGCACCTTTGCTTAGATATTCTGCAGTCATTCTTCCATACTCATTTGCACCCATCTGAGTGGGATAGAACATGATTCATCAGTGTATAAAATTAGTTTCTACTTCACTAGGAAACATTTGCAGCATACAAAGGAAGACCATACATTACCGTTAATGTTAATCTAATGTGCTACTAGACTGACTGCCTTGCCAATGCAGTGGAGCTTAGTATATACAGACCTCAACAATTGTTGAGGTCAGTACATACAAAGCTCCACTGCATTGGTAAGGCAGACTGGTAGTTTATAAATTTTGAAAGTTTATAAATTCTAAATCCACAAACTCTTTGTTTATAAATTCTAAATTCACAAACTCTTTGTTTATAAATTCTGTGGAAGAAATATTCTTCTCATAATACATGGAAATACCGGGTGATCGTAATTAAAGCACGCCTATTCGACGCTGTGTAGAGACATATTTAGCCATCCAAATGCAAGCAAATTTACTATGGCGGCATTTCAGGACCTGTGGAAGAAATTTCCGTGAAAAAAAAATACCAAAGCTCACCACTATGGCACTTGTGGTGCTGCAATCAACAAATATTTTATTTGTACAAGAAACTCATGCAGGGTTCCCACTCAACCTGGAAAACAGGGAAAACCTGGAATTCTCAGGGAATTTGAAAATGGTTCCAAAAATTAGGGAAAACTCTGGGAAAATTACCCCCCAACCCCCACCCCACTTTTTTTTTTTTTTTTTTTTTTTTTGTAAAAATCAATGGATACTTTATTTTGCCAAAAAAACTTATTTTTCAAGATTTCAAACTTTTGCTTGCAATTACTGCCTGTCTAGAATTTGGTAGATCTTACTTTCAGTTATATTAAGTATTTGCTTTATTCTCTAAAAGAAGATGCAAAATTGAATTTTTAGAATTGACAGTTATTAAGCTTTTGTTCAATTTCTGCAGGCAGTTGTTATAACATGGAACAATTAGGCACAATGACTCCTGCTTGAAGAAACACTTCACAAGAGAACCAACCAAATGATGGATCAAAGTCCTTTGTCTGTTGGTTCTTTTGAAACATGTTTCTTTGAACAGAGCTATTCCATCATTAAGCTTAGCTGCATTGTGTTATAGAAAAACTGAAACTATTCAACTGACAGATTTTTTCTTACATACGACCTGTTTCTATGGGAATGTATTTACAAATTCCGTGTGGGTAGTATTCACAAATGTTCACGGAACTTTGGTACAGAAAATAATGTGCATGTTAGTTGTTTATTAATGAAAAGCAGGTAATTTTATAAAGACAAATTACTTAAAGAATTTACAAGTGTGTGCTTTGGTAAGAAAAATGAATGGAATGGAATGAAATGTAACAATTCTCTTTGCAACATGCCACTCTGGAAAACTTTAAAAAAACACCTGGAGAACCTGGAAAAGTCAGGGAATTTTTTTATTACTTTTGAGTGGGAACCCTGTCATGCTATACAGAGATACTGACCTTAGTGATGCAGGAGATACTGCTAAATGTGATTCCCATTCTGAAGTTGTAAAAGCTGAAGGCGATAAACCCCCATGTGCACACCGCTTGTGTCTTGGGTCCCAAGGCAGTGTTTGCAGCATGTTCAAACACTGCCATGGCCAGCAAGATCTCCCAATTTATTTTATCCCCAATAAAAAACCTGCGGAACCACATTAGACATCGTCTGCAATCAAATCAGCCTGTGTACGATCCTGATGAATTATGGGAGCAAGTCAATTGTGCTTGGTGTTCCATTCCTCAGCAGCGTTCCCACGGTCCTTAAAAGTCCTTAAAAGGTGCTTTTTTTTTTTAGGGTACTTAAAAGTCCTTAATTTTTGCCAGAAATTCCCCAAATGCTTAAAAAGTCATAATAATTAACACAGCAATCAGGCATTGCTGAATTAACTGTAATTACTGTTTCACACGTGAGTCAAATCACAACAGAAAACTTGAAAATTTCATCGCCGTGGAGTGGAAATTGAACCCGCACTCCTGATTACCATTCGAGCATGCTATCCGTTGCACCACCCACGCCGGGCATTGGAATATTATCCGACCGCGTTCTTAATTAATGCAGATTTTGCTGCCATCTAGCGTTGTAAAGTAAATAATCTCCAGTTGTTCAGATATACTGGAGATTTACTTTACAACCCTAGATGGCAGCAGAACAATAATTAAGAACGCGGTCGGAGAATATTCCGATGCTCTTAACACACAGATACTTGCGAATTCGCCGTCGTGGGTGGTGCGATGGATAGCATGCTCGAACGGTAATCGGGAGATGCGGGTTCGATTCTCGCTCCACGGCGATGAAAGTTTCAAGTTTTCTGATGTGATTTAATTCACATGTGAAACAGTAATTACAGTCAATTCAGCGATGTCTGATTGCTGTGTTAATTATCATGACGTATTTGCCACGTATTATGAGAAGAATATTTCTTCCACTCTTTTTATGCTTATAAAAAGTGTTTATTTTTCTTTCCTAATTTTGTGCATGAAAAGCAGAAGTTACAATGTAGTGAATACAACTTCTGCTGCTGGTTGGCTATGGTGATGCTGTGTGACATTGGCAGAAAGCCAGTGGAAGAGCACAGGGTAGGAAGAGCTCTCATGAGTGACTCATGGTGAATTTCACTTTGACTTTGTGATTTTGACTTTGGTTTTACAATTCAAGCCATGAAGTAATTATATACAATGTCCAAATCTAGATCTTGTAAATTTAACTACAGTTTCTTTATTTACATTATTTTTGTTACATATGTGATTACTCCCTCATGAAAACTAATTTGGCCAGCAGAACTGTCTTTTAAATTACGTAAATTTCAATTTATTACATCCACAAACTTGAATTATATGCAACAATATTGCAAGCTTCATGAACAGACTTTAATATATTTAGATAAATCATGTGCAAAAGTATATTTGCATATATGTTATTTTTGCATGTACAATTTGTAAGGTCCTTAAAAATTTTTGTGGGGTGCTTAAAAGTCCTTAAAAAGTGCTTATATTTTTTGGGAGAAAATGAGTGGGAACCCTGCTCAGGACGACATCCATCGACTGTATGGCTCATTGCCATGCCGTGTTGCTGCCTGTATTGCCGTTTGCGGCAGTGCAACCACTTACTGAGGCGTACCCATTGTGCTGCATTATCTTATCTGATGAACACTATACGTGGCTGAAAATAACATCAAGGTAATCCCTTATGTATTCCCATTTGCACGTTCTATTTCACCCCTCTATCTTCACTCCTTCTGGGTGGGGCAATTTCTATGTCGAGCAGTGTATGTACCAAAGGTCTTGTGTGAGATCTGAGATGGATGTCAGTTAAGCTCGAGTTTGTGCCGAGGTCACTGTACATGGGGATGTTTGATACATCAACAATAAATAAAATCTAGTATCAGTTTTAAACTTTAATCTAGGAGATGAGTTACCTTTTAAGGAGCTAACCTCTGAATATCACAGAACTGCTGAATGATATATATGCAATGTATTATTATAAACAAACTGATTGTCTCATTAGATTAACACATGTGTGTGTGTGTTTTATTATTATTATTATTATTATTATTGTTTCATGCAAGTAGCGTATGATATGCTATGAAAATGTGTTTTACAGGGTTGACAGTTTGTATTTATTTTTTCTGCGTTGGACTCCTCACATATATGGAGACATCGATGTCACAAATTTTGAAGAATTGGGATTTTCTCCTATAGACCACACTGATGAAGAGGATGAAGAAACAACAGATGCCAGCTATTCAGCCGAAAGAAGGAAATCAAGCTGGGCATTTCTGTGGAAAAGGCGGAAGTCTAAAGATGTTTGTGAAATCACCAAACCTGATGATTTAAGTCCTGTTGATTGGGAGGTGATTCATATTATATTTGACACTATTAACTTCACTTAGGCTCATGTTTGTGGCTGCTTGTTTCATCTTCTGAGTGGCAGATTTTTTTTTAATTTTCAAATATGTATTTTTAGTGCTCTGCTGCATACTCCATACTAATAATTTTCTGTATTCTTTCTTAAAATATTTTATGTAAAAAATCCTTAAAGTAAGATTCTAAAAATATGAATAAATAAATTTATTTTGTTAAATTATGTATACCCTCTACAAAAAAAAAAAAAAAAAAAAAAAGAAAGAAAGAAAGAAAGAAACCCCTTGAAGGAATCATCCAATTGAGATGAAAATTAGAATGTGCAATTGTATGGGAAAGAAAATGAATGCAATTCCAGAACAGTTGAGCCATTTATTCGGATAAAACAGCTGCACGAGTGGAACAAGTCAGTACATTGTAGCGCCACCTCTGTCTCGGACACAAGTGGTTACTTGGTGTGACATAGATGCATACAGTTCGTGGACACTCTCTTAAGGTATGACATGCCAGATGATGTTCAAATTTCCAGCCAGTTCAATGACATTCTGGGATGGGTGTAGGTGGCGTCTCATCATGCCCCAAACATGTTCGATCGGTGAGAGGTCAGGCGATCAGGCTCGCAGTGGAAAGGTGTCAGTGTTACAAAGGCAGGCCTTGGAGATCCATGTCGTGTTTGGCTGGGCATTATCCTGTTGAAAAATTACTCGGTGATGCTGCGACAGGAATGGCAACACGAGGTCATGGAATGTCGTCGATGTATCATTGAGCCAAGAGGGGGGTACGGAGGACTACAAAGGGTGTCAGGCTATTGTAGGAAATGGCTCCCCATAAAGTCACTCCCAGTGTGCGAGATGTGTGCCGTTGCATGATAAAGGCAGGATTCGTGCGCTGGCCAGCTCATCTCCAGACACATATGCGCTGGTCATCAGCGCCAAGTGCAAACTGTGACTCATCACTGAAGGCAGCACAATGCCACTGAACACTATCCCATGTTGATTGGGCCTGACACCACTGCAACCGGTACTGGCAATGCTCACTGGTCAGCGGTAAGCAGGGGAGTGGCCTCCCCAAATGTAGGCCCAGTGCCACGAGTCCTCTGGCTTCATACCTGTAGATATGACACAGCATGGCCACAGATGGTTGAGAGTGACGAATTCCGTTCTGTTCGTGCGGCTCACGCAATCGCTCAATCCTCTCATTCTGTCATTGCCCTCGGCCATCCACTACCTGTCTGCCACTAGGTTGGGCCCTCCTCTACCCATGGGCACCAACTTCACCTGATTGCCACGTCACTCTGACCCAGATGCCTGGTGATATGGTAACATGACCAACCAGCCTCTCTCATTCCAATTATACATCCTCTCTCAAACTCGCTCAACTGCTTGTATTGTGCAGGGCTCCGACATTGAGACATCCTTACAGTCCATGGAGGTTCATGCAACTGCAATCCGCTGTCACAATTGTCGCTGCTTATGAGCTCTGCTCTTGATTATACCCTTCTTGACACGTGGTTCTTATATGCACTGTGGCTGGTCATTATTTTTTAATCATTTGTATATTTGGTCCTGAGGTACTTGTATGCAGAGTTTCATCAGAATCGAACAGCTTTCTCAGGGTGCTTCAGGTTTTTTTTTTTTTTTGGCAAAGAGTATTTATATTGGCACGTGTATTTTTTAATAAATTATAGTAAACCAAAAATTAGTAGCAAACTTGCATTCATACCTGTTATCTAAAAAATTATCCATCACCAATTGTTGATGTGAGTTTCTAACAAGATTTTGCACCGTGTGTTCGAGTTTGTAAAACTGCTTGTAAGATTTTCAGAAGCATTCTCCTTTTTTTTTTTTTTTTTTTTTTTTTAGGGAGAGAGAGAGAGAGAGAGAGAGAGAGAGAGAGAGAGAGAGACCTGCCACTTCTGCAACTTTTGTTTTTCCTACTGATTATTGCATTTCTTTAATGATTTCAGCATCTGTTTTTCAAAAGTTGTTTGTACATCACTGTCTATATTAATCCAATTTTGAAACACTTATTGGAATCATTATTTTCTTCTTATTTTGGCTCCACTAGAGCAGCGTCATTTTTTTTTTTTTTTTTTTTTTTTTGTGTGTGTGTGAAATTCCACATAAAGTCATATATTTAGAGGCATTGGAAACCATGTGAGTTATGTCCAACAAAGATCTTCTTAAATAGTATAACTATACTAGTGATCCGAAATTTCTTGGCGTAGAATAGAAATAAAAGTTTCCAAGCTTTCGCACATCAACCAGATGGCTTTCTCAAGGAAGGTAGACAGCTAACTGCAAACTGAATAATAGAACAGTTCAACAATTTGAACATGGTGACTTGACTTGACAATAACGAATAGATGCAAATGTAATCAAGTATTCAAAGACACGAGGCGTTATGCTCGTTTAGCATGCGGAATCATGGAAGGAAAACCAAGAGGCAATCACTATTTGAAGAACTGGTTCCAAACTCGTGGCAACTCCAGTGAGATGCTCTCATTGCATGACTCGCTGTTTGTTATGATCTCCAAAGTTTTGCTGTTGGTTATGGAGTGCAATGATAGCATCTCACTGGAGTTGCCCTGAGTCTGGAAGCAGTTCTTCAAATAGTGATTGCCTCCTCTCGGTTTTCCTTCCATCTATTCATTATTGTCAAGTCAAGTCACCGCGTTTGAATTGTTGAACCGTTCTATTATTCGGTTTGCTGTTAGCTGTCTACCTTCCTTTAGAAAGCCATCTGGTTGATGTGCAAAAGCTTGGAAACTAAATTCTATGCCAAGAAATTTTGGATCACTAGTATAGTTATACTATTTAACTACAGTTGGTGTATTGTTCCTTGTTATTAATTAAAGATCTTTTTTTTTTTCGTGATTTCTGATGCTGATCCCTTGCCCACCTTTTTTTAATTTTAGAAATCAAAATTAAAATTTTAAAATTAAAGGAAATTGCTTTACACAATGATAACAACCCCATTACCAAACTCTCTAAATAATCTTGATCCTATTCAGCCATTATGAAAAATAAATATATAAATATACAGGTTCTATTTAATATACACTGAGTGGCCACTTTATTATGACCACCCCCTGAGTACTTCATTGGGCCACCTTTTGCCTTTAATACTGTGTTGATTCTTCGTGGCATGGACTCCACGAGATGTTGATAGGTGGTTTGTGGTATCTGAGACCATGCTTTATGAATAGCACTTTCCAGGAGTGAAAGATTGCAGGGTTGTGGATCCAGCTGTCTGATGGCTCGTTCAACTTCATCCCACAAATTCTCAATGGGGTTGAGATCTGGAGATTGTGGGGGCCACCTAAGCAAAGTAAACTCACCGGCATGTTCCTCAAACCAATCCTGTACAGTACAAGCACTATGGCAGGACGCATTATCTTGTTGAAAGTAGCCATCGCCATTGGGATAAACCATCCACATGACAGGATGCACTTGGTCCGCAACAATGTTTAGACATGATGTGCCAGTCAGACGTTGATCAACACGAATTAAAGGGCCAAAAGCATGCCAGGAAAACATTCCCCAAACCATAACGTTGCCTCCACCAGCTTGAAGGGTTGTAGCAGTGCATTTGGGGTCCATGCTTTCGTGCTGTTTCCTCCAAATTCTCACTCTGCCATCGGCATGGTACAACTGAAAACATGATTTGTCAGACCACATAATTTGTTTCCAATTATCGACTGTCCAATCCTTGTGCTCCTTTGCAAACTGGAGACGTTTTCTCTTGTTAACTGCAGACAGCAAAGGTGTTCGAAAGTCCTTCAGCTGCCATATCCCATCTGATGCAGTGTACGGTGAACAGTGCGTGCAGAGATCATTTGAGGGGATCCTTGATTAAGATGGTCTGTAATTTTCTGCACTGTTGCCCTTCTGTTGTTTGTTACCAGTCTGGACACTCTCCGTTCCGCCCAAGCAGTCACTAGTCGATGACGGCCTCACGTTGCACGTAGAGACCCAGTTTTTTTTGGCTGACAGTCCAGTCTTTAAACTCTTTAACAACAGCTACTCTGGAACATTTCATGAATGCGGCGGTTTCAGTAATACTCGCTCCATGGCTCCGAGCTCCTACAATCATCTCATGTTGAAAGTCCATCAAATCGCATTTTTTACTCATCTCATCACCCAAAAATCTCTTCTACTACTGTTGCAAGCTTTCCCTTTTTATACTAGCCTCGCCCTCTGGCAGCAACAGTGTGCAGCCATAGCTCATTTGCATAAAACTGTCAGGTGGTCATAATAAAGTAGCCACTCAGTGTATACCAGATATTTCCAACTGGATTCAAAAGAAGTTCTAAAAAGAAAATTTCAAAATAAGCATCAGACAAGGGTCTTCAATTGCACTACAACTGAGGAACAATAAAGACCCATCAAACCTTGAGAACAATGTGAGGCAGAATGTTGTTAGTTAGTAAGGTGGAGACTAATATTCTTAGGTGGTTTGGCCATGTTGAAAGAATGAGTGATGATATGCTTATTAAGAAAAAATTTCAGCCCAAGTGGCGGGAAAGAAAGGCAGAGGAAGGCCAGGGAAGTCATCAGAGGATCAGATTCAGGAGTGTCTGCATGAGGAAAAGATTATGACTATGAAATATAGAAGGGCTTGTGTACATCGTGGGATGGATACCAGTGAAGCACGAGTTGTGTGTCAAGATCATTGTAAATGGAGAAGTTTGATATGGAAACAGTAAGTAAATAATCAGAAATTTCTAACAGTTTATCTGGTGGTGTGTATTTCTTTGTGGAGTTAACCTCTTAATTTCGTAGAAAAGCTTAGTGATATGTATGTGAAACCTGAGAACAAAATTGGAGTTTACTGTATACCTCTTTACTAACCAGGTAGTTGCACTAAGAAAAAATACATAGGAACAACCAAAAGAGCTTTATCAACCCACTTTAAAGAGCATAAATGAAATATTGAATATTCACAAAAAACTACAGATCTAATTAAAACAGTTATTGATGAAGGGTTTACACCCATTTGGGAAGAAGCAAAAGTCAATTTCACATTACACAGGTTGGAAACGAACTCTTATCCATAAATCTATTGAAATTTCAACCAATTGGATATGGGATAATTTTATTTCAACGTTTTTTGCAAAATATAAACTAGCAATTAAAATCTTCCAAAAATTCAACAGAATCCAGCCAAAAGATGTCAGCACAAGACCACAGCCCTATGATGAGAATTTCAAAAAGTGATCAAGAGCAGAACAATGTACATAATTTGATGGCTGACGAGAGCCCTAGCTGCTGGAACTATGGTTCCATTTTCGTTTCCTTTATTGGCGTTTAATTAAATAAATATAATCTTTATGTATCAAAACAATCTATGTTTTTAATCATAGAGTGCTCAGGTAGTGATACAAAGTCTAGACTTGTCTCATCAGCACTGCAAACTTTGTGAGGTTCGTATCCTTCAAGAATTCTAGCTAAACAATTCCGATGTCCATTTTTCTGCAGCTTGTTTGTCTCTTTGCTTTCATCACATCAGACATCATCAAGAGCTCTGATAATTTTCTTTTCAAATTTTTCAAAACCAACCTCAAAATTTTCAAAATGTATTCCACTGTTAGTTGGGGATTCATAAGTTCTGATTTTTTTTTTTTTTTATTTATTTTTTTTTTTTTACCGTTGAAAAAGATTTCTTCAACATTAGCAATTTATCTTTGCATTTGAAAACAGAAATAATAATATAGTATGTAAGGTTAGTTACTAGTACTCATCTAATTCAGGACACATATATTTAGTATGTCTCTATCTTTGAGCTGACCCCTCCCTTAGTGTAAAACCAGTATTTACATGTTAAGACCAAAGTACTAAATACCACAGTAACCCCTGTTCTCTTCAACTATAATTAAAAAACATTAAGTTAAAATATTAATTAGTTCAAAGTAAAAATACCCAAATCTGAACTTACATTAAATAACTATTACTGACTAAGGGAAATGTCGAACTCAAACTTGTCACATGATGCAAGTACTTTAGGGAGCTTGTGCATCCATCTTCAAGTAAAACACCCCATCAGGTCTGCCACATTTATTAGAAGTGAGCTTTTCTTGAGCGATAGATACGATATACAGGAAATGGATAATAAATACAGTAAAGCAATATGTTGGCAATAATAAATTAATCAAAAAATTAATAGTTGAAACAAAAAATAAAATAAAATAGAAAGATACTGATGAAGATGAAAAGGAAAACAGAAATATAAAGGCTCTTTTTCATGTGTTAAAAAGTTATCAGGACAGTTAATAAAAATGGGAAAACATTTAATTTTCAATTTGGTCATTCTGTTAAAAAAAATATTGGCTACTTGGTAAATTGAACAACAAAAAATCACATAAAAAAAGTATTAGAATCAGCAGCAGTATACCAAATTCCAATAGGCCCTGGTCCATCAAAAATCACATACACTGCTGGCCATTCAAAATGCAACACCAAGAAGGAAGCATCCGATTGGCCTGAAATTCGCAGCATGCTTCACCCGTGAGAGGACATGCAAATGATTAGCATTGCAGGGCATATGCAAATCACGTGCGCCCGGCACGCCACCGAGAAGCACTATAAGAAGAGTGCACAGAAGGCGGGGTGTAAGTAGTGGAAGTGTGTTGTGCTGCCGGACCTGTGCGTGGGAAGCTTCCTGATTCCTCGTCGCAGAATACGGCAGTCATTCCAGCACGTTTTGGAGTTCGACAGAAGACGAATAGTGGCTTATCACGACAGCAGTTTATCGTACCGAGACATCGGCGGCCGTGTGGGACGACGTCCAGCCACAGTGAGGCGAGTATGGATTCGGTGGGTGCAGGAGGGACGGACGGACCGACGTGAGCGATTGGTGCAGTCGTGGCACACCACCAAACATGAGGACCGGCATGTTTTGTGGCGGGCATTGACGGCTCACACTGCCATATCACGAATGTTAACGCAGGAATTAGGGTGTGTTGCGCAACAACCTATGTCAGCACGTACCATTTGGCATCGTCTGCAGGAGCGGGGACTTGTCACAGGGCGCCCATTGCTCCAATTACCATTGACGTTACACCACCGGCGAGTGCGGCTGCAGTGGGCCATTGAGCGCCGCACCTTGGCTATGGAATGGCACGACATTGTATTCGACGAATCTCGCTTCTGCCTGCAACACCACGATGGTCGGATCGGCGTGTGGCGGCACCGCAGCGAGAGACTGTATGATGCCTGCATTATGCATGACCATACCGGTCCGTCGCCTGGTGTTATGGTTTGGGGTGCAATTGGATATGATACCCGCACCCCTCTGGTATGCATCGCCGGTACACTCAACAGCCACCGCTACATCTCCGATGTTTTGGAGCCTATAGTTCTCCCTTACCTGCAAGACCTGTACCGATTTGTTGAAAAAACTGAAGCATTGTACATACATACATACATACATACATATCACTAAGCTGTTCTCTGAGATTCAGAGGTTAGCTCCAAAAAGAAATACAAACTTCCAGATATTTTTACTTACTGTTGTCGTATCAAACTTCTCCATTTACAGCGATCTTGACATACAACTCGTGCTTCACTGATATCCATTACACGCCTTACACAAGATCTTTTATACTTCATACTCATAATCTTTTTCTCATGCAGACACTCCTGAATCTGATCTACCCATGTCTTCCTTGGCCTTCCTCTGCCTTTCCTTCCTGCCACTTGGGTTGAAAATATTTTCTTAGTAAGCATTTCATCACTCATTTTTTCAACATGGCCAAACCACCGAAGCATATTAATCTCCACCTTGCTAACAACATTTTGCTTTACATCACACAACTGCAATACATCTTCATTCCTCACACAATCAGATCATGTCTTGCCACAAACCCCACGTAAGTAACGCATTTCTCCAGCACACAAACGACTCCTATGCTTCTTCTGCAGTACCCAGGTTTCACTGCCATACATCAGAGTAGGAACAATTACTGTTTCATACACAGCCATGCGGGACTCTCTTGAGAACCCATCATTCCTGTGAAAACCTCCCAGAGCAGCTATGACTTTCAAAGAAGAATTCACTCACCTACTGATTTCACCATCCAACTTGTGCTCTCTGTCAAACATGCTTCCTAAATACACAAACTCACTCACCTGGTCAATCACAGTGCCATTTATACTTACATTACATTCAGTGCTACCAGTTCCTCTCTCAAACACCATAACTTTGGTTTTTCCCTTATTTATACTCAGTTTGAATTTCATGCAAACTTCGTGCATCCGAGTCAACATACTCTGCAATTCACTTTTGCTCTCTGCCAACAGGACAGTGTCATCAGCATACAGCAATCTGCATGCACGGATATCACCAAGACATAAACCACTATTATCTATTTTGGCCTCACGCATGGTGACATTACACAACCTTGTCTAACTCCTGCACCAATGGAAAACCATTTTGATAAACACTCGTACACAAGCTCTACTACCAGCATACATGGCTTTTACACTATTTAGTAGATTCCCAGTAACACCATATTCATTCAATATCTTCCACAAAAGTGTCCTATTGACTCGGTCGTAAGCTTTCTCTAAATCTATGAAGGCAGTAAAAACTTTCTTCCCAACAGCCAGATACTTTTCAATCATCATGCGTAATGCAAAAATCTGGTTAGTGCAACCTTTACCAGGCATAAAACCACTCTGAACATCCCACACTTTCAATGATGTAAGAACCCGTACTTTTTCAATAACAACCTTACCAAACACTTTCCCTGGCACACTCAGTAGGCTAATACCACGATAGTTCTTGCATTCAGTCTGATCACCTTTTCCCTTATACAAGGGAACAATAATAGCATCCTTCCGATCCCAAGGGACCATTCCTAACTCGCAGCACAACTGGCAAATTTCAGTTAATCAGTTAATTATAGAGTCACCACCATACTTCAACATCTCTGCAGTTATGCCATCAACTCCTGGAGCCTTACCATTCTGAAGAGATTTTAGAGCTTTACACACTTCTTCTGTTAAGATCCCTCATTGTGACATCATCTGAGTCTGTCTCAGAATGATCTTTGCTTTCCTGATCTAATAACTTATAGAAGTATTCACCCCATCTGTCACTTAACTCATTGGGCTCCCATATCATTTCCCCGATCTCATTCTTCACACAACTTACAACTTTGTTTCCCCTATTTTTCCTGAGTCTCAAGTCATGTACTTCCAGAAGGACTTTCTATCTTTCTAAAAAGCCAGTTCATGCCTTTCCACTTTCTCCTTCCTATGGGCTATGTAAATAACATATATCCAGCAGGTTCTTGATATTGTTGTGTGTTCAAGTCCCATCACCATCTCTTGGAATTGACAACTCACTTTTGTGTTTCCCCTTTTTGTACATGCAAATAACAATTATTTAGTTATACCAAGAGAAAAGTGCAAAATTGAAATCTTCAACTCATAAATTTGGCTGTGGTTTTACGCTTTAAACTAGGAGATGATTAAATTCATATCCTGAACTCACAACTTTAACCACAGTTTTATGGTTTACACATCCTTTATTGTATATGTGATTATTCTCTCACGTAGGAAACCTTATTTGATCGGCGGAAGTCTTTTAATTTGAATAAGTTCCACTTTATTACATCCTTTAACTTAAATTATATAGAAAAATACTGCAAACTCACTTGTTTATACTTCAATTTGTATAGTTAAGTCCTGTGTAAAAGTATTTGGGTATATGTCACTTCTCGTGGAGTCGTCGACGTAGCATGTTGGCTGCCTGATGAGGGGAATATTTGATTACCGAAAGTACTTGCAGAGGATTACTGTTGCTAGGTTTGAGTTCGACCATTTCCACTCACTGTGAATACGTTTTAATTCAACTATTTTATTCGGTTTTTTTAGTATGATCTCGATAAGTATTCTTTTAATTTGGTGTTTGTTTGTTTTTTTATAAGAATTTCTGTTGTGTGTTGTTTGCGATGTTGTTTGGTGTTCTTTTTATTTGAGTTCGCTTTTAAGGTATTATGAGAACTCCTGTGGTTCTTGACTGTTGATAGCGATGTTAATTTTCGCCGTGAGGGGTTGGGTCGACTCAACCAGATAATGTACTAAAGTGTGCAAAAAAGGTACGAGTGTTATTCAATTACCTACAAAAATTAAAATGTCTTTGTTGTGTATCCAATTAGTAAAGTCTTTAAAAATTTTTGCGAGAGGTGCTTAAAAAGTTCTTATTTTTTTGTGGGAGAATAAGAGTGGGAACCTGGTTAAAATCGGTGTTCTTTCAGAGCAAATTAAGAAGAAGGTAGTGTAGAACACGCTAAGTTACGTATAAAAGTTTAATGCAAATATATTTCAGCCATTACTATGGCCTTCATCAGTGCGACTACGATTGGTTTACGTTGCCAGATTGGAAAGGTAAGTTTTGTATTGGTAACTCCGGGTGACGTGATGCAATGAGGGATTTCCAGATGTAAGGAACAAAAATGGGGAGCTCAGAGTTGTAATTTTTGGAAAATAAAATTTCCAAACTTTCTTTAAACCTCAGAGCATATCGATTTTGGAAAGGAGCCAACTTTTTAGTGTCGGACCAAAGTGGAATAGCAGAAGTGTCAGCCATGGTAAGAAGAGATAAGGCAGATGCAGGTTTTCCAAATTTCACATCAGATTTCTGTTCCTGAAGTCTTCAGAGAATTTTCCGGAATGAACTTCCTACATACGCAGTTAATCCAACGTTAGTCTTGATCAGAATTTTATACACTCCAGGCGAAGAAAGCGGAGGTCTTGGGTCTCTGTCAATACAGAGTATAACAGAAATTGAAGGGGAAGAACAAATGGCAATTCTCTATCCTTCTCTTTTGAAGATACTGATGAGTTGGTAGGCAGAAGGTTCCTGGTAAGGGATTGAGCCAGCAAACGTTAGTTCCTTTTTTGGTGGAACAGGTTGAAGAGCAACAACTGGTTTTTTCTTAGCATTTTGAATTAATTTAGAAACCAGGAGAGGGCGAAAGCCTCTCATACCTTCCACCAATATAAACTGTCAGCCCTCAAGTCTCTCATTCATCAAGCTCATTTGGTTTGTAACACTGAAGTTAATCTAACAAATGAATTAGCAAACATCCGCTTGATCGCTACTCAACATGGCTTTCCCCCTCTCCTGGCTTCTAAATTAATTCAAAATGCTAAGAAAAAACCAGTTGTTGCTCTTCAACCTGTTCCACCAAAAAAGGAACTAATGTTTGCTGGCTCAATCCCTTACCAGGAACCTTCTGCCTACCAACTCATCAGTATCTTCAAAAGAGAAGGATAGAGAATTGCCATTTGTTCTTCCCCTTCAATTTCTGTTATACTCTGTATTTAGTTATACCAAGAGAAAAGTGCAAAGATTCGGCTGTTTGAGAATACAGCACACATAAAAGTAGGAAAGGGAGTGAGACAAGGTGACACCATATCTCCGAAGCTCTTTAATGCTACATTGGAGGGTGTCTTTCAGTCGCTGAGCTGGGAAAACAAGGGGATAAAGATTAATGGAGATTATCTAACTCACCTTAGTTTTGCTGATGAGGTAGTCATTTTTGCAACTATGCCATCAAAGCTGCAGAGTATGATCCAGGAACTTGCTGACAAGAGTAAAGAAGTGGGATTAAAAATGAACTTTCAGAAGACAAAAGTGATGTTCAATGCTTTTTCAAGAAATGAAGATTTATCGATTGATGGAGAAAAGCTGGAGATAAGAGACACGTACGTTTATCTTGGACAGCAGATATCAAGTGAGGGTCACATTGATGAAGAAATTAATCGGCGTACAAAACTTGCCTGGAGAGCTTTTGGAAGAAACAGCATAATTTTCAAGAGCAATATGCCATTGTGTCTTAAAAGAAAAGTGTTTGATCAATGCATCCTTCCAGTGCTTACGTATGGTGCAGAGACGTGGACCTTAACTAAAAGAGTCATACAAAGGCTGCAGACAACTCAAAGCAGCATGGAGAGGTGCATGCTTCGTGTAACCAGGAGAGATAAGAAGAGGAACTCGTGGATCCGAAAAATGACAAGAGTGGAAGACATCATGATCAGAGTAAAATCCGTGAAATGGCAATGGGCTGGACATACTGCCAGAAGGACAGACCATCGATGGACAGCCGAAATTTTAGATTGGATTCCAAGGGACAGGAAAAGACCCAGAAGAAGACCACATGGGAGATGGGTGGATGAAATTCGAAAGTATGAAGGAGTGACATGCAGGAGACTGGCACAAGACAGACCGTTGTGGAGGAAACTTGGGGAGACCTTCGTCCAGCAGTGGATTGATAATGGTTGACAATGATGATGATGATGATGACCATTAGAGCTGCATCACTCCATGTCATGCTATGTGTCTGATTGCTTTGCATAACATGCTGGTCACACAAGGCATTGACTGCTGTCATGTGATCCTGTCAAACTGATGCTCTCACTGCGTTGGAAATTAAATCCTGTGTTATCCGCCTCATATTCTATGTCTTTGGTGATTTTTAGTTCTATTCCTAGGTGGGGCAATTTCAATGTTGAGCAGTGTATTTCATTGTCCTATTTATTAAAGAAATTCAAAGTCCCATAGGAACTGTGTAGCTTTTAAGTCAGAACAAGATGAAAATGTCATGTGTGAGCCACACACACACAGAGGTAAAGATGAATCAGTTTCTCAAAGACCATCCTCACGAAATATAAAACTGTGCTAAGTGTGAAGATGGCTGAACCAACTGAGAGTCCTCTTCTTTTTCTGAAGATGACTCTGTTGAGCTTTAGGTGATTAGACCTCCAATGAAGGTTTAATAAAAACAAAAAATGATTTGTTGATAACCATATTTTGTCAAAAACAAGATTCGTGCATTTAGGATGTTGAAATATATATACAGTTAAACCCCTGTTTAACGGATTGCGATTTAACAAATTCCGCGATTTTACGTACATTTTTTATAGTACGGATGGAATCACATTGAAATTAATGCTTGGTGTTTCCTGATTTAACAAACACATTTCCTCAATCTAGCAAACATTTATTTTTATTTTTTTAAACCACCAAACTGTATGTTAATGAGCATTTTCATGTTAAAAGTTAGAGAGCCTCGCTTGCATAACAGGAAAATTTTACGCATACAGTTAACCAGCATTTCAAAGAACACTATCTGTGACACAGCTTGATGGAATCATAAATCAGTTCGCCCTTTCTGTGACTATCAAGCGTAAGCTTCTTACAGGGCGAAGCAAATGACCAACAAGTTCCAAAGAAGCAGGAACATTTTCTTGCTTGGGTGGGAAGCAGGAAAAAGAAAGGTGGTGTGGGGGAAGAAATCTAGGGTACCTTGGGAGATTCTTGTTTTCAGCTGCAGACAAACAATAGCTTTCTGTGGACTCAGGGGACACACATTGTACATACCCATTCCTGAACCTCTGGAATTCTTCCATTTTGCATTTTTTCTTTTCTTCTTAGTGTTAAATCCACAGGTCAAATGAAACAAGACATCTCGTTATGCAGCTTAGAATACTGAAACGTTCTTTAAGAAGCTAAATGCTCGAAAAAAGGATCAACTATCATATTTTTCTCGCAATTTTAAAGTACGCTTACATTTTGATGCTTCATATTGAAATTTAAAGCCGCCCGGTGGCACTGTAGTCTAAGCGATTGCTTCTGATCATTCGTCCAAAAGGGGTCTGGGTTCGAATCCCGGTGAGGCATGGATGTTGTGTTTGTCTTACAGCACTGGCTCTCTCCCTTCTCTGGAACCAGTGCCCCTAAATTAGGGACAGGGGACTGCTTATAGCCCATTGAATAGCTCAGGTGGTTGTTAAACTACCAATAAAAAACATCTAATATCTACGAATTATGTATTTGATATGCAAAGTAAATGTATATACTACACTGCCGGACAATTGCTAAGGACAGATGACAATAGCAACGATAGCAACCATAAAATGGAAGGCAGGAAAATGTGGAAATTAGCATAAGTGCGGGATACAGTAAGACGTGTTGTGCGTATGCAAATTTTGGATTGCCAAACTTGTTCGTGACGTCATAGCGCTGATAAGAGATATAAAGGATTTGACGCGTATTGACCGTTGTTGTTCAAACGCAAAGTTGAAAGGGAAAGAATCAATTGACGAACTTGCAATTTTCAGTATGTCTTCCCGACATCACCTAGATGATTTTATGGGTGGCGGTATTATTGGCAAGATTGAAGAAGGGCGAAAAATAACAGGTGTTGCAAGGGAGTTCGACGTCAGCCACAGTGTTGTTTCAACGCTTTGGAAATCATTTCAAACAAATGGAGAGTATAGCAAACGTCACGGGGGAAGTCATGTTCGCAGTACGACACCTGCAGAAGATCGGTACATAGTGCTATCAACAGAAAGACACTGGCGCAGCACAGCTAGTGAGGTAGAAAATCAGTTTATGGCTGCTACTAGCAAGCGGATCTCCCGAAAATCTGTTGCCAGATGTTTGCATGAAGGAGGGCTATACGCCCGGCGTCCTGTTGTGTGCATCCCATTGACCAGACGTCACCGTACCGCCCGTTTGCAATAGTGCCATCAACATCGCAATGGGACTGATAACGACTGGTCTGCTGTCCTCTTCTCAGATGAGAGTAGATACAGTCTATCGTCTGATTGTCGACGACAACTGATCTGGCGTGATAGTGGTACTGCATATTGTCCAGCAAACATACAGGAAAGGGACCGATATCCGACATGTAGTGTCATGGTATGGGCTGGCATCATGATCAATGGCTGTATGTCCCTCTATGTGCTTCCAACTGGGACTATGACTGGCCAACAATACATTAATGATGTTCTGCTACCTCATGTTCGCATGTTCCGTGGTGCTGTCGGTGATAGATTCATTTTCATGGATGACAACGCAACATTTCATCGAACAGTCGCTGTCCAGGAGTGTCTTGAGAGCGAGGATATTCAACGCCTCGTATGGCCAGCACGTTCTCCAGATCTGAATCCCATTGAAAATGTGTGGGATGCTTTGGGGAGGAGTCTTGCTGGTCGCCAATGCCCTCCAATAAACAAGGACACCCTCATCCGTGCACTGACAGAGGAATGGGATAAATTACCCCAACAGCTGCTTGATAATGTTGTGCAAAGCATGACACGACGTGTGGAATCTTGCATCGCCCTCCATGGTGGCCATATCCCGTATTGACATCTTACGCCGGAACGCCTGCGGACGGTAATTGCATTTTTTTCACGTTTACGTATTCTGCACAGAATGGCCTGTTTGTCCCTTGAACACGTTCCAAAGCCTTCTGGATTTCAGAGCATAATAAATTGTCTTTCTTGTAATGTCCTGGCATTCTGACATTATTTTATTTCACTTGGCATCCAACCACACTTACTTTTTTATGCGCTATATAGCCGTTTATGATCCGTCCTTAGCAATTGTCCAGCAGTGTATAACATTTTTATAATAAATTTCGTAATTAAAAGTACTATAAATAATTTAAATTTTACTGAAAGAAAGAGAACTTAGCTGCTGATGTATCATGTTATGAACACTAGCTTAATTTGAATATTGCATTCGAAAGGCTTCCTCGACTTAGCAAATTCTGTGATTTTCCATTCAAGACTGTTAGTCTCTTGAAGTTTGTTGCATCGAGGTTTGACTGTAATACATTTGTTGGCATGTGTACTTGCCCTAAAATTTGAATTGTTGGGTAGGATTGAAGAATTTCTTCTTGGTTGTGCTATGGAACCTAGTTGAGCATTGATTTTAAGCTTTGTAATACCTGTAGCTGTGTGTATGTGTGTAATTTAAATTCCCTGACTGGAGTTTAATATCCCCCAAAGTCAGAATCAAGGAATTTTAGACTTTTTTTTTTTTTTAAATCCCATACTGGCTTTGTCAGAATTCAGTGGATGGCAAGTATTCTTGAAAATGTGAAAACATAAAATTTCAGGTTTTTTTTTTTTTTTTGTTTATATGTCAGAAATTATTGTTTATGTGATTCTCAGCTTAGTATACACATTGGTTTTGATGCATAGGCAACCTGTTAACAATAATCTAAAACAATATAATTTCCTTTGTCTGAACGTATGAATGTTTGTTCCATTTTTGTGGTGCAACAGAAAGAGTCATCACCTTAGCAACAATTGAGAAAGAAATATTTGTAATGACACACTTAGTTATCATGATTTTGTTCAGTGAATGGACTCTGCTTCCCGGATACAATTACTTGACTTCTTCACCATAGCACCAACAGAGGAAGAAGTATTTGTGACGTTCCACTTAGCTTTTCATGTTTTGGAGCAGGCGTTCCATGAATGGAAGCTGTGAATCATGTCAGTATGTGGCATAACAACTGTATGACATAATACTTTTTTTTTTATTGTTGTAATGTTCATGAAATATACTTTCACATTTGGACTTCACAAAAGCAAAATACCTGGTTATTAAAAGATCGCATATTTTATTTTCCCCCATCATTATTGATGGGCTTTCACCTAGTGTCTTAATAATTATGTATTGATTTTTATCAGAAATGTCTTATTGATATTGTATTTTGAGAATTCCTTTTTAAAAAGAAATTCTCAGAATGGAAGATTATTAAAAAACACTAGAAATAATCAAAAGAAAATGAGTTTCATTTCAAAAATATCTTGTTAAAATAATGCTTAAATTTTAATTGTGGAATGCCTGTTAATTTAAAATAATAATATATCTTATATTGTAATTTTATTCATCAATATTTGTAACTCCTATAATTACTTTTTTTTTCAGCTTATCTCACCATCATTTGAAAGAGAGCCGAGCATAGAAGCAGACACAGTGCCTGAATTGCTTTCTCCATCTAGTATTCTGGAGGAAGAACAAATTAAATTGGTGAGAGAATTTTTTCTCAATGTTTGTTTTAAATCTAAAAGTACTGATATCATTAAATGGAATATCAATTCATAAAGTGTGTGCGTGCACGCATAATAATACGTAAAATTATCTTCCATTGCATGTTGTTTTTTGGTAAACTAGAAGCAAATAATTTTTGTGCATGCAATTTGAAGCTTTAGTCTCTTGAGTTGTAGCCACTTCTTAAAATTTTAAGCTGATTCATAATCTTAGAATGTCAAAATGAAAGGAGATCTTGCTTTGTTGCACAGACTTTTGTGAGGTGATATTTTCTGAGTTATTTTCCTGTTACTGAATCAGATTTGAGTTGCTTTATTGTGGAATGAGTTCCTCCATTAACACACTCTATCTTATGAATCAACTTAAAATTTGTTTAGTTGTTTGGAAGTTTGTTATGCAGATTTGCTTTGAACTCTAAAAGAGTGCAATGTGCACATTTTGAAAAATCCTCTACACATATGACATTTACTGAGGACATTGCTGGGCTTAACATAATGCTTAAAAAAGCATGAAGTTTTATCATATTTTCCTTTTTTAACTAAAGTCAAAATACAAATATGTGAAGTCAGAGATCAAGGTTTTTTTTTTTTTTTTTTTTTTTTTGTTACTATTCTTTTTAGGTCAATATATTTGCATCAGTTAAGTTAACATTATCAGACTCCCATCATTTGGTCATGTTATTCAATACAAAAATATTACTGGGATGGCCAAGCCTCTTAAGTGTCTGGAACCATCAGAACTTCTGACACCCATTTGTTATCGGATGTTAATCTTAATCTGGGCTGGGAACGTATCTCTAGATTAGAGCATTGCTCTGTATTTCAGACAATCCCACGGCCAACTCTAAACATGCAGAAAAGGGATGCAAATTCTATTTACAGCGTTTATTTACAAAGCTAGTGGTGATTTATCATCATCATCATTGTCAACCATTATCAATCCACTGCTGGACGAAGGTCTCCCCAAGTTTCCTCCACAACAGTCTGTCTTGTGCCAGTCTCCTCCATGTCACTCCCACATACTTTCGAATTTCATCCACCCATCTTCCATGTGGTCTTCTTCTGGGTCTTTTCCTGTCCCTTGGAATCCAATCTAAAATTTCGGCTGTCCATCGATGGTCTGTTCTTCTGGCAGTATGTCCAGCCCATTGCCATTTCACGGATTTAACTCTGATCATGATGTCTTCCACTCTTGTCATTTTTTGGATCCACGAGTTCCTCTTCTTATCTCTCCTGGTTACACCAAGCATGCACCTCTCCATGATGCTTTGAGTTGTCTGCAGCCTTTGTATGTCTCTTTTAGTTAAGGTCCACGTCTCTGCACCATACGTAAGCACTGGAAGGATGCATTGATCAAACACTTTTCTTTTAAGACATAATGGCATATTGCTCTTGAAAATTATGCTGTTTCTTCCAAAAGCTCTCCAGGCAAGTTTTGTACGCCGATTAATTTCTTCACCAATGTGACCCTCACTTGATATCTGCTGTCCAAGATAAACGTACGTGTCTGTTATCTCCAGCTTTTCTCCATCAATCGATAAATCTTCATTTCTTGTAAAAGCATTGTACATCACTTTTGTCTTCTGAAAGTTCATTTTTAATCCCACTTCTTTACTCTTGTCAGCAAGTTCCTGGATCATACTCTGTAGCTCTGATGGGGTAGTTGCAAAAATGACTATGTCATCAGCAAAACAAAGGTGGGTTAGATAATCTCCATTAATCTTTATCCCTTTGTTTTCCCAGTTCAGTGATTGAAAGACATTTTCCAATGTGGCATTAAAGAGCTTCGGAGATATAGTGTCACCTTGTCTCACTCCTTTTCCAATTTTTATGTGTGTTGTATTTTCAAACAGCCGAATCTTTGCACTTGCATTTTCATAGATGTTATTAATAATATTAATGTATGCATCTTCAATACCACAGGATTTCAGAGCCATTGCAACTGCTGATGGTTTCACCGAATCAAAGGCTTTTTCATAATCGATAAAAGCCATGCACAATGGAAGCTCATATTCCCTCGCTCTTTCAATTAGTTCTCTCAGTACGTGGATATGATCTATTGTGCTGTAGCCACTCCTGAATCCAGCTTGTTCTCTCGGTTGAGCCATGTCCAGTGTCCCCTTCAAGCGGTGTGAAAGAACTTTAGTGAAGATTTTATAAACCACTGATAGGAGGCTGATAGGTCTGTAGTTCCTGAGATCCTCAATGTCACCTATTTTATGTAGCAAGATCATTGTAGCGTTGTTCCAATCCTCAGGAATTTTCCCTTCATTAAGGCATCGAGTGAAAATTTGGGCGAGTACTGTTTCGATTTCTCCACTTGCTTCTTGTATGATGTCTATAGTAATTCCATCTTCTCCTGGAGCTTTTCCCCGCTTCATGTTCTTGATTGCATGTGCAACTTCTGCTGGAAGGACTGGAAGAACTCTGGTACTGGTACCTTTCATGATGTCTGAAGTACATGTATCATCCCTTTCATATAATTTGGAGTAGAAATCTTTCACTCTTGTCAAAATTTCGCCTCTATTTCTTGTTACAGAACCATCTTCTTTTCTCAGTGCCATAATCTGTTTTTTCCCCTTACTGAGATGTCCCTTTGCTATCTTTAGGCTTTGGTTGTTTTCAATTGCTTTCCTTACTAGTTCACAGTTGAATTTCCTTACGTCTTCAGTGATACTTTTTCGTACTGTCTTGCATAGCTCTATATATTCCACTTTGGAAGTCACATCTTCTTTAGTTGTCCTCATCCCTCTTCTTTTTTGCATCAACATTTTGGTTTTTCCTGATAATTTGTTCACATGCAATTTGTTCTTAGACCCAGCTAATTTTGTTGCTGTTTCCATAAGAGCTTTGGTTACTTTTCTGTTAACTTCAGAAATATCCACTTCTTCCGATGTTAGGCCTTCTAAAGCAGAGAATCTGTTCTTCAGTTCCAATTTGAAGGTATTTATGGAGGTTGGTTATGTCAATACATTTTGTTTGTCTTATGAGCTTGCTACGTTCGAGTTTAGTGTTGAGGTGCATCTTACATCTCACCAATCTATGGTTACTGCCTGTGTTGAACTTGTTTAGCACACTGCAGTCTTCCATGACGAATTTTTTGTTACACATAATAAAATCAATTTCACTTGTCGTCCCATTTGGATGTCTCCATGTCCATTTCCTGTGTGGCTTTTTCTTGAAAAAGGAGTTCAAGATGAAAAACCCTTCTGCCTCTGCAAACTCTACGAGAGTATTTCCACGCTGGTTTCTGTTGCCATGACCGAATTTACCTACTGAAGTTTCATTCTGTTGCCGTTGCCCTATTTTTGCATTGAAATCTCCCAAAATTATCTTCAAGTGCTGCTTACCTTTATTATTGAGATCACGAATTTCCTCATAAAATTCTTCAATTTCTTCTTCAGCATGACTTGTGGTGGGTGCATAAGTTTGAATAATCTGAGCCTGGTATCTTCTCGAGAGTTGGATAACGAGTCGTGCAGCTCTGTCAGAGGAACTTTCAACTTCTACCACTTTATCCTTCAGTTTCTTGTTTATTATAAATCCAACACCACTAGTTCTGCCAGTATCTGTCCCACGATAGTAGAAGAGATGTCCACTTTTCAGTTCAATGAGATCTCCTTTTCTCCTTACCTCACTTAGCCCGACGATGTCCCACTTGATCCTTTGTAGTTCCTCTTCCAATTCAAGAAGCCTTGAATCAGAAGATAGGGAGCGTCCGTTGTACGTAGCCAAGGTCAGCATCAGATGGCAGCCTAGTTCGGTCCTCCGGGGATTCTTAGCACCCTCTGCCTTCATGTCGCACTGGCCGCTGCCTTGGCCAGGTACATTCCAGCTGCCGGAGACTGAGGGCCAAGATTTAAGTTGTGGAGTCATTTTGGAGGGGTTTGGCCATAACTCACCACGCTGGCCAAGCGGGTTGGTAAGTGTGAGATGAAGGGCCTTATATGCGCCCATCAGTTATCAAAGTTTTTCCTCCCAGGAATAAGAATAAGTGAAAGTCTTACTTACATTGGATTGTAAAATGCTGGTATTATTCAAAAGTAAGAAAATGCGAAATTATAAGCATACTAGATAATCAAAAGTGTGAGCACAGCGTAATAATCCACAGCATCTACAGAAGTACTCCTTTGAATCTCAGAGGTTTCTCTCTTTCTCGGAGGGAATGGCATGTATATATGTTGTCCACAAAGCGATAGCTCATTGATGGCACCCAGGCATCTGTTTCCGAAACAAGAAGAGGTATGAATACTTTGGGAGATTTTCGTCAGCTGCTTCAGTTTCTTCACAGAGTTCTCAATGCTCTTTCTTTTTCCATCATAAATCTCTGTTGGTGCAGTCTTCCTTTTCAACCTTCGTCAAAGTACAGCAAGCAGAAAGTATTGCACTTTTTCGCACTTTCCTTTGAGTCCAAAGTGCTGGCGTGTTTACTAATCTCGTAAACATTGTTCCCATCCACGGCCGCTTAAAATAAAGGAATGCGCCCCTTAAGAGGGCCTCCTGTCTGCATGCCAGAGAAAGCATTCTGCATCACTCTTAGCACCCAAAAATTCACAACAATATTTCTATTGGTTGTGTAATGTTCCCACAGTGTATTGTTGATGTATTGTGGGAAAGTTAATTTGCATCCTCTTAATAAAATAGGAAAAGTAAAATTGATAGTCCTAACTTGAATACAGTAGTCAAAGCAAAAACATAAAATGCACTTTGTTGTAAATTCAAAGGCTTTGCAGGAAGATATTAAATGGCAAATTTGGCTTTCATTTTAAAAAGATGCATAAAAAGAAATTGTGATTTAATCAGTGTCTGTTATGGTTCAAACATTCCTTCATGTTTTGAGTGCGTAATTCATCATTGTTGTGTGTTCTGTGAAATTACCACCTGTTCGATAAAAGCCCCATTTCTTTGGAAAATTAAGGACATTAAATACTAATATATACTCATAAGATGTGATGTGTAAAATTAAGTCGTCGGGGAAGCATAAAATTTCTTTTGTTTTTATGCTTTTATAACTGATAAATGTCATCAACAGCAACCATTCCCAATCCAAAGTTGGATGAAGGCCTCCCCAAGTCTCTTCCATGGCAATATAGCATGCTTTCAAACTTCATCCACCAGTCTCCCATGTGGTCTTCTGGGTCCTTTACTGACCCTTGATATTCAGTTTATTATTTTGGTCAGCTAATGATGGTCATTTATTCTAGCAATATGTTCAGCACCTTGACACTTAAGGGTCTTTAATTTGATCGTGTAATGTCATCAACTCATCACACATTTTTTTGATACACAAGTTGGTTTTCCTGATGTTTATGGTTAAACTGATTATGCATTTCTCTCTCTGTGAGGGAGATTCCTCTCGCAGAGAGGCGTGCAACAATTTTGTATCGATAGAACTACCACGTGCATGGACTGTTCTGTTGGGGCTAAACATGGCTGTACTTAAACAAAAGTTAACTATATTTGACATACAATGTGAGATATTAATCTGTTATCTCACATGACCATTGTTTTTTTTATTTATTTAAACCTCTCTGTTGTATTTATGCTTTCCAGTTTTTAGTTTGTGTTGTTCTAGTGCCTTGAAAAAGCCACCCATTGGCGAGTGAAAGCTTGGGTGTGATCATTTTACGCCTATAAAAACCAGATTATCTTTTAAAGTTTTGTACTTATTTGTTTCTAATTCTCTGGTGTATTCAAGTATTTCATTCTAGTAAAAACTTCATCAGCCTACTTCATTTTCATATTGAAGTCATGGGTTGAAAGAGTACTTAAGCATATGTCAATATTGTACACACACAGTTGGTCATCCCTTTAAAAATATTTTTTGCGGTGTTTAAAAGGCCTTAAAGATTACTTTTTTTTCTTTTGTGTGTGTGTGTGTGTGTGTGTGTGTGTGTGTGTGTGTGTGTGTGTGTGTGTGTGTGTGTGTGTGAAAAAGAGAGCAAATCTAGTATAAATCTAGTATGTCTATGTATATGCATGCACATGTGTGTAACTTTTAAATGTGATTGATAATATGCTTGCCTTTGCTTTGCAGTTATGTGTTCATCTTCCTGCCAGAGCTATAGGGTATGCATGGACACTCATCTATAGCACAGCCCTCCATGGTTTCAGCTTGAAGACTATGTATAGAGAAATGTCTAGTTATGATACTCCTGTTTTACTTGTAGTGTGTACTACAACTGGTGCAGTAAGTATGCTGTAAAGAATTGTTTCTTATCACAGCTTTATTATTATTATTTTTATTTTTATCATTATTATTATTATTTCCCCTTTTCTTTTAGTGTGAAAATACATCTCAGAATAAGTAAAAGCACCAGATTTTTACAATAGTGATGCGGTTGTGTTTCAAAAAAAATTCTGTAAAAGAAAAAATATATACACTGGCGGAAAGTGAAAAAAGAACACCAAGAAGGAATTGGCGGACGATCATGAAATTTACATATGTTAATGGGGTCAAGTTTACGTAGGTGTGATGTTAATTTTGGGACCAACCGGTGAGCGCTTATGCTACAGCACGGCATAATATGCAAATTATCGTCGGGGGTATTTAAAGAGTACGGCAAAGTGAATGTAATCAGTCGTCAGCGTACGGACACATGCGAAGACCCTGAAGAAGCTGCGATGCCTGGACATGGAAGATGTGTACGATTTCAGCCGTTATCGGACTTTGAGCGAGGTCATCTAGTCGGACTCTGCGAGGCCGGGTGGTCGTATCGTCGTATTGCGGAGCGAATCGGACGGAAAGTATCGGTGGTGGTACGATGTTGGCGTAGATGGTCTGAGGAACATTCCCACTCGAGAAGACGTGGAACCGGGAGTCACAGACGGACTGATGAGCGGACCGATCACCGCATAAGAAGAGCGGCGTTGTCAAGCAGAACATCCACTGCGACGCAAATCCGAGCTGCCGTTGCACCTGAGGTGACTGTGCAAACAATCCGCAACCGTCTACTGGATGCAGGACTACGTGCACGTGTGTCTCTGCCATGTGTACCTCTGACTCCAGCCCAACGTCAGGAACGTCTGCACTGGAGAACGCAATGGCTATCTGTCGTGTTCAGCGATGAAAGCAGATTCTGCTTGGGAGCCTCCGATGGCCGTATGCGTGTTTGCAGACGCACATGGGAGCGTCTCCACCCTTCTTGCATCTGCCAGCGACACACAGGGCCTACACCTGGTCTCCTGGTGTGGGGAGCGATCAGCTATCGCTCCCGTCGTACACAACTAGTGTTTGTACCTGGTATGTTAAACAGCACCTCCTACATCAACAACATCATTCAGCCCGTTGTTGTGCCATTTGTAAGGTCGGTCCATTGTGGTGTTTTCCAGCAAGATAACGCACGCCCACACATGGCACGTGCAACGCAACATGCACTTCAGGGTGTGAGACAACTTCCATGGCCTGCACGTTCACTGGATTTGTCCTCCATTGAGCACGTGTGGGATTTTATGGGACAACGACTTATCCGGTCTCCACGGCCAGCCACGACCATCCCCGATTTACGCGTCTAGGCTGAGGATGCTTGGAACTCAATACCCCAAACTTACATCCAACATCTGTATGACAGACTCCATGCCAGAATTGCACAGTGTGACGCAGTTCATGGCGGTTCAATCTCGTATTAACCATGTTACATGGAAATGTTATTTTTCAGTTTACGAGCAAATACAGCTGTATTTTACCATAATGTTTTGATCACGTTATCCTCTGTATTCCGTTATTATGCTGTATGAATTTCGTTGGTATCAGACTTCTCCTTCTTGGTGTTCTTTTTTCACTTTCCGCCAGTGTATATTCCATTTTTCCACATGACACTTCCAATGCTACTTGTATTTCAGCCTTCCTACTTTCTGTTGTTTGAAACATTTGAGTGTTGTGCAAGAAATGACCTCCTACCAGAATAACTAGTTATATTTTTTAGATATAACTACAGGAAACTATTCTGTTTGTGCAGGCAGTGTCACATATAACAATCAGAGTTCCATTAACTTGGAATCAAACTTCCAGTAACAGAAACCTCTCATTTGGGTTTTACAATGGCACAGAAAACAATAGAAGATGTTGTGATAACTCTTAATTAGCAACTATTGAACATTCTGGAGCTGCCTTTTAAACTTAGGAAAATGTATGGAATTTGTTGTGAAGCAACCACATTCTGTTTGGAGTCTGGCACTCTCCTGCTACCTCCAGTGAAAGTGTTTTGAAAGTTGTTATTAAAGTGATGGATAGCTGCATTACCATGTATGCAGCTGAAGTATAGGAATGAGAATGGTTTTGACCTTACCTTCATGCATAAGAAATTTGTTGAAAAATTTCTGCAACTGAATTTTCAGATTCTGTTTACTTTTGAAGTTCTGCTGAGAGAAGTGCATAAATTTGTCATCTAGAGTTCAAGGATTACATACACAGGTGTTGTGAAGGTGTGCTTGAAAGTGTGCCTGAAAGTGTGCCAATCAGCATTCATTGTGTTTATATATATATAAACTGTATATGCTTCCCCACTGAAAATGCTGATGTTAAAAATGCATAGATCACTTTTAGTGTTTTTAAACAATACATAAGCAATGAGTGTGTTCTCTTGAGTTGGTTTTGCTCTCTGAGGTATTCCTTATAAAGCAAGTTCTACAAATATTTATTTACAGACTAAATAAATATTTTGTATGTATTGTAGTTTTAGGCAAAAACTATGAATATAACACTAATATACTTGATTTTGGATACTCAGTACTTGAAAAATACCATGCCCGAGATATGTAAATTATTGGCCTGGGCAGGTAAATAAAAAATCTAGTTGCCTGGTCCAGACAACTAATTTAACTAACTTTAAAAATAAAAAAGTTTGGAATGGAATTACCTACTATATATAAAAAAGGGTGACATTGAGGATCTCAGGAACTACAGACCTATCAGCCTCCTATCAGTGGTTTATAAAATCTTCACTAAAGTTCTTTCACACCGCTTGAAGGGGACACTGGACATGGCTCAACCGAGAGAACAAGCTGGATTCAGGAGTGGCTACAGCACAATAGATCATATCCACGTACTGAGAGAACTAATTGAAAGAGCGAGGGAATATGAGCTTCCATTGTGCATGGCTTTTATCGATTATGAAAAAGCCTTTGATTCGGTGAAACCATCAGCAGTTGCAATGGCTCTTAAATCCTGCGGTATTGAAGATGCATACATTAATATTATTAATAACATCTATGAAAATGCAAGTGCAAAGATTCGGCTGTTTGAAAATACAACACACATAAAAATTGAAAAAGGAGTGAGACAAGGTGACACCATATCTCCGAAGCTCTTTAATGCCACATTGGAAAATGTCTTTCAATCACTGAACTGGGAAAACAAAGGGATAAAGATTAATGGAGATTATCTAACCCACCTTTGTTTTGCTGATGACATAGTCATTTTTGCAACTACCCCATCAGAGCTACAGAGTATGATCCAGGAACTTGCTGACAAGAGTAAAGAAGTGGGATTAAAAATGAACTTTCAGAAGACAAAAGTGATGTACAATGCTTTTACAAGAAATGAAGATTTATCGATTGATGGAGAAAAGCTGGAGATAACAGACACGTACGTTTATCTTGGACAGCAGATATCAAGTGAGGGTCACATTGGTGAAGAAATTAATCGGCGTACAAAACTTGCCTGGAGAGCTTTTGGAAGAAACAGCATAATTTTCAAGAGCAATATGCCATTATGCCTTAAAAGAAAAGTGTTTGATCAATGCATCCTTCCAGTGCTTACGTATGGTGCAGAGACGTGGACCTTAACTAAAAGAGACATACAAAGGCTGCAGACAACTCAAAGAAGCATGGAGAGGTGCATGCTTGGTGTAACCAGGAGAGATAAGAAGAGGAACACGTGGATCCGAAAAATGACAAGAGTGGAAGACATCATGATCAGAGTTAAATCCCTGAAATGGCAATGGGCTGGACATACTGCCAGAAGAACAGACCATCGATGGATGCCGAAATTTTAGATTGCATTCCAAGGGACAGGAAAAGACCCAGAAGAAGACCACATGGAAGATGGGTGGATGAAATTCGAAAGTATGCGGGAGTGACATGGAGGAGACTGGCACAAGACAGACCGTTGTGGAGGAAACTTGGGGAGACCTTCGTCCAGCAGTGGATTGATAATGGTTGACAATGATGATGATGATGATATAAAGACAGTCATCACATGTCGTGTTTCATTTCACTACTAATCACCGGAAGTTGCATTATTTTCACAGTATCAAAGACAGAAGAATATTGCTTCTTTAGTTACATCATGCTCTAGATCCAGAAATTGGACCATATGTAGTTTAGCTCCAAATGTTGTTTATAGTCAGTGGCTGGATGCATGCCTCTGATGGAACTAACCTCTGTTGTTTATTGACAAAGGGCGAAAACTTCGACGAAAGCAACATGGCAGAATTACTAAATTTCTCAAATACCAATTTCATCATCATATCATTTCGTGCCAATTTCAGCAGCAGCATCTTAAAATTGGAGATACACGCATTTGTGCATTGGACGTTTTGAATACATACCCTTAAAATGGAAATGCAAACCATGTAAAAAAGTTCATCATATTTTTTAACTTAAAAAAATTGAAGGTTCTGATTTGTTATCTTAAAAAATAAATTTTCCTGGGCACTTCCTGGGCAGGTAAATAATTTCTGAACATGCCCAGCTGGGCATGTATTTCTTCAGATATTGTTCAAGTCCTGATACTCTTGTGTTTTCTTCTTCAGTAATGAAGTTTCAGCATGTGTTTTAGAATGTCTTTTGTACAAAAAGATCATGCTTATTGTTATCGGTTTGTCCATCCGTCTGTCTTTGGACACCATATCTCTGCCACTATTAGTCTAATTTGAAACATTCTTTTTGCATTGGGAAGCTTGAAATGTTAGAATGACGATTCTTGCATTCCATTTTTTTCCGGTGCACAACATTGCTGCTAGCAGGTGTAAATGCAGATGATATCAAATTCAAAATACATGTTATTGCATATATTTGCTTCTAAATAATATATCTGGTTGAAAAAATTCTTTCTTCCTTTCGATGCCACTTACAATGACTATTTTGGTCAAAGTTTCTTTTTCAAGTAATGCATAGATTTTCCAGTAGGAGGCATAAAGGTAATTTGTGTTTTCCCTGAAATCTCTGTTTCTAAAAACCTGATTCTTATTTTTGTCGGTATCTCTGCTTGTAAGAGTCTGATTTGTAAAATTCCTTCTTTGTTGGAGAGCACTTCCACTGTGAAATGTTTCTCATACAATTAAAACAAATTCCCAATGCACAAATTTGCTGCTAAAGGGCATAAATTCACATTTCTTTTTACAGCAATATCTGTGGAAAGCCTGATATAAAAAAATTCTTTTTCTGGTAGATATTACTAACTATGAAAACCCTTTGCATGTATTTTCTTTCCAAAACAGTGTACAATTTCACCGCTAGGGGGCCACTAATGTTTAATCTGTTTTTCTCAATATCTCTGCTTCTAAATGTGCGATTTAAAAAAATCCTTTTGATACCGGATGCCATTTATCTTGTGGAACACTTTAGGGGTCATTCCACATCAATTCATCCAATTTTTTTGGGAAATGTAACCCACCATCTCAGATTTTGATGAAATTTGGCATGCAGGTATACTTCACCAAGATATAGAAAATTACCAAATTTTAACTTCCTACACCTCATAGTTTCCCAGATACAGTGCTCCAAAGTTTCACTGAACACCAATCTCACACGTAGAGTAACGGAGTACCACTTTTTACAAAATGCTGCATAACTGTAGTGCTATTTAGTTTAAAAGAAAGAAATTTTGTGCCCTTATGCAAAAGGGCTTCCAGAATAAGAAATCATTTAAATTTCATTGAAAACACTGAATAAATAAATGAAATATAGTGGTAAAGTGGAAATTTAAGAAAAAAACTTTCTATTCAATATTAGGCTGTACAGCAAATAGCAGAGGTACAAGGGAGCTCTTTTTTAATGTATATTGGTCTTTGACATATACTGTCACATAAAAAGAAAAGAAATAGTGGCTTTCAGCTTGCTTTTGGAGATATGTGCAAATATCTGAAATTGCGTGTGGGGTTCCACTTCATCAATTCAACCACTTTTCTTTTTATTAATTATAATTCATCTCTGACATTCAAGAAATTTCACAAGGAGATAAAACTAACAAGGACACAAAAATATAAAAAATTATGTTTTCTTACACTATATAGTTTCAGAGATACGAAATTAACAAGTTTGATGATATGGCTAGTAAAAATTTCCACAAAAGATATAAACAGTTTTTTTATGTGCATGACTGGATAATACATTAAAGTAAGCTTGCAATGGGTGGGCACTAGGAAATAATTGCAACTTGTCAGAGAGCACTTCTTAAAAGAAAATGTGGCATAGGGCAAAGGATACAGTGTGATTCCTAATGTCATGAGAATTTGTTTTGACTTCATCCCAGATCCTGTGCTCAACTGACCACCAGTTCAAATGGAGTAAGTTTTATGGCGTCATAAAACTCCCCAAGTGCTGAGATGAGGGTGGGGGTCAAATGAAAAATATTTCTCTTTTTCTCACCTCACCCTCCTAGGGATGCCCTCCAGCTAAAGAGAAATAAGGTTTCAGTCCCTCATTCCCAGTTAAGAAAACATTAGTTCAGATGCTCATGCTGATTTCACTGTGAGCAGGCTATGCAGAAGTCTTAAATTTTACTGTGAAATATATTGCTTCCAATATTTTCTTTTTTGTGTATTGGCTGCTCTGTGTTAATCTGACTTTGGGACAAGTTTGTCAACCTCAATCATGGAAAAAGATAATGGACCAGTGCAGTGTTGGATCACTTACTAATACAGAATGCAATAAATCAAGTTATGTGAAGACAAAGGTGTTTCCCATTAGTGAAGAATTTTCTGTTGCTGACAAGGAAATTATTTCTTTAAGACCTAATATTCCACATAAAGATATAACCTCAGTATGTTTACATCACAAATGTTATCTAAAGAAATATGAAAGCTACCAAGTAACTTATTGTAACCCTTTTGGTGACCATGATGTGAAAAAATCTGTTGAAGAGGTCCCTGCATCAAGTCAGTATACAAATAGCCCAACAGCTACAATCTAAAAACATCAGTGTATGCCCAGGTCAAAAATTATATCCTCAGTGTTGTGGGAAAGCATCTAAATTTGGACAACCTGTAGAAGATGAAGTTTTAAGTGAGACTAATGATAGTGAAATGGTCCCTGATGATTTCATTATTAAAGAATGTGCTGCTAAAGAAGTAAATGAAAGTTTATCTGATTTAGGATTGTCACTGTTAAAATTACATTCCTTGCCATCCCATAGTAAACCAGCATATGGGAAAAGGCAAAGTTAGCTATGCAGAGTTAAATATCTTGTGTTCTGGTTCTGGAGTATGGTTTACAGCTCAGTCTTCTACTAGGGACAGTGATAATGAACACTCCATAGATGAATTAAAACTAAAAGCTCATGATTTGGATAAACTTGTTGCTTTCATGAAAGAAAAGATACCTACTGTTAGTTGTAAAAAATAATAATAATAATAATAATATCAGATATTAACAATGGCTCCCCCATCATGGTCCAGAAAAAAGTAGCTCAACAGCTTGAAGTTTCAGAATACACAGTACATCAGGCAAGAAAATTAGCAAAAGATAAAGGCATTATATCAATTCTCAAACCCAGCCATGGTAAGAAACTTTCACAAGATGCCATAAAACAGATTATAGAATTTGATGAAGATAACTATTCTAGGCAAATGGCAGGTATAAATGGCAAAGTAAGTGGCGCTAGAAATTTCTATGCTCAGAAAAGACATTCTGTGCAATTTGAAAGAATTATATCAACAATTTAAGCAAAGACATACTAATGAAAAAGTAGGATTTTCTAAATTTTGTGCTCTTCATCCAAAATGGTGCATTCTTACGGGCTCCTCTGGATCCCATTCTGTATGTGTGTGCACTATGCATCAAAATGTCTAACTTTTGATTAGTGCAGCACACTGTGAAGAATCACATCAAGAGTTTATCAGTAGTCTTGTCTGCAACAGTAAGGATTCAAAGTGCATGCTTTGGTGTTGCTCAGTGTCCGAAAAGTACAAATCTGAATCAGTTATTGTTGCAGAAATTTAAAAATTGTGATCCCACTGATGAAATTGAATATCACCAGTGGGTGTCTACAAACAGAATGGAGCTTCAAAACTTTTCTTCTCCAGTTGAGGAATTAATTGAATTATTTGTGTCAAAAATTGAGAAGCTCATTCCGCATTCATACATTACCAAAGCATAGTCTTCATTTTTCAGTAAGTTGAAAGGAACAATTGGTCCAGAGTCTACCATTATACTGATGGACTTTAGTGAAAATTATGCATTTGTAGTTCAGGAAGAAGCACAATGGTATCATTGGACCTGCCATGCATGCACAGTTCACCCTGTTGTTATTTACTGTAAAAAAAATTCTGACTCTTTGACCTCTGCATTAAGTCACTGCTTCATTTCTGATGATCGTGATCATGATGTTTCAACGGTGTACAAGATTCAGAGTGAAATAATAACTTTTTTTAAAAAGAACTACCAACAAGTAAAAAAAGTACATTATTTTACTGATGGTTGTGCTGCTCAGTACAAAAAGCTATAAAAACTTCATAAATCTATGTCATCACATCAATGATTTTGCAGTGACAGCTTCATGGTCTTTCTTTGCCACCAGCAACAGGAAGTCTCCTTGTGATGGCATAGGTGGAACTGTCAAACGAATCCCTGCAAAAGCAAGTCTCCAACATCTACTGAAAGAGCAAATAACCACTCCACAGATGTTTGACTTAACTGTAGTAAGAATATCATGAAAATAGAGTTCCATTTCATTTTGAAAAGTATTATGAATGCTGTGTACAATGAGTGTCAAGTAAGATTTTCTCATGTTCAAACAATACCTGATACATGGAGTTTCCACAGCTTTATTAAATTATCAACATCTGAAATAGCAACCAAGAGAACAAGCTTGGATAAAAATTACTTTTTGATTTTGGCTGTGAAAATCTAGGAATACAAAGGCAGTTATATACACATTGTTATGTAGCATGTGTATATGATTCTAACTGGTTTCTAGGAATAATCTTAATATGCCATGATCAATTCTTGAGGATTGATCATGGCATATTAAGATTATTACTTTGATGTTCTTAATATGCCATGATCCTCAAGAGTTGATCATGGCATATTAAGAACATCAAAGTAAATATTTGTTAACAGTGCGAAACTACTTGCTTGTGTTTCTTTTTTTCAAGTCAAAACTAATTATGAAAAAATAGATCTATGTACCATAGGTGAGTATTTCTAAGCAGTTTGTTGCATATGCTCACCTAACTTGTGGGGTACAGCGGAACTAGCCATTTCGTCAAACTTGTTAATATGGTATTTCTGAAACTATATGGAGTAAGAAAACATATTTTTTTATATTTTTGTGTCCTTGTTAGTTATATCTCCTTGTGAAATTTCTTGAATGTCAGAGATGAGTTATAATTAATAAAAAAAAAGTGGTTGAATTGATGAAGTGGAACCCCACATGCATTTCAGATATTTGCACATATCTTCAAAAGCAAGCTGAAAACCACTATTTTTTTCTTGTTATATGACATTATATGTCAAAGACCAATATACATTAAAAAAGAGCTCCCTCATACCTCTGCTATTTGCTGTAGAGCCTAATATAGAATAGAAAGTTTTTTTCTTAAATTTTCACTTTACCACTATATTTCATTTATTTATTCAGTGTTTTCAATAAAATTTAAAATGATTTCTTATTCTGGAAGCTCTTTTGTATAAAGGTACAAAATTTCTTTCTTCTAAACTAAATAGCACTACAGTTATGCAGCATTTTGTGAAAAGTGGTACTCCGTCACTCTACATGCAAGATTGATGTTCAGTGAAACTTTAGAGCATTGTATCTCAGAAACTATGAGGTGTAGGAAGTTAAAATTTGGTAATTTTCCATATCTTGGTGAAGTATGCCTCCATGCCAAATTTCATCAAAATCTGAGATGGTGGGTTACATGGGCTGGATGAAGTGACATGGAATGACCCTTAGTTTAGTTTTTGAGGAGTTTTATAGCTCACAGTTCTGTCACTGGGGGGTGTTTGTGTACTTTTGTTTGCAGCTGTATCTGCCCTACTAAAAACACTATTCTGAAATTTCTTTTTACTGTATGCCATTCGATACGATACAGATGTGGAGCATTATTTTATTTAAATAATGCATAGATTTGCTGCTAGGAGGTGTATAGGTCAATATCTTTTTTTTTTTTTTTTTTTTTGTTTCTTTCTCTGCATCTGGGAGACGTATTTGAAAAGTTTTTTTCTTAGCATAGCTTTTTCCATGAAGAATAATTTTCACCTATTTTCAACTTTCCCATTATGCAAAATTGTTTCACTAGAACGTGTAGAGTTATATCATGTTTCCTTTTATATATATTTTTTTTTCATTTTCAAACTGAAGGTTGAAGAAGCGTATATGGTCCAGCTTTGTCCGTGTGTCTGTCCATCCGTCTGTCCGCATGATAACTCGCGTAAAAATGGCTCGATTTTGATGAAATTGTAGTATTTGGTAGGGGACCACCTGGGATGAACCCTATTGAAAATGGGCGAAATTGGGGTCAAAGGTCAGGACATAGGAGCGGGATCCATTCCATTGCCCTTATGCATCATAACTTATGTAAAAATGCTTCAGTTGCGACAAAACTTTAACATGTTGTTCTGCAGGTATACTGAACCGGTTCTGTGGAATATCATCGAAATGGTGTCAAAGGTCAGGACACAGGAGCGATATTTATTCCACAGCCATTATCCTCATAACTTGACTAAAAAGGCTTCTGTTGTGACAGAACTTTAGCTTGTTGTTCCGAAGGTATACTGAACCGGTTCTGTTGAATATCATCGAAATGGGGTCAAAGGTCAGTACACAGGAGCAATATTTATTCCACAGCCATTATCCTCATAACTTGACTAAAAATGCTTCTGTTGCGACAGAACTTTAGCATGATGTTCCGAAGGTATACTGAACCGGTTCTGTTTAATATCATCAAAATGGGGTCAAAGGTCAGGACACAGGAGCGAGATTTATTCCACAGCCATTACCCTCATAACTTGAGTAATGATTTCTGGTATGTTGAAAAGCGTATCATAATCAGTGCATTGCATGATTTTACTAACTTGTTACTTTTAACTGTGATTTGAAAATCTTTGTTGCAATTACCTTCCTTCTGCTATGAGAAACTTTTTTTTTTTTTAATTTGTTCATTTTAGTAGCAAATGTTTTAGCTGTTGAAAAAAGTAAGTAATGGTTTCTATTTCTAGATGTTTTATCGATTGTAGAAATTGGTTGTGCAATTTTTTTTCTAACTGGTTACACTGACTTTGAAGAACTTTGATAAATTTAATTCACATCAGAATGGATTCAAAAGATGTGCCCATTACAACCGAAAATTTGGTGCCATCTTTCTTGTTTATTTGTTGGTTATTTCAAGATCAGGTGTGTTTCATAATATTTGTCAATGTAGTTGTGTGTAGCCTTCTGCTTCAATAACAGCTCTTTAAAATGTTAAAATACTGTTCTTACTTCATATTGGAGTACAACTTAAATTTCCGTCCTTTTCTTTTTAAAAAACATTAAGCAGAAATTTTAAGGTTTGCACGCAAAGGGCAGTTTTTTTGTTTTTTTTTTATATATATCTCAAACACTTTTAATTTATAAAAATGTGATTCCTTTTTTCTGTAATAATATCGCAGTTTCCAACATTTTTCATATCAGGTTAATTTCTTTTGGTCTTTCTTTTATACACTTTAAATATTAAAATATTTTGCAATTTTCTTACGCCTTTTAAACGTCAAAATATTTTGGCAATGTGTATTTTCCTTCCACGGGTAAAAAAAAAAATTCAAGGTTTTTATGCAGGCAATTTCTCATCATTTCCTTTTACTGTAAAGGAATTTTAATATTTTTTTTTTCTTTTGTAGGTATTTGGTGCACTGTTATCGTGCCCTCTTCGAATCAGTGATCATTTTTACGGAACTGGTGAATCATTCCTCTACACATTTCATCCAGAATTTAAGGTAACAACTTTGATTTTGAGATATGTAACTGCTAAATTTCTGTTTTAAAATAATATATCAGGTGCAGTGAAATTACACCCTTCTAGCAAAAGCTTCTGCAAGGATCACTTGTTCTGTTTATACACATGTAAACTGCATGATAGCATGAACAGTTTCAATATGCTTGTATTCTGCCAAGGATTTTTATACCACTGATGACAAAAGTGTCTGTCAGAAAATGTAAAATATGTATGTTTCATTATCAGAATCAAAATTTGCTACCCAAGCCAAAAGGCACAGCAACCCAGATTTTTCTTCTTAATTAGAAATTGCACTCATTTGACTTTCTGGAACAGGGGTCCAAACTTTACGAGATCAGTTCCATTTCAGACTTTTGATGGGACTTTTCTGGTCATATCAGACTTTGACAAGGTTTTATGAGCCAAAGTGACTGTAAGAAAATTCAGTTATGCAAAATAGTAAAAAAAACTTTTACTGTTTTTTTCTTTACTGTTAGTGTTTAGGTTTTTGGCGATATCGCATGTGTGTAAATATTTTTGTGAACTTATGCATTGCATTTGTCATAACTGGTTGTGACCTGCGAAAACTGTGAATGTTCAAGTTTAACTCTTTTTTTAAATAACTAATTTCTATGGTTATTTCATCATTAATAATATGTCATTAGATGCAAAATTTAATGGAGATTTCACAAACGTCTTAGTTTTTTCTGTAGCTACTTCTGTTCTTAAGATACATTACAAAAAATCATGACCAAGTCAAAATTATTATGAAAAGGATCATTTATCCAATACTTAGGTTTACAGCAATAAATCCTTTTTGTAATTCATAAGGAAAGAAATAACATTTAAACACAGAAATATAATGAAGTAGAATTATAAAATGTACCTAATATTTTGTTGCCCAGCCTTTAGCTTTAATCACAGCTTTACATCTTGCTGGCATACTGTGAACAAGGTTTGTAAAAGATTGGGTTGAACAGTAAGATTCCAAAGTTGAATTTTGGTTGTTGGCATCTTTTTTGACAGTTCATGACACGTTGAACCACAAATTTTTGATCAGGTTTAAGACCAGTGACTATGGTGGCCAATCAAGATGCTGAACATTTCCCCTCAAACCACGTTTTCACTACTTCAGCCCGATGACAGGGAGCATTGCCATCTTGAAAAATAAAGTTGCTGTCACAAAGTCTTCTAGATGATGGTAGGATCTTGTTTTCTAATATCCAGATGTATTTCTGGGCATTTACCATATCATCAACAATATGGGGGTTCTCAATGCCATGTGCCACACATGCAGCTCCAAACCATGACCTTCACCAGATGCTTGACAGTAGTCACGAAGCAACTTGGATGGAATTCTTCATGCTTGAATCTCCTTACATAGGCACTACTCTGATTCCCATTTAGGCAAAATTCTGATTCATCACTGAAAAGGAAAATTTTGTCATTGCTTGGTTGTCCATGAAACACGCTGTTTTGCCCGCTTAAGTCTATGCTGTCTTTGATTTACAGTAAACAGTGGTTTACAGCTGCCTTTGCAGCCACATAAGTCATAGTGAAGTAGCCTTCTCCTAACAGGAGATGTACTAACAGTCACTACAAACCATCTTTGAAGCAATTCAGGTGAATTGAGAATCCTGTCTGCCAAGCTTAGCTTTCTGAGCACTCTGTCCAGCCTGGTTGTAGTGGATCTAGGCCTTCCAATGTGGCGCATATTTTTAATATCATCAATGTCTTTTACTTTCTTCAGTAGCCTAATAACTGTAAATTGATTACAGCCCACTCTTTCAGTGATTTGCCTTGAAGAATATTCCTCTTCATGCAGAACAACTATTTTTATTCTGTCCGCTGTGGACAATTTCGCAGTTTTAGCCATTATCGAGAATGTACACAAATTATACCCTAATAACGAAGCGACCACTGCAATGCTCTAGTAGCTCTGCATCAACCCTTATAAAGGCTGTAATAGGATTAGGATAGTATTAGAATGGCAGCCAATCAGGTAAAATAATGTCTATGATTGGCTGTAACAACTGATATGCAGCTAACGTGAATTTCAGTGTGTTTGTCAAACCCCATATTTTATGTCATACGACGTCTGATCATAAAGTTCTGAGATTAGGCTTATATACAACAAAGGAGTCTCCTTGGGCAGTGATACACCGCTGCCAGCATTTTTGCCACTGTTGGAACGCTCCCTGGAAGTCCTGTTTGCGAATTGTGTCAAGCATCGTTTGCGATTTGCACTGGATCTCGTCCACGGTTTCAAAACGGTGACCCTTGAGCTTCATCTTCGGGAACAGAAAGAAGTCACAGGGGCCAAATCCGGCTGATGAGGAAGGGTAATCATGCTGTTGCGGCTGCAAAACTGGTGTGTTCTGTGAGCTGCTGCATTGTCAAGATGGAGCAGGAAATTTACGCTGTGCCACATTTCAGGTCGTTTGTGGCGAATGTCCTCCCAAAGATGCCGCAGAGCATCCCAGTACAAAAGGGCGGTGACGGTCTGGCCCTGGGGTACGAATTCACAATGCACAACCCCACGAATGTCAAAGAAAAGGATGAGCATGCTTTTGATTGCGCTCCGGACCTGTCGAACGTTCCTCGGTCGTGGAGATGCCGGGCTCTTCCACTTCAACGGCTGTTGTTTGGTCTCTGGGTCGTAACCGTAGACCTAAGTCTCGTACCCAGTTATGACCCGCGACAGGAACGTTGGTTCATTCACCACCTGCTGACGAAGATCTTGACAGAGTTTGACACGGAGCACCTTCTGTTTGGGGTTCAAAATCTTTGCACAAACTTTGCAGCAATGCGGTGCAAGCTCAAAACCGACATCAGAATTTCGTGCACTGTTCTGTATGACATATTGACGATGGTATCAATGTCTTGAATGGTTCTCTGATGATCCTCGTGCACCAGTTCCCTAATTTTGTCCACATTTTCGGGGGTTTTGCTCGTGGATGGTCGTCTTGACTTCTCATCGTCTTCCAGTGTTGTTCTGCAGCTCTGGAAGCACAAGTGCCACTCAAAACACCTCGCATGACTCATTGCTTCATTTCCATAAGCCTGCCACAACATTTCATGTGTCTCCATTCCCAATTTGCAGAGTTTGATGCAGAATTTGATGTACGCTTGTTGCTGTAGTTTGCAGTCCATACCGAAATCGCAGCTGTGTTCTGCACATGGTCACCAAATATCATGTAGCACAGCTCCCGATGTTAACAAAACGACGCCACTGGTCACAATGACTCGCGTAGGTCACTGCCATCTGTTGGCGCTTTACCTACCTAGTCTTGGAACTTTTTTATCGCACTACATATCTTAGGAACAGAAGTAGCTACAGGAAAAACTAAGACATTTCTGAAAGCTCCATTAAATTTCACATTTAATGATATATAAACAATGAAATAACTATGAAAATTAGTTAGTTTAAAAATAGAATTAAACTTAAAATTAAAAATTTACGGTTTTTGCAGGTGATTCAATACTTTTGCGCACCACTGTATCTGTATCTGTTCTGTTCTGTGGCCATCTGTACTAAAAATCTTGAGGTTGTTAAGCTGGTTTGCTCAATGTATTAACTGATTTTACTAAAAGAAATTATGAAGGAAATAATGGAAATATGAACAATATACTTCTTTCAAAACATAGCAAGAAACTAAATATCTGTCTGAGAATGTGTTCTTTTACGTAAGTTGATCAATTGTTCAAGAACTTTTTCACTGATAAAGTTTTGACTGGCAGGTTGGACAAATCAAAGCTGTGAGCAGTAGTTTGGATTCCCCTCACATTTGCATTGTTTTTGAAGTTGCCATTAAGCAAACATTTTCATGTTGGGTTAAAAGGAACATTTTATATGTATAAGGTTTTAATGACCACCATGAGAAACCAAGACCTTAATTTAGAGCCACATGGTCGAGGTAAGAGAGGAATAGGGGTCACTTGGACATAGCAACTCCAGCAGACACTGTTTTGCTAGTCAGTTTTTGTAATGACATATCATTTTCTTTTAACATATTTTTGAAAGACTGAAAATATGTCTTCAAATTCATCTTTTTCCAGCTTTCAGCAAAAGAATTTGAAGAAATTCTTAAGTGGGAAAACTATTAAACATCATCTTTATAAAGCTGTAAGAAAATGTCTACATAATACATTTGTCATCTCACCCAGTTACCAGAGGAAACCTTTTTTTTTTTTTTTTCTAGACCACTAATTAGCTGTTTTTCTCTATATATATTCATTGCAGCAATATTGCTTTTCCCTTTCTTCAAGTTGTTATTACTGGTAATTGAATTTGTTGCGAAAATAATTTAATTTTTTTCAGGATCTTCAAAAAGTGAGACAACAGCTGCTAACATTGTCTTCTCACATAATCTCATCATCACTAAAACTTACTACTGACCAGGAAGTGTCATCACTAGTATTACACAGTAATCTAAGAAACTTTATCCATCAGTACAATTGTATTGCTCTTTTCAATTAGTACTGATGTCTGACCTTGCACTTACGTGAATGAGCATTGGATCTTGCCTGCTGTGCAAGTATTAGTAAGTACAATCATTTTGGAGGGGTTTGGGGGTGGTAAGTGTATTTCACTGGCAGGTGAGTTTTGCAGGTGCCATAGATCCTGTAGCACCCTTTTTACCAACCTCTGTGGTAAGAAATAATTCCTAAAGGATAAGGTTTGTTGTTTTTATTATTCTGCGCTTCTAAGCAGCCATTTGCTGTTTGTCTTTTAAACTTTTTTTTTTTTTTCGGCATGAACATGCGAAAAAAGAATAATAGATTTTTGAGTTCTGAAGTATTTGCATCCTTTTTCTTTTTCTTTTTTTTTTTCTTTCTCCCTGTTCTTCATTTAAATATACATGAACAGAACAAAGAAAGTATGCAAATACTTTAAAACTCAAGTAATAAAACCATGTAATTACTGCATAACAGGTAAAAAACCTAAATGTGAAATTCACATAACAGAATAATAGATGTCATGACGCATACCTCCTATTTTGCCTTCCTTTTGAGTTTCTGTGTTCTTACGTAAATTGGGTTTCTTCTTAAAACATTTCTGACTTAATGACACATTATTTTCCACTACAAGCTTTCTGAGTTTGGCAGCATTGACAGTAGGTCAGACATCAATATTGGGTAACCACAAAAGTATTTGCCGTTTTTGGAGACCGAGACCAAGAGTATAACACATGCGTAATAGAAAAGCAATTTCTTCATCAAAATAATTACCATGGGCATCAACAAAGTTCTGCCAGCATGTTAACAACTTATATATACTCCTGTGAAAAAATTCTGGGTCATGGGAAGAGAAAAAGTTTTGGAGGGCAGCATGCAACTCATCAAAGTTGCAGAAATCGTTTCCATGCAAATGATTGTTGAGTGAAAGAAACAAGTGATAGTCTGAAGTAGAGATATTTGGTGAGTAAGCTGGATGACATAAAATCTCCCACCCAAGGTCTTTGATAGTGTTTGTGGTCAATGAAGAGGAGTGGGCATGAGTGTTATCTTGAAGGAGCAGAACACCCTTCCTGTTGAGCAGCGCTCTTTTTCAGGTCCTCATGCACACGCTTCAGTTGTTCACAGTACCCTGCAGCAGTGATCATTTGGTCGCATTGTCAGAGTTCATAACGAACAACACCACGTACTGCCCATTATACACGTAGCATAACTTTGTGTGGATGCAGTGCTGGCTTCGATGTGTTAGGAATTGAGTCACTGGTGCGCAACCAATGTCTGGAACATTTTGGGGTGCTGTGCTGGATCCACTTCTCATCACATGTGAGTACCTTATCCAAAAATGGTTCCTTGTCACAGCGAGACAGCAGTCCAAGACAAGCTGAGACACGTTGCTGTTTGTTCAATGCAGACAATCCATGGGGAACTCACTTAGACAATTTGTATGCCTTACCTACTGCATGCAAATGTCTTCAGGTGGTTTCATCACTAAAACTAAATTACTGGGATATTTCCTGGCATGTTTGGCTACTGTCTTGCTCAGTAGCAACTTTCAGGGTTTCTGTGTCAAGGCTGAAAGGAAGACCACCCTGGGACTTGTCTTGAAGGGATTCATCTCTGTCTCTGAACTGTCAAAATCAATTCCAAGTTGTGCGTTCCTTCACAACGTCTGCCCTGAATGCTAAGCAAATGCAACGAGTTGTTTCTGCAGAAGATGAACTGAGTTTTAATATGTATAACGAACACCTATGAATAATCTCTACTGATACCGCCATTGTAATTGCATGTCTTTCTACTATCAAACTGCTTACTCATCTGATTCATATGCACAGGGAATCTTGGGATTTCAGCTGACGATATACCATGGTCTCTCCTGAAATTCAATTATTGCAAGGTGTTTCTTTTTCTCCCTCGAAAAACAACAAACACTTTTGTGGTTGCCTGATATAATGTAATGATTGGTCGTAGCAAGTGTGCAATATGAAATAATTTGTTAAGAGAGCAGTTTGTGACAATGGTTTGTTAGGTTGTGTTGTTGAGACAGTGTCTGGTTAGCAATAAGAGCATTTTTCAGATAATACACTGTTAACGATAAGTGTTATAAATGCATGTTGCAAAGTATTGTGACTAATACATGATTTGAAACCAGCACGTTATAGTATGGCTGGAAGTGTTCTACTATAATGAGTTCAAATGAAGAATGAATGAACAAGGACTGTGAAATATAAATCGCTTATGTTGATTCATTCCTGAACTTGGCCGTTAATGTTTTCTATATAGACGAGTACTTGATATTATATTCACAAAATTCATAGCTTAAGCTGTTAGCATATAGGCATGTAATCATTACAACTATTACAGCTTTAAGCTTACAACCCTTTAAACCTAACCAATAAATCTTCACAAGTGACTTAATGTATGAACTACAGGGTAATCATAAAATCACACAACCCAGAAAAAGAAAATTTATGAGGTTAATTACAATTGTTAACAAAAATAAACCATCAAATATAGGTTACAATCTTACCTTTATAACAACAAAAGAAGGGGAATCTCATTATAAGCATATGTTCAAAGTGGGCTCCGTGTTCGCGATTGCAAACGCGCGCTCTTTTTACCAAGTTTGATGACACTTTGTGAAGCACCTCCACACTGATGTTTTCAATCGCTGTTGTGATGTTCATTTTAAGTTCATCCAGGGTGTGAGGATTATTGTGATACACAACACCTTTGAGATACCCCAAAGAAAGAAGTCCAGTGGCGATAAATCTGGGGATCAGGGAGGCCGCTGGTCTTTGGAGATGAGGTGTTCACTGAAAAAATCTCGCAAAAAAAAATTGATGGTACTAACCAACGTGTGGCATGTGGCATTGTCTTGCTAGAGTCAACAATGTCGTTCGCTGACATCAAGGAGTGCCACAAACTGTGTGATAATGTCTTGGTAGACAGAACTATCCACAGTTGTTTCGAAAAAAATCGGTCCCACTATGCGACGGTGCGAAATCTCACACCAAACTCCCAAGGTTTTTTTATGCAAACCTTTTTCAAGAAAAACGTGGATTTTCACATGACCAAATCCTATTGTTCTGACTGTTGACATAACCTCCGAGGTGAAACCAGGCCTCGTCACTGAAGAAAACTGTATCCAGACTCTGTGTTCCACATTGTTCAAGGAATGAGTAGAACCATCGAGCAGAATTGTATTCGTTTACCTGCATGTGGGGCCTTGAGTTCATGCACTGCGTGAATACGATATGGACGAAGATGTAATGATCTTGCAGCTTTATGGGCACTACTGTACGAGATTGATGATTGCACGGCGAGTTTCCGGAGGCTTTTCGGGTGCAATTGCTGCAGTGCTCGCTTTATCTCATCCACTTTATGGTCAGTCAAAATGGAGGGTGTCCCGGAGCATTTTTTATTTGTAACAGATCCAGTGTCCTGAAATCGCTGCACTAATCGCAATATTGTGGACTTATTGGGGACTGCTGTACCCGAAAATTTCTTGCAAAGTCCTCGGCAACACATCCGTATGAACGAGTTGCGAAATAACTTTCCAGAATGAAAATTTGCTGCATCTGGGAAAAATACATTTCATCTCCACAACGAACGAAACTGCACAAACAAACAACCTGTACACATCACAGTGACCTCGGCTTCATTGATACTTCCTAACAGTATGGTAGTGACATCTAGTGGCAGAAAGATTTATAACGATTTAGCAACAATTTATGAAAATTCAAACTTTGGGTTTCGTGGGTTTACGGATACCCTGTAGTACTGGGAGCTTTGGTTAACAGAAACTGCAATGTTAGTTCATAATAGAATTTGTTTTCTTATGTGATTCATGTTTGCCTTGAACAGTATTATGCTGCTTATCTTGAAAATAAAATATATGCATTTAATGGATTCTGAATTGAAGTGGGAATGATATGGTTGAACTCTAAAGGATTCTAATTTATTGCAACCATGCAAATACTGCCTTTTATTGCAGTTGTGCAGGTTTACAGCCCTTAAACTTTGTATTTTAGCTGTACTTTCTGTCATCTAATGTTCTTTGACAACTTTACTAAAGTTCTAATGTACTAACATTCAAATTTTACATCAGGTTTCAGTTAGGAATAATCTCCTTAAAGTATTGTAAGTACAAAGATTTGCATGATAGAGAAGCCACTTATCTGAACAAAGTATTTTTCCTTTAATTTTTCCATACCTTCATTGTGGAAATCATTTTGTGTACTAGTGATCTTGATGGTTTAATAAGTGGCTACTTTAGTTGTTTTGTTTACAAACTCAAGAGGCACGCAAAGAAAATATGAAAAATTTGCTTTGTGAATGATGAACTTGGTTACATTTCATTTTTCATTATTTAATCGTCACGCTTGCATTCAGCGTGTATTTTTTTGTTTTTTGTATTGTGTTGTTCAGTTGTGGATTAATAGCTAATTTAAATCACTCTACTTTGTGAAGTTCCAAGTCTGTATTTTTCTTTTATCCATTCACATGAGTGATTTTATCATTTCAACTTTGATTAATCATCTGCATTCTGTAAAATGTCAGTAACTTTACATTGTCTATTTCTAGTGCTACCACTGGGCAGGTGAAAATGCTTATTTCATTAAAGGGAATGCTGCAAGTTTTGCTATTGGAGCATCCGAGTATGTGAAATCTGTTAATATATAATAGTTGTATATACTCACTAGTACATGCGTTTAATTTTTGCTCACATTTTCCTTAGTACAGTTGTGAGGAAGAACTGTAAAATACCATGAATTTAGCCACACAGACCTGTGCTTCTCAGAAACCGGCCAGTATTAGTTATTGTTTTGCATATCTTTAACTCATAATCAGACTTGAACTGATATCTGTAGTAGTTTACAGAAGAATTCATTGTGCGCTAAACATTATTTCAGTGAGATAAAACCTTAGTTGCATGGTAATATTTTATTATTAATGCCCATACTTAGAAAATAAAATTTTTATAAAGCACAGCAACGAACGAAATCTTTCGATACACAAACTTTCAGCGAATCGGAAGGAACACCTTGCGTGATTTGAAATCAGCACTCTGACATTGGTCCAGTCTGGTCAGTGGGTACCTCTATTAACCAACCGTGCAAGAGAGGTAGCATCAGAGTTATTTGTAGCGGAATACTTGTGCTCATAAAGTCTAGTGCGCAATGGGCATGCAGTGTACCCTATATACACTAGTACTGGATCTTCAGGATTTAAGGGGATGTTGTAAACCTCATGTCTGTTAAGTGTAGAAACTTGGTCACGGTCATTTTGTACAGTGGCTTGAATATTTTTCGTACTCTCTCCAAAGGCAATGTGATGTTTTTTGGCTATGTATTTAATGAAGTACCTAACGAAGGAGCACTTGGTGCTTTGAAAGATCTTGTATGTTGCTGTGCTTTGTAAAATATTTATTTTCTAAGCATGGGCATTAATAATAAAAAATATTATCATGCTACTAAGGCTTTATCTCATTGAAATAATCTGTAGCAATTGTTATTTATTTAATGCATCTGGTCTTTGCTTTAGTAAGTTAATTACATGTCATTGAAGTTAAGTATTTCAAACTGATGCTGATTTTCATGCAGATTTTTCTTTGAGCAAACCACAACATTCTGTTTATATAAATTCAGTTAAAAAAATCTGGACCATTTTAAAAAACTCCTTTAAATCATTTCAATCCCCATTCCGTAGGATGTTTTCAGTGGTTCTCTACATTTGTGATAAATAAATGAAGAACCACGTAATTGTGACTTTACCAAACCATACTAAGAACGTGTTTGTCTGGCCATGCCCAGTATCATACCCTCAGCACAAACAGTGTTTCACTTTAATCTATTTTGTTCTTTCATGAATGAGGTCCCAGAATTCTAAAAGCAAAAATAAATTAACTGATACCGAAAATAATAAAAAGATAACAGTGCTATTCATAATAAAAAATAAATAGCATGCCTATCAGTCTTGAGGTGTAGTAGTAGCAATTATTATTCCTGATGCATGTATTATGTGGCGTAATCAAACAATACCCATTTGCTCTGCATCACATGGCCCACTGTAAGTGAAATGTGCTAATGTGGTGTGATAGTCGCATTGCTTAGAACAGTGAAGAATGGGTTGGTTATATTCATTGAATGCATGTAGGTTCCAGATGCCTGTAAACATGCCTTTTGTTATTCAGAATCTGTCCAAAGTTGACCACCGAGTGGTAGTTCAATTCAGTGGTGATGGATATAAACAGTTGAAATCCATCAAAGAATGCGAGTGGTTTATGGTGAGAAATGTGTGTCAAAAACAACAGTTACTGATTCTGCACAAATTTTTTGGGAAGGACATGAGGAAACGAAAGGTTTACCACGTCCAGTTCAAGTGCATATTGTTGCAGCAGAAGAAGCCATAGACAATATTGATGCAGCAATACAGCCCGACTGTGGAAGGAGCTTGCATTTTCTAGCAAATGAATTCAACATGCCCTTTTGGTACAGTACAAAACGTGGTTAAAAGCAAGCTGAAGTATAGGAAGGTGTGTTCTCAATGGGTACCTCAGTTGCTGACAGACCTCCATAAGGAACAACAAATGGGTTTGAGTTTGGAACACTTGATGCATTACCAAATTATACAGTTACAGAAAAATTAATAGCAACTATGGAAATTTCTGACTTTTTTAGGTTTTCAGTGTTGCTACAAAAGTAAATATGAATATAATACTCACAATATCAGGGATCGCATTCCTCCTAAAATTCCTAATATTTTGTGACCCTCCTTAAATTCCTAAAATTATACCTAAAATTTGCTATTCATCCTAAAATTTTCGTAAGCTTATTTATTAAAAACACAACCGTTATTAACGCCAATAAATTTACCATTACGCAGGGTGCGCACGCGTGCTTGAAAACCTGGAAAGTCCTGGAAAATCATGATTACGTTTTCAAGGCCTGGAATATCCTGGAAAAACGGTGTTTTTTTAATGCCGTCTTGAAAAGCCTTGAAATTTGAAATTAGTGCTTAAAAAATGCCCTTTTAGGAAATCGTGTTACTGTTACCCCTTCATTTTTTAAAGTTCCTTTTCTCTGTTCTCAAAGAAACCACCGGCAGCGGTTTCCGATGTGCACCAAATCCTAATTTGGCTGGGGGGAAAAAAAGAAAAAAAAAAGGCACTACTTCCAGTGCAATAAAATTGGATGATTACTAGTAGGTCGAAGGGGAGCTTGATGTCCGTCCGACAATTGAGAACAGAAGGGGAAAGAAGAGGCATTTAGCATTTGCAGGGGGTCGCGTATGTACCAAGTCAGCTGGCATCCACCAGTGAGGAGTATGCCTGAACAACACATTCATCTTCTTCTTGTTTATGTGCATGCCACCCTCCCTCCCCTCAAGAGACTTCCACTACTTATGATAAAAAATAAGAAAACTATCTTTGCGAATTTTTCACGAAAGTGGCTGAAATTTTTACATTCACTGTAATTGGATTACAGAAGCTCACTTCCAAAATTCCAGTTGAATCGGTTTAAAACTTTAAAAGTTAGCATTGGTAATTTTTATTATGGACAAGTATGTGTGCCTCTTTGGACAGAGTGAGCCTCCAGCAGAAAGGGTGTTACCATAGCAACGGTTGATTGACAGCTGGGAGCGCTGATCTGAAGCCCTTGGTTGGGAAGAAAGCAAACACCTGTTTATCACTTCCACAGCACAAAAGGACTAGGAGAATATTTTCAGAAATCCATTTTTCTGAATTTTGAAAATAACACAGTAAAATTTTTACAGTAGTTAAGATACATCACAATAAAGTTCTAGTGCAAATTTCGCCAAATTCCGTTAGGAACTTTAGCAGATGAAAAAAAAAAAAAAAACGTTGCATAATCTGATTGAAAAAAGAAACAGTAATTATAAATTACGGGAAAAGCAAGTGAATTATTTTTTTTAGATGCCATGGTTTATTTAAACAGAGTGATCCTTAAATTTTTTTTCTGTGATGATATGGACTCTATTTGAATTACAAACACATTTTTATTCAGACGTCTGAGTTACTGTTTTAATAAAAAAATCATCTATAATTAAAAAGTTTTCAATGGATTTAAGCAATATTCAGCAGATAAACAAACGCATTTTAGTAAATTGCAACATCATGACGTAAATTTGGTAATTTAATTTTGTCGAAAATTGGGGAGCATTTTTTTTTTTTTTACAGTTTCTATTATAGTTAAAGTGAAGGAGGAAGGGTGCAACTTGACAGTTCAGTGAGCTGCAGGTGGTGATTTATGGCGATGTGCCAAATGAAAAGAAGCCATTCCATCAGGTAATTCCGAAGGTTGTGTTGTGTGGACGCGTCCTCCTGCTGTTTGATCTTAATTGGAATGTTTTTGTGCATGGGGGGGGGGTTTGAGAGAAATATCCGTTTCAGCTTTACAGCTTTCACGGCTCTTTTTTTTTTTTCTTGGTAATAAATAAAAATCCTAGTTGCTGCATTCACCATTGATCCATGTTTGCATTTCTTGAATATAAACAGCAGACAATCAGAAACATAGTGTTGGGCGGGTCTTGATGATCTTCATTTTGCATATGCTGAATTCAGTTCTGTGGGAATAAGGAATGACTTATACTGTGAATATATACAAAACTACATATTTTTGAGCTGAAAAAATAGGTCTACTTGTACACAGTAGCTAAAGTGTGAACTCAGATGAAGACAATCAGACATACGGACGTCTGATTCCATAAAAAAATCAACATAGTTTTTTTATTTACACTACAGGTAAAAAAGCAAAAATATGTTTTTAAACGTTATAAAGGAAAACGGATTTTTGAAACGCATGACTTGATGATCTTAATTTCTGAAAGTTTCTTTTTTCCACATCCTTTTTTTTCAATTACAATACACTGTAACAAGATACTGTGTGTTATATCACTTAGAGATATGGCAGATTTTCGGTTGCTGATATCCGCGATCGTAAGCGGTAGTTGCATTGCGATTGTTGATGATGACAAGATAAATACTGGAGTGATGTAAAATGTTGCATAAACTAAAAAAATAAAAAAAATAAAGCCCTCCCCCCACCCCGAACTTTTATGCGGTCATCATAGCTGATCAACCATTTCATTCCATGAACATCAGCACATTTCAATCATTTGAACATTGGGGGTATCTGAAGGAATTCAGCCGTGCTTAAGCGCCCTAGCGCAACGAAAACATGCTAATTTTGGACAGTTCTATTCCCTTCCCCTCTACCATCCCTAATAATTGAGAGTGTTTCAAATATTCTATTTATGAGCTAGTTTTCGCGCTGTTTGTTATGCTTTTATTTTCGAAGAAAGAGAGGGAAAATAAGGGAAAGCAGCTAGAGAAAAAAAGAAAAGCTGAGTTTGATGACAAAATAAAAGAAAATGATGCAGAAATAAATAGGCTTAAAAAAGATAAAGAAGCCTCCCTAGCAGTAATTCAAGAGGGAACAGAAAGAATGAGAAAAGCTGTAGAAAAACAAAATACTGTTGAAATAGCAGTTGCCTCTAACATGATCATACAAGGTTCAGCTGAAATAAAGAAAACTGAAAGTAAATTAGTTGTGGTGGAAGCAAAAAAAGATAGGCTAATCAGGAAAAGGTTAAAACAATAATATGAAAAAAGTAATTCAGTGAACAATTGTACATAGTTCTTGGTTTTCAATTACCTTTTTAGGATATTATAGTTTAATGTGAAACCTGAAAACTTTACTGTGAAAATCGTGAATTGCTTCTGGTTCAACAGCATATTAATGTTCAAAGTGAAACTTGAATGTGGTAAATATACTTGAATATGATAATAACAGGTGAAAAGATAAGAACTGAACATTAGAAGTAAATCATACTTAAACTTTAGACATTAGACGTTATGCAAAAAATTTGGGTGTGAACTTTGACCATATATACTAATGGACTGCGCATTGGCAATAGCTGCATCAAAGCCGCCATGGCTCAAACATTGGGCACGTCATCATCAGACTCCAAATTTCGTGTACAAATGCTGTTATGATTACTAATTTACGCTGCAGAATTTCAGTGTTTTCGGTGTATTATGTGAATGCACCTCATATATAATGAAAACTCTTCAGGTAAGTTTACTTATGAGCTATATACATGCATGATCGTGTTGTTTACATTTTGTGATTTATAATGTGATGAACATTTGCAAAGAATTTGGAACATGCATTCCATTTTTTTCTTCATCATCATCATCATCAACCATTATCAATCCACTGCTGGACGAAGGTCTCCCCAAGTTTCCTCCACAACGGTCTGTCTTGTGCCAGTCTCCTCCATGTCACCCCTGCATACTTTCGCATTTCATCCACCCATCTCCCATGTGGTCTTCTTCTGGGTCTTTTCCTGTCACTTGGAATCCAATCTAAAATTTTGGCTGTCCATCGATGGTCTGTCCTTCTGGCAGTATGTCCAGCCCATTGCCATTTCAGGGATTTAACTCTGATCATGATGTCTTCCACTCTTGTCATTTTTCGGATCCACGAGTTCCTCTTCTTATCTCTCCTGGTTACACCAAGCATGCACCTCTCCATGCTGCTTTGAGTTGTCTGCAGCCTTTGTATGTCTCTTTTAGTTAAGGTCCACGTCTCTGCACCATACGTAAGCACTGGAAGGATGCATTGATCAAACACTTTTCTTTTAAGACATAATGGCATATTGCTCTTAAAAATTATGCTGTTTCTTCCAAAAGCTCTCCAGGCAAGTTTTGTACGCCGATTAATTTCTTCATCAATGTGACCCTCACTTGATATCTGCTGTCCAAGATAAACGTACGTATCTGTTATCTCCAGCTTTTCTCCATCAATCGATAAATCTTCATTTCTTGTAAAAGCATTGAACATCACTTTTGTCTTCTGAAAGTTCATTTTTAATCCCACTTCTTTACTCTTGTCAGCAAGTTCCTGGATCATACTCTGCAGCTCTGATGGGCTAGTTGCAAAAATGACTACGTCATCAGCAAAACAAAGGTGGGTTAGATAATCTCCATTAATCTTTATCCCCTTGTTTTCCCAGCTCAGTGACTGAAAAACACCCTCCAATGTGGCATTAAAGAGCTTCGGAGATATGGTGTCACCTTGTCTCACTCCCTTTCCAATTTTTATGTGTGTTGTATTTTCAAACAGCCAAATCTTTGCCCTTGCATTTTCATAGATGTTATTAATAATATTAATGTATGCATCTTCAATACCGCAGGTTTTCAGAGCCATTGTAACTGCTGATGGTTTCACCGAATCAAAGGCTTTTTCATAATCGATAAAAGCCATGCACAATGGAAGTTCATATTCCCTCGCTCTTTCAATTAGTTCTCTCAGCACATGGATATGATCTATTGTGCTGTAGCCACTCCTGAATCCAGCTTGTTCTCTCGGTTGAGCCATGTCCAGTGTTACCTTCAAGCTGTGTGAAAGAACTTTAGTGAAGATTTTATAAACTACTGATAGGAGGCTGATAGGTCTGTAGTTTCCGAGATCCTCAATGTCACCTTTCTTATGTAGCAGGATCATTGTAGCGGTGTTCCAATCCTCAGGAATCTTTCCTTCATTAAGGCATCGAGTGAAAATTTGGGCGAGTACTGTTTCGATTTCTCCACTTGCTTCTTGTATGATGTCTACAGTAATTCCATCTTCTCCTGGAGCTTTTCCCCGCTTCATGTTCTTGATTGCATGTGCAACTTCTGCTGGAAGGACTGGAGGAACTCTGGTACTGGTATCTTTCATGATGTCTTACTATATTTTTATATCAATAGCTGCAAGTTTCTGGTTAAGTAATTGAACTTTATTGACTTAGGTATTTAATTCGTTTCTTACCCATGAAAAATCATAGAACTTTCTTTACTATATCGGTCAGAGCAACCATAAGCACAGCAGGTGTAACCCATCTTTTTGACTGTTGTCATGTGATTTTATGTTGGAGCCAGAAATTTTGATGTCATGCGCAGTCTATCAGTATATATGGTTGAAGGGTGTGAAGCAAACTCTTTACAATGTATACAAAGTTGTTTTACTAGATGTATACAAATATACATCTAGTTTTTATTGAAATACACTCCTAAAATTTTCCTCAAATTTTTCTAAAAATTCCTAAAATTCTTACCTAAAATTTTCCAGAAGTATGCTATGATCCCTGCAATATATATGTCATTTTAAAGCACATTTCATGCAGAAGCCAAATCAGTTTACAGAATGGGAATATCTTTAACAGAACTCAAGTTTTGAACAGAAATGTGCTGCGAAACAGAAATCATGGTAAAGTAACATGTTCAAATTCAAATACAATTGCGTACCTAATATTTCGTTTGGTGACATTTTGATTTAACAACGGTTGCCCACCTGTTGGGCATGGAGTCAACTAACTTACGCCACATATCGGATGAAATACAGTTGTGCCAAACATCAGTAATTGCGTTAATCAGTTCCACTTTATTTGTGGGGTGACGTTCGTGCACTTTTCATTTCAGAATGCGCCACAAATTCTCAGTCGGGTTCAAGTCTGGTGAATTACCAGGCCAAGGAAGGGGTACAACATTGCCTAAAAACGTCACATAAGCTTTAATCATTTTTGCATGGTGGCATGGGGCCTAATCGTCCTGGAGGATACTTTTGTACACCTGTGCATTAACAGTGCTCTCACACACATGGATTCTGCCCACTCCAGCAGCAGCAAAATATCCCCAAATCACAACACTGCATGGTTACTTTCTTGTCTTATGTGTGCAAGAGGGATGCAACGCCTCGTTATTTCATGAAAACACTTGGCACCCCACATGGTTACCGTCGATGTTCAATTTTGTCTCGTCACTAAATAACACTTTTTACCATTTACCAATGTTCCACTCCTTATGTTCCTTTGCCCATTCTAAACGTTTCTTGTATTGTACATTGGTTAGCAATGGCTTCTTTACCGCCCTATGAGACATCAAACGTGTAGAATGTAACCTGTTCCTCACTGTTCAATCACAAACAACAGTATCACAGCTCTCCCGCAATTCTTTGGCAAGAACTGTTGACAAGACCAGCCTGTTTTGCAGACATAACCGTTTCAACGTGTTGTTACTTCTAGGAGTTGTTTTCATTTTTCGGCCACATTTACCCAGCCTACCATTCTTGATTCTACCCATATCACGGATCTTTTCCTGCTGCTGTCCAATTGTAGTCTTGTGCACCCCTGTTATCCAGACAATTTCTGCATTGCTTTTGCTGAATTCACTTAAAGTCACCATACACAAAGCTTTTTGTGGTGAAATATCACCTAATCTTTGTTAGTTAATCTATAATTGATGATAGCCTTTTATGTAACTCAGTAAGCCACTTACCAGCTGCAGGAAGATCTATCCTTTAGTCAGCAGAGAGCAAATAGATGCCACAATTATAAACTCTTGAATGATAACTCACGAATATTTATTATACATCTCCACATAAAGGTAATAACTCAATATTCCAACACGCACACCCTCTATATATCACCGACATTGTTGTTGTTCAGTCAAAGATCAACTACGTAGAAGATTTTACCAACGTCAGCAGAAAAAGGAATCCAGGCAACGCTCGCTAGAGCAAACAAATAAAACGGTTCGAGCACAGCCACCTGCAATTCTGTTAAATATGTGCTGAGGCTTCTAGTTCAAATGTCGTGCAACTCTGACAGTCATATTTCTTATAATAATTTCTAACAGTCTCCCACTTGGCTGGAGGAGTTCATTTTATCATGCCTAGTGTCAGTCTTAAGTTTCTCAAACTGGGGTATAGCCAATGGCTTAGTGAATATGTCTGCAACCATTTCAGAAGTATTACAATAGTCTAACTGAAGAACAATTCCACTCAATTCTTTCAAAAACTGATACTGCACCATAATATGTTTAGATCTGGAATTGATCTTCAAACAAAGGTCTTCGCTCTTTCCACGTTCATAAGTGAGTCACGGAAAAATTCTCATTGCCGCCACCGGGAATCGAACCCAGGGTCTTCCAGTTACGTGCCGGATATGCTTCCACTACACCACAGCAGCCTCGAATTCCTCCAGACTCACACGCTAACTGCCAAGCCAATATGGCAGGTTGCTTCTTGGAGCCAATATGGCAGGTTGCTGCTTACCATCTTTGGTGAATCCCCGCACAAAGCTGGGGATTCACCAAAGATGGTAAGCAGCAACTGAAGAAATAATTAGAAGGCGAATGAATAATTAATACAGACATTTGACGTGGACCAGGAACATCAAACAAAGGTCTTTGCTCTTTCCACGTTTATAAGTGAGTCACAGAAAAATTCTCATTGGCCGCCACCGGGAATCGAACCCAGGGTCTTCCAGTTACGCGCCAGATATGCTTCCACTACACCACAGCGGCCTCGAATTCCTCCAGACTCCCACACGCTGACTGCCAAGCCAATATGGCAGGTTGCTTCTTGGAGCCCCGCACAATGCTGGGGATTCACCAAAGATGGTAAGCAGCTACTGAAAAAATAATTAGAAGGCAAATGAATAATTAATACAGACATTTGACGTGGACCAGGAACATCAACGGAATTTTGATGTTTCTGGTCCACGTCAAATGTCTGTATTAATTATTCATTATTCATTTAAGACCTTTGTTTGATGTTCCTGGTCCATGTCAAATGTCTGTATTGGAATTGATATTTTGATTTTCTATAAGATGTATAGTTCATTTGTTGTCCTGAAATATTGTAGTGGTTCTAGTCTGTTCACAATCAAAATTCTTGAGTAACTCTCATAACCACAATAGTTCTTTGCTTGCTTCTGCAGTGGCGATGAACTCTGCTTCGGTTGTCGATGAACTCTGCTTCGGTTGTCGATGAACTCTGCTTCGGTTGTCGATGAACTCTGCTTCAGTTGTCGATAAGGCTGCTTCGGTTGTTGATAAGGTTGACTGCTTACTGCTGCTCCAACATATAGCACTCTTTTCCAGCATGAAAACAAATCCAGATGTTGATTTCCAGTCAGTCCGGTCTGCCCACTCAGCGTCTGCATAGCCTTTTAAAATTAGTGGGTCTTGTGAAGATAGTCTTAATTTAAGGTTTACTGTCGTTTTCAAATAATAAATTAACTTCATAATGGCTATCCAATCTTGTTTACTTGGTTTTTCTACTTTTCTGCTTAAGATGCCTTTGGCAGTTGAAATGTCTGGTCTTGTTACTGTAGATAAATGCATGACAGCTCCCACTATTTCTCTATAAAGTCCATTATTCTTTAGAAGTTCTTCTTCTTGATTGTTCTTTCTGTAGTCTGTACTGATTGGTGTTTTACTTTCCTTATTTTGATCTGTGTCATTTATTACTTTGACTCAGAAGAAAACTTCAATCTTCTTCTCTTTCTATTTGAATTCCAAGATATGTTATGTGGCCTAAATGTTTGACTTCAAATTGATTTTTCAACAAATTTGCAGTTTTCTTCATATTTTCTGATGCAATTAATATATCATCTACATAAATAGCTAAATAAGTTGTTTGTTTTCCATCCTTAAGTGATAGTAAGCAAGGATCTGTTGTACTTTGTTTGAAGTCCTTGTTGCACAAATATTCTGTTATTGTTTCATTCCAATTTCTGGCACTTTGTTTGAGACCATATATGCTTTATGCAATTTACAAACTTTTTCTTCTTCTCCTGATTCTCTGAAACCTGGTTGTTCCATAAATACATCTTCTAATTTTCCGTACAAGAAAGCAGATTTTATATCAAGATGATGAACATTCCATTTTCTATTTGCTGCAACTGTTAAAAGAGTTCTTAAAGTGGTATGTTTTACTACGGGTGAAAAAGTTTCTTCAAAGTCTAATCCCGGTTGTTGTGTATACCCCTTTGCAACAAGCCTTACTTCATAGCTTTCGACTTTTCCATTTGCATTGTATTTTGTTTTGAAAATCCATTTATTTTTAATGGCTTTCTTTCCTTCTGGAAGATCTACCGAAGTCCATGTTTCATTTTTCTTCAAAGCATCTAGTTCTTCCTTTATGGAATTCAACCAATTTTCTCTTTCTACTTTGTTCATGTCCTGGGTTTCTTTTAAATTTTAAGGATCCTTTTTATATTGAACTTTTGCAACATATGCTCATCTTTCTGGTGGTTTTCCTTTGTTTATTCTTGAAGACTTTCTTTGAACATTTTGAGGTTCTTCTCTATCATTATTTTCTTCCACAATTTCTGATGACATTACTTCATTTTGAATGAAAATTTCTTGTTCATCTTCTTTCCTTTCAGCAGGTTTACTTTTTATTACAGCTTGCTTATGTTCATCTAATTTTACTGATCTGGTAATTACTATTTTGTTTGTTTCTTTATTTAATACTCTGTATCCATTAGATCTTTGATCATATCCTAATAAGATTCCCTCTTGTGCTCTGTTGCCAAATTTTCTTCTTTGTTGCTTTGGTACATATACATAAACTTTTGATCCAAATACTTTAATATGACCAAGATATGATTTAAATCCATTCCATAATTCAAAAGGAGTTTTTCCTGTTGCTTGTGTTGGAACTCTATTTTGTATGTAAGCTGCTGTTATTACAGCTTCTACCCAGTATTTACCTTCCATATTAGCATCTAACAGCATAGTTTTTGTCATTTCTGTCAAAAATCTGTTTTTTCTTTCAGCAATTTTATTCATCTGAGGACAGTACGGAACAGTTGTTTTATGTTCTATTCCTTGTTTCACTAAATAATTTTCAAAATCTCTTCCACAATACTTTCATCCATTACCTGTTTTTATTGATTTTGGCATTTTTCCAAATTTGTTTTTCACTGAAGCTACATATTGCTTAAATTTTACTAATGCTTCATCTTTACTTTTAAGCAAGTAGATGTAACAGTATCTGCTATAGTCATTTATAAATGTGATAAAATACTTGTAACCACTATGACTGGCTTCAACCATGGGACCACGGATATCTGTGTGTACTAATTCTAATACAGATTTGGCCTTAAAACTACTTTGTTTGGAGAATGGCTTCTGTGTAAGTTTGCCTTTTATGCAAAACTCAGTTTTCTTCCTTTTTACAATTGGAAAGAGTTATTCCTCTTGCTAACTTCTTTTTCTCCATTTGTTTTATCATTTCAATATCCCTATGACCTAGCCTTCTGTGCCATAAATTCAAACAATTTTTATTTTCACATGTAGTGGCCAAATTTGCCTTTCCATTCAATATTTGTAGTTTGTACAAATTATCTGAGGTATCTATTAAGCCTATAGCTACAATAGTATCCCCATACTTAATTGTGCATTTCTTATTCTTGAATAAAACTTCAAATCCTTTTTCTGTGGCTTTTCTAACAGACAACAAATTAGTGTCTAAATCTGGAACATATAACACATACTTTACTTCCACTTTTCGAACTTTTCCTTTTTTGATTTTGCAGTTTAAGGTTATATTTCCCTTGCCTTCTGATTTTATCTGAGAACCATCGGAAGTAGTGATCAGCTCAGATTCACCTTTTGAAAGTTCTTTAAACAGTGTTGCATCATTTGTCATGTGACACATTGCACCAGAATCAATTGACCAACCTTTGGATATTTTGTTGGGTTTTGACTTCGTTTCTAATGAGAAATTTTCATTTTCTCTTTTTATGTCATTTTGTTCACAATCTAATTTTGTTTTTCTTGTCTTCACGGCAATATTACTGTGAGACTCTGCATGTGGGTTAATTTTGTGAAACTTACCAGTGTTACCTTTATTTTGATTCCTTTTGTAGTGCCAACAGTCATCTTTGACATGATTCTTTCTTTTACAAAACGTGCAAAATTTTTCTTGTTTAGAGCTGTAATTTTTCTTTTTATAACTTGTTTTCAAAACAGTTGTGTGGTTGGTGTGTGCCTGTGAGTTTTCTTTCCTTCTATTAGGTTCATCTATCACTTTACATTTGATAAACTCGAGTGTTAAATCTTCTTCCTGTCTTGCTTTTAATGCAGTAACTAGATTTTCATAGGTGCTTGGTAAATTATTTAACAAGATAGCCCCCAAATGTGTGTCTTTGAATTCGTCTCCTTGTGAACTATTTCCAGCATTCTATTTACATGCTCTTGCATAGTTGATCCATTTTTTTGAAAACGTAAACTATACAGTTTTCTAAGCAAATACAATTTACTACTTAAACTTTCTCTTTCGTAAACCATTTTCAAAGCATTCCACATTTTGGAACTTGTTCTCTTATCGCGTACATGAATAATTTGATCATCAGACACGCAAAGTGTTATAGTAGCTTTAGCCAGTTCGTCATTTCTCAGCCATGCATCACTCTTTTCTTCTGGAATTGGCTCTGAAACAACATTCCATAAATTATTTTTAATAAAAATCATTTCCATTCTTACTTTCCAAATTTGATAATTCAAATGATCTAACTTTTTATGCTGTACATGCCGCTACCTATGAACGATGCCATTTTGTTCCGCTTTCGATTTTCGAATTAGGAACTATGCAGTAACAAATATGCCTTTGATCAAATACTTGACTCAAACGCTTGATGAATTTGACAAACTTTGCTTTTAATCTTCCTGACAGCAGTGAGATTTCAGTCTCATAATCAAGATTGTTAGTTATTTCTAAATGAATAAAATTTATAATTCATGATAGCCTTTTATGTAATGCAGTAAGCCACTTACCAGCTGCAGGAAGATCTATCCTTTGGTCAGCAGAGAGCAAATAGATGCCACAATTATAAACTCCTGAATAATAACACACGAAAAGGTAATAACTCACTATTCCAACACGCACACTCATATATATGACCGACATTGTTGTTGTTCAGTCAAAGATCAACTACGTAGAAGATTTTACCGATGTCAGCAGAGAAAGGGATCCAGGCAACGCTCGCTAGAACAAACAAATAAAACGGACAGACATATACAAGTAAGTGGACACTCCATAAATTGGGACTCGGTAAAAATAATCGCCCACCAGTCAAACTTAGTAAAGAGGAAACTAGAAGAAAGGATCAAAATAGCAAGAAGAAGAAGTACCACAATTAACGATAATTGCGGTTGGACTCTTCCAACTGAGTGGCAGCAACTACTCCAGTGACGTAGTCATGATGATGAACTAGGCTTTAGTTCGAAAATTTGACAACCAACTTTCATGAAAAATAACCTCTATAAGACCCGTAGAAAAGTTATTCCACAATACACTATGAATAGAGGTGCCATAAATTCATTTACAACTAGAAATAAAATGGTTCGAGCAGTGTCACCTGCAATTCTGTTAAATATGTGCTGAGGCTTCTAGTTCCAATGTCGTGGAACTCTGACAGTCATATTTCTTATAATAATTTCTAACAATCTTCCCATTACTGCAACACAGTTTGCACAGAATAAACGAAATGCACTCTAAACTTAAGATTTGCACTGCAGTCCACAGGAGTAATGACTACACACTCACCGATGCAAACGAACTACCTACGCACACTGAGAAAATGTCTGGAATAACACCACGCACATCTCCTGTACGCTGATGTACAAGCAAGCTCCGTCGGCTTGTAGCAACAACGATGACATTTCACATAACGAATGCTTCTTTCGCAGCACATTTTTGTTCATAACTTGAGTTATGTTAAAGGTATTCCCATTCTGTAAACTGAATTCGCTTCTGCATGAAATGTGCTTTACAATGATATATATATATTGTGAGTAGTATCTGCATATTTACTTTTGTAGCAACACTGAACAGCTGAAAACATCAGAAATTTCCAGAGTTGCTATTAATTTTTCCGTAACTGTAAATAGCTGTAAATAAATAAAATGAATGCTGTAATTAATTGGGCAACTTAGGTGCTTGTAAATAGTGGAAGATTAGTTACAGAATTAAATGTGAGCTTACATTCCAAGGCAATCAATAAAACCTGAAGGAATGGGCGGAAAGGGGGACCCTTGAAAGCCTCTTGAACTCCAGAAAGTTACGAGCCTGTTCTCGGCAATGTAAGCAGAGCTGCCGCAACATTGTGTTTTACCCAGAGCAAGAATGAAAAGCAACAGCAAATGCTATAAACAGAATTGCCATTTAGACCCTGCATTAGAACCTAAGCAAAACACTTGAACATGGCAGGAAACAGTAATTTCAAAGTTTATCTGAATTTTGCTAAATGGATGCAGAGGCTAATGTCGCAAACCCGCCGTGCACGTATTGCATCTGTTCCAAGGTTTTCAGCAATAAATTAGACATGCGGAAATAAGTAGGAGCGATCACAAGTAGAATGTGCTGAAAGGAAGCAAAATTCAACCAACAATGAATCTCCAAGCCATGTGGCTTCTTTCTAACCAGACCACTTCCTCTTGGCTCTTAGACCTGGCTCTCTGTCCTAGAACAGGAAAGGCTTGTTTGGGCAGGTCTGAGGGACCCTGCGCAGATTTTTGACTGGAGACGATGGAAGCGCACCGACCAACTGCAAGAAATGTATCTCAGAGGCCAAAGTATATGGCCTGTGAGTGGCGTGCAGCAAGCAAAAGAGCCACTTTTCTGAGACTAAGTGAAGCTGATCTGTGTCTATGAAGTACAGACAGAGAGCCAGGTCTAAGAGCCAGAGGAAGCGATCTGGTTAGAAAGAAGCCATGGTGCTTGGAGATTCATTGTTGGCTGAATTTCCGAGAGCCGACAGGTCTGAGCTGGTTTCAGGCTAGCGTGACAAAGGAGGGAACTGAACCATTCTCTCGAGGTCAGTGAAAACCAATACATCATCCGTACCTAGAACAGGGTGTGCATGGGTGCTTGAAAACCTGGAAATTCCTTGAAAATCATGACAATATTTTCAAGGCCTGAAATATCCTGGAAAAAAGGTGTTTTTTTTTTAAACCTGTCTTAAAGAGCCTTGAAATTTGAAATTAGTGCTTAAGTTTAAATTTCTTTTGGAAAATCAGTGTTACATCTTTTTTAGTTCGTCTTTTGTGAAAAAGATTGTGCTTATGTTACCGGTTTGTCCGCCTGCCTGTCTGTCCGTCTACCCTTGGACACCATGTCTCTGCAGCTATTAGTCCAATCTGAAAAAAAATATTCTGCATTAGGAAGCTTGAAATGTGCGAATGATGATCCTTGCACTTCGTTTTTTGTATTCTTTTACGGTGCACAATTTCGCCGCTAGAGGGCGTAAATGCAGATGATATGGAATTCAAAATATATTTTATTCCATATATTTGCTTCTAAACATCCGATTGGAAAAATTCTTTTATCTTTCGATTCCATTTAAGGCGAACACTATTTCAGATATAGTCACTTTTTTCAAGTTACGCAAGGATTTTCCGCTAGGGGGCATAAAAGTAAATCAGGCTTTCCACGATTTCTCTGCTTCTAAAACTCTGATTTGAAAAATTGTTTCTGAATCGGATACAGCTCCTGACAGGAAATGTTTACATATAATTTCTAATTTTTGGTAAAGAATGGTTTGGCCACCAGGGTGCGTAGAGTTAATTTCTGCTTCTGATGTATTTGCAGCAAAATCTGAGCTTCTAAAATCTCGATTGAAAAAATTCCTTCGTGGACCGATACCACTCATGCCGATAAACCTTTTCGGAATATTTTCTTCTTAAAATAATGCATGGTTTTTCCATCAGAGGGCGTTGTTGTATATCTTATTTCTGTCTATATTTCTGCTTCTAAGAGTCCGATTTGAAAAATTCCTTCATTGCCGGATAGCGTTTCATGTGTGAAATGTTTCTCATATATCTTCAAAATTTTCGAGTAATTCATTGACTTTCCACTGGGGGCGTAAAGGCAGATTGTGTTTTCCCCGATATCTCTACTTCTAAAACTCCGACTTGAAAAATTATTCCTGAATCGGATACAGCTTCTGATGGGAAATGTTCTGCATATAGTTCTTATTAAATAATTAGTAAAGAATAGTTTGGCCACCAGGGGGCATTAGTGTTTATTTCTGCTTCGATATATTTGCAGCAAAATCTGAGCTCTTGAAAATTCGATTGAATTTTTTTTTTTTTCATGGACCGATACCTCTCACATCGAACAACCTTTTGAGAATACTTCTGAAAATAATGTTTTTTCCGCCAGGTGATGTAGATGCATATAATATTTTTGTCAATATCTCTGCTTCTAAGAGTCCGATTTAAAAAATTCTTTCAACACCAGATGCCACTTACCTTGTAGAACACTTTAGGTTAGTATATGAGGAATTTTGTAGTTCACAGTTCTGTTGCTAGGTGGTGTTTTTGTACTTCAGTTTGCAGCTGTATTGCCACTACTAAAAATCCTACTAAAAATGTCTTCTTTACTGTATGTCATTTGCTACAATACAGATGTGGGTATCATCTTTAAATAATGCAAAGATTTCCCACTAGGGGCGTAAAGGTTGAATTTTTTTTATTTTGCTATCTCTTCTTTTCCTTAGTATAGCTTTTTCCATGAAGAATATTTTTCACTTATTTTCAACTTTTTCATTTATTCTCAATTCTTCTGCTAACAGGCATAGACTTATATCCTGTTTCCTTCCTTTCATATTTCTTATTTTAAATTATTAGACATGTGGCCTCCCTTTTCTTAAATTCTGGATCTGCCCTTGTTTCGTTTTATGAGAATTTCAACTTTTATCAATAATAGACTGATTACATGGGAAGATAGGTCAGAATAGTGATGAATTAACCATTTTCAGATTGAGGGAAAGGATTTTCTGATAGACCTTGTAATAATTGCACCACCACGATTCAATTTTGCATTATTGGGTAATTCTCCATCGATAAACCTCCTTCCGTATTTCTTATTTTAAATGATTAGACATGTGCCCTCCCTTTTCTTAAATTCTGAATCTGCCCTTGTTTCATTTTATGAGAATTTCAACTTTTATCAATAATAGATTGATTACATGGGAAGACAGAGCAGAATAGTGATGAATTAACCATTTTCAGATTGAGGGAAAGGATTTTCTGATAGACCTTGTAATAATTGCACCACCATGACTCAATTTTGCATTATTGGGTAATTCTCCAATTATAAACATTAAAAAGAATGTAATGTGTAAAAAAGCACACTAATCCATTTACATCTTGCATCATTTTTAGTACATCTTTTGTAAAAAAAGATCGTGCTTATGTTACTGGTTTGTCCGTCCGTCTGTACCCACGATATCTCTGCAACTATTAGTCCGATTTGAAAAATTATTTTTGCATTGGGAAGCTTGAAATATGCAAATGATGATCCTTCATTTCGTTGTTGTTTTTTATGATGTACAATTTCGCTGCTGGAGGGCGTTAATGCAAACGATGTCGAATTCAAAAATACGTTTTATTCCACATATTTGCTTCTAAACATCCGATTGAAAAAATTCTTTTATCTTTCGTTTCCATTTATGTCGAAGAGTATTTTAGATATAGCAACTTTTTCAAATTACGCATAGATTTTCCGCTAGGGGCATAAAAGTAAATTACATTTTCCCCGAAACTCTTCTTTTAAAACTCCGATTTGAAAAAAAAAAAAAAATTCGGCGAATACACCTCCTGATGGAAAATCTTTTGCATACAATTTAAAAATTTTGGTAAAGAATACTTTGGCCACCAGGGAGCATAAGTGTTAAATTTTTGCTTCTGATGTATTTGCCATAAAATCTGATCTAAAATAGCGATTGAAAAAATTATTTCGTGGACTGATGCCACTCACATCGATAAACCTTTCCGGAATATTTTCTTCTTAAAATATTCCGGTTTCTCCATCCACCAGGAGGTATAGATGTATATCTTATTTTGGTCAATATCTCTACTTCTAGGAGTCCGATTTGAAAAATTCCTTCTTTCTTGGATAGTGTTTCCAGTATGACATGTTTTTCATATAATTTCAAAATTTTCAAGTAATTCATAGACTTTCCACTAGGGGCGTAAAGGTAAATCCCCCCCCTTATCTCTGCTTCTAAATCTCCGATTTGAAAAATTCTTTCTGCACCAGATACAGCTCCCGATGGGAAATCCTTTGCACATAATTTCAAATTTTGTAAAAAATGGTTTGGCCACCAGGTGGCGTAAGTCTTAATTTCCACCTCTGATGTATTTGCAGCAAAACATGCGCTTCTGAAATCTCGATTGAAAAAAGTCGTTTGTTGACCGATGCTACTCATGTCGACAAACCTTTTAGGAACAATTTCTTCTTAAAATAATGCATGGTTTCTACGCCAGGGGGCGTAGATGTATATCTTATTTTTGTCAATATCTCTACTTCTAGGAGTCCGATTTGAAAAATTCCTTCTTTGTTAAATAGCGTTTCCGATGCGAAATGTTTTTCCTATAATTAAAAATTTTCAAGTAAATCATAGACTTTTCGCTAGGGGCCCAAATGTAAATTGCGTTTTCTGCGTTATTTCTGCTTCTAAAACTCCGATTTGAAAAATTCTTCTTGTATCGCATACAAGACCTGATGGAAAATATTTTTCACATAATTTCTAATGTTTGGTAAAGAATGGTTTGGCCACCAGGGGTCATAAGTGTTAATTTCTGCTTCTGATGTATTTGTAGCAAAATCTGGGCTCCTGAAAACTCGACTAATTTTTTTTTTTTCTTGGACCAATACCGCTCATATGGAAAAACCTTTTGAAAATACTTTCTTCTTAAAATAATGCATGGTTTTCCCACCAGGGGACGTAAAGTCGCATCTTATTTTTGTCGATATCTCTGTTTCTAAGAGTCCGATTTGAAAAATTCTTTGTGTGTTGGAGAGTGTTTCCGGTCGAAATGTTTCTCATATAAATTCATGTTTTCTTAACGCACAAGTTTGCAACTAGAGGGCGTAAACTCACGATTCCGTTTATAGCAATATCTGAGGAATTAAAAACATGATTGAAAAACTTCTTTCTTCCGTCAGATACTATTGTTTTCCGTACCGGTTCCATTGACTTTGAATAGCTTTGATAAATTTAATTTGCATCAGAACGGATTCGAAACACGTGCTTATTACACCCAAAAATTAAGTGTCATCTTTCTTGTTATTACTTAAAACCAAAATTGCTTTTAAAAAATAAATTGGCCATGATACTGTAAAGCGTAATAATCATCCTGGAATTTTTTTGTATTTGTCCTGGAAAACGCCTGGGAAGTCCTTGAAGTTTTTTCCCCAAAAAATATTCGAACCATGCTAGAAATATGTGGAAATGTCTTGCTGAAACAGAAACAGAGGGACTAGGGAGTTCTCTGAATTAAAGGAAAGGACAGTGCTCTAGAAAGCCTGGACAGGAGGAAATATTTTTGTCAACAACGTGTGGTCGATACCGAAGTTAATCAGGGTAGATACTTGCTGTGCTGAGACATTGCTATTGAACTGCTGGACAGAGAAGCTGTTCAGCACTTTCGCTTTGTCAGCAAAGGAGCGAAGAGGAGTTGGTGTGCCACCACCAAGCGAAGATGACTGTGGGCAAAGAAGTCTCAACTGACAGGCAACAAAAGTGCTGTAAATGTGTGTGTTACCTTTTGAGAAAAAGTGGCATTCACCATTGTGTTTGTGCTTTGGGTGTGGGCGAGTGCTCATGATCAGCAAAACCCTGTGTCTGCAAGTGAATCAAGACAGCATGCAATTTAAATAAGCATGCACATGCGCAAATCTGGTGCTCTTGATCTACAACAGAAATAGGATTTAACTGTGCCAGAAGAAACTGTAAGTACAACCCCTATTTGTTATTGGCATGACTGCTTTACCTGTAAGGATGAAAAGCTTAATCTTCCAGTAAGACTCAAGCTTGCATGACTGATTAGTTAAACTGAATTTAATAAGATTTGCCTTATGTAGTCAGTGTGCAGTTATACATTTTGTAGGCCAAGACTGAGGAACTGAGTCTGCAATGTAATAAATGAACATTGAGGCCATTCAGGGCTCGTTTCTTGAGTGTATTTGTCAGTGGTGCCTCCTTTAACTTACTTTATCTTTTATTGTTGTTTTTTTTAATTGATTAAATATGTCTGTAGTCTTGAGCCAACCCCTGAAGTCAAATGAGTTACTCTGAGTGTCAGTGAAATTTGCTTTTTGTTTGTTAATAAGTTTCGGTAAAAAATTCTCTTGCTCCGATAAGACTTTGGTGATAAAGAATCCAGGAAAATTAATTCACATATTCCAAATTTTAATGTTTATCTCCTGGGAGGGGCCAATTGTCCTGCAAGCTACCATTCTAAATTCTTTAAATGTATTTCATAGGCTGCCCCTGGGGCATAACATTTCCATCATCCTCCATATTCTGTACTCACATTTTAAATGCTTGAGTATTCCACTTTAGTTTTGGACCTTACGGCAAATGATTTTTCACATTCATTATATGAAAAAATGTTTTCATTTCATTCACCTCAATGTTACTTTGTTTCTCCATTCATTCCATGGCACACTTGCCTAGTTGATGCTGTATTCATGCTCTTATGGTTTGGACATTCTTCACAGAACAGAAGGTTTGAATTTAAAATTGTTTTAACAGTTTTAGGTTCAAATCATTCTATTCTATGAATATCTTCAAAAGCTTAAGAGCAACAAATATGGCATGGACTGGGCAAGTGTGCTGTGGAACATGTGAAGAAAAGCAAAGGAAGACTGAGGTGAATGAAGTGATTTTTTTTTTTTTTTTTTTTTTTCCCCATATAATGAATGTGAAAAGTCTTGCTGTAAGATTTGAAAATAAAGTGGAACACTAGAACATTTAAAATGGTAGTGCAGAATTTGGAGGATGACATAATCATCATCCCAAAATATGTTGATTTAAGAACCATGTGAAAATAAGATTAAACTGTAAACACACACACATCGAATCTGTAAAACATTTTAACGAAATGTTGTTCATACTGTGTGTTGTCATGAAATATAAATGTATGCTGTCAACTCACAGTTTTATAAAGCTATTTAAATAATTCTATCTTTCTAAGTGTGTGCTTTTTTTTTTTTTTTTTTTTTTTTTTCAGAATATTACTTATCATGTGGTGATTTGGTCTTTACACAAACCTATGCTAGGGGTTTTCAACTTTTTTTTTTTTTTTTTTTGGAGGGGCCATAAGATAATTTACTGATCAAGTCCTGTCAGTAATTTCAAATGCCTGATAACACTGCCCAACACACATTTTGGTGCCTTAAAAGTTAAAAAGTTAAACTTATTCTTGGATATATTTGGGGTGCTGATTCCAAAAATGAAATCAATTTTGCCCTATCAGCTATAGTTTTGTAGATACAGCATAGCCACCTTACATGCTAATTCAGCTACCGTCAAAATTTGGCATACTTAATTGCATAATCTGCTATTTTAAATTATAATATTTTGACAAATATTGATACTATACATACTATTAAAATGACCACATATTACTAAATCAGTTAATTTCAACCCATTCACTCAGAAATGAGTTGAAATAAACATATTACTAAATCAGTTTAATAGACCCATTTTCCTCAGAAGACCTCTGACATCATTGCAGAACACTAGGTTGTTGTCCTTAGAGAGGAAGAGCAGCAAATCCTTTTCTCTGCTATGATAAATTGTAATGTTAGTTCCAGAATGAAGTAAATTCTTTTCATTCAACCTGGAGGCCAGCAATTCAAAAGACTCCTTTGAGAGGTTCAGATCCCTGATGAGATCACTCAGTTCATATTGGTTAAAATGTTGAGCACTTGATGAAGTTCCTACAAAATCACTGTAACTTTCTACACTTCTGTTATCTTGTATGTCATGAGACATAAGTGCTTGATCATCGTCTGGGAGCTCTGATAGCTGGCTAAAGATGGAACAGGCACCTCATTTGAATGTGGATGAGATCATTTTGCTGAATCTAGGTCAGGATATGCCCACTAGCTTCGATTATTTCGATTGATGCCCTTAATGTTGACAAGACAAAAATAACAGTCATCGTGGTATTTTGGTTCCCTCCAAACCATTGGTACTCCAAATTTCAGGCAACTCCTCTTTTCATTTGTCCAGTGCTGGAAATGTCCTATACAAGTTTTACATATGATATGAAGATCCCATGATTTATTTTAGTCTCCAAGCTAGACCTCAAAATAGCCAAAATATGCCCTCTTCACAAACTCAGAAACAGGTTTCCTACTTTCTTTTGGGATGTATGTACCACAAATGTAGCAAAAAACATCTGGATGATTTAAGCAGTTTCTTTGTGAGGAAGCTATGGGGTCCTCAATCTGCAGATGTATATAGATCACATTACATGACGTAGTCATTTTTGCAACTACCCCATCAGAGCTGCAGAGTATGATCCAGGAACTTGCTGACAAGAGTAAAGAAGTGGGATTAAAAATGAACTTTCAGAAGACAAAAGTGATGTTCAATGCTTTTACAAGAAATGAAGATTTATTGATTGATGGAGAAAAGCTGGAGATAACAGACACGTACGTTTATCTTGGACAGCAGATATCAAGTGAGGGTCACATTGATGAAGAAATTAATCGGCGTACAAAACTTGCCTGGAGAGCTTTTGGAAGAAACAGCATAATTTTCAAGAGCAATATGCCATTATGTCTTAAAAGAAAAGTGTTTGATCAATGCATCCTTCCAGTGCTTACGTATGGTGCAGAGACGTGGACCTTAACTAAAAGAGACATACAAAGGCTGCAGACAACTCAAAGAAGCATGGAGAGGTGCATACTTGGTGTAACCAGGAGAGATAAGAAGAGGAACTCGTGGATCCGAAAAATGACAAGAGTGGAAGACATCATGATCAGAGTTAAATCCCTGAAATGGCAATGGGCTGGACATACTGCCAGAAGGACAGATCATCGATGGACAGCCGAAATTTTAGATTGGATTCCAAGGGACAGGAAAAGACCCAGAAGAAGACCACATGGAAAATGGGTGGATGAAATTCGAAAGTATGCGGGAGTGACACGGAGGAGACTGGCACAAGACAGACCGTTGTGGAGGAAACTTGGGGAGACCTTCGTCCAGCAGTGGATTGATAATGGTTGACAATGATGATGATGATGATGATGACATGCTCTAGTTGTTTACGTGTTCACAAACTCAAACTCACAACTAGATTAACTATTGATTATTGTAATTTCAATTACATTTTTTTCCATGTAAGAATAATTAATACTCCTAGTAAACCTGGTGACCTTTTAATTGCAGAAAGTGTGTATATAGAGGCTTCCGGTGAGCAATGTTGTAATGAACATGCCCCCTATAAGTTACATAACGTTTGGAAATCCCTTATTAAAACAGTAAATTGTAATATAAATTTAAAATTGAATGTTCACCCCACCCTACACCATTTATTTCTATAATATATTTCCATGATTTCTTCACAGACCATTGGGCCAACAGTATACACAACATTTTGGCCCATGTAGATATCTATTGGCTAATAACTTACCATGCTTCCCACAATGCAATGATCTATATTATATATAGATTAAATGTGTCTCTATTTATTACATCTGAAGAACAGGCAGCCACTGCCTTGAAAGTGCTCATGGTTTTAATTGTATATATTTCTCATCGTTTAATCATTAAATCGTGCTAAAGACGGAAAACTTTCATCGTTTCAGTGATTAATGTTGCACGAGTCTTCAATATTTGTTGATTTGTTGATGAGTTTTAGTTTCGAGAAAGAACATTCAGCTGTAACCACAGACACAGGAGTCGGTACAGAAATGAAAGGCTTGAGATCATATTTCAGGGAAACTGCATGAAAGTGCATGGTTTTTAATCAGCAAGAACTCTAGAACTTATTTTGTTGATAGAGTAAAGCAACTCAACATTGAACGATGAGTGTTTACATGGATATTTGTTATCAGCAGGGCTCGACAAATCCCTGGCGCCCTATTCTTTTTTTTTTACTTCAGGTTTCGAAATTTGCAGTAAATACCGTAATTTCTGTTGTATGATCCGTAGATTACCTGTCAAAAAGTTATAAATTTAGGTGCTGCAGATATCGGTAAAGAAAAAAGTTGGGGCGGCATTTTAAAAAATCCGACAGATAATTGTAATGAGAGGTGGTATCATTGGAAAAGTACCGAAAAAATGCAGGAACGGAGAAATGTAATGCAACATTGAGATAGAGAACAGCAAAGATATTGTAAGAATATGCACTGCTGGACAATTGCTAAGGACGGATCATAAACGGCTATATAGCGCATAAAAAAGTAAGTGTGGTTGGATGCCAAGTGAAATAAAATAATGTCAGAATGCCAGAACCTTACAAGAAAGACAATTTATTGTGCTCTGAAATCCAGAAGGCTTTGGAACGTGTTCAAGGGACAAACAGGCCATTTTGTGCAGAATACGTAAACGTGAAAAATGCAATTACCGTCCGTAGGCATTCCGGCGTAAGATGTCAATACGGGATATGGCCACCATGGAGGGCGATGCAAGGTTCCACACGTCGTGTCATGCTTTGCATAACATTATCAAGCAGCTGTTGGGGTAATTTATCCCATTCCTCTGTCAGTGCACGGATGAGGGTGTCCTTGTTTATTGGAGGGCATTGGCGACCAGCAAGACTCCTCCCCAAAGCATCCCACACATTTTCAATGGGATTCAGATCTGGAGAACGTGCTGGCCATACGAGGCGTTGAATATCCTCGCTCTCAAGACACTTCTGGACAGCGACTGCTCGATGACATGCTGCGTTGTCGTCCATGAAAATGAATCTATCACCGACAGCACCACGGAACATGCAAACATGGGGTAGCAGAACATCATTAATGTATCGTTGGCCAGTCATAGTCCCAGTTGGAAGCACATAGTGGGACGTACGCCATTGATCATGATGCCAGCCCATACCATGACACTACATGTCGGATATCGGTCCCTTTCCTGTATGTTTGCTGGACAATATGCAGTACCACTATCACGCCAGATCAGTTGTCGTCGACAATCAGACGATAGACTGTATCTACTCTCATCTGAGAAGAGGACAGCAGACCAGTCGTTATCAGTCCAATTGCGATGTTGATGGCACCATTGCAAACGGGCGGTACGGTGACGTCTGGACAATGGCATGTACACAACAGGACGGCGGGCGTATAGTCCTCCTTCATGCAAACATCTGGCGACAGTTTTTTGAGAGATCCGCTTGCCAGTAGCAGCCATAAACTGATTTTCTACCTCACTAGCTGTGCTGCGCCGGTGTCTTTTTGTTGATAGCACTATGTACCGATCTTTTGCAGGTGTCGTGCTGCGAACACGACCTCTCCCGTGACGTTTGCTACACTCTCCATTTGTTTGAAATGATTTCCAAAGCCTTGAAACAACACTGTGGCTGACGTCGAACTCCCTGGCAACATCTGTTATTTTTCGCCCTTCTTCAATCTTGCCAATAATATGGCCACGCGTAAAATCATCTAGGTGATGTCGGGAAGACATACTGAAAATTGCAAGTTCGTCAATTGATTCTTTACCTTTCAACTTTGCGTTTGAACTACAACGGTCAGTACGCGTCAAATCCTTTATATCTCTTATCAGCGCTATGACGTCACGAACAAGTTCGGCAATCCAAAATTTGCATACGCACAACACGTCTTACTGTATCCCACACTTATGCTAATTTCCACATTTTCCTGCCTTCCATTTTATGGTTGCTATCGTTGCTATTGTCATCCGTCCTTAGCAATTGTCCGGCAGTATGTATATATATATATCATCATCATCATCATTGTCAACCATTATCAATCCACTGCTGGACGAAGGTCTCCCCAAGTTTCCTCCACAACGGTCTGTCTTGTGCCAGTCTCCTCCATGTCACCCCTGCATACTTTCGAATTTCATCCACCCATCTCCCATGTGGTCTTCTTCTGGGTCTTTTCCTGTCCCTTGAATCCAATCTAAAATTTTCGGCTGTCCATCGATGATCTGTCCTTCTGGCAGTATGTCCAGCCCATTGCCATTTCAGGGATTTAACTCTGATCATGATGTCTTCCACTCTTGTCATTTTTCGGATCCACGAGTTCCTCTTCTTATCTCTCCTGGTTACACCAAGTATGCACCTCTCCATGCTTCTTTGAGTTGTCTGCAGCCTTTGTATGTCTCTTTTAGTTAAGGTCCACGTCTCTGCACCATACGTAAGCACTGGAAGGATGCATTGATCAAACACTTTTCTTTTAAGACATAATGGCATATTGCTCTTGAAAATTATGCTGTTTCTTCCAAAAGCTCTCCAGGCAAGTTTTGTACGCCGATTAATTTCTTCATCAATGTGACCCTCACTTGATATCTGCTGTCCAAGATAAACGTACGTGTCTGTTATCTCCAGCTTTTCTCCATCAATAGATAAATCTTCATTTCTTGTAAAAGCATTGAACATCACTTTTGTCTTCTGAAAGTTCATTTTTAATCCCACTTCTTTACTCTTGTCAGCAAGTTCCTGGATCATACTCTGCAGCTCTGATGGGGTAGTTGCAAAAATGACTACATCATCAGCAAAACGAAGGTGGGTTAGATAATCTCCATTAATCTTTATCCCCTTGTTTTCCCAGCTCAGCGACTGAAAAACACCCTCCAATGTGGCATTAAAGAGCTTCGGAGATATGGTGTCACCTTGTCTCACTCCCTTTCCAATTTTTACGTGTGTTGTATTTTCAAACAGCCTAATCTTTGCACTTGCATTTTCATAGATGTTATTAATAATATTAATGTATGCATCTTCAATACCGCAGGTTTTCAGAGCCATTGTAACTGCTGATGGTTTCACCGAATCAAAGGCTTTTTCATAATCGATAAAAGCCATGCACAATGGAAGTTCATATTCCCTCGCTCTTTCAATTAGTTCTCTCAGCACGTGGATATGATCTATTGTGCTGTAGCCACTCCTGAATCCAGCTTGTTCTCTCGGTTGAGCCATGTCCAGTGTTACCTTCAAACGGTGTGAAAGAACTTTAGTGAAGATTTTATAAACTACTGATAGGAGGCTGATAGGTCTGTAGTTTCCTAGATCCTCAATGTCACCTTTCTTATGTAGCAGGATCATTGTAGCGGTGTTCCAATCCTCAGGAATCTTTCCTTCATTAAGGCATCGAGTGAAAATTTGGGCGAGTACTGTTTCGATTTCTCCACTTGCTTCTTGTATGATGTCTACAGTAATTCCATCTTCTCCTGGAGCTTTTCCCCGATTCATGTTCTTGATTGCATGTGCAACTTCTGCTGGAAGGACTGGAGGAACTCTGATACTGGTATCTTTCATGATGTCTGGAGTGCATGTATCATCCCTTTCATATAATTTGGAGTAGAAATCTTTCACTCTTGTCAAAATTTCGCCTCTATTTCTTGTTACAGAACCATCTTCTTTTCTCAGTGCCATAATCTGTTTTCTTCCCTTACTGAGATGTCCCTTTGCTATCTTTAGGCTTTGGTTGTTTTCAATTGCTTTCCTCACTAGTTCACAGTTGAATTTTCTTACGTCTTCAGTGATACTTTTTCTTACTGTCTTGCATAGCTCTATATATTCCACTTTGGAAGTCACATCTTCTTTAGTTGTCCTCATCTCTCTTCTTTTTGCATCAACATTTTCGTTTTTCCTGATAATTTGTTTACATGCAACTTGTTCTTAGACCCAGCTAATTTTGTTGCTGTTTCCATAAGAGCTTTGGTTACTTTTCTGTTAACTTCAGAGATGTCCACTTCTTCTGATGTTAGGCCTTCTAAAGCAGAGAACCTGTTCTTCAGTTCCAACTTGAAGGTATTATGGTGTTTTTTAAGGTTGGTTATGTCGATACATTTTGTTTGTCTTATGAGCTTGCCACGTTCAAGTTTAGTGTTGAGGTGCATCTTACATCTCACCAATCTATGGTCACTACCTGTGTTGAACTTGTTTAGCACACTGCAGTCTTCTATGACGAATTTTTTGTTACACATAATAAAATCAATTTCACTTGTCGTCCCATTTGGATGTCTCCAAGTCCATTTCCTGTGTGGCTTTTTCTTGAAGAAGGAGTTCAAGATGAAAAACCCTTCTGCCTCTGCAAACTCAACGAGAGTATTTCCACGCTGGTTTCTGTTGCCGTGACCGAATTTACCTACTGAAGTTTCATTCTGTTGCTGTTGCCCTATTTTTGCATTGAAATCTCCCATAATTATCTTCAAGTGCTGCTTACCTTTATTATTTAGATCACGAATTTCCTCATAAAATTCTTCAATTTCTTCTTCAGGATGACTTGTGGTGGGTGCATAAGTTTGAATAATCTGAGCCTGGTATCTTTTCGAGAGTTGGATAACAAGTCGTGCAGCTCTGTCAGAGGAACTTTCAACTTCTACAACTTTATCCTTCAGTTTCTTGTTTATTATAAATCCAACACCACTAGTTCTGCCAGTATCTGTCCCACGATAGTAGAAGAGATGTCCACTTTTCAGTTCGATGAGATCTTCTCCTTTTCTCCTTACCTCACTTAGCCCCACGATGTCCCACTTGATCCTTTGTAGTTCCTCTTCCAATTCAAGAAGCCTTGAATCAGAAGATAGGAGCGTCCATTGTACGTTGCCAAGGTCAGCATCAGATGGCAGCCTAGTCCGGTCCTCCGGGGATTCTTAGCACCCTCTGCCTTCATGTCGCACTGGCCGCTGCCTTGGCCAGGTACATTCCAGCTGCCGGAGACTGAGGGCCAAGATTTAAGTTGTGGAATCATTTTGGAGGGGGTTTGGCCATAACTCACCACGCTGGCCAAGCGGGTTGGTGAGTGTGGGATAGAATTTCCTCTAATCCCGATGGTATAGTTATACCGCTATTGGCGGTCGTCAGAGCCCCTTTAGTGGGAACAGGATGCACCACGAGAAGGCGGGGTTGACATTTGTCAAGGAGAGGCTGTGATGTTACGCATCACCTGACCTTACATCCCATATATATATATATATATATATATATTTTTTTTGTACTTATGACCATTCTAACATGACGCAATGAAGACGATACTATCGGAGCGCGCAGAAGCCTAGGTGCTGTGAGAAGCCTGCACAGCTATTCCATGGCATGTAATCATTTTGCGAATCGTATTCGTTAGTTTCACTACACTAATCGCATAATTATGTTGTTTGTTTTGTTTTTTTCACTTCTCAGTTGAAACATATTCAGAAAAGAGAAATATGCCATCCCGGTGGCACAGTGGTCTAAGCGATGGCTTCTGATCATTCGTCTGAAAGGGTTCTGGGTTCAAATCTCGGTGAGGCATGGATGTTGTGTTTGTCTTATGGCACTGGCTCAAAGTAACGCAAAAGTACTTCAAAATGACAGTTACTTTTTTCAATAAGACGATTGTTTCTTTCTTGCATCTTCAGACTTCTGTGACGGCAATCTCGTGAATCATAGCTTATCGGTCGGAAATTATGGTTCACGATTAATATGACATGCAGGATTATAAAACAATCTTTTTTTTTTTTTTTTTTTTTTTTGAAATTCATAGCCCGTGAAACACCATTGCGGATTATGTAAAGTGTAAAGGGGGGAAAAATTCTGAGAATTTCACAATCTACGGATTAATGACACTGCAGATTATATGTCGGGTTTATTATTATTATTATTATTTTCATGGCCTGTGGATTTATTCTGTTGTGGATCTCCGGAAGAATTTTTATTTCTTCAAAATTTTATGATCTACAGATTATATGAAGGAAAAAAATATGGTACTTATGTACAAAATATGACTTCCATAAATAGTGTTTTAAAAACATCAAAATCTAAAATTTTAATTTTTTGAGACCAGCAACTGGAAGACTGAGAAAAGAAAATTATAGAACAAATTGGAACTTTATTTTGCAATAAGTGGTTTGGGTAAAAAGAAGAAAAAAATTGAAAACAAATATATTTTATCACTTTTCTTTCCAGCATCATTACCAGACATGTTTTTATTCATGCATTATTCTTTGAAATTTACTTTCGTTTCATCTGGCTCTTAAATCATGAGAGCTGGCTCCTAGATCTGGAACATATTTGTCGAACTTCCGGTTATCAGTACAGCAGCCAGTAGTCCATGACTATGTAGCTGCCTATAACGTATTGCTGTATGTGAATAATTGACAGGACAGCATGTAAAAGTGAAGCATCATATTCGACAGTTGGCAAGATTAAAAGCATGGCATCACGCATAAGGAGCCTTATCATAGAATACAGCTCAAACAAGGGAACGGAAAGCTGGAAAAACATACGTTCTGAGAGTTATTTTTGTAATAATAAAAATAACTTATAGAACTTGACAATTGGCAAGCATTCAGTAAACATCGTGCTGCATGATAAATGTATTCTGTGACGGTAATCTCGTGAATCGTAGCTTATCATCTTTCATGAATTTTGTTTCACCTTTGAGAATGCCATGCTAAAGTCTTTCTGCAACCAGACAGACATTGTAACGTTATTATCTCATATCATAAATTTTTCATTGCTACCTTCCGTGTTCTCCATAACATATCATTAGCCAGTAATTGGCCCCTCGAGTGACTGGGCCCTAGTGCAACTGCACCACCTCTCCCTATGGCAGCTACGCCACTGCAGGGTGGAATCTGAGCCATTTCCATGACCTGTAAAATTGTTTTCACGGCAGAGTTAACAATGCTGTACTAACTTTTTTATATTTAATTTCACATAAAACATTTGGGAAAGCATGTTTTCTTTAGTGTGAAGCAAAATTATGTTCATAAACACAGCTGCGTGTTCACTGTACTGAGAAAACAACTTTACGGGGAACCACAGATGGCAACAGAAAGTTGAAGTTCCGATTTAGAATTTAAATTCTGTTGTAAACAAAAGAAAAATGCTTGCTCTTTTTGTCTGTTGATATAGCAACTAAGCAATAGAAAACCATACATTTTCAGGAAAATTAAATTTTAAAAAGTGATAAAGTCAGTACTCATTTGGCCATGAAAACAACTGTGAGAGTAATTTAAATGGTGCAATTTCTAAAAAACAAGAACAGATGAAGTAAACGATTTCCAATTCTATTTTGTTTAATAAGAAAAGTAGACTCCATTTTTTCATCTTCCCTTAAATTTCCAATGCCAGCTTTATTTTAAAATATTTAAATACAAGCAGTATTAAGTTTATATATTGATTGTGGTATATAAAAGCATTTAAAGAGAAGTGGTACACTTGTGGTCTCTAACTATAGATTTTATACCTATACATATTTGAGTTTTATATTTTTTTATTCTGTAATTTGTTTCAATAATTGAATTAAAGCTAAAGTAAAAACAAAGTTGTTTCAAAATCATTATAGCATAGTACATGAAAAAGTTTTGTAGAAATTATACCTGTTTGCAGTTGCAGTTTTGGTATTTCAGTTTTTATCTGTTTTATCTGTAGTTGTAAGTTCCTTATTAGGTGCTGCAAACATCATTTTCAAAATTCTACATTAAGTTTGCTCTAGCCTATAAGGTTTGTTTGTTGTAGGTTACAGGTTGAACAGGCCTGTGGATTCACTCTATTTTAAGTAGGATTATTTAGATTGTATGTCCTGGGATTTCAAAATGGCTTTATTAGATCAAAATATGTACATTGCATTTACAAGAATGGGTTCATTTACTCATTATGTGATATGAATGAACCATGAGTTAATTTAGAGTTATTGCATTTGTGTGCCTTCAAATGGAAATGTGGCAGGGACCCTACAAGCAAGTTCCTATATCATCATCACCATCATCATTGTCAACCATTATCAATCCACTGCTGGACGAAGGTCTCCCCAAGTTTCCTCCACAACGGTCTGTCTTGTGCCAGTCTCCTCCATGTCACCCCTGCATACTTTTGAATTTCATCCACCCATCTCCCATGTGGTCTTCTTCTGGGTCTTTTCCTGTCCTTTGGAATCCAATCTAAAATTTCGGCTGTCCATCGATGATCTGTCCTTCTGGCAGTATGTCCAGCCCATTGCCATTTCAGGGATTTAACTCTGATCATGATGTCTTCCACTCTTGTCATTTTTCGGATCCACGAGTTCCTCTTCTTATCTCTCCTGGTTACACCAAGTATGCACCTCTCCATGCACCTTTGAGTTGTCTGCAGCCTTTGTATGTCCCTTTTAGTTAAGGTCCACGTCTCTGCACCATACGTAAGCACTGGAAGGATGCATTGATCAAACACTTTTCTTTTAAGACATAATGGCATATTGCTCTTGAAAATTATGCTGTTTCTTCCAAAAGCTCTCCAGGCAAGTTTTGTACGCCGATTAATTTCTTCATCAATGTGACCCTCACTTGATATCTGCTGTCCAAGATAAACGTACGTGTCTGTTATCTCCAGCTTTTCTCCATCAATCGATAAATCTTCATTTCTTGTAAAAGCATTGAACATCACTTTTGTCTTCTGAAAGTTCATTTTTAATCCCACTTCTTTACTCTTGTCAGCAAGTTCCTGGATCATACTCTGCAGCTCTGATGGGGTAGTTGCAAAAATGACTACGTCATCAGCAAAACGAAGGTGGGTTAGATAATCTCCCTTAATCTTTATCCCCTTGTTTTCCCAGCTCAGCGACTGAAAAACACCCTCCAATGTGGCATTAAAGAGCTTCGGAGATATGGTGTCACCTTGTCTCACTCCCTTTCTAATTTTTACGTGTGTTGTATTTTCAAACAGCCGAATCTTTGCACTTGCATTTTCATAGATGTTATTAATAATATTAATGTATGCATCTTCAATACCGCAGGTTTTCAGAGCCATTGTAACTGCTGATGGTTTCACCGAATCAAAGGCTTTTTCATAATCGATAAAAGCCATGCACAATGGAAGTTCATATTCCCTCGCTCTTTCAATTAGTTCTCTCAGTACATGGATATGATCTATTGTGCTGTAGCCACTCCTGAATCCAGCTTGTTCTCTCGGTTGAGCCATGTCCAGTGTCACCTTCAAGCGGTGTGAAAGAACTTTAGTGAAGATTTTATAAACTACTGATAGGAGGCTGATAGGTCTGTAGTTTCCGAGATCCTCAATGTCACCTTTCTTATGTAGCAGGATCATTGTAGCGGTGTTCCAATCCTCAGGAATCTTTCCTTCATTAAGGCATCGAGTGAAAATTTGGGCGAGTACTGTTTTGATTTCTCCACTTGCTTCTTGTATGATGTCTACAGTAATTCCATCTTCTCCTGGAGCTTTTCCCCACTTCATGTTCTTGATTGCATGTGCAACTTCTGCTGGAAGGACTGGAGGAACTCTGGTACTGGTATCTTTCATGAAGTCTGGAGTGCATGTATCATCCCTTTCATATAATTTTGAGTAGAAATCTTTCACTCTTGTCAAAATGTCGCCTCTATTTCTTGTTACAGAACCATCTTCTTTTCTCAGTGCCATAATCTGTTTTCTTCCCTTACTGAGATGTCCCTTTGCTATCTTTAGGCTTTGGTTGTTTTCAATTGCTTTCCTCACTAGTTCACAGTTGAATTTTCTTACGTCTTCAGTGATACTTTTTCTTACTGTCTTGCATAGCTCTATATATTCCACTTTGGAAGTCACATCTTCTTTAGTTGTCCTCATCTCTCTTCTTTTGCATCAACATTTTCGTTTTTCCTGATAATTTGTTTACATGCAACTTGTCCTTAGACCCAGCTAATTTTGTTGCTGTTTCCATAAGAGCTTTGGTTACTTTTCTGTTAACTTCAGAGATGTCCACTTCTTCTGATGTTAGGCCTTCTAAAGCAGAGAAACTGTTCTTCAATTCCAACTTGAAGGTATTATGGTGTTTTTTAAGGTTGGTTATGTCAATAGATTTTGTTTGTCTTATGAGCTTGCCACGTTCAAGTTTAGTGTTGAGGTGCATCTTACATCTCACCAATCTATGGTCACTACCTGTGTTGAACTTGTTTAGCACACTGCAGTCTTCTATGACGAATTTTTTGTTACACATAATAAAATCAATTTCACTTGTCGTCCCATTTGGATGTTTCCATGTCCATTTCCTGTGTGGCTTTTTCTTAAAGAAGGAGTTCAAGATGAAAAACCCTTCTGCCTCTGCAAACTCAACAAGAGTATTTCCACGCTGGTTTCTGTTGCCGTGACCGAATTTACCTACTGAAGTTTCATTCTGTTGCCGTTGCCCTTGCCCTATTTTTGCATTGAAATCTCCCATAATTATTTTCAAGTGCTGCTTACCTTTATTATTTAGATGACAAATTTCCTCATAAAATTCTTCAATTTCTTCTTCAGGATGGCTTGTGGTGGGTGCATAAGTTTGAATAATCTGAGCCTGGTATCTTTTCGAGAGTTGGATAACGAGTCGTGCAGCTCTGTCAGAAGAACTTTCAACTTCTACAACTTTATCCTTCAGTTTCTTGTTTATTATAAATCCAACACCACTAGTTCTGCCAGTATCTGTCCCACGATAGTAGAAGAGATGTCCACTTTTCAGTTCGATGAGATCTTCTCCTTACCTCACTTAGCCCCACGATGTCCCACTTGATCCTTTGTAGTTCCTCTTCCAATTCAAGAAGCCTTGAATCAGAAGATAGGGAGCGTCCATATATATATATATATATATCATCATATATATATATATATATATATATATATATATATGGGATGTAAGGTCAGGTGATGCGTAACATCACAGCCTCTCCTTGACAAATGTCAACCCCGCCTTCTCGTGGTGCATCCTGTTCCCACTAAAGGGGCTCTGACGACCGCCAATAGCGGTATAACTATACCATCGGGATTAGAGGAAATTCTATCCCACACTCACCAACGTGCTTGGCCAGTGTGGTGAGTTATGGCCAAACCCCTCCAAAATGATTCCACAACTTAAATCTTGGCCCTCAGTCTCCGGCAGCTGGAATGTACCTGGCCAAGGCAGCGGCCAGTGCGACATGAAGGCAGAGGGTGCTAAGAATCCCCGGAGGACCGGACTAGGCTGCCATCTGATGCTGACCTTGGCTACGTATAATGGACGCTCCCTATCTTCTGATTCAAGGCTTCTTGAATTGGAAGAGGAACTACAAAGGATCAAGTGGGACATCGTGGGGCTAAGTGAGGTAAGGAGAAAAGGAGAAGATCTCATCGAACTGAAAAGTGGACATCTCTTCTACTATCGTGGGACAGATACTGGCAGAACTAGTGGTGTTGGATTTATAATAAACAAGAAACTGAAGGATAAAGTTGTAGAAGTTGAAAGTTCCTCTGACAGAGCTGCACGACTTGTTATCCAACTCTCGAAAAGATACCAGGCTCAGATTATTCAAACTTATGCACCCACCACAAGTCATCCTGAAGAAGAAATTGAAGAATTTTATGAGGAAATTTGTCATCTAAATAATAAAGGTAAGCAGCACTTGAAAATAATTATGGGAGATTTCAATGCAAAAATAGGGCAACGGCAACAGAATGAAACTTCAGTAGGTAAATTCGGTCACGGCAACAGAAACCAGCGTGGAAATACTCTCGTTGAGATTGCAGAGGCAGAAGGGTTTTTCATCTTGAACTCCTTCTTTAAGAAAAAGCCACACAGGAAATGGACATGGAAACATCCAAATGGGACGACAAGTGAAATTGATTTTATTATGTGTAACAAAAAATTCGTCATAGAAGACTTCAGTGTGCTAAACAAGTTCAACACAGGTAGTGACCATAGATTGGTGAGATGTAAGATGCACCTCAACACTAAACTTGAACGTGGCAAGCTCATAAGACAAACAAAATCTATTGACATAACCAACCTTAAAAAACACCATAATACCTTCAAGTTGGAACTGAAGAACAGGTTCTCTGCTTTAGAAGGCCTAACATCGGAAGAAGTGGACATCTCTGAAGTTAACAGAAAAGTAACCAAAGCTCTTATGGAAACAGCAACAAAATTAGCTGGGTCTAAGAACAAGTTGCGTGTAAACAAATTATCAGGAAAAACGAAAATGTTGATGCAAAAAAGAAGAGAGATGAGGACAACTAAAGAAGATGTGACTTCCAAAGTGGAATATATAGAGCTATGCAAGACAGTAAGAAAAAGTATCACTGAAGACGTAAGAAAATTCAACTGTGAACTAGTGAGGAAAGCAATTGAAAACAGCCAAAGCCTAAAGATAGCAAAGGGACATCTCAGTAAGGGAAGAAAACAGATTATGGCACTGAGAAAAGAAGATGGTTCTGTAACAAGAAATAGAGGCGAAATTTTGACAAGAGTGAAAGATTTCTACTCCAAATTATATGAAAGGGATGATACATGCACTCCAGACATCATGAAAGATACCAGTACCAGAGTTCCTCCAGTCCTTCCAGCAGAAGTTCCACATGCAATCAAGAACATGAAGCGGGGAAAAGCTCCAGGAGAAGATGGAATTACTGTAGACATCATACAAGAAGCAAGTGGAGAAATCGAAACAGTACTCGCCCAAATTTTCACTCGATGCCTTAATGAAGGAAAGATTCCTGAGGATTGGAACACCGCTACAATGATCCTGCTACATAAGAAAGGTGACATTGAGGATCTCGGAAACTACAGACCTATCAGCCTCCTATCAGTAGTTTATAAAATCTTCACTAAAGTTCTTTCACACCGCTTGAAGGTAACACTGGACATGGCTCAACCGAGAGAACAAGCTGGATTCAGGAGTGGCTACAGCACAATAGATCATATCCATGTACTGAGAGAACTAATTGAAAGAGCGAGGGAATATGAACTTCCATTGTGCATGGCTTTTATCGATTATGAAAAAGCCTTTGATTCGGTGAAACCATCAGCAGTTACAATGGCTCTGAAAACCTGCGGTATTGAAGATGCATACATTAATATTATTAATAACATCTATGAAAATGCAAGTGCAAAGATTCGGCTGTTTGAAAATACAACACACGTAAAAATTGGAAAGGGAGTGAGACAAGGTGACACCATATCTCCGAAGCTCTTTAATGCCACATTGGAGGGTGTTTTTCAGTCGCTGAGCTGGGAAAACAAGGGGATAAAGATTAATGGAGATTATCTAACCCACCTTCGTTTTGCTGATGACGTAGTCATTTTTGCAACTACCCCATCAGAGCTGCAGAGTATGATCCAGGAACTTGCTGACAAGAGTAAAGAAGTGGGGTTAAAAATGAACTTTCAGAAGACAAAAGTGATGTTCAATGCTTTTACAAGAAATGAAGATTTATCGATTGATGGAGAAAAGCTGGAGATAACAGACACGTACGTTTATCTTGGACAGCAGATATCAAGTGAGGGTCACATTGATGAAGAAATTAATCGGCGTACAAAACTTGCCTGGAGAGCTTTTGGAAGAAACAGCATAATTTTCAAGAGCAATATGCCATTATGTCTTAAAAGAAAAGTGTTTGATCAATGCATCCTTCCAGTGCTTACGTATGGTGCAGAGACGTGGACCTTAACTAAAAGAGACATACAAAGGCTGCAGACAACTCAAAGAAGCATGGAGAGGTGCATACGTGGTGTAACGAGGAGAGATAAGAAGAGGAATTCGTGGATCCGAAAAATGACAAGAGTGGAAGACATCATGATCAGAGTTAAATCCCTGAAATGGCAATGGGCTGGACATACTGCCAGAAGGACAGATCATCGATGGACAGCCGACATTTTAGATTGGATTCCAAGGGACAGGAAAAGACCCAGAAGAAGACCACATGGGAGATGGGTGGATGAAATTCGAAAGTATGCAGGGGTGACATGGAGGAGACTGGCACAAGACAGACCGTTGTGGAGGATACTTGGGGAGACCTTCGTCCAGCAGTGGATTGATAATGGTTGACAATGATGATGATGATGATGATATGTATATATCAGTATTGCAAATTAATGTGTACAAGCACAGTATGTTGGTTTTTTTAATGAATGCTATTAATTGTAATAAGTATTTCTCCATTTACATACTTCTTCCTGCCCAGAGAAGTTTTACTGCATAATGGCTACTTTTGACATCTTAGTGCAGTTATTTATAGACCTATTTTGAAATTTTTTCATGAGGTTTTATTTCTAGACTCGTTAGATATCTTTGTATAAACCTTTGAATATCTTATGTGAAGATATGTAGTTCCTCGCAATGCGTATGTTTCTTTAAAATTGTTAGCTAGCTGCTGCTTATGTTTTATAGAATAAATTCCTTAAATTGTGCCAGTTTTTAAAAAATAATGAATTGTAAACATGTTAAATAAACTGTTTGATAAAATTACCCGTGGAGAAAATGAAGCCTAGTTTGGTGTAATTTTGGATTTTGTGTTTATGCAAAATTATTTCTCTGTAAACATCCACCTGGCTTTATTTACAGTGATACTGCAATTGAATCACCTTGATGGGATATTGTTGATATCCAGCAAATGAAACTTATGTCCACTTGCCAAAGGTCTTTTTGTACTGGAGAGTAGTAATTTTCTGAGCCTCTAAACACCAAATGTTCTGAAAGATATACATTAATACATATATTGATGCATTAATCATGCTGTTAAGTCTGAATGTGAAAATTTGAATTCTATCTGTGCATAAACAGTTTGTGCATATTTTTGTATCCTATGATCCCATACCTATGATTTTTTATTTTTAGGGGAAATTTTGGTTTATGGCTGGATGATGATTTATTTCATGGTAGAACCCAGGACTGTATCACATATGGTAATGAGCCACTATGTGAAGAAGAAGATTTTGTGGTTAAAGCTCTTGAAGCTTGGGGATTTGTGTGATGTGCAGAATAGCCCTCTATGAAAAATAGGCTGCGTAACTTAAGTTGTGAATAATACGCCATATATATAAATGTGTAAAAGTGAACTTGTAGAAAGACTGTATTATAGTAATTTGAAACCATGACGAAGATATATATATATATATTATACACAAAACATTTTGTGATTATTATAAATACATGTAAATGTACTTAATCCACTTATTTAATCAGTTCTGTTCATTTAGTAGTGCATATTTTGCATTTAAATTGGATTTAGTATTAAAAGGTCACAAAAATAAATGTTTTGCTGCCTTTCAAGATTTATTGGAATTTGCTTTTCTAAGGGTGAAAATATTTTAAACTACAAGGGGGAAAAAATGCCAAAAGCTCGCTGCATCTAAGCAAAAAAAAAAAACTATGTATTTCACAAAGTTTTTGTGCCACCTCGCATATATATTAATTACCCAAAGCCAACAATAATATGCAGTCATTGTTGTCCTTTGGTAATATTCAAAACATTTGCTGAGATTATACTGCTAATCTCAGTTCTTCAAAAATGTAAAATGAGATTTTAATTTCAATGTGTGGTTTAACTACAAAATGTTAATTAGCTAAAATATTGATACCCTTCTACATATGTTGATATATTCTCTGTTCATTACAGTACAATAGTTACGACCCTGCTGTCATAAAGGAGATATGAAAATGGAATGATAATCAATTCTTGAACTTTCATAATAGTTAAAAATTCTCTCAAAAATAATGTGCATAGATCTGGTAGTTTAGTTGTTGGGCTTTACTCTCATATGTGTTCTTTATTTGGGTGCATATGTAACAAGAAACTACATGCTGTTGTAATTCAAGTGCTCATGCAATTATATGACCATTACAATCTTTTGAAAGTTTCCACAATGTAGGGTGAGTATAACTACTCACAAAGAGAAGACCAGAAATAAAAATTATTTTTTGAACATATAATTAAGCATCTGAATTGCATGAAAACTTTTTTTTCTGCTGTGTTCTCACCCTAAACCAAGGAAACTTTCTAATAATATTTAATGAGCACTTGAATTACAACAGTATATAGAGTTTCTTCCAACGGTCACTTCAGTATGTGCACCCCTTAATCAAGAACAAATACAGGAAGATCCCAATGAGATCCACATAAATTATTTTTTGAGAAATCTTTTAAATATTATCATACTGATTATTTTATGTCCAAAAATATCATTATAAAAGTGCAGAAAATGACTGGTATTCCATTTTTTCGCACACCCTCTGGAGCTTTTGAAGCAGGGTTACCAAAACTATTTTAGCATGATCAACATAGAGGTGTACGGGTACCTTAGTTGATTAATATTTGATTTGCTGAGGTGTAATTCACAATGAGTTCATTATTTTAAAAGTTACACAGATCACATTTTTCTTTTTTTTTTTTCAAAATTGAAAGAGTTTTTGAGCATTATTGTACTTCATAAACAATAACAAAAAAAATGCAGCTGTGGATTTTTGTTTTGAAGGTATGTTATCCATTTTTGTTTTGTATGCATTTTTGTAGATCTGCTAAGTATTAGTGACGCATTGCTTCCTTTCAGGAAAGATCATAGATTTTTTATTTATTTTTTTTTTTGCTCCCCATTTTGTTACTTTCTCACTAAAAGTTCCTTGTGCACTAAAATGGTTTTATGTTGAGGTTGGCTGGACACGTGAACGATAGTTGGTAAGGGGCACATTAGGCTGAGTGTGTAGCAAAATGTTAAAGGAGGAAGGAGGGTAAAAAGAAAAAGTTTTGTCATCAGTTACTGCTCTTTGGCTGCATTTAATTTTCACAGCATAGTAAACTTAGCCTCTAACTCAAGCCCAGTAGCTTTCACTAAAATTCTGTTTGATGTACTTCATTTAAGCTAAAAACAGATGCAATGTACGTGGAATGCAACTTTTAATTGAAGTCATAAATTTTTTGTAAGAATTTAACAATGTACATAATTTTTTGATGCTTTCTGTCTCACCATATTAGAATAATGTGGGAAAAGATTACTTCCATAGTGTGACAAGCTCACTACACTCAGAAATGATGGTTCTCTTATAAATGCACCATAAAGTATCTTCTTCAGCAGAGAGTTGTCTTTCTTTTTTTTTTTTTTTTTTTTTTTTTTTCAGAGGAGAGAAAGAAAATTGCTCCCGGCAGAAATGTTTTTATAAAAAAATATGTTTACTTTAATAGTTATAAGTTTGTAACCTGTGATTCAAATGTATGTAATTCACTGCTTTATTCAGGAATTGCTGGACAGTTATTGCAACCACTCTGTTTATGCAACAAATTTCTTTTGGGAACAAATGATTGGTCTTTAATTGTCCAAGATTCACCGGAATTTATTTGATGTACAGCATTACTGTTGGAATATTTTTTTTTTATTATTATTATGTTCAAGATAGGCTGATATATACAAATGGTGGAGAAAGGATCTGTGTGTTCAGAATCCTTCTGTTTGAAGTAATTCTTCTCACGAAGTACACAAAAACATAATATACTAAAAAATTGAATGCCTTCCTTCTCCTTAAAAGTGAAGTTCTTTTCCAGGCAGAGAATTCTTTTCATTCTTCATATAATTTAAAATGGTGTGTTGTGATTATATTGATACATAAGCTGTATCTGTTGTATACTCTTGGTAATTATCATTTCTTCTCCAGTTCTGTGAGTAGAGAGAATGCCTCTTAATCAAAATATCTCCCCAATTTTTTTCAGTCATTCTTCTTTGTAAACCAATTAAATTTTCAAAACATTCTTCATGCTAATGATATGAAAAAATGAATATATCATTGGCATTCCTCATGCCAATGATATATTCATTTCAATAACTTAAGTAAGATAGTTGGTTAAGAATATTTTAGTTGATGATGATATATGTAATCTTTATCAGTGTTTTAGTGCATATCCAAGATATAAAGTGCTAATAAAAAATGTAGGGTATTGCATATTCAAATGTGAGCAAAGTTTATTTGTTGATTCAGAGTAAAATGAAAGTAATTACCTTCTGTATTACTTAAAAAAGGAAATTCACAATTATCTTGTTTTGCTGCTGTTTCGTCATCTCTTTTGGCAGTGAGATGCTGGATTTAATTCTGGTCGCAGATTATGGATTCTTTGTAAAAAGCAATTGGTTAGTTTTCAGTTTTCAAAACAATGTGGCATGAGATGCACCACATGGGAGGCACTTTTTGAGGAGAATGATTATTGGGTTAAAGAGATTGGTGGGCACATAATTTATTTTTTTAACTTGTGTGTGATCATGTTGCTATTTTGCTGTTATGACATGCTGCCTAATTTTTGTCATATAGACTCTCTCTCTCACACACACACACACACACACACACACACACATTTACTTGTCCTTGTTTTTTCATATCGGACTTTTCTTTCTCAATATCCCTTAAAAAGAAGAAAAAATACATGCTCATATTGTCACTCTGTCCTTCCATCCTTGTGAAGGTACATCATTTTCACATCTACAAGTCAGGTAAAATTAACTATCCAATGCAAAAAAAAAAAAAAAATATGCATTGGATAGTGCTAAGTATAAAAATGACGATTCATGCCATTTTTCAATTTCTGTAATAGGCAGTTTTCCACGAGATGGCATGAGGATATTTTTATATTCGGCTCAATGCCTCCACTTCAATAAAGCTGAAATGGAAAAATTATGTCTGCATTAGATGGGTAGAATGATGAAGAAAACTTACTAGAAAATATAGGTTTCTAAACATATAAAACAAGCGAAACACACAGTCACATGCAGTAAAAGGTTCGTTTAGCAGTAGCTGCCATCCTACGACCTTGATCATCAGCGATCAAGGTCGTAGGATGGCCGAAAGCTACCGCTAAACGAACCTTTTACCGTACGTGACTCTGTGTGTTTCGCTCGTTTTCTATGTTTATGTGTTATTGTCTCATGAAGCCTGAGTTTTAAACCAAATATAGATTGTTGTTTTTTTACAGACATGTTCAAAGTACTGGACATACAGTGCTTTGGGACTCTGTAGAAGTTCTGACACATCAACAGCACTTTTTCATGAGAAAATTGTTAGAAGGACTGGAAATTGAGAGAAGAAGAGGTACAACATTAAATGATGTGAAAGGTTGGAATTTAGCTAATTAATGGCAACACCTACTGTAGTGTAGTCCTGAAGAAGGGTAGGGGTGCTACCCAAAAATTTGACTATAAGTAATTTCCTTTATTCCTGTGTAAAACCCACAATTTAGTGAAATTTATAGGGGTTTTTGTTTTTTTGCTAGGAAACGTAAATCAGTGTTTCTGCAAGGTGGCAAAATTGTATATTTGTATTTTGCATGTCTCCACTTGGTAAACTATGATTACTACCAAAATTTTTTGATCACTTTTTACCTGCTTCTGATGAAAATTTATCCAAACTTAAATTCAAGTTTTCAGTTTTCCAATATTACATATTCTACAGATTGGATCAGAAAAATTTTGCTAGCACTAACTGTGATCCATATAATCTGCATACTTTCTGTCATGCATTATTTTATTTATAACATGCAACATAATGCATTTGTATTTATCAATATATCTGCTCTTTTTAAGTCTTGTTTAAAAAATGAAGAAAGAAAAGGCATCCATTTGCTATGGACACACAGTTTTCCTTGCATTTCTAACCTTTTTGGCAGAAAAAAAATTTAGATTTGCTTGTTGTTCTGTATCATCTACTAATCAGGGTGAAAAAAATTAGTTTGGTATTTGCTAGCACTCTACATGATCAATATAATTGGAGAAAATGGACAGACCATTGGTACACTATGATTTTGATGAAAATGCCATTGTAAACAAAGCAGCTGTAATTTTGAATGGCTTATGCTGTAATTTTGAATGGTCATGTAAGGCTATGTATGACCAGTTCACAGTGCCGTTCATGATGTTCTGTGAGTTTCTTGATCAGGTGTGTATAAGCATAAAAGAATGGCACTGAATGAAATAATTATTTTGTGTGCAATGTGTATGCAGTGTCTTGAGCACCAATGAATGATGCAATTTTTTGAACAAAGTCTTTGGTGGTGGACAACGTTTATGGATGCTTTTGTGTGTGTGTGTGTGTGTGTGTGTGTGTGTGTGTGTGTGTGTGTGTGTGTGTGAGAGAGAGAGAGAGAGAGAGAGAGAGAGAGAGAGAGAGAGAGAGAGAGAAATGTGGCTCTTAACCAATTTATTTTTCTCAGTTAACTGAAGGAGTGAAGATATTCCTAATGAGTGGTCTGATAGTTCTTCGTGGAAATTTTATTCGTACAAAATGTCTGGAGAGCAAAATAATGCTACGGTGGGGAGAGGGTATTCCCTAAGAAAGTTAAAGGTTGCCTTTTTAGCAAGCCTGCTAACAGTTTTCCATAGTTTTTCAATGGTATCTGATTTCAGCTTAGCACAGTTGGTTATATAAATAATTTAGGAATACTTCTCTATAGATGTCTTCAGTGTCATCCTCTTATGTGGATTTCTGCCTTTCGTTCTCATTATGTCTAACACATTCGAAAAATTTGATTTTCTCACTCAACTCTTTGACTACTACCATATTTTCTAATTATGGTAGTAGTCAAAGAGTTAAGTGAGAAAATCAAATTTTGTGTGTGACTCAATTTTACAAACATGCATCTCTGAAATGTGGCGTTTAACTAGGTGAGGCATGTAACCTTTTTCAGTACATAAACTTCAGCAGTCATTCACAGTATTAAAACAGATCATTTTGTGAATCATTTATGGCAGACACTGAGCTACAAAAAATTTGTAGCACTGACTGTTCTGTGATTATTAGCATGGGAGCCTAACAGTCCATAAATAAATCTCAAAACCTGCATAATTATACATGAATACATAATTTGGGGAACAGCAAGGATTCAGTCTGGGCTTTCATTTTGAGCACAAGTGGTTTACTGTTTGAAAATATTTATTAAAGATTAATAAATTATGCTTTAGCATCTTTTTTATTTCTTTTAGTCAGTTTTTTATTTTCTTATCTCATATTACAGAGGGTACAATATGGATTTCTTTTTGGCCTTGCATGCAGTACAGTTGGTGAACCTGAAAAACCACAAACATGTACGCATTCCACTATCACATGTAAAATTTGTGTGGTGTCTCCCTCTTTTTAAACACACAAACCACTGTAGGTGTCAACCACGGGCTAAATATAATTCATGTCCACCATGTGGGGTTGATAACAAATGTACCACTGTGAAACACACTGTATTTCACGCCCTTTCCTTCCCCATCAACAGGTTGTCTGTAAAGGAGAGGTCTTTTATGTGCTAAGAGGAAGAGTTACCCAAGTACATCAATGAAGCAGTGGTGATGATTGTCATTTAGTTCATAACTTTTCACACATCTAGTGAGCTTTCACCTATGATATTTGATGTGAGTAACACAGGTGATTCAAAGTATATTAAATATAGTTTTTCTAACACCTCCCTTCATAGTGTCATTTGTGTTTGATAAAAGTCATGCAATGTAACAACAAGATTTGTATTTATTCCATTTATAGGCATAAAATTTACAAAACATTGCAAGCTTTCACTGCCAACAGGCAGCTTGAGCTAGTCTCCTCCATGCCAGTCCAAGATACTTTTGAGTTTCATCCACCCATATGTCACATGATCTTATTCTGGGTCGCTTCCTGTCTCTTGGAATCCAGTTAAGTATTTCAGTTGTCCAATAGTGATCAGTTCATGGAAGTTATGTCCAGCCCGTTTTAAGGATCATGATGTCATATACTCTTGTCATTTTCCTGATGTGCAAGTTTTTCAACCTATCTTTTCTGGTTACACCAAGCTTGTACCTCTCCATACCTTTTTCAGTTGTCTGATGCCTTTGAATGCCTATTTAGGTGAGGTCCATGTTTCTGATCCATTAATATGAACTTTGAAGTATGCACTGATTAAACACTCTCTTGTAAGACATAATGGCAAATTGTTCTTGAAAATTGCACTAAAGAACATAAAATTTACTAAATGCAAACACACAATGAAAACACAGATTTAATGGTGCATATAAAATTATCAAATGTATCAAAAGCCCCACCCCCCATAAAAAAAGTACATACTGTTAATCAAAAATGTAATTTGATACATGCCATTGCAATTCAAAATAAGTAGAGAAAAACCTGAGTAAACAAATACAAGCTGAAGTGGAATAAAACATCAAAGAAATGTCCTACTAGAAATCAAAAAGTACAGCAGTCAGTATCATAATGGCAGATAGAAAAAATAACTAAATAAAAATGCTGAAGGAAAAGATTATATCAAACAAGTGCAACAGACTATTAATGAACTACAAGTTTAAGTTATGGATAGTAACTCACAGAAGAAAAAAAAGACTTAACAAACAACAGCTAGCTCTCAGAGGAAAATAAAAAGCATAAAATGCAATGGACTATTAATGAATTACAAGTTTAAGTTATGGATAGTAACTCACAGAAGAAAAAAAAGACTTAACAAACAACAGCTAGCTCTCAGAGGAAAATAAAAAGCATAAAATGCAATGGACTATTAATGAATTACAAGTTTAAGTTATGGATAGTAACTCGCAGAAAAAAAAAAAAAAGACTTCACAAGCAACAGCCAGCTCTTAAAGGAAAATAAAAAGAAATGGAACTTCTAGCAAGTGCCACTGTGCTAACAATATTTGGGGAAAAGAATCTGAACTCAAAGGGAGTCCATGGGTCTATGATATTCAAGGAAAGATGAACAATAAACTTAGAGCATTATGTCTTCTCTTGAGTGTAATGCTAGAAAGTCAATAGTAGGTATTTAATAGCAGTGCAAAAGTAACAGAGAAAGAACAGACACCTGGGATTAGTGCGTTTAAAATATATAACCTGATGCCTACACTAAAAAGATGAAAATGTAAGAACAAATACAATGAACAACATTAAACAAGTGTTAAACCAAGTAGTTAATAAATTATCAGGAAAAAAATATTGGCATTTGGAAATGTAGCGATGGGAGTTTCCCCTTACTTCGGCAAGTAACAGAGTGTATTTTGGTAATGAAACTTTGAAATTTTTCAAGAATTGATAACAAAGCTGCTATTTTGTGTGTGACATTTTCATTTTCAGGAAGCACGCCATGCAATACTTAAATAGTTTCTTAAAATTTTTTTAGGCAGATACTCATATGAATAAACACTACAGCAGAAGTGTAAAAGAAGGAAAAGTTAGCTTTTGATTATGTTACCTACAATGTAACAAAGTAAAGTACATTTTAAACCATGTATAAAGATACGTACATATATCTGTTATTTTACTGGTAGATTGCAATCATTCAAACACACGATGCCGCCCCGGTGGCGCAGTGGTCTAAGGCGCTGGCCTCTGATCATTCGTCCGTAAGGGGTCCGGGTTCGAATCCCAGTCAGGCATGGATGTTGTGTTTGTCTTACGGCACTGGCTCTCTCCCTTCCCTGGAACCAGTGACCCTAAATTAGGGACGGGCGACTGCTTATAGCCCATTGAGTTGCTCACGGTGGTCGTTAAACCTCCAATCAAAAAAAACAAAACAAAACAAACATGCGATACCAACTTTTAGAAAGCCTATAGTGCAGTATACACAACTCGTCATACAAAACTAGGCTAAAATGGATCAGAGAACCTGCTGTAAAAAAAATTCTTAATTTGTAAGATATGATAATTAAAAAAAAGCAAAGGAAGACTATTCTGTACATTAAAATATCAGTGAAATGATCAAAAAAATTTAATTTTATCTGAAGGTTTAATAAGCTATGTTTATCAAAGACAAGGAAAAATGGAAAATTTAAGTAGCATACAAATAATTTCTAAAATGTTAATGATGAAAAAAATTTGTTTCATAGTTAGCACAAAAAAAAAAAAAAGAAAGCATTGCAGAATGATTGTATGATAAATCGAGAATACAAGAATAAAAAATTATCTATTCTATGTCAAAAATTATCCTGATTAGTACAAGCCATGTGGTAAATCAAATCCATACTGCCGAAGCTATTATCATAGAAAAAAAAACAAGGAATTATAATTTTAAGTTATATTTAACATGCTAAAGGCATTTAAATGAAAAAATTTTGAAATAAGGACAGGTAAGGAAAAAAACCTAAACTATCCCCAGGCAGCTTCAAGGAAATGGGATAATAGCATGGAAAACATAACAATCTGTAGAGACAATTATTTTCACCAATAAGTGCTTCCCTTTTACTAAATTTGAAGGAGATGCTTATTGCAAATATTTATTGCTATTGTGTACTTTATACCAGATTGGAAAATTTGGAATTCAAAGTTTTGAGGATTTTTTTTTATTTTACTTATTTATCCATTTATTTATTTATTGTGTTACATGTTGCATTAATTTGTTAGATACCAACTTTCATCTAGAAAATGGGGAAACAAAAGTTGCAAAATTAGGCTGTAGGTTGAAAAAATGTCTTCTAAATGATTCAAAGAATAATAGTACAGAAATTAAGGCAAAATTAGTATGAAGGCATCTTCATATTAATTTTGGTTTATGATCTTGTTTTTTTATTGGCATGTATGAAAATCCTGACTTTTAATCAACCTTTCAGTCAAGTTTGGCTACACATCACTGAATAGTCTGAAACACCGAGTTGCACACATATGTGATGATATTGCTAAATGAGTTACAAATACATATGTTTACATAAACATTTGCATAAATATTTCAGAATAGTTGATTTTAGAAAACAGGTGTTTCCAGTGTGTAAATAAAAATGAGGGATGATTTCTCCACAACTGTTGCTGTCATTTGGCATCTGTAGCCGTATGCATTTTTTAACTAAAAATATATGAGTACAACTTTTCAGTTCTTTTCATTGGTACATATGTGATAATTATTCATTGGACAAATAAATCAGGTAATATAGCCATCCTGTGAAACAGCCAGTAAACAGAACAGTCATAGCTTTGTGGAAGTTAAGTCAGAAGGAAAAGTTTTTACAAAAGAACTGGAATGGCTCTAAAAATGTATAAACACATTTTTGTCACTTGCAGAATGGCAAATATTTTGTTAATATTAATATAAGAATTTTTCTGCTGTGCACCAAATGATCTGATCTGTAAGATTAGTTACACTGCTTTTATATGAATTGAAGTGTATTGAAATGAAATAATTGGTACAGAGCATCATGGGGGGGGGGGATGGACCATAAAAATATCTAATGCTTTTTTAATGTCATTGTGCTAAATATGCATTAAGTGAAAGATAATTTGATTTCTCCTTATATTTCAGTGGACATTTTAACTTTTTTTATGTTAGTAAACTAGAACACACACAAAGAATGTACCTCCACATTGTCAATATAAACACACACACACAAACACACAGAAATGTTACTCTTCAGGTACTGTTAGCACATTGAATAGAAACATGAATTTTCAATGTTTTTGAAACTGCCCAGTCGTTTTTTTTTATTTGGTTGTCGGAAAAGTCGTGACATATTTTAGCCATGTTTTACAAAGGTCATTTATTGATAGAAAGAACAAAGATCAATCAATGATATAATGCCCGTTTTGTTCGATAACCGTTTGCCATCTTTCAGTAGTGAGCTGCAGAATGCCTCATTCATAGAAGGACCTGTCTTTCGTGGCGAAAAACTGTACAAGGTGTTGATTTACAGCCTCATCTGAATTGAATGTTATACCACGTAAGGACTGTTGAAGAGAGCGAAACAAGTGGAAATCTGATGGCGCAAGGTCAGGCAAGTATGCTGGGTGTGGTCTCGCGTTGTTGTGATGGAACACAACACCTTTACGATGAATGAGCTCTGGACGTTTCTGGATGATGGATTCGTTCAAACTGTCCAATTGCCGACAGTACACACTCGAATTGATTGTTTGGTTCCGTGGTAGGATCTCTAAAAACACGACACCTTTAAAATCCCACCACACTGAGACCAGAACCTTCCGCTGATGAATGTCTGCTTTGGATGTCGTTTGAGAGGAAGCAGGACATCGGGACCAAGACCGTTTGTACAGCCCATTGTTGTACACAATCCACTTTTCATCACCAGTTATCAGTCGCTTCAAAAAAGGATCGTTTTCCTCACTTTTAATGAGCATATCGCAGATGTTTATACACGCCGTCAATTGAGCTTCTTTGAGTTCATGAGGAACCCACACATCGAGCTTGCTTATGTATCCCAGCTTTTCAGGCGGTCGTGAACGCTTGAATGATGGATGTGCAATGTGTCTGCAATCTCTCGTATCGTGTAACGTGGGTTTGACTCGATCAATGCCTTGATTTGGTATTCATCAACCTCGGTGGGCCTCCCCAGACCAAGGAGCATCGTTGAGGTCAAAATCCCCAGCACGGAATTTTGCGAACCACCGCTGGCATTGACATTCTTGTAGAGCATTATCACCGTACACTACGCAACTTTTCACAAGCTTGACGCGCATTCTTCTATTTATGGAAGCAAAAAACACTAAAATATGGCGAAAATGCGCAGTTTGGTCTTCCATCTTCAACTTGATGTCAAATCTCCGCAAATCACTCACTATTTCTTTTAGACTGCAGCTAGAACTGGCACCTGTCGAATGCCATAACGATAACAGAGCTGTGCGTGCCTCTAGTACTTCCAAAACCATCCAACCGCCATGGGTGCCAAAATAAGTCATGACTTTTTCAACAACCCAATAATTCACTGCTTATTTTTATACTGAATGATCTGCTAACATTTTGATGAAGTCATTACTAAGTGTATTACAAAGGTTTGTGTTTGTAAAAGACTGTGCATTTTTTATTAAACTTTTCCACAGCAGCTAATATAAATAATTAGTAGTTCCTTGACTACAGTAGGTAGCTCAATGAAATACTTCTGCAAAGCTAAAAAATTACTCCAATTTTGCAGAAATGTGTTATAAGTGTGCTTGTCATTACAAGTATTGATGGCTACACAAAGAAGTGAACTGATATGTGTGCAACAGATCTTTGGGTTGTGAGAAACTCTTAGTATGGCATATTCAAAGCACAAAACTTGGTTACTGTGTTAATTTATGTGTTAAGTCTCGCTAAAATAATTTTGGGTAGATAAACTGCGGCGTATATGAGTTCAAAATAAAATTTTCGGCCCGGGCAACTTATACAGCATGGCGGCATATACGGATTTTTTTGGCAGAGTGAAATTACTTAACAAAAAAAGTTTTGGCCTGTTCCATTCTTTTTTCCCCATGGGAAGATATCTCAATAGAGAGGGAATAGATTAACAATGTTACTGTCACATGCAATGAATTACACCCATCCCCTCTTCAAACAAGACATGACAATAATAGGTTATGTGATTGAGGTGGGACAGGTAAGAGAGAGGTGATGTCCAATAAAACTCTGAAAAAATCCATAGCGGGGGAAACTTCGCAGAGAATTGATCTTGTTAGCTAGGATCGCCCTTGTTGCATGCTCTGATTGAGCTCATGACATCATCAGCCTAGCTCTCTCTCCCCTCTTGAAATGAGATATTCAACTACCAGTCAAGATCAGTTGTCATTGGTCAATGACTGGAAAGCAAGTGTAAATTTTGTCTGTGACGTGTGCGTTCATTGCATTCAGTTCGCCAAATCACATTTTCTCAAGTAAGCATAGTTCTATAGTTATCATGGAAGGTAAAATGATGAAATGCAGAAGTCATACTTATATTTTTTAAGCTAATGGTATGCAAAAGGGCAGCAAAAATAGGTAATAGATCTGCAACTCAAGAGCATGACATTGAAGAGTGCTGTGTTCATACATGGAGAAAAAAAAAAAAAAGCTTTGAAGAAAATGCCGGACTGAAAAGAGTGCAAAGGAAAGGAACTGTAGCTTGGCCAGTGTTAGAGACGAATTTATAAAAGTGAATAAAGGAACAGATAGACAAAGGTCTGCCAGTCTCTACGGTTTGAATTCATCTACAAACGAAATTAATTCCTAAACCGTTGGATTTCAATAACTTCAAAGGTGGCCCTAACTTGTGCTACAGATTTATGAAGAGAAAGAAGCTCTCCGTTCTTGAATGAAGACTACCATAGGACTGGCACTGTCAACAGACTGGAAAGAGAAACAAACTTCTTTTCTGAATTATGTGCACTAAGTTATTGAAGAGCAGATATTTACGGAAGGTAGCATCATTAACATGGATGAAGTCCCCCTAACCTTTGATTGCCCACCAAATGGAACTGTGGATAATAAAGGGTATAAAACAATCACAGTGGTAACCACGGGAAATGAGAAGACATCTCTTGTGTGCATGTTAGCCTGCACAGCCAGCAAAGATAAATTGAAACCCCTTTTGATATTTAAGAGAAAAATTATTCCTAAAGGAAATTGTCTGACAGATGTGTTAATCCGCACAAATCAGAAAGGGTGGATGTGTCAAGAGATATTGCTGGACTGGCTGAACGAAGTGTGTGGCGCAAATGAAAAGGTGCATTTTTCCAGCCACGTGGAATGTTGATTATTGATTCCATGCGTACCCATTTGATGGAATCGGTGAAATTGGAGTGTAAAACAAATCTGCTACACTGGCAGTGATTCCTGGAGGGCTGACTAAGATTTTGCAGCCTCTTGACTTAGTCATGAACAAAGTTTTTAAAAGTGAAATGAGAAAGCGTTGGGAGGAATGGATGCATGAAGGAATAGATTCATTCACAAATAGTGGCAAAATGAGAAAAGCTACCTATGCGAAATTCACAAAATGTTCTAAACGCTGGCTTCTGACCATTCTTCCATGATCACATTAGGGTTGGAATGCCTGTGAGGCATGGATGTTGTTTTTGTCTTACAGCACTGGCTCTCTCTCCTCTCTGGAACCAATGACCCACTAAATTAGGGATGGGAGACTGCTTATAGCTCATTGAGTTGCTCATGTGGTCATTAAACTCCCAATCAAAAAAAAAAAAAAAAAAAAAAAGCTAAGCCATGACAATCAACAAGTGCACAGGATTTTTAAGGCGTAACCCAGAATATCCATTGCCTTCCTTACCATACATGTAACATTACGTCACAAAACTTGAAAATTATGTTGTCATGGAAGCATGCTCAAATGGAAATCAGAATATGCGAGTTTGATTCATGCTGGAGAGTGCTGTAATTTTCAAGTTTTCTGATGTAATGTTACATGTTGAACAGTAAGTAAAACCATTGCTATTCTTTTTGTTGCCATAAAATTCCTGTAGTTTTTCCGTGTATTTGTGAAGAATTTTTCTTCCACAATCCCCAACTAGTACACATTTGTCACTGTCTTGTTGTTCATGTTTAATATCAGGAAAAACACTGTAAATACAAGCATGTGTCATAAATGGTTTATGAGGTTCAGAAGTGGTGATGGACAAATAGCCTAGCAGACAGACGAAGGAGATGAAGAGCATAGATTTATGAGATCTTCTGGCTGAAGCTGTCAAACACAGAACTTGCAGTACAATCAGGTGTGAAATAGTGTGATGGTTGCATGATCAGTTTTGATTAAATGCAAACTGCTTATGTAGCACATCCATTTGACCATAAAATGCTGAAAACGTGTGCATAGACCTAATACAAACAACAGTTCCCCATGACACAGTGACTGATCAGCCTATAAAAAGATGTTATTTTTTTTTTTAAGTTTCATGAAATGCAATTTATTGCAATACCTTGCACATGCTAATAGTAGTCAAATTAAATGGATACTTTATTCGTATATGGGATTTTTCCATGGATTCGTGGGATTCTCCATTTGTTGTCATCATTTGGGTCATTCTTGAGATCAGTGCAGAACTGAAAATTTTTTGGGAGTAGGGAGGCGGTCGTTTACCATCTGGGGACAGTATTCCATCTTTCAAAACTTTCAAAAACAGAAGTTAAATATGGTAAAGATTTTTCTTGTAATTGTAATTTCTTTTTTCTCATGATGTTTCCTGTGTCCAGTATTGTTCTTAAATAACATTTTATTCCACAAATATAACTTTTGAGCTTAAAGGAGTAAAACGTTTCTGAAAATGGTAGTTGATTGAAACAAAGATTTCTATCGTAATGGTATCTCCCCTCCCCAGTGCGACATTCTGACTATCCTGTGCTGTTATTAAATGTTACTTTCCCCCATTAAAAATGACTGCACTCAAGCTTGATAAGGGAGGAGAAATTTTTCCAAAAATGGAAGTGACGAAGTTTGAAAATTTAGAATTCGTGCATGGTTTTCAAAAGTATATGTATTCTGAAAGTTACACCATTTATCTAAAGTAGTGAAAGCTTTGATATCATGTATTCATGGTCCTCAGGCTGAAAGTTCTTTCAGCATGATGGGTAAATTATTGTCATCTGAGGGAATAAAAGGAAAAAGATGAAAAGTGGTGAAGAAATGGGAAGAGAATGATATCAACAGAAAGGAAAACTAAGCAAAAATTGCTTTGCAGCTGCAGAGTCAACAAAAGACAAATGCGGCCATGGAATTTACTGAGAAGAAAGCAACACAAGGGGGAAATTGAGCTGATGTTCTAGCAAGTACGAAAAAAGAAAAGCTGTGTTTGAAACAATGTCTTTTAAAACAATTTCATTTTGTTTTGAATTAATTATTTTTTTATTGTGAATACAGTGGTGTGTTCTAAATATTTACATAAATAAATTACAGTGAACAATTCCATCTTGCTCGCTCTGCGTTATATTCATACTTTCTCGACGCCTGTTCTAATTTTTCATCTGGTTAAAAAGTTCAGCTGTTTTGTTCCTTGGTCAGTCACATATATGTTTACCTTTAGTGTAAGACATAAAATTGCTAACATTAACAACAGTGTAGGTAGAGTTTATGCCATAATATCTGGGTGCATGGTCACAGTAGTAATGCTACTGGGGGCTCGTTTGGTTCTTGAAATCATAGGAATGCTGTATATACCACAGCCATCCCCACTCCCACACCCCCCAGAAAAGATGCTTGTGTAGTCATATCTTGGTGCATGGTCATTAGGGTGGTCTTTAAAATACTATGAATTTTTTTTTTCAACAATATATGTGCTCTGACCCCCCAAAAGTGTTCCTCGATGTAAAAAAATAATGTGTGTAAAATTTTTACCATTTTAATTAATGTTTAGTGGTAGCTCAATACGCTCAAAGTTTTACTTGTGATTGCATATATTGTACATCATAAAATTATACATCAAATAGTGCAGAAATACTGATTTATTAATTACTCTGAAAAATTACAAACACAAATCCTTATCCAAATTAATTTTGCCTATCAAAGACAACAGAAAATTATTTCCACTTGAAATAATATTCATTGTTAACACTGAGAAAATAAGTAAATCACTTAAATCAAAGTTCCTTGTAACTTGACTCGTCTGAGATTAAGTTTTTTTTTTTTTTTTTTTTCCCTGCTGTCGGAATAACGACACCTATATTGTTCTACAACTTGTAATAAATATTATTTTTGGTCTTCATTCTCTTGTTGTTGTTTTTATTGGAGGTTTAGCGACCACCATGAGCAACTCAATAGGAAGAAGGACATGGCCTAACAAGAGATACTTTTGTGTGTGTGTGTGTGTGTGTGTGCAATTGTTAGTTTAACGACCACTGTGAGCAACTCAGTGGGCTGTAAGCAGTCTCCCATCCCTAATTTAGGGCCACTGGTTCCACAGAAGGGAGAGAGCTAGTGCCGTTAGACAAACACAGCATCCATGCCTCACTGGGATTCGAACCTGGACCCATCTCAGACGAATGATCAGAAGCCATGGCTTAGACAACTGCTCCACTGGGCTGGCCATTTTAAGATCGAAATCTAAATAATCTCTTGGGATGTTAAGGTGATTAAAGAAATTCATAGTGTTTTTTGTCACCAAATCTTCATATTACGAGAAATCTTGCCACTCAGCTTGCTGCGTTTAAGAGGTTCGTCCACCCCGTCCTTTTCATTAAGAGACCAAAGCGTAGCTTTTTTTTACTTGTAGACATGTTTTGTACACTTGTAGATGTGTTTTGTTTTCCTTTTGCAATTTTTTTTTCAGTTTGGGCCACTTTTCATGAAGTTTCTCCAATTTCTTGATACAATCCTGATCATGGCGAATAGGAATGCGGGCCTTTTCCCAAAATGCAGCAGTTTCCTTAACAACAGCCCTACAACTCTCATGAATTTTTTATATAGGCAAGCTTGTTTCTGAAACTGTACAGAATTTTGCAACTATATGAAATAAAAATAGACATCCCCTTATTTATGTGGAGTATTTGATTGACACTTAAGTCAAATAAGACAAGAGAAGGTGAATGGAAAAGTCAGGCGACGAAGATAAAATGGTAAGTGAATATTTCAACTGACTTTAGCGACCTCTAAATAAGTCAAATCTGCATGAAACTTTACAATTTTTTTTTTTATGGTAGAACAGCATAGGAGGGTCAGACAACAACATTTTAAAACTTCAAAAATAAGGACCACCCTAATAATCATGTTAATAATATGTATATATATATATATGTATATATATGGTATCATATGTTTTCCTTGAGATCATGGAATACTGCAATATTTCATTCTCCTTCCCAAATATGAAGTAATAAATTTTGGTGATGATCAGAGGCTTTTCAGAGCTTCTCACTGTGCCCTACCATATTGGTGTGATGACATCACCCCTAGTGTGGGCTGCACCACTTTTGGAGTTATATAAAAAGAGATTATAGCACTTTAATAATTATTAATATGACTTGAATTCGTTTTTTAATAATGTGTGAAGTATTATGTAAGACAATATTTAGATGAGATAAATGCAAGGCTTTTGGTGGAATTTGTTCTACCAAAAGCTGTGCATTGTGTGTAAAATATTTATTTTCCATTTGATTGGGTAATTTAAATATCTTGCGCATTGACATGGAAAAATAGTAATTTAAATATCTTGCACATTGACATGGAAAAATTCACTTAGATGTGCCGTGAGGATTTGTCAAACTCAAAAAGTATCCCACGAAGTGAATAAAAAGAAAAAGTGCAGCACTGATGCCAATGACCATCACGGTGTACAGGTGACATGAGGTTTACTGCTGTCTGAGCATTACAGACAATCTGTCACAGGTAAAAAGCTGTTACCCAGTGTGGTGAAAGTCTCTGTAAATTCCTCCATGTCTTAAAGCTGATTGATGGCATAATGAGTTTTACCAACTCTCCAGTTGATACATACAGCAGGTGTGAAAGAAAGGATTGGCTATCACTTTGGTTGCCCCCATGTGTCATGCATATTAATAGGTTTGCTATGTTGGTCATCATATGAAGGGTGAACAAAAGGTCATCAGTATTGTGTAACAAATTTTTACTTTACACTCACCAAAATAGTCTCAACTGTACTTTTTGACAACATGGCACAAAGTGCTGATTTAATAAGACAGTCATCAGGCTAGTGCTTAACCTATGCTGCCCCCATCTGGATAGGTACAAGTAAGTTCCAAAAGGAGAGATTCGAGAGGGTGCAAAGCCAGTCATTCTGAATTATCACCAGGGCTCTTCTATGGACTCCACTTCAGAACATGAACAAACTTGGTGTCAAAAAAGTACATAAGTTTTCTGTCAGACATGCCAAGAAGTTCTTCAAGAAAGCGGCTGTTCATCCTAATGAACTTGTTATGGATGCAGTTTACTATGACCCCAGCACAGTCCTTAGGCACCCGAGAACTGAGGTGGCAGTCACTGCCCCCGCCCCAACTTGAACAAAGGGATGGCAACACTGTTGAGTACTGGTTCTTGTGCTGGGGGTCCTGGATTAGATGGAGTAGTAAGTCCTTGAGAAGTTGCCAGAAATGAGTGTTGGACAGGCCAGCAGACAAGTTTCTT